>JANHMN010000004.1:80166609-80242738 GCA_030674055.1 Rhabdomys pumilio | reverse complement strand
TACTCAGGAGGTGGTGGCACGCCCCTTTAATCCCAGTACTCAGGAGGCAGAGGCAGGTGGATCTCTGAGTTTTAGGCCAGCGGTCTATAGAGTGAGTTCCAGAACAGTCAGGGCTACACAGAAAACCCTGCTTCAAACAAAATAAAACAAGAAAGAAAAAAAATTTGCAATAGATAGATGACCTTGATGACAATCCAGCTGGGACCACATTGTGTCAACAGTTGCCACATTTGTTGCAACTTGTGGCTAAGGACCTCCTAAACAAGGGCTTCCTGTTTACACTGCAGAAACCTTCCTGTTATGGGTGTTACTCCCTCTGTGGCTGATATCCTAGACTTTCTTTAAGGCGTTTGGCTGGACTGTCCCTAAGTAACCCTATAGTTACCCTAGCAACTCTCTTTCCTAAGAATGGAAGCCCTTTTCTGCTGTTTAGAACTCTACTTGCCAGGCATGGTGGTTGGAGGCCTTTAATCTCAGCACTAGGGAGGCAGAGGCAGGAAAATCTCTAAGATGGAGGCCAGCCTGGTCTACAGAGTGAATTCCAGGACTGCCAAAGATACACAGAGAAACCTTGTGTCAAAAAAACAAAAACAAAACAAAACAGAACTCTTGCTACTTGACTATTACAGGTTCAAGGCCAGCCTGGGCTATACAGTAAAACCTTACCTTTAAAAAAACCAGAAGAATTATGCTACATCTCCACCATTACCTTCCTGGGTTTCTGTCACTACAACTGCTTATTCCCTGGATCTAACCAATTTCTAAGGCTGTGACAGTTCTCACCACCGTTGTAATTATACCAGTGCCAAATTCCCTTCACTGGAGTCACCATGTATTCAACCACTACTGAATCTACCTTAGGTTCCACATTCTGATACTGTTTACAATCTATACAGCCACCGTAGCCTGCTCCACGACTACCTCTGCTGCCACCAACTCTGCCACTGTAGCCTCATCTTCTCCCAGAGTTGCCACCATGACCAAAGTTACTCTAGCACATCCAAAGTTTCCTTCACAACCTAGCAAGGTCACCAGATCCATCCCCACGGCTTCCTTGTTTATCCAGCTAAGAGTAACAGTCTGGAATATAGAAAAAAAGATTAATTTGCCTAGTAACTGTGCTAAAGCTGATTATACAATCCACAGGGCTCTGCCTCTGTTATTGGGGGGCTTGCCAGGTCACATTAATAACTAAGAGTAATTAAGTAACATTTAAAATTACCATTTACAGGTGAATGTTCAGTAAGTTTCTGTCTAACATGCTCAAGGTCCTACACTGATCTCCAGCACTGAGGGGAAAAATAATGGTAACTTCAAGTTATAATAAATGCTAAGAGGCTAGGATGTTGCTCAGTTGGTAGAATGTTTGCCTAGCATGCCCAAACCTGAGACTAGATAAGCCACAGGCCTAGGGGAAACCTAAGACAATTCTGCTAAAGGATCAGAGCAATAAAATGATGCTACATCGCCATAGCCACAGATCAATGTCTTGCTCAGCTCCATCAGAGGAGTTTCTTCTTGCACTAGATGGGAATGAACACAGAGACCCACAAATGGACAATGTGTAGATGGTGGAAGACTTTGGAGAACCCTGTCCTAACGAGAATATCTTCATCAAACTCCTCCCCTCAAGGCTCAGGGATTTATGTGGAAGAGGAGGCAGAAAGATTGTGAGGCCCAGAGGTGAAAGATGACCCCAAGGAAACAGCACCACCCACACAATAGGATGGATGCACATATGAACTCACAGAGACTATGTCAGCACAATCAAAACCTGCACAAGTTCAAGCCAGACAGGGTCTCACCCGCCCCTAACCAAGAAGCTATCTGCAATTGACAGTGCTGTCAAAAGGAAAAACAATCTTCTCCAACATCTCCCATGTCACTGGATGTATCAACCACACTCCTGAGCGAGCTCCATAGCCAGTAGTTGGCCAATACAAAAATTAACTCAATGGTACTTTTGTGGACTTTGCTGTTTCTTGTTTTGGGGGTTGTTTTTGTATTGTTTTTAAGAGGAAGGGAAAGAACATAAAGTTGGGTGGATAAGGAGGACCTGGGAGGAACTGAGGATGGGGCAACATGATCAAAATATATGAAAAAATTAATAAATAAAATAGTATTATTTTTAAAAAGCAACTGTAAAAGGATCATTTTCTGTTGTTTCAGGCCACTAAGTCCTTAGATCTTTGCTGTGACAGTCACAGGAAATTCATTTTTGTTTTGAGATGTCTGTAAAGGAGCCACATAGATCTTAAACAAGCTGAGCTTCAGAAGGCAATCACTGTCTGAAATATCCCCTACGAATCAGAAACTGAATTCTTACCTCCAGGTCCTTTCGAATACTCTCAAACTCCTCAATGTCGTCGAGCTTGAGCTCCAGGCGGGTTGGTTTTCGTCGCAGCATACTTAAGTCAACCAGGACTTCAGAGGAGCCAGACCCAGCAAGCTATAGGCTGTTAAAATGGCAGGAGAGGAAAAGCTACGGGTGCTAAGTCTCAGCTACAAACAGATGAATCTGTAAACATGAACAATAAAATGAACAAGATATCAACTCATTTAGATTCCATGCATAGACTTCAAAATCTAGAGGCATCCGTTTATTGCTGGAGCATATTCTAAGCATATACAGAGGACACAAGTTCAATTCCCAACTTATCACTGTCTGTAACTCCAACTTCAGGGGAGTAGATGCCTATTCCTCCTTGACTACCTGCACTCATGTACCTATATATACAAAAAAATGTTTTTAAGATTTATTTATTTTATGTATGTGAGTACACTGTCGCTATCTTCAGACACACCAGAAGAGGGCATCAGATCCCATTATAGACAGTTGTGAGCCACCACGTGGTTGCTGGGAATTGAACTCAGGACTCTGGAAGAGCAGTCAGTGCTCTTAACTGCTGAGCCATCTCTCCAGTCCTTACATACACAAAATTTAAAATAAAATCTTTAAAAACAAAGTCTAGCAAGTTACTATCAGAGAATCTAGGCAATTCTTTTTTCTTTTTAACATTTTTTAAGATGGTTTATTCAAAACCTGGGGGACACCACTGACAAAGCAGCACAGAAACTATTCTCTGTCCAGAGTTCTTAGGTCAGAAACCAAGTTTGGGCCCCCAATCTCAGGTCCCAAGACCCCTCCAGGTGTGGGCTCCCAAGCAAGACACCCAACCATCACCTTAATCTTGTGCTCCAATAACCTCTAAAGGACACACTAGGTAAAAAAAACGAGCTGAGGGCAGTGACACATAACAACAGTCACAACTTATTAGGGTCGCTTGAGCCCGGAAGTTGGAGACCAGTCAAAGAAACATAGGGAGATCCTGTCTCAAAAACAAAACAAAAACAGACATGAAACAAAAGGAGCAAAGGAGTTAGGGAGATAGCTGAGCAGGAGCTGGTCCCAACCCACCCACATACATCCAGCCCCTCACCCCCCCCCTCCGTTCTCAGCTCTTTGAGGCTCCCAGTGGGGCCTGGATGTCCAGCCTGAGAACCAGACTGCCCCGGCCGGCCTCGTCACAGGCAGGCAGACCCTCAAATCAGCTCCTCCTGTCCTGTGCCTCAGACTTTCCCACCAGCAGTGTCCCTATGGCCCAGCTCCCCAAACTGGCGTGGGGTAAGCGCAATCAAACTCCCTGCATCCTGCCTCCCCAAGCTGCAGAGCCCTGTGGCAGAGCAGACTTGAGACCCACAACCCTACACTAACTTTTCTTAAGTTCTAGACTCTTCCATTATTGGTTGTTTGTTTTCACTTTAGTAACTAAAAATGTTTTGCCTTTTAAAAATTTTTTTCTTGTATATATTTATTAGGTGTTGGTGAAAGCACACAGTTCACAAGCAGAGGTCAGAGGACAACATCTGGGCTTCAGTTCTCTCCTTCATCATGTGGGACATCATACTTAGCACAGGCTCCTTTACCCACTGAACCACCCCACGTTCCCAATCTTTATATTGTTTTAATACAGAAGCCTTAGGAAGCTTGAAAATTTATTTCAGTTTTATAAAGTTGAAGCAAACAGGTTAGTTGACAATATCAGAAGCTGGGTGGTAGTGGCACACACCTTTAATCCCAGCACCCTGAAGGCAAGAGGCAGGAGGATCTCTGTTAAGTTTGAGGTCAGCCTGGTCTACAAAACGTGTTCCAGGACTGCCAGGGCTACACAGAGAAATCCTGTCTTGAAAAAAAAAAACAAAAAACAAAACAAAATAGCCTCCTATATAAGTTACACAGAGACCACTAGAATAAAGAGCTAAGTGGTAACGATCTACATCAAGGTTCTGCTGTGGTGTGAATTCACATAAATTATTATTGCATGCATCCAAAATGAAACAAAACACTACAATGTATATGAAACATTTACACTTCTCTCAGGAGGCTTAGCACAGCAAGGGGTGATATAATCAACACAAAGCACTGGCCCGTGACATTTCAAACTGCTTTATTTTATCAGATACTACCTTCTACCAGATTCCTAAGTAGAGAAATGGAAGCCAGCTCCAAAGGGAAAAAGAAGAAATACTTGGGGGGTGGCGGGGAGGGAAGTTCCCTACTTACTCACCACTGGAGAGCAATCTTGAGTACAGGTTAAAAGCTCAGCTCCTGTCACATTACTAATCCTACACTATGGCTCCAGAACGAAGGAGTACCTTTTCTCATCAGAATTTTATTTTCTGGTTTGTACTTTTGTTGTCCCGCGACTTAAATGACTAAAATAGAATAAGCTCCTTGCGCGTGACTTGGCATTTAGTAAGTCCTCGAAAAGGAAGTGCTCTTCTAATTGGAGTCTTTCGGGAAAGGGGCTTGAGAGCGGGAGTCTGTTCGGTTAGGCAAACGCGCATATTTTTATAATCCTCACAACTTTCATGTAAGAATTAAAAAAAAAAAAAAAAAAAACTTACCTCTAATGGCCTAGCAATCATTGGAGCTACAGCTGCTGGTATGCACTTTATCTGGCGCCTCCCTGGACCCTTTATTTCAAAGATCACATACAAAGAATAGGTTGTAGACAAGTAAACCAACAACAAACTAGGCCGCAGCTGCTCCACATCTTTATTTTAGCCTTAGAAGGCTCTTATAGTTTAATGTCTTCTTGAAAGCCAAATTGACTACGTAGCCACCGAGTTACGAGGGGGCCCCAGAGGACTTCTGTCGTGAACAACAATCCTCTTTCCCAGCTCCAAGGCTGCAGAAGTCTAGGAAGAGATTACCATGGCAACACAGGCCTCGGCTTCGAAATGGCGGAAGGCCTCCCGAAGGAGAGCAGAGACCCTCGGTTTGTTCCAGATTACAAATGCGATCCGCAAACCTACCTCTTTTCAGGCCTCTGCAGCTTCCCAGAACTTCAACTCCCACCATGACGCCATTGCTGCGTAGCCGGAACTACACTTCCCAGGCTGCTCTGGGCCTCTTTTCCCATGCGCCTCTTCTCCCGCGAGGTTGTGTCGGCAGCTCTGTAAGGCCACGCCCCTGGACGCCGGCTGACACTTGGCAACTACCACTCCCAAGATACTTCGCGGCTCCTAGAGCACTGAGTACGTTCCTGATACGTTTCCGGCCAGTGACGCACTTCCACTTTGCTAGGCGCGCGGTTCCCGGTCTGAAAAGCAGAACGCGGATTTGGCTGGGGCCTCGCGGCTCCGAAGCCCGGCATGGCCTCCTCACGAGCCTCCTCCACGGTACGGAGCTCCGGATCGCAGCTCAGACCAACCTCTCCCAGAGAGGGCGGGATCCCCTTGGGAAAGGGCGGTTATCTTACGGGTCAGGGCGGAGGAGGAGGAAGGCTGAGGGACCGTGGTGTGGACCATAGCTGCCTTTTCCTGATTTCCAAACGCCTTCGTGTGCTGCAGCTCTTTTTGTACTGCTCTTACCTAAGCCCTGAGCAGTGAACACTTTTTCTGACTGCTCCAAAACACGGTGCTTTAAAATCGAGTTGTGTCTTGACTTAAGCTGTACGATTCGTACTTACTATGATGAGGCCTTCCCAACTTCTAGTAGGCTCTGGAAGTATTTGAAATGTGTATTCCAGTAACATTATGACTTGGTGCACCTAAAACCGCCCTAATTGTTTAGGTTGTTCTTTGTATCTGCCCAGTGGTGAGGTATTATTTTTGTAAGACCGGATATTGCATTTCCAATAGATAAACGGGCCCCAAACAAACCAAGACACATCAGACAAAAATTGATTAGGTGTATTTGTGTGCCAAACTTAACGAGAGCCTAAACTCACACAAAGGCAGTTTCGACTTTATCCTCTAGTTTTGACAGGAAATAAAATGAAAGCTCAGCATTAGCTTGCTTTGTTTGTTTGTTTATTTAATTTATTTTGGGAAGCATGGTTTGCTAGAACTAAACCCTCATCCGAGTCTTTGATTTAACAGACAACTAAAACTAAAGCACCTGACGATTTAGTTGCACCTGTTGTGAAGAAACCACACATCTATTATGGAAGCTTGGAAGAGAAAGAGCGGGAACGCCTGGCCAAAGGAGAATCCGGGATTTTGGGAAAAGAAGGACTCAAAGCTGGCATTGAAGCAGGAAATATTAATATAACATCCGGTAAGATGCAAATTGCAAATCATACCATCACCCCCTTTTTTTAAAACAGTGCTGGGAATCCAACCCAGGGTTTCTTGCATGCTAGGCAACTGTTCTACCACTGAACCACATTCCCGTCTCTTGCTTTTGACCTCGAACTCCTCCAGCCTCCTCACTAGTACTAGAATCAGGTATAGCTACCATGTACCTCTGATGATTCAACATGCTGATGAACACCTTCCCAAACCACATAAGATTAGGTTTATAGGGTTAAAACCTTCTGTTGGTCTGGGGAGCTAGTTCAGGTGCCAAAAGCTTTTTTGTGCAACCATTCGGACCTAAGATTGAGCCCCAGAACCTGTGTTTTTTGCTGGCTTGTTTTTCTTTTTCTGAATGTGGTGGTACCTACTTGGAATCGAATGTTGGGAAGGCATACTAACTCCACGTGCACATACATTCAGCCTTACCCTTCTGTTTTTAACCATTGGTTCTACGACTTTGCCTTTTTGGGATCATCCAGTGAGTGTTCTTATATTTTATACAGTGCCTTGCATGAATTACTCATTATCTCTGTAGACTTCTTCAGTAGATGTTTGGGTTCATCAGGTGTATTTGTCTTTGGGAGATGTAACCTAGTTCTGGCACCAGTGTGTAACTGTTTATAGAATTCTCTCCTTTACTTTTCTAGGTTTTTTTGTTTGTTTGTTTGTGTTGTCATTTTTGTTTCTGTTTTTCAAGACAAGGTTTCTCTGTGTAGCCAGACTGGCCTTGAACTCAGAGGTTTACCTGCCCCTGTCTTCAGAGCGCTGGGATTAAAAGCTTGTACCACCACTACCTGCCTAACTTAACTAAGTTATTATGAGCATTTTAAAAAATCTGCACATTTTTTCCCTACATACATACACTATTCTTAAGTGTCTTCAAGCCTGTCTTTATTCCCAATGTGAGTGTTTGTTGTGGGTTTTAAAACTAGTCGTCATAGTATCCAAAAAGCCTTACCTTGTTGTCAGAGGAATCCTGTTTTTTCTGGCCTTTATTTCCTGTCACTGGCTAATATGTGTGAATGCTCTTCTAGGGATACTATTTTAGCAGATAACAATTGATAAGCAATATTTCTGTTGGACTTTCCAAATAAGACATGTTCTAAGCTATAGAAAGAGATAATGAAATAAATCGGAGACATGGCCTGGCTCTTCTGCTCTCAGTTTAAAGCATCCCTTGGGTTTATGTGTTTGCCATCCTTTAGTAAGCTGGAAATGGTAAGCTATAAAAAGTAAGATAGATTACATACAGTTCTGTGTGTGCTTGCAACTTTTCAGCTTTTAAAGACCAAAGCAAATTTGAGTGTTAATAAGATGGTCATACTTGTTATTAACAGAGAATTAAGTCTTGGCTGAATTTTTTTTGGGGGAGCGGGTGGTTCGAGACAGGGTTTCTCTGTATAACCCTGGCTGTCCTGGAACTCACTCTGTAGACCAGGCTGGCCTCGAACTCAGAAATCCGCCTGCCTCTGCCTCCCAAGTGCTGGGATTAAAGGCGTGTGCCATCACTGCCCCAGCTGGCTGAAATTTTAATATTGCAAGTCAGGGCATTTCAAATATTTTCATAGTACTTTTTTTTTTCTTTTTTCAATCAGCCACTCAGATAATGAATATTCTTGTTGTTGGCCCTTCCTTCTGTCCTTTCTTTCTGACGAGGTCAGTATGGCCCAGGCTGCCCTCAGTCTCACTGTGTATGACGTTGATCTCATGGTCTTTGTGCCTCCTCTCGTGTGCTGAGCTCACGGGCACAGCCTGTCACGCTGAGCTTCGCCTCAATGCAGTATAATCCAAAGGTAAAACTGTTTGATACTGAAGAAATTAAATTTTTTCCTCATACATAACTGAACCATTGTGTCTCTAAAAGAGCAAAACTCTTTATACAGTAAAGACATTGGAATTCATCCCATGTATGGCCACTGAGCCACTTTGAGATGGTGTTCCTTAGTGTTGCATGATGGTAGACAGTAAGTGCGTTCCAGAATCGCACATGCTCAGAACCAAAGCTGCAGCAAAGATTCATGGTGCAGCCCGGCAGGAACTCTTCGATATTGCTGAAGTCTTTGTGAGCCCTGCACTTAACACTGTGTGGCACCTCCATCCAGTTTAAGAGGCTGTACTCTAGGACATACAGACTCTGATTGGCTAATTGCTTCTTCCCCATGTTGCCTGTTCTTTACACAGGAGAAGTATTTGAAATTGAAGAGCACATCAGTGAGCGGCAGGCAGAAGTCTTGGCAGAGTTTGAGAGAAGAAAGAGAGCCCGGCAAATCAATGTTTCCACAGATGACTCAGAGGTCAAGGCTTGCCTTAGAGCCTTGGGAGAGCCTATCACACTCTTTGGAGAGGGCCCTGCTGAACGACGAGAAAGGTGTCCTTTATAAACAGTCCTGTTCATTATTTGTCTTTGAGGTTACAAGGCTCTTGTCGCTTATGGGCTGTGCAGACGGTGCCGACTTCCCGGCAGGCCCTTTCTGCTCTGCTGTGAAGTGGTTTATTGGATGTGCTAGGTGACTGTTTGCTTTGTTTTATTAAGATATATTTTAATTATATAAATCCATAATGTATCTGTGTGGAAGCATGCTCAGGTGAGTTAGGGTACCCTGGGAGTCCAAAAGAGGGTGTTGAGTATGGAGCTGGACTTACAGGCGATATTGAACTGCCTGATGTGGTTCCTGGGAACTGAACTTGGGTCCTCTGAAAGAACCATCTCTTCTGGCCCGGTACACAAATATCTCATTGTTTTGTTTGCGCATAAGTGCCACTTGTTCACAGAAGCCTTTCCCCTGTGGAGTAAGCCCCTTCATTATTTCTGCCAATGCCATTTTTAAATGTTTCTTATTTGTATGTTTGTGTGTAGACGTGTGTATGCCTTCATAGAGGTGTGGGGGTCATATAACTTGTGAGAGTTGGCTCTCTCACCGTGTGTCCCAGGGATCTACCTCAAGTCAGCAGTCCCCTTTGCCATCCTACCAGCCTGACTCAGGGTGTATTTGCTGTTTGCCTCTTGCCTGCCAAGTCCATCACACTTTATTATTGTGTCCCTTAGGTGAATGCCTTGAGTCCCAGCTGCCTTAGCTCAGGGCCACCATTGTGACTTGGGATTGCTTTAACAGTAAAGGCGAGTTTTCTATGCTCTTATTCCTCTTCTGCCTGCTGCCACATCATTCTCATTGCAGACCCTTCCTTACGTAGTGTAAAGGCTCTGGTGACCGGGCCCCTTAACTTTCCAGCTTTGGCCATCACCAACCCTTCTCCTGCATTTCATATTCCAGCTCTCCCAAAACATTTGCAGGCCTAAGCTCACCCTGTTTCCATGACTGCTGGCCTTTACGTTTTTTAATCCTCTGCCTCAACTTCTGTTTTTGACTCTGGGCTGAATGAGCACTTGTCAGCACCCTTTCTGTAAAAGCCTTCCCTGACGACTACCCCACACCTCCTCCCAAGCCTTGGTCCTGTACTTCTTCCATATTCCCTCCACAGTCTCCTCACCGCTGTCTAGTACTGATGTAATGTACTGCTCTCTGTAGTTCCTTCAGAGTTACCCTTTAGTTTGAATTTTTTGTTGCTCTTTTGAGATAAGGTTTCATGATATAGCCTTGACTGGCCTGGAGCTCACCAACACACCTGACTTGTCATTCTTATTGAAATTGGGTCTCAGTTTGTAGCCCTTAGTGGCCTGGAACTCACTTGTAGACCAGGCTGGTCTTGAACTCAGAGAGATCCACCTGCCTCTGCTCCAAGTTCTGGGATTAAAAGTGTATGCCATCAAGCCTAGTTCCTTTGGAACTGTTCTTAGTCATTAAATATCCTTAGCCCTTGCATCAGTTCCCTGTCCATCATTAAGTGGATTCCAGCTGTAAGTGGCCACAGTGGATAGGCCAGTCGACTCTAAATGGAATAGAACAATTGCTGATGGCTGCGTGTAAGGAGCCTTTTCCTGTTTCTGTCACCAGAGCCACCCGAGGCCCAAAAACACTGACTAGGAAAACGCCAGAAGTAAACACTAAATGTTAATTTTCACACCATCCAGTCTGTCCCCTTCATCTGCTGTTTCCTTGCTACCTTCCTATTAGTGTGCACTAGAATAAGGTATTTTTGAAAGAAAGAAAAACAGATCTCGTTTACATAATTATAAAAATTTATTTTGGTTTTCTGTTACTAACCTTTTACCTTGCTAATTTATGAATTAAACTTTATCATAAGAATGTATGAGTTGTGAAGCAAACACAGCGTGGCTATGGTTCATTGCTCCCTGTGGTTGTAAGCTTTTAGGGATCTTGATACATCTCTCCTACAAATGGTGATGGGGCCTTACTGGGCCTCATCCATATTGATTTCTGACCTTTTTTGTTACAGGTTAAGAAATATTCTCTCAGTGGTCGGGACTGATGCCTTAAAAAAGACCAAAAAAGATGATGAAAAATCTAAGAAGTCAAAAGAAGAGGTAAACTGTAGAGAAATTCAAGAACATTCTTTCCAGTGCTTTGCTTTGTGAGGGTGAGGAGAGGTGTCTGCAGGCTCTGCTATTTGGGACGAATCAAGGGCAATAATTGGTAATTTTTATGTGACTGGGGATGGTACTGGAAGTTCTCCATTCAGTAACGAGCTATGGCACATCAGTTCCCTTTAGTGATGCCCAGCCCTGAGCAGTCTGATGCCGTGCTCTGACCTGCTTGTATGTGCACATTCTGTTGCTGAACCAGCCCCTGCTTTGTGAGCCTTACAGAGGGGAACAGCTGGTGCCAGAGCAGGCATTTTTGAGACCTAACATTTCTTCTCTTATTTCCTTCTCAGTATCAGCAAACCTGGTACCATGAAGGGCCAAATAGCCTGAAGGTGGCCAGATTGTGGATTGCTAATTATTCACTCCCCAGGTAAGCAGAGGTCCAGAAGAATAAATACCATCATTTCAGGGACTGAGAATAGGCTCTATGCTGGTGGCATTTACGGCATAGGATTGAGACTTAGAGAGTGTTCATACTTGTTGATACTCCTTTAGTGACAGTGTTTATGGGTCACAGGGCAATGAAACGCTTGGAAGAGGCCCGTCTCCATAAGGAGATTCCTGAGACAACCAGGACCTCGCAGATGCAGGAGTTGCACAAGTCTCTCCGGGTAAGATTCTGTTCGCTGTTGTCCAGTCTCTTAAATGATTAGCTTCTGTGTTGGCCCACCCACAGGAGGGTAGAGCAGCTACCACATGCCACCTGATGGATCTGTGGTGAGGGAGGCACCTCAGCTGTGGTGACAGGAGCATTCTGGGTCCACAGAGGCTCCCTTCTGATAGTTCAAGCTGTGTGCTTTGTTTTTCTCTGTTTTGTCTATGTTGAGCTGACATAAAAGCTAGTGAGGCTGTGGTAAGCAAGTGGCATTCCAGAGAAGCCTTGATCTCTTTCTTTCAGCAAGTTTAGTGTCTTCTGTCAGCAGCAAGCATTTAAAAAATCTTGGGATTGGTTAAGCTGAAACGTTAGCACCATCACCTCTTCTCCCTACCTTCCCCCTCCCCACACACTCCCCTTTTTTCCCCAAAGTGAAAAAGCCAAAGAACTCTCAGACTGGCTTTCTAATGCTCGCCTTGGTTTTGTTTTCTTTTTAGTCTTTGAACAATTTCTGCAGTCAGATTGGAGATGACCGGCCAATCTCCTACTGTCACTTCAGCCCCAATTCTAAAATGCTAGCCACAGCTTGTTGGTAAGTTTGATTTTATAGTAACAGTTTCCTAAAGTTGGCATTGGTTCAGGAAGAAAAATTATCTTTGTCTCAGCTATCTTTGCCTCTGTCCTCTTCCTTTGCTCCTCGTGAGCAGCTGTCATGGCTCTGTCTGCTTATCTGCTCCGACAGCTTCTGTGGGCAGTTCTTACTAGTCATAAAGGTGACAGAGACCCATGGCGTGGGATGTCTCCTGTGCTTCTGCTGCTGTTCTGGAGTAGCTCATATGGGAATTTTATAGACCAAGTCATTTTCAGCTTAGCCCAGCTTTTCTTCCTTAGTTCTGAGGTCTCGGTGAGGTGGGACTCTCCATGCTCTTTTATCTATACCACTGGTAAATGTTAATTTAGAGTCTTAGCTTTGTCTTGCAAGTTGACCTGGACATTAAAAATGGCAGCTTGCATTCCATGCTAGTCTTTTTAAAAGAGGCCTGAGAGCTGCTATAGCTCTCCAATGAGCCTTTTGCGTTTTTTGATGACCTCTGTCAAGTATGTAGGGTCAAGACAAAGTTGTCCTTTAATGATGTTACGAAGGTGCCTTTTCCTTCCCAGACCAACCCTGGCTGAGATGCTTTCCTTTGTGTTTGATAGGAGTGGGCTCTGCAAGCTCTGGTCTGTCCCTGACTGCAGCCTCCTTCACACTCTTAGAGGTGAGTTACAGTCTTGGTTGGGAGCTCTCATTCTTTTCCCAACAAACTGTTAGATGATGAGACTTGGCCTGACACTCAGACAGCATTGCTTCTGTGAGTGCTCATGCACTGTAATCAGATATAAATGCCAGCAGGCCGGATGAAGGCGTCTGATTCCCTGAAACTGGGGTTAAAGGCATTTGTGAGCCACTTGATATGGGTGCTGGGAACCAACTCGGGTCCTCGGCAAGACCAGTAGGTCTTTTAACTGATGGGCCATCCTTCCAGCCTGTGTACTGCATTTGTATTTGAATGGATGTGTGTGGTTTGTTCTCTCTCTCTCCCTCTCCCCCCTTTCTCTCTCTCTCTCTCTCTCTCTCTCTCTCTCTCTCTCTCTCTCCCTCCCTCCCTCCCTCCTTCCCTCTCCCCAACACCAGAGTATCATGACTTCATATTCATGCAATCTAAAAGTCTTCAAGAGTTTCTGTTTTATTTATTTTGATTTGGTTTAGTCTTTGAGAATGGAGTCTTATTCTGTTTCCCAGTATAGCTTTCAATTTAATATCCTCCTGCCTCAGCCTCCCAAGTGCTGGAGTTAACAGTTACAGTCCACTGTGCCAGTTTCTGCTCTTTTTTTTTTTTCTTAAATTTAAAAAAAAAAAAAGTGATTTGTTTCAAACAATTTGGGGGAAAGAAATTGTTCAGTGACCAAAATAATGTGTTCTGCTCTTAGAAAGACCCTGAGCTGACTTATCAGCACCCATAACAGGTAGCTCACAGCTCCCTGTAGTTTTGGCTCCAGGGGATCCAGTGACCGCCATAGGCACCTGCACTCATGTACATACACATAATTTAGAAATCAATCTTAAAAAAATTGCTGGACATGGTGGCACACACTTTAATCCCAGCACTCAGGAGGCAGTGGTAGGTAGATCTTTTTAAATTTGAGTCCAGCTTGGTCTTCATAGCAAGTTCCAGATTAGCCAGGACTACAGAGAGACCCTGTCTCAAAAATAAATGTTTCTTTTTAGTAGTTGAATAGTCATTTTAATACTGTGTTCACGTTCCCTGGTAAGTACTTTTCCATGTTGTTCATGATAGTCTTTCTTTGCTTATAGGTTACATAGAGATGAGAGCTCTTTAACTTGATCTCCTATATTCTTTTAGGTCATAACACAAATGTAGGAGCAATTGTATTTCATCCCAAATCCACTGTCTCATTGGACCAAAAAGATGTCAACCTGGCCTCCTGTGCTGCTGATGGTTCTGTGAAGCTTTGGAGTCTTGACAGGTGGTTATTGCCATTCTGATGTCCATACTGCCATCCCTGAAGCAGATAGGGTTGACTGGCTCTTCAGGCCTAAAAATGTGACATTTAATCCCAGACATGCTCTAAGAGTCCAGGGAACGCAGTGAAAATAGAAATATCTTTCTTAGACCTTTCTTCTCCAGAGGAAGTGTGCTGAGAATTTTGTTTTCTTTGCAGACTTTGGCACTCAGTTTTTGCCTTTAACATAGTAGTTGCTGATTTCTGGCTCCCATTATTCTAAAACAATTCAGTTTAACCTACATGGTAGGTTAGCTTGGGATAGATGCACGGTTTTGTAGATAGGCTAATGACGGTCATCTTGGTGTCTCTCGGGTCTTAGCACACAGCCACGGTGGGAAGGGAAGGGAAGTTCTGTCTGGCAGGAAGGCTGCTGGTGGTGTCCTCTACCTAGGATGTATTTTCCAACTACAGCACATTTTATTTCTTCTTGTAGGTATCTTCATCTAGTCCACTCAATTATGAAAGCATATTGTGATCTAAAAGACATATTTGCTCATTTTCCTTTCCTAGAGAAAGCATGGGGAGGTTTTTTATTACAGAATTTTCTAAGAGCACTAATTAGCATCTGCAGTCTTGCCAGATAGGGTCTCGCTCCTAAAGGACAAGTTTTAATTGGTTTCCGTAGTACTTAGCAGTGCTTCTCCCCGTGGGCACTAGTTGGGTCTGTGTGTGCTCTGACAGTGAGCGCTCCCTTCTAATTGCTCTCTTTAGGCTCATGTTTACTTCCTCTCTCCCTGCTGTTTGAGTCTTTCTGTCATTGCTAGGTAGCAGAAACTAATGACTGGCCAAAGGACACAGTCGCTCTAGCCTAGGATCCCTTTTTCCGTTTGGATCTTTGAATGGACCAAGGGTTAAGTTAAGAACAATTATCTGGAACCCACTTGGACCAAAACTGACTTCTGTATCCACACCTCAACTGGAGTGTTTTCTTTTTTGAATCAAAGCACTACTTTGATGCAGTGGCTGTGTGATGCTCAGCAATCTCAAGAACTTTTCCTTATCCTAGATGGAGACTTTGTGAACTAGCCGAATTGAGAAGTGACCACTGTACCCTGTGGTCACAGAACCTTAGCAAGTAGCTTAAATTATTGTTAGCCCTAAGATTTGATTTTTGTTTTGTTTTGTTTTGTTTTGTTTGTTTTTTTGAGACAGGGTTTCTCTGTGTAGCCCTGGCTGTCCTGGAACTCACTCTGTAGACCACGCTGGCCTCGAACTCAGAAATCCGCCTGCCTCTGCCTCCCAAGTGCTGGGATTAAAGGCGTGCGCCACCACTGCCCACTAGCCCTAAGATTGTAACCCATTGAAAGGAAGGTACTAGTTAGCACAAGCCTTGTGCAAGGTGCCTTCAGTCCCCTGTGCTGCTCCGTGTAGCAAATACATGGTAGTGCCTGTATACAGACACTAATATGGGATAGGTCTGCACAGCAGCAGATAAACTCAGATAATCTACATGGCTGTCAAGATGTTCTAATGCCTGTATGTTTGGTTCCTTTCAGCGATGAGCCAGTGGCAGATATTGAAGGCCATACAGTTCGTGTGGCTCGGGTAATGTGGCATCCGTCGGGGCGTTTCCTGGGCACAACCTGGTAAGTCATCCATCTCACTGAGTGTGCTACACATTATACTGAAATCTCCTCCCTCCGCTGGGTGTGATGGCAGATACCTGTAATCCTAGCACTCTCCAGGCCGAAGGAATAGGATCACAAGTTCAGGGCCAGCCAAGGCTACATAGCAAGACTATTAAAAAATAAAATAAGATCTGGGGGTAGTAGCCCATGCCTTTAATCCTATCACTCAAAAGGCAGAGGCAGGCAACTCTGTGAGTTCGAGGCCATCCTGGGCTATAAATGTAAAACAAGTTCAGAACAGTCAGGGCTACACAGAAAAATTCTGCCTTGGGGAAAAAAAAAAAACTTTTTTTTTTTTTTTTTTTAAGTAAAATTTCTCCCTGCTGACATGTTGGCTTCTGATTCTGTAAGGTTGTTTAGTGAGACTTAGTTGTACTAAAAATCTTTTTTCATGTTTAAGCACCATACAATAGAATGTGATTGTTTTATTATACAATTTAACCTTGACAAATGCATACCGCTTCTGGCCCACACCCATCAGTATACATGTTTCTCCCACCCCGTCTTAATCTCCTCTTCCAAACAACCTCTGACTTGGTTTCTGTAAGTCTGCCTGTTGATAACCCGTTTGTGTTGTTGAGTTGTAGTCTGTTGTGTATCTGAGCCACAATCTCCTGTTGATGGACACGTGGGCATGTTTCTAGGTTGTGGCTAGTTAAGATAAAGCTACTGTAAATACCCTTTTAGGTGTTTGGGTGTTTTGCCTGCATGTGTGCCTCATGTGTGTAAGTGCCCACAGAGGCCAGAAAAGCGAATCAGATTAGATTTACGAATGGTGTGAGCTGCCATGTGGGTGCTGGGACTTGGGTCTTCTGGAAGAGCATCCTGTGCCATCTCTCCATCCCCAGCTATACATATTCCTATTGAAGCTGTTTATATAGATGGGGTGGTTGTCTTTTCCTTTCTCTTGGGTCATTACCTAGGAGTACAGTTGCTAGTTCGTGGAATGGTGGTGTATAGAATAGATGTATATTAGCTTTTTAAAAGTATTTGGGCAAGCTGGATTCAGTGCCACATCTTATAGTCCTAACATTCAGCACAAAGATGTCAAGTTTGAGGCCAGTCTGGGCTTCATAGTGAGACCCTGTTCCCAGAATAGAAAGAAGAGCTGAGCTCTACCCGCTCTGTCTTGTAGCTGTGCTTGTCAGGGTTCTCCGGTGTCAGCCATGCTTTTGCCCATTGTTAGCTGTGCTTGTTGGGGTTCGCTGGTGTCAGCCACACTCTTGCCCATTGTAAGCACGTAGTAGTACCTCATGTCGGTGTTCCTACCCCATGGCCATTGCACTTGAGTGGTTTTGCCATATGCTTACACATCTTGCGTGTCTTTGGTGCAGGCTCCAGTTGCTTTGCCTTCTTGAGTCTTGAGTTTCTCTCTTCGGTATTTGCAACACCAAAGCCTGTTTGCAGCCATCATTTAAGATTTTGTTAAAATTCCTTTAGCACCTTTATGAAAACATTCTGGTCATACACATTTGCGTCTATTTCTAGATCTGCTCTGTTTGTCCTTCTGGATTTTCTGTTGTTGTTTTTGTTTGGTTTTGGTTTGTGTTTTTGTTTTTGTTTTTCAAGACAGGGTTTCTCTGTAGCCCTGGCTGTCCTGGAACTCACTCTATAGACCAGGCTGGCCTTCGACTCAGAAATCCACCTGCCTCTGCCTCCCAAGTGCTGGGACTAAAGGTGTGCGCCACCACTGCCTGGCCTGGATTTTCTTTTATGCCAAATTTTAATTAGAACTCCAGTAAACATACAAATGTCTGATGAGTGAAGGGTTGCAGCAGCGGAGTGAAGGGGAAAGAGAGTGCCATCTTTGCGGGACCGTTCTTCAGCAAGTTTGGTTTTTGTTTTGTGCTTATGGCTGAACCCAGGGCCCTGCACATACCAGGCAAGGCCTCCCTACTATTGAGCCCCAACCTCAACCCAGGGAATTCTTTTTTAAAAAATAGCCACTAAATTACAGAATGTTCTTGGTCTCCCGACTGTCACCTAAAACATATAGTCTTGGATGGTGAGGCATTGTTCGTGTCAGAAAGGCCTTTCTTTCTTTCTTTCTTTCTTTATTTTATTTGCCCTTTTTAAAAAAGATCTGTTTAGTGTACAGTGTTCTACGTGCATGCAGGCCTGCACACCAGCAGAGGGCGCCAGTTCTCATGACAGACGGTGGTGAGCCACCGTGTGGTTGCTGGGAATCAGCCGTCTCTCCAGCCTGGCATGTTTTGTTAGTCTGGTTGAATGAACAGGTTCGGGAGCATGAGCTGAAGTATGGTTATTTATAGTACCTTGTCATAGAAGAAACTTAGTCGATGGTTGATCATTGGTGTAATTCTTGGTAAGTTGGCAGCTTATTCTTATTTATTTTTAAGTTATGACCGTTCATGGCGCTTGTGGGATTTAGAGGCTCAAGAGGAGATCCTACACCAGGAAGGCCACAGCATGGGTGTGTATGACATTGCCTTCCATCAAGATGGCTCTTTGGCTGGCACTGGGTAAGACTTCCTCCACAAAGCAAGGGAGGGGCAGCTTAGTAGTCTCACCTCCTAGGCAACCCCGCCTCCTCGTCAAACTGGATTCTGTATAGTCACACCTATGTTGTCTCATCAGGGGACTGGATGCATTTGGCCGAGTTTGGGACCTACGCACAGGACGCTGTATTATGTTCCTAGAAGGACACCTGAAGGAAATCTACGGGATAAATTTCTCCCCCAATGGGTAAAGCAGACTCAGTGAATGGGAAGGGTCCTGGTCAGACAGTGCTTTCTGTTTCTAACTATGATCCATCTGATCCTCAGCTACCACATTGCCACTGGCAGTGGTGACAATACCTGCAAAGTGTGGGACCTTCGACAACGACGCTGTGTCTACACCATCCCTGCCCATCAGAACTTAGTGACCGGGGTCAAATTTGAACGTAAGCTTTCCTCTTATTCTCAGCCTTAACACCAAACACGCTTTGCTTCATGGAGTACATCCTGGGCATTAGACTAACTTAGACATGGAACCTTGTTAAAAAAGCAAATTTTAGTTTCCTTCCCTCTGCCATACCTATAGATAGCACTATGGCAAAGCATGCTTCTTGAGGCAGAGAGTTCTTCAAAGGCTCTGTTCCATTTTGTCCTCCATGAATGGTTAGGCACTAACTGGATGCTTGATGCTACTAAACAGACCGTCCACCAAAGAAAGCTGCCACACAGCCTTCCTCTGTTACTTGCTTGTCCTCAGTCTCCTCATGACTGCCCTTTTTCTTGGAGGCCCCCTAAGAATGTAGAATGCATGTGGTTGGTTTATCTGAATGCAGAAATGGCCTTTCTTTCAAAATAATGTATTTTGGCAGATCTTTGTCTTTTTTCTTTTTCTTAAGCCCTTTCTGAATACTTGAGTTCTTCATGTTTGCTTTATCTCTTCTGCAGCTATCCATGGGGACTTCTTGCTCACAGGTGCCTATGACAACACAGCGAAGATCTGGACACACCCAGGCTGGTCCCCACTGAAGACTCTGGCTGGTCATGAGGGCAAAGTGATGGGCCTAGACATTTCTTCTGATGGGCAACTCATAGCCACTTGCTCATATGACAGAACCTTCAAGCTCTGGATGGCAGAGTAGGCAAGACCATGGGGGAACTCAGACCTGGTGTTCTCACTAAGGAGCCATTTTCCTCAAAGGAAAAGAATTGTGTTGTGTTCTATCATGTTTCCTTCCAGATGCCATGTGTGGGATTGGATCTTCCCGTCAGCCCCACTTGTAAGTAAGCCAGTCTTTAGATGATAGCAAGACTTTGTGGTTAGAACGCATTCATCTCGGGTTCTGCCGTAAACTGTAGACATGTGTAGATTCAACACATTTCAAAGCCCTCCTCCTTCCCCTTCCACACTCAGGATTGTGACTAGTCTTTCTTTTTTTTTTTTTTTTTTTTTTTTTTTTTTTGCATTTTGAGACAGTTTGTATGTGTAAACCTGACTGTCTTGGAACTTGGTGTATATGTCAGGAAGCCTCACATTGTAAGTGATCCTCCTGTCCCTGTCTTTCAAGTGATGGCATTACAGAAATGTGCTGCTATCCCTGGCAGTTGTGGTTTTTTTGTTTGTTTGTTTGTTTGTTTTGGTTTTTTTGGGGGGTGGGGGGTTGTTGCCGGTTTTTTTGTTTTTTGTTGTTTTTGGGGTTTTTTTGGTTTTGTTTTTTGTTTTTTGTTTTTTGTTTTTTTTTTTTTTTTTTTTTTTTGCTTGAACTGGACTCTCTATAACATGGTATGTGGTGTGTGCTTGGGACTACATGTGATTCAGCAAGCAAAATAGCTGGACTGGATTTGAAATCTCCCCAGTTACAAGAGCATGTCGCTGCCATTTGTTGAGCTGTGCCTGGTGGCAGGCTCCTTTTCTGCCCCCGAGAATGAGACCAGAGCCATAGACTGCAGCTGTGTGATGGCTCCACAGTAAAGAAGATTCCTCTTCTGTGGCGTTCACAGAGGATGTTCACTGCATCGGGAACTCAGAACTGCACACTTGGCCTTGTTAAAGCCAAGTTAGAGCCTCTTCTTTGGCTTTGAAGTTTGGCATCCTTCATGATAAAACAATCTGGCCATTGTATCCAGATTCAAAGGAGTTTTTAAAAACAAACATGATGTCTGTGTTGTACAACCTCCTTCCTGTTGGTTATTTAAAGGGTGTACTTTATGTATTAAAGAACACTTAATGTCAAAGTAACTGGAAAAAATTCTAATTTATGTTTAGGTGTTACCAAACATAAACTCCTTTTATATTTTTATACACACACACTCACTTGCTGAGAGTAAAATCGTACTATAAAAACTCTCAAGGATTATTTTCTGTTTCAGCATTTTATGAAGTTAACCATTAGTCCAAAGAGATCCCTTCTTTAGTTTTGAGATCTAATGTAATTCTAGGCCTGTGAGTTATCACATTTTCTGTTACTTTATTCAGATGTTTATAGTGGAGTTTTTGAGGGTTGGGGGAGAAAGTAGGATTTGTGAGACAGGGTCTTGCTGTGTAACTCAGATTGCCCTCAGACTCTTAAATCCTCCTGCCTCTGCATCTTAAGTTCTGTAAACTGCCAGTGCATTACAGCTTTTTTATGTAGAGTTGTTGGCCTAGGAGAGCATGTTACCAGGTGTGTGTGCACTCCATAGTTCTTCCTCATCAGCCAGTGATTGTCTTCGGAGTCTCACTACAGATATACGCCCTCTGCACTCCAGAACGGCGAATTAAATCCGCACAAAACGGCATTTTCAGAGAAGGTTGTATATAGTGTAAAATTAGCTCCTCTCCAGTATTCGAAATTTACACTCCACCAGCTTCCTGTTCTGCCCTGCTCTTCTGTGGATCGTGGTTATGTGGTATATAACAAAACATTTGGGGAGGGGCTGGTTTCAAAACAGGGTTTCTCCGTGCAGCCCTGGCTGTCCTAGAACTCACTGTAAACCAGGCTGGCCTCAAACTCAGAGATCCGCCTGCCTCTGCCTCTGCCTCTGCCTCCCAAGTATGCTCACCGCACCCAGCTAAACATCTGATTCCAGTCATAGCCAAGTATATTCCCTCTGGCTGCTAGGCCACTCAGGCCTACCCTTCACTTGGCACTTAACCACCCTTAACCTAGTTCCATTACAGTGTGCTACCAAAGTACCTTCTTGTGGTGTCTGTAAAATGAGACTGGCATAGTGCCCTGCATTCAGAATCTGGCACACTACCAGATTTTGGTTTCTCTGATCTAAACTTAATTTTTGCTTGATCCAAGACAGCATTCAAGTTGGAAATGTTCCACGTAAGCCTTAGTCAGAGGAAGTGTCTGGGGAAATGATCCATTTCTTCAGCCATTGTAAGAAAATAGTGGATTCTAGGTGGCCAAACCACTGTCACTTAACCCTACCTACTTGGTGTATCAGACACATTAAGATAGCTCATTCCTTTAAGATTGCTGGGTGGACTCAAGAAACTGCTGAATTACCCAGCTGTAAACAGTGGAGCCATGTGAGCCTGCGTGAAGCAATGTCACGGTGCTTTATGGAGACTGTTGGCCATTGTCAAGACCAGGACAGGGCGTGTGGCCTGGTTGCTGACTAGTCAGCCTCTCCACCTGTGGATACCATGGACAAATCACTGACTTCTTGAACAATGGACTTTTTCCAGTCCTGTGTCTTGACTTGGAACCTGTTGCTGCTGAGCAGAGTTGACTCTTAGGCTAGGTGATACTTCTTAGGTACAGCAGCTGGTCTCCATCCCTAGCCTCAGCAAACCCAGTGAAGGTTGCTGCCATGTGTTTCTAGATGCCCTGTAAGTGGGTGAGACTGCATGTCAGGATTTGATTCAGAAATGTCCCCGGCACTGTTGTGTGCCATTAAACCTTCAGGACGTAGGACCTGGCTGGTGCAAATAAGTCACCACAAAGGGTCATTGAAAGTTACTGGCCCAGCTTCTGTCTCCAGCCGCCCTCTGCTTCCTGTATGCTGGGATGTGAGCATTTGCCACAAGCTCCTCCCTACGTTCTGTACCCTCTGACACCATGAGCCCCAATCAACCTCCCCTCCCTAGAGACAACCTCCTGTCTCTAACAGCTATTGTGATCACGGGTGACATAAAAATGACTAACACTGCCCCAAGGTTAGAACTAATAAATACAAAGCAGGAACTAACATCCTAACCCTCTGTCTCAAAAAAAAGAAGAAAATCTATTCAGTGTAACAAACCACTGGTTTTTGGTATCCCCAGCATCCTAAGAATGTAAGTTGTATTCTTAAGGAAAGGACTCCAAGGATAACCTTGAGCTGAGCCTCAGCTCTATCATCTGCTTCCTTGGACCAGGGGCTCTGGAGGAAGAGAAATGTTCCTTCTTGGGCTTTGACCAGCTCTTCTCTGCCCCTGTCCCTCTTAGTTCATAGAATATGGAGACATGGTTACCAGACGTACTTGGCTACAAAACTAAGCAAAAGTGGAGAGGCGTGAAGTCAGTGGGAAGCGTCAGGTTCACTACTAGTGCAGTTACCTGATGAGGGCAACAGGGACACAGCCACTAGTCTCAGGAGGAAATGTGGGTGCCTTTCCAGTTTCATAATGGAGAAATCTACACATCAGAGCTTAAAACTGTCTGGTTTTACTAAATCAAAATATATCTTACTCCATTGTACATCTAAGGAAGTTGTAAATAAATGATACTTCTATGAAAATATTTAGAGCAAATAAAACTGACTCAAGTTCTGATCTCTGACAGCTTATTCTATAAATCAAGGGAGGGGGGGAGATGTCTTTCTGATTATTTTAGACACTTTGAGATTGCTTCAAATTTGAAAGCCAGAAGGACATGTTCGAACCGAAGAAGCATCATTTATGTGGTACAGTGTCAAGCAGCAGCTGGCTGGGCTAAACGTTAGATTTTGTCACATGAAGAGAAAACCAAGGTCACTTTCTGCACCCCACACTACTGAAGCCTGAGATGCAGCTGAACCATTGCCTCTCTAAGACCAGAGTTCGGGAGCTGAGCTGGGCTCCAGACGCCCTGCAAGCACTGACAGGAGGAATAGACCTTTGCCTCAACCCCAAGTTCTTCCCAGCCATCCTGGCTTCCTTCACCTTTAGATTTCATTTCTTCATCTGAAGATGTCGCCCTGTACACCCTCCCTTCCCTGAGGTTACCTCTGGATCATTCTGTCTTTTCTTTCCTCTCAGTCTGCCCAGTAAAGGATGTGGAAGGAAAAAAAAAAATCAATGACTTAAAGAATGCTGGCTAGCTTTACTGACAACAGTGGTTAAGAATCAGAAAAGGCTGAAAGGGGAGACAAGCACATGGCTCACAAAACTGAAACACTTTCCAGAATCATCAGCAACACAGGAAGGAGCTCTACACTGCTCCAGTGTAAGAAGCTACAAGCTATCTCAGTAAGTTGGATGTCGGGCACTGCTGTCCAGCCCTTTGGCACAATTTGCTATGTGGCCATGTAGCCATAAAACTACTCAACCCTCCATGACCCCGTAGTTTATGATCAGGTTCCTGGCCCTTCAGCTCTTCTCTTTCTGTCTGGCCATCTCTATTTTCCAAAGCCGACTTAGCATATCCCGGGGCTGTAAAATGAGCAATACTACAAGAAAGGTAACACCAAAGGCAGCTCTGTAGTCCCTGGTCCAGCAACCAACAGAATGGCTCTGTTCCTTGCCCTGGAACACAGAGTGCTCACCCCATGCCCCAAAAGAACTGCTTAGTCCAAAAGATGGAGAAGATGAGCAGCAGGGTGACACTGAGGATGACAGCCATCAGATAGGCAAAGATCCGGAAGTGAGGGTTACGGACGCACTCTCTGAGAGAGTAGTGACTGGGGATGGGCACCGGCCTCGTGTCAGGAGCTGTGTCCTGAGGAAGCCCAGTCTGGCTCTCAGGCTCGGTGCCAAGGTCCACGGTGTAGACCTGAGGCTGACGCAGGAAGTATCGGCTCTTGGGCTGGTCCTTGAGACAGAGCTGGTGGCCCTCGAGGATGACGTGGTGGGGCTCTAGGCGGAGCAGAGTCAGCATGGCAGTGTCTGTAGGCAAGTCAGTAACTGGTTGCCCTGAAGCCAGCACGGTGGGTTGACGACAGAGTGGGCAGAGCAAGCGGCGCCTGGCCGGGGTCACCAGGCTGAGATGGGCCAAGCATTCCACGCAGAAAGAGTGACAGCAGTCTAGCACTTTGGGGGTGTGGAATGTGTTGTTGAAAGGGTTCCAGCAGACAGGGCACTCGGCTCTGAGCTCCTGGCCCTGTGGCTCGCTCATCCTCTGATCACATACAGGGAACCGGAACCTCACAGGGGTGCCCTGGTAGAGAGAAGAAAGAGAAAGTACACCCATGGGGTGCTGTCCCTGGACTTGGTCTGCAGCTCTCAACTCTGGGAGGATAAAAGCTATCCACCCACATTTCACAGGTGGAGGAATGTATGTCTGCAAGCATCTTGTCCATGAGCACCCAGTCTTGGGGTCACAGACTCAAGTCTGATACTACATGGCTGCACATCACCCAGGGTGAAGGACTGAGAAACCCTATGGTTCACCCTTCCAGTAGCACCATAATGAGCTGGCAGTGGAGGGGACAGCGCTGGGGCTTTGAAGATGGCTACAAATGTAGCCTCTGCTTCCTGTATTTGTTCTAGGCTGCCTTAGCTCTATGGAGCAAGAGAGACACATTCAGTGAGTTTTTGCTAAAGAACAGGTGCTTCCTTCTTTGCAAACTCAATTCCCTGAATAGAGCAGAGATGGGCTCTGTTCCTCCTCTGGGGACAAATGCCAACCCCCTTTCTGCTCCTTCCTTGGGACCAGCGGCCAGCTCTTCACACCCAACTGACTAGTCCTGGTTCTTGTGAACAGTTCTTGAGAAGACTCCCCTACTCAGCCCCCAGATCAGCTCTGTGTGTCTCTTCCCAGTTCTCTGCCTCCCCTGGCTCCTCCCACTTTTTCCCAACACCCACCTGGGTTTCTGTGAATTGTAGGAGGGGAATCAAAGAGACCACTCTGAAGGGTCTGAGTTTCCCCGTCTCTCCCTCTCCTGAATCCGCCTAGCTTTGGAAAACTGCCTCCTTGCCACCAACCCCAGGGCCGTTTCCATGGCAGCATGCTCACAGCACCTGGAGCTGCCAGGTAGCCCTGGCTGCAGCCTCAGCACACTTGCCTGGCGTCAAAGCCAGAGTGGTGCCTGGGAGACCCAAATGAGACACACAGAAAAGTATTCATGAACAACACACACACACACACACACACACACACACACACACACACAGGGTGGGGCTAGCAATTGAATGTAGAGCAGACACAGGTCCAAAGGTGGCCCCTTTTATACCTGAAATCACCAGACTGGAAAGGGAAGGGTGACAGTTTCCTCTTTCTAGATCACCATGAGGACAAGTCTTCTGGGTTTCCTCTCTCTTGGGCCCTCATTTCTTTTCTAAAAGGCTGGCCTCTCCTCCTTGCACACAGGCGCTGCCTGCCGTATGCTCCACTTGGTGCAGACACCTAAAAGATCTGACTATCATACTCCCCAAAGCCTCTTTGTCGCCTCATCTTTTAACTAGGTAGCTGCAGCCAAATAGGCAACCCTTTAGGACAGGGACAGTCAACAGTCCCAAAGAGGGCCATTCGGCCAGCCTTGAAGAGAAGCACCCTGGCCCTGCTTCCTCACTTCAAACAGAAACACTGGACTTTTATCTCGTGCTCGTGTTGCTCATTTAAATTATTTGAGGAGCTGAGCTGATGTTGGCGGGGGTAGGGGTGGGGTGTATTTGAGAAAACCACTTCTCCATCGAAACCATTTGCTTTACATGGAAATGAGAAGTGATCCCAGCTAGTTACAATGACACTGGGGATGACACCGGGACATGTTTTAGGAATTCTGCCATTTGCAGCCACAAACACAGAAGCTATGCCCGTTCAGTCCACCTGCAGGATATGTGGAAAGAGCCAAACAGGACATGTCCGTATTTTCTCTGAGATTCCTCATCTCAGTAAAGACTCCAGGTAGGAACCCAGGAGCTGTGTAAGGGAAGAATTTGGGGTAGTTCCACTTCCTTAGAGAACTGATGTGATGCTCTATACCCTGACCAAATTGATGCCTGAAGCAAAACCTGCGTCCACTTTTACCCCGGGCCTCCCAGCTTTATCAGATCTTAGTCTCTGCTCCAAAGATGAAGTTCCACAAATGCTTCCTCTTGAAGGAAATAACATTCAGAGAGAGATGGCACAGCCATAACCAGAGCGGGGAGGACTGCCAGGCTTAGCGCGGATGCCCCGTGCAATGAGCTCTTCACCTACCCAGTCACTGAGTGCTTACCACGTGCCAGGTGCTGTGCCAGGTACTAATAGCTAAAGTAAAATTGATCTTCTCTTTTCTCTCACGACATTCGTAGGCTATTGAGGCAAAACCAATATCTCATGAGTAATGAGAAACAAATTATATAGATTTCACTATAACATATCAGACATGTATATCTTTCATTATAATATATATCATATATATTATATGCCTTTATATTAGTGAAAGCATGTGCCATCACACTCACTAAAATACATGACTTTAATGAATGCCATAAAGAATGAAAATGGAAGATTTCTCCAAAGAGGTGACATGACTGCTGATTCAGGGTTGAAAAGAACCAGCCAGACGGAGAAGAGGAAGAGCATGCCAAGCCAAAGAACAGCACATCCCCAAGGCCAGAGATGGGTTCTGCCAGTGTGAGGAAGTGAAAGGCCAGGTGGCTGAAGGGCTGGGGTGAGCAAGAGTTCAAAGTGCTCACAGCAAAGACAGGAGGTAAAGGCTGTTAAGTCCCAAAACTCATTTGAGTTTTATTGATGGGGTGTAACTAATCCTTGTCTTATTTTCATTTGTTTGGAGGCTTTTTTATTTGAGATAGGGTCTTATGCCATGGCTCAGCCTGCCTTGAACTTGCTGTTTGTCCAGACTGGGCTTGCACTCCTGATCCTCTGATCTCCCCAGTCCCAAGTGCTGAGCTCACAGGTGTGAGCCAACACCTGGGTTTTTATTTCCATTTTATTTTTAGTTTAATTTCTTTGGTATTGCATATATGTCAGTTCAGCAAGTGTATGCCTGGTGTCCATGGAAGCCAGCAGAGGGTGTTGGATTTCCCTGAGATTGGAGTTACAAACGGTTATGAGCTGTTGTGTGGGTGCTAGGAATTGAGTCTGGATCCTCTAGAAGAGCAGCAGGTGCTCCTAACTGCTGAGCCATCTCTCCAGTCCCCGATTTCTGTCCCCTATTTCCAGTCCCCTGTTTAAAATGGCATTCCAGCTGGGCGGTGGTGGTGCACGCCTTTAATCCCAGCACTTGGGAGGCAGAGGCAGGCGGATTTCTGAGTTCGAGGCCAGCCTGGTCTACAGAGTGAGTTCCAGGACAGCCAGGGCTACGCAGAGAAACCCTGTCTCAAAACAACAACAACAACAAAAGGCATTCCAGCTACGGTACAGAGGATGCACGGGAAGGGCCAACGGTGGAAATGAAAGTCAGTTACAGCTACAGCAGTCAGTTCAAGTGTGTAATGGCGATGTCTGATGTAGGTCAGGTGTGGGTGCAGCAGAAAGAATACGGCACACAATGAACGTTTGGATAAATGTTCAGCATCCTTAGCTTCAGGAAAACGTAAATGAATTCTGTGTTGAGATTGCACCTTGCCTAGTCTGAATGGCTGTCAATAAAACAAAGAACAGTGACAAGGTGTCCACTCAAGTGCACCATGAGAAACTTGCCACCAAGCCTGATGACCTGAGTTCTAGTCCCTAGACCCACATAGGAGGGAAGAACCAACTTCCATAAGTTGTCTTCTGACCTCCACAGGTGCACAGTGGGGCAAGCTCCCCTGAAATAAGAAAATGTAAAAAAAAATAAATAAAAAGGAAAATAAGTGTCTGTAAGGATGTGAAGAAGGAGGAAACTTTGTGCACTGCTGGTGGAGGTTTAAACTAGGGAAGTCATTGTGAAAATTGCTATGGAACTCCTGGACCAGCTGGAACTACCCTCCAACCCACCCATACTCCTGGGTGTAAACCTGAGGAGGTCTCAGTCAGCAGCAGCAGCACAGATGCACATACCACAGAGACACCAGTTCATTGCCGCACTATGCTCATTAACCAAGACGTGGAACCAGCCTGGATGCCCATCATCGGATTAGTGGATTAGTGGATAGAATGAGTGCTATCTGTGCACAACAAAGTTTTATCAGCCATAAAGGAGTAAATTATATCATTTCCTCCACAGGGAAATAGATGGAACTGGAAGTCGCCATATTGAGCAAAATAAGCCAGAATCAAAATGGGAAAAAAATGTTAATGGTTTCTCTCATATGCAGAATCTAGAATTAAATGTATCTGTTTATTTCAATATGTACATACATGAATATATGGAGGACATAGGGGTAACTTGAAAGGATAACTGGAGGAGGAAAAAAATCTCACATACTTCTCATATGAGGAATGGAGATACACATGCGGACATAGGAAGGGGACCAACAAAAGAGAGGAGGGGAGGGGAGGAGGGCAGTGAGGTGTGCAAATAAGTCAGCAAAATAAAATAATGAGTCAGCAAAGCACAATGACATGCGTATATGAGCGTGACATGATGAAGCATGTCATTTCACAAACTAACTGTAAAATCTTAATTTAAAAAGAAAGAGAGAGAGAGAGAGGAAGAAATGACGGGCGTGGCATGAGAAACACCTTCAGAGACGGACATGCACATACAGTTCTCTAGAAGGTGGTTTGTATTATTATAGAAGATGGATGTAAGAGAGAGACATTCTGCAGCTTTTAAAATAATGTGAGGGGTTGGGGATTTAGTTCAGTGGGGATTTATCTAGCGCTTGCCTAGCAAGAGCAAGGCCCTGGTTCGGTCCTCAGCTCTGGGGTAGGGGGGGGAGACAAAATAACAAAAAGACAAAAAACAAAAAAACAAAAAAACCAAGGTAACTAAAAATGATGTGATAGGACCTTTCTTATTATGGAGTGTGTCTAGGATATAATGTTATTAGATATTAAAGAATCAGTTGCAAGACAATCACAATATAATCTACTTCGGAAAACACATTGTACTATGGAAAAATATCTCCCAAAAGGTAAACAACCAAATGGGTTTTTTGTCGTCTGTTTCACTGTTTGCTTGCTTGCTTGAGATAGGGTCTTACTATGTAGCCCTGACTAGTCTGAATTTATGTAGACCAGGCTGGCCTCAAACTCAGTGTTCTGCCATCCTCTGCTTCCCAAGTTCTAGGCTTAATGGTGTGTGCTAGCACTCCTAGAAACAACTAAATGCCAATAGTGGTTATCAATGTGGGCAAAATCATCAATTTAGATTATTGCTAGAGCGTTTGCTTTTAATTCTGTTACTTGAAAATGTTAGCTTTGGGGCTGGAGAGATGGTTCAGCAGTTAATAGCACTGGCTGCCTTCCCAGAGGACCGGGGTTCAATTCCCAGCAACCACATGACAGCTCACATCTGTCTGTAACTCCAGCTCCAGGAATTCAACATCTTCACACAGATATACATGCTGGCAAAACACCAATGCACAAATAAAACTAAATCATTTTCTTAAAAGAAAATGTTAACTTTACTCCAGTAAACTTGTCTCACTATCCTTAAAGATCTTCCTTCATCACCCTCACTCAGACCTACAGTCTCTGAAGTTCAAAAAAAAAAAATGGTAACTGTTGCTTGGGTCCTTATCTGAGGCACTTCTCTCAGGCACCCACTGCACAGAGTTCAGTGTCTCTGGGAAACACCAGTGATTTATGGCCCCAGCTTCCTGCAGAACAACTCAGCAACAGTAAAATCTAACCACCACCCTGCAGCCATCACTGACAGAAATGGTCTGTAGCATCTGCCCACTCCCCATGTTTTCAACATCCTGACAGCAGGCATGGAGAACTGGCGTTCTGAAGACACTTGATGGATTTCCAAAGGGGCTGGTTCTTGCTAGAAGCTGTGTGTGGTAACACAGAGAACATCATTGCCTTTTACAAACGGTTTCCATTTTCATGAGGCCATTTGATTAGCTAAACCCAGAAACAAGGATAGACGGGGGAGTAAAAAGTCTCACCAATTTGAAACAAGACTCTTGCTGATCTGAATCAATGGCTTCACTTCTCTGAACTCCACTTTCCTCTGTTGAGGAAGCCCATGACCCCTTCATACTGTTTCTGTAGGAAGGAATTGTCCCCAGTGTGCCACACTGGGTGGTCAGAAGTCAGCATGGTTCTGTAAATGCCCGTATGGTAGGTGGGGAAACCGGGCTCAGATGTAAAGTGACTTGGCTATCAGCTTCAGAAACAGAGTGGCCGAGCTTGAAAATTGACCCAGGAGTCTGCCTCCTAGGTCAGAATTCACACCAAAAATCACCACCTGCTCCACCCTCTCCAACTCCTTACCAGCTTCAGCCAGATTTTTCCTCTCTCAGCCCAGCGTTCAGGCAGGTGCTTTGGTTTCCAGGTCACTGGGGGCCAGCCTTGTTTGCATGTGTCTCCCAGCTCTTGATCCACTCTCTGGCTGGCTTTCCTCCTCCCTCCTCGGATGACTTTGGACCTCTGCGTATACAAGAGACCTGGACATTTGCTTTTGTGAGTCACCCTTGCTTTCTCTGAGCTGGCAGGAGGAAGTCCACTCATCCTTGCAAGCTTCTGTTCTAGAAAGGGAGGGGCTCTAGCCTTTTTACCCTGGGCTGACCTGTCTGGACTCACACTTAGCCAGGCTTTGATGGGAAGGTAGGAGATCCCTGAAGCCAGATACACAGCTACTCTGAGCCCTTGCAATAAAGGCACACTAAAGCTCTTGCAAAATACTTATAACCTAGCAGAGAGAGAGAGAGAGAGAGAGAGAGAGAGAGAGAGAGAGAGAGAGAGAATCTGAGTCTGGTAAGCATGAGCAGGAAGTACCTGATTCTTCAACAAGCCAGACGTCGACACATTAGAAATCCAGAGTCAGTGGCTTCTGAGTCAGTGCAGGCAATGAGAACAAGACTTCACTTCTCCAAGCCTTAGGTTCCTCACCTGCAGCTGGAGGAGAATCCACCTTCCTTGTGGGGTACAACTAGGGAGACGGTTCAGTGGGTCAGAGTACTTGCTATGCAAGCACAAGAACCTGAATTCAAATCCCAAACACTCATGGAAAAACCTGGGCATGCCTGTAGCTCCAGCGCTGGAGAGGGTCAAGGGCAGAGATTGGCAGGTCCTAGAAGCCTGTCAGCCTAGCCCAGTGTGATGAAAGACTCTGCCTCAAAGAAATACAGCAGAAACATCTGACAGTCTCCTCTGGCTGCTACATGCAACATGCACATGTACACACACACACACACACACACACACACACACACACACACTTACCCACTCAGGCTGCAGATTAAATGAGATAATATCTAGAAATGTTACTGTACAGTAAACAGTACACAGAAACACAGTAGGTGTGAGTTAGAACTATATTGTTATTATCACTGAAACACGACCAGATAAAATGAAAACTGCAAATGAAGCACACATAGAAGTTCAAGTGAGGACCGGAAGTCTCCTTGTAATCTGTCCTACGGACGAACCATCTTCCAAAATATGTCTCAAATGGCCATTTTTTTGCTCACATTTAAAATTTTTAAGTTATGTTTATTTTTAACTGGTGTCATTCTTTGTAGTTATAATCCCCTCATTCTTTTAATGTCCTTTCAATGGCTCTTGAATACATAGACATAAATGTATATATACACACATATATGTATATACATACATACATTTATGGGTGTATATAACTAAATATAATTGAGAATAAATTGAAGATTCTAGACCCATCACATTTGAACAGGGACGTTCATGTGCTTTAGTATATGAAAAGCTTGATTAAGTAAAAATTCTCTTTTCTCAGCAATTTTGTTATACTCAAAATTAAAATATTATGCCATATATTTTGTGTATCTTTCCAAAGATGCCCTGTGTGTGCACAAGCAAAATGGCTGGGTTCCTCGTTTCTTCTCATCATTTTATCCAAATGTGCAAAGTCTACAGGCTGTTCTGAATCTTGCTGCCCTTACTTACTGAGCTCACCAGACCAATAGTTTTCATTTTCATAATGGCTGTATTGTTTCAGTGAATGGCTGTGCCATCAATTACTTAACCAACCCACCAACAGTCTAATCCTTTAATGCAATCTAAGTTTTATTGTTATTTTATATTTGAGACAGAATGTCCTGGCAACCTAGGCTTGTCTCAAACTCACAATGTTGCCAAGGCTAGCCCCCATCTGGTGACCCTCCCAACTCTACTTCCTAAGTGCTGGAACTACAGGCACGTGCCGTCATGGCTGGGAGAAACCTTTAATTTTAAATATGTAAATACTGGGTGGAAAAATAAATGCAACAGGAATTATAGATTTTAGGTTAGCCTAGAGTTGTATGAAATGACACTGTGGACTTTGGGATGTTTTAGCTCTCTTAAAGACTTTAAGCACCAGTGCTGGAGAGATAGCTCAGCCTTTAAGAGCATTGGTTGCTTGTCCCAGAAGACCCGGGTTTGATAACCAGTACCCACATGGTGGCTCACAACTACTTGTAACTCTGGTCTCAGGAGATCCAACAACTTCTTTTGGCCTCTGTAGATATGCGCACGGTCCACAGAAATACATGTAAGCGAAACACCCATAAAAATAAATAAGTTTTTAAAGACTTTAAGTTAAAGCAGGTAAGAAATCAGTCAGGGCATTACAAGAAGTGAAGTAAGCATAAAATATACCCAGGACCTTCTCCGGGCCACTCTTTCTTCTCTGGGCCACTCTTCTCTGGGTCACTTGTCATACTGAGAGTCAGCCCAGCATCTTGTGTCTGTGGGTGGCCAGGCTAAGAAGTACTTTGTTAACAGTGGAATTTTTTTTTTCAATCCGAGACCTGCTCAGAAGAGAGGGTGGGGCATCTCAGGAATTTGAGAGTTAAATTAATTTAGTTCATGCTTGGGGGGAGCAGGCCAGCCAGCTGGAAAAGTACCTGGCCTAAGCAGTACCTTGGAATCTGTGAACCGAGAGTCATATGACATGGTGGGGCACAGCCAAGGTGTGGGGCGGGGGCTGAGGAGGGACAGGCTTTCTGGGAAGGAATGGGAAGAAGGAAACAGGCAAGAAGGTAAAACGTCACAACAGTGTTGTTACTGGGCATGAGTTGTTCTGTATCATTTTGATAAAAAGAATCAAGGCCAAACCTTCAAGGATCACTACCAGGAGCCAGTGGGGTCACAGTTAATCTAACATGAGCAGAAGTCTGTAAGTGACACTAACAAACTCACTGGTTCACCAAGACAAACTCAGCTGCAACCATTTCTCTCTAGTCAGTCATCTGTATCTGATCTGGGCTGTCTTAGTCATGTCCAAAGCAATTTAGGGAGGAGAGGGTTTATTTGGCTTATGCTTTCTGCTCATCACTGAAGAAAGGTAGGACAGGAACTCAAGCAGAGCAGAAACCTGGAAGCAGGAGTTAATGCAGAGGCCATGAGGGGTGGGGGTGTTTCTTACAAGCTTTCTCTTGCTCAGCCTGCTTTCTTATAGAACCGGGAACCACCAGACCAGGGATTACACCATCCACAGTGAGTTGGGTCTTCCCCATCAATCACTAAGAAAACATCCTCCAGGCTTGCCTGCAGCCTGATCACAAGGAGACATTTTCTCGATTTGAGGCTCCTTCCTCTTCGATAAATCTAGCTTGTGTCACATTGACATAAAACTAGCCAACACACTGGGGTGAATAGACATTTGTTCATGTCTCCCCAGAAAAAGTCATAAGACATGAAGAGATGGCAGGAGAAAAGGCTGAATGCTAGCAAACAAATATTCTGACCAAATACCCTGTAAACAAGTAACACAAGTGCCCTGAAACAAAGGGAGAACATGCAGTGTCTGGCTCAGAATAAACCAGTGCACCACTGACTGAAACACAAGGATCCAGCCTTATACACCATGGACAGTTCTGCTTCAGCATCCCACGATGGTACCTGACCTTGATCTTGACAAGTGCTCTAGAGAAAGTGGGTCATCCTTGGCATTAAATCTATTGCTGCAAAGCACAACACTCACCTGGAAAGAGGTAGTTTACTGTGAGCCAAATATGAGTGATCACAGCCCAGGAACGCAGATTCAAGTTGTCCTGAGTGGCATGTGGATGCTGGAACTAAATCCAGGTCCCCTTCAAAAGCAGAAAGTGCTCTTAACCTCTGCTCTCACACACACACACACACACACACACACACACACACACACATGAATGCACACACACACACACACACACACACACACACACGCACGCACGCACGCACGCACGCACGCACGCACGCACATGCTTTTTTTTTTAGTTATAGAACAGAAAAAAGCCATAAACCAATACACTAAATGCATAGCCATGGGTAGATGGGCTACAGGAGAGTAGGTTTCAGATGTTACCTGTGACATTCTTGAACATTTTTGAACTGGTAGAAGTGGTCTCCTAAAAGTACCTTTTAAATGTTTACTGTTTGATCAGACACACAGATGGATAACAGATGACTGATAAGAGAATTCTGACTCTGAGTCTGAGAATTTAAACTTCTCATCAGGAAGTTCTGATTGGTCAACCATCCTTGTAGACACTTGAATCAAGCCTGGCTTTCCTGAGTTCCTGTAAAGGCTTCCTGTCAGGTTCAAGTCCTTAGACAAAAGCCAGCAGTTCTCTGGAATTTGTGAAGCAGGGTCCCCTCCACCAAAGGAGCTGGGTCCTCATCACTGGCAGAAGGGACACATGGCTGTGGTTCCTAACTAGCATCCCCTAGTGCATGGCCTCCAGGCTCACAGGTCCCACAGGACCCAGCTCCTCCAGCTCAGGAGCTCTCTCTGTCCTATCACCCTGTTACCTCAGTGAAACTCCTCCATTTTGGGTCCTCTCTCTCTCTCTCTCTCTTGGTTCTCCTTTTTCTCTTTCTCTTTTGCTCTCCCCATGCCTGCTCTCCTGTCCCAGTCCAGCATGTTAGCCATGTTCAGTCCATTATCTTCTCGCTCTGCTTTGGACTCTTCCAGATGCCTTTGGCTGTATTCTCTCTCATATCTACAGTAGAAAAACCTTCCACTTAACCACACCAGTTAATGTAACATATAGCCAGTCATGTTGTCAGTCAGTTTATGCAGCCCCCTCCATATTGGACAATATTCTACAGTTTATTATAAACCCTGACACCAGAAGAATAAACAACACAACAATATATTAAGTTTTCCCATGAAATTTAATGAAAAAAATCTTGATTTTTTTTTTTTAATTTTTATTTTTTAGAGTAGGAGCTATGGGAATTAAAGGTAAAGGTTGGGGGCGTCCGATGTTGCAATTTTTCTTGTAGACTGTGTCAACTGAACAAAAACCAGAAATGTAAAAGCTGGAAATGTCTGCAGTTCTATCTTCAAGCCTTTGCTGACCACAGGCTTATCCAGATAGCAAGCCGTTTAGTCCAGCAAATATGAATGCTAATTATCAGAGCTGAGGGGGAAACAGGCCTTGAATTTCCCTCTCTTCCTTGAGGACAGTGAGCTTTTGGGCACATGCTGTGCTCTCTGTGCCCATGCTGTGTAGGCAGAACATGGGATCCAGCCAAGCCATGAAGAGTGCAACGACTCCTGAACACGCTGGCAGCCATGCTAGATACTCAGGACCTAGTGGGCGGATGACCCAAGTCAGCCTTTGGGAACGGGAGTGTATCTATCTATCTTATGCTTGCTTTTGTTTTGCATGTGGAGAACTTATTTTGATTTCACAGGCTGATAAGTGGGACTTTGGACTTTGGACTTTGCAGTTGGTTCAGGAACAAATTAAGACTTTTGGGATGGACTTTGGAAAGAAATTTGGGAATGCAGTGGTTGAATTTTACATTGTGAGGGGGCAGGTGGGGAGTACCTTGCTTTAGATACGACTTGTCCCCTCCAAAGACAGTCTTTGCCATTTGCTTGTGACGGTGCTGAGAGGTGGTGTCACCATTAAGAGAGGATTAGATCATTAGGAGGAGTAGGCTTCCTCTGTGTTACAGATTCATCCTAGAGAATGTGGGCTGTCACTGAGCCGTCCCATCTGCCCACCCTCTCCACTATGCACTGGAGCAGCAGAGAGTTCTCACTAGCAGCCTGCACCATTATCTGGAAATTCTTAACCTATAAATCGCCCGGTCACAGGCATGCCATTATATCATGAGTAAACAGGGGTGATGGGGCGGTTAGGAGTGTGTGTGGGAGTCTTTCCCATGCTAGAAGTCATGACGTCAGCAATCCCTTCGCCTCTGGGTCTCTATGTGTGCAGGCTACCCACCCCCTCTATGGCCACACCCCCTCTCTCATTTGTTCCCCTCTCTGTCACTGAAGCTTAACTTTTACTGTAATATACATCCAGTACTAAAAATGATGAAACTCAGGTGAGTCTAATTGTTGACATATGGCAAGCACATTCTCAGGGTTGGTGAATTTCATTACTTGGCCCTGAGGACAGCTCTATCACCATCTGTATTTTCGTTCTGTAGATGAGGTCATTCATTAATGCACAGACTAAACCACCCCTCAACTTTCAAAGTCACACTGCCTCCTGGAAGAAGGAAATAAGGTCACCCCGAATCCTATATGCTGAGCTATTCATTGACACACCTGGGAGTTGTGCCCTCTATCTCTTTTCTTTGTATTTTAAATATAGAAATACATTTTGTAAGCAGCTGCGATGACTTCTACATACCATTTGGTAGCCATTTTTTTTTTTTTTTTGTCATTTTCTATATCATAAACTCATGCAGGCTGGAAAGTCTTTACTTAAAAAAAACCAACCAACCAAAAAAGAAACAAACAAAAAACCCAAACACCAAAGGCCTTGAAGAGGCTGGGGAGATAGCTCAACAGTTGAAACACTGGCTGCTCTTCCAGGAGACTGCTATTCAGTTCCCAGAACCCACAAAGTGGCTCACTATTGGTAACTCCCAGGGGTTCTGACACCACCTTCTGGCCTTTGTAGGCACTGCATGAGTGCAGTACACTTAACATACGTGCAAACAAAACATCCATACACCTTAAAAACAAACAAAGGTCTTGTTTTGGCTTAGTCTTTCCATACTATCCCATTCCGTCAGTCTTTTCACTGTAAAAGCTATGTTTTAAAAAAATGAGAGGAAGGAAGGAAGGAAGGAAGGAAGGAAGGAAGAAAGGAAGGAAGAGGAAAGAAAAGAAAAAAAGAAAAGAAGAAAGAAAAGTCAGCCAGAAATTGGTGACACCTTTAATCCCAGCACTTGGGAAGCAGAGGCAGGTGGATCTCTGAGTTTGAGGCCAGCCTGCTCTACAGAGTGAGTTTCAGGACAGCCAGGGCTACACAGAGAAACCCTGTCTGAACAAAACAACAAAAAGAGAAACTATGTGTTTGCTGACCTGTACATAAAATAGGATGCAGAAATGCTGGCCATATTGTTACCCCCCAGAGGGAGCCAGGTGGACGGATGGTAGGCATCGAGGACAGGGAGAATTCTCATGGCACAACTCTCTGCATTCTTGTGAAGATGTGAATGCATCATCAATTTCAAAAGTAAGTTAACAAAATAAAGCTGATATATCCCAATCTCAAAACAAGTGAAGGCAGAAGCCAGCGGTGAGTTCACCCTCACACTCAACAGCCAGATAAGCAACAGTCAACATATTTTAAAGAGTTTATTTTAGCTTTGTGAGACAGAGTCTGTCTGCATAGTTCCAGCTATCCTAGAACTCACTATGTAGACCAACCTCAAACTGCAGAGATCTACCTGCTGATATTAAAGGCGTGCATCACACCGGACAGATGAGAGAGAGACAGAGAGAGAGAGAGAGAGAGAGAGAGAGAGAGAGAGAGAGAGAGAGAGAGAGGCCTTATATGCACATGAGTGCAGATACTCATGTAGAGCAGAAGAGAGCATGAGGTTCCACAGAGATGGAGTTCCAGGCAGTTGTGAGCTGCCTGAAGTGGGTGCTGGGAACTGAACCTGGGTCTTTCAGATGAGCAGCAAGTGCTCCTCGCTGAACCATGTCTCCAGCCCCACTAGCAGAACTTTGTCTTTCTTCCATGCCTTCATCTGTGTACAGATTTATAGATTTATTTTTTTCCTCAGTGGAGTGTCGCTATGTGTGGTATTCTGGTGTCTGTTTCTCACCTAGGGTAAAGCATGGGTAACAGCCCCTGCGCCTCATTTTAAACAGCTGCATGCATTTTAGTCACGAAAGTCAGCCAATTGCTAAAAGGTGATTTCCAGATGAAGCGGGGTGGGGGTTGGGGGTTGGGGGTGCAGCGTTGGACATGCAGTGCCAGGTGGCTCCAGTCTCCATCACCCAAAGCTGGGCTTTTCACTTGTTTCTATGCAGAACTTAGAACTGGCAGGTTGTTTTGTTCCAGATCTGGAAGGATTGACATAGGGAATGAATTGGGTCTTCGGTGTGTAATTTAATGTTACTTATTTCCATAGGCACAAACACTTCCTACCTATCCCCAGCCTCTTCAGCCTTCACTTGAAACCACCATAAAACCACCAAAAGCAGAGGGTCTTGCCAGGAAAAACCACTCTGTGTGTCCAAGACCCTAGCTCCTGCCTGTACCTACCACATGCCACTGGACCTTGGGCGTGCTGTTCTGCTGTAGAAGGGAGATGCTAATCTTCACGCCATCTACCTCTGAGATATTTTCTTGGAAGATGCAAATGAGGCTGTGGCTGTGAGCGTGTAAAAACACAGGGCACTGTCTACACACTGGGCCCTATTATGAAATTCTGACCTCTTAACGGGAGGTATTAGAGACAAGAGTAGATGGCCAAGCCAGTTGGCCCTGCCTCTTTCTATTTTTGGCTCCTGGAGCTCACTCTGGTGGAGCAGTCTTCAGCATCAGCACTTTTCTTTCCCTAACGGAGGGTTGTAAAGTTCGTAAGCATGGGTGGCCAAAGGTGAAGAGCCGGAACTCTGACTCTTCCTGCATACCTAGCAGGAAACGTAGCACAAATTCTTTGGGGACGTGTCTGGCAGTATCTACTAAAGCTGGTTGCATAGGTTACCATAATCCAGAAAGTTCTCTTCTTGTTATAGAATGAGCGCAAATCCGTGTCTGTTCACCAAAGGACCTGTTCTGAGAAAGTTCTAGGAGCAATGTCATGAGTCCCAAACGAGAAACTACCCAAGTACCAACTCTATGCACAGATCAGTGTCTCCACACAACGGGGATGGTGTCCAACTAACATGTGACCACTGCGTCAATGTCACAAACACGCAGAGATGACGCAGCCTAACGAGTACATGCTTGACTCACGTCTCTCGAAGTGTCACAAACCACTCAGAATAGTCTTAAAGCAAGAGTGATTTGCTATTCCTCATGAATCGTTCTAGGCTGTGCTGAGCTGAGGTTGGCTGGGCTTGGAGGCCCACTGTGACGTCATTCATGAGACCTCATTCCTGCAGTGCAGATTTCCCTCCTCGAAGCCTAGACCACCTTCTTTCCCCATCAATGCAGAAGTCTGTGAAGATGAAAGCAGTGCTGACCCACGATTCTCACGTAAACTCCCAGTGATGTTCCCACTTCACAAGTGGGAAAGCTGAGGCCTGGAGACATGCACTTTGCCCACAGTTACAAATAGAGGAAGAGGACAGGCTGAGATTTTATTCTGGGTCTGCCTGACTTGATCTGGAACACAGCAACCTACTGGTTCTCAGTCTTGCACACATCTGCACTCAGGTCTTGGTTTCTAGAGATTTTTCTGTTTATGAAAATTCAGAGCTTTTGTTTGAAATTTTTCATATGGTTACTAAACCCAGTAAAATAATTATATAATAGATTAAAGAGGCTCATTTCCCTTCCAGCAACAGTGCAGCGAGGCAGGCTGGCCAAGTAGCTCAACTCAAGGTAACTCAGAGCCTTGGCTCCTTTCTGTCTTGCAACCTCATCATCCTGACCTGTTCTGAGCTGCTGAAGCAGTTACCAAATGCCTCACTCCTCTAGTGGGGGTGAGCCTGAGGCTCATCCTGGGCTCACACGTTCACATTTCTTTCAAAATGTGAACAAATGTGGGTAAAAGTAACAGATCATCCCAAAGCTATTCCATGACATGTCTGGCTGGAATGTAGAATTAGCTGGGCAACCCATGAAACAAACTGCCAACCTTGGGGAAATCTCAATCCCTCCACACCTCCCTCTCTCTCTCTCTCTCTCTCTCTCTCTCTCTCTCTCTCTCTCTCTCTCTCTGTCGGCATGTGGCAGGGCATGGTAGCCTCACTTGGTCTTGAGCTCACTATATAGGTGAACGTGACCGTGACCTCCTGATCCTCCTGCTACACCTTCCAAGTGCTGGGACACAGGCACAGTTGGCTCTTGAACTTAACGATGAAACTGTTCTTTAATAATTGGTCTTTAATAAGTGGTTTTCAAAAGGCCACTCGGAGACAGCCACAGTCCCTCTTCTCAGTGCCAAAAGATTACTCTCCAAGTAACCTGAGCTCTGTAGCTCTGTACTCTGCTGAGGACCACCGAGTCGAACCAAGTCTAAGTGGGGACCATTAATACTCACCACTGTTTTCCTTAGTTTATATTTACTAATGATACATGTTAATGAATATAGAGATGTGATTAAACTTTAAGTATGTAATTGGCAAGACTGTAAGGGCTTACAAGGAAAAAAAACTGTCTGAAAAATTCCTTTATATGAATGTAGAGGGCAGCTCAAAACTGAAGAGCTCACGACTTCAATAGCCAGAATCTTGAACACTAAGAGTATCCTACTTAAGGCCCAAAGTCACTTTTTTCTTTTCTTCTCTTTCTTTCTTTCTTTTTTTTTTTTCTTCAAGACAGGGTTTCTCTGTGCAGCCCTCACTGGCTTGGAACTCATTACACCAGGCTAGCCTCAAACCCAAAGATCTGCCTGTCTTTCTGAATGCTGGGATTAAAATCATGCACCACCACTGCCTGGCTCTAACAAAACTTTCTGTTTTGTTTGAAAGTTTTTCCATTTAACCCTGGCTATCCTGGGATTTACTTCGTGGACTGGGTTAAAATAACTTTTAAAAGGTTCCATAAAGCCGGGCAGTGGTGGCACACGTCTTTAATCCCAGCACTTGGGAGGCAGAGGCAGGCGGATCTCTGAGTTCGAGACCAGCCTGGTTCCATAAACTGGAGCACATGCTCATCTTTCTGCTTCAGGCACAGATAGATCTGGCATAGAGCCATGGCCGAGCTCAGGAAGGAGAGGGGTTGGTGCAGAGCCCTCTAACCCACCACAGGGACCTCCTCCTTACCTATTCCTCTATTTATTTTACTTACTGTCTCCTTCTACAAGAAACTCTCAGCTGCAACACCGCATGCATCCAGAACATGCTAGGCATTTCACTGCCCTAAGACGAGACCTGTCGACGGCCTCAGATTTATTTCCCTAGGGTCAAAAGTTAATAATGCGGGGTTAGGGGCAGCTCAGTGGCAGAGCTCCAGGCCTGCAGAAACAACATCCTGAAATCCAGTCTCCAGAACTAGATTAATAATTAGTCTCAAGAATAAATAAGCAGTGTTGTGGTCTGTAAGTGTCTAAAACAACAAAGGCAAAGGCTGCAGAGGAAGACTTCCCAACTTCAAGTCAGGCAGACCCAGATCCAAATGTTAGCTCTTCCCCTTCCTATGTGGACAAAATAATGCATGCCTCTGGGCCTTGGCTTTCCCATCTGTGGAATGGGAACATCACTGGGACTTGTAGGGAGAATCTACTTAGCCCTCTGTAGGTGTTCAATGGATGAGTAGCTTCCTCTTAACACTACTCCTTTGTCCTTCCAGAGCTCAAAGATCCATAAATTAAGGAACTTAATGGCTGAAAGGTTAGAAATAAGGTCTGACAACAGATAAAGAGGTGGTAAATGTTTATTGTGGAAGGCCGTTCAGTCCACACAAGATAATGATTCCCTTGCCTGCTGTTTGCTGTAGTTCCAGCTTATCTATGTGGAAGCCAAGCTTTGATAATGTTCCCAAGGTTAGCTCCATGGAACTTCATTCAGGCCAGACTGCACGGCCCCCAAGAACATGTTTTCCTAATCCTGGAGACAGATAGCAGGAGGGAGAGGAAATGGAGGCCACCCCTGAACCATGGACAGCCCTGAGCCAGCAGCTAGGGCATGGTGTCATGCTCTGGCCAGGTTTCACTTGCCTTATCTTAGGACTTGTCTAAAAGAGCTCCATTTTTTCCTAAGGAAAATGGGCTTCTGAGCTCCAGGCTGAGGACTGACTTGTGGCAGCCACACAGGATGAGCTAAGCACTTGGCCCTCCTTGCTGAGGATTCTCCGTGGCCAGGCATGGTGGCCTCCATCCTCCTGTGTTCTATACTCTATCAGATGGCTCCTGTGCCTCTGGCCATCCCCAGGAGGTAGGAGATGGGGAGGATGCATGGCGTGTAGTGGTTTTTATATAAATAAAAATATTCAAATTACAAATGCATATTTCTTAGCCCTAGTCTCTGATTCTACTTTTTGGTACACAGAGCAGGCTATAATTCCTGTAATTTGAGGCAGTGTCCTTGTGCCTTTTTGCATGCCCCCTGGGCAGCACTGGCTCAGGAAGGTAAATGGCAGGAAGTTCTGTCTTCTGCTTCTACTCAGGATAAAGCCAGGGCTTTTGCTCTCTCACCCTGAGTGACTCTGAGGACTGAGCTGGATCTCACTGTCTTCCATCCACTTGATCTATGGACCACTGTGCTAACCCAGCTTCATGTGTCTTGACACCTCCTTTATGTTTTCATTCTCAAGGACGCCCGCTACTCTTACGATCCCAAGTCATTATCTTGAGCAATAAATACATTTCTCACTAAAAACTGCACTTGGATTTACCTTATATTTCTCTTTCTTTCTTTTATTTTTTTATTTTTTGTTTTGTTTTGTTTTTGAGACAAGGTTTCTCTATGTAGCCCTGGCTGTCCTGGAACTAACTCTATAGACCAGAGATTCCTCCTGCTTCTGCTTCCTGAGTGCTGGATTAAAGGTGTGTGCTACCATGCCAGGCTAGTCCATGTTCTAAATCTCAGTTTTCCTGAGAATGCTGGCTCACACCTATAATTTCAACAGTCAGGAGACTGAGGCAGGAGAATTGTGAGTTTAAGGCCAGCCTGGGGTATGTGTTGAATTGCTGGCCAGCCTGGGCTACAGAGTAAGACTTGTACAAAGAAACAAATACCCTGATTTTTTGAATCATCTAACAGTGATGTCTTCTAAGTAAAACTAAGAAAAGAACACCAACTCTAACCCCCACTCCCCCAAGATCATGTGGAAAAACACAAAGTCACACAGAAAAGAGGGGCCATGGTTTGATATTATCCAATTAATATCTCTTGGTTTCAGAAGGCTGCCACTTCCTGCAGTTCCAGTCCTCGGCTGTGGTTCACTCTGAGTAAATGAACTCCTCTGTAGAAACTTGCACATAACAAGGAGGTGATGTCACCAACAGCCAGTGAGGTCAGGGGTCCTGACCCATCCAGAGATAAGGTGAAAAGGCAAGCTGCAGAAGGAAGGAGAACAGGGCATGTGCTTTATGATGGAAACATGCTAGAAAAATGCATCATGAGGCAGTTCTGCCACTCTTTAAGCCTCAAGGAGTACGCTTATGTACATGCAGATAGCACAGCCTATGACTGCATGTCTCAACTATCGGATGTGGTCTAAACCACTGGATGTGCTCTGCTGTTCACTGAAATACCATTACCAATGTGGGACTGTACCATGAGAACAGGAAACAAAGCACGCCTTGTTCCATCTAAGCCATAAGGATTCTGCCTCTCATCAAGGTACCCTGTACCTGACTAGGAAGACCTGGGGTCACTTCCATGACCTCAACTCCAGGACTAACAGGATGTAGACACCCAAGCAGTATTTCAGACAACTGGGCTCATATTTAAAAGGGGTAGAGAAGAAGACAGGCTAGACCAGGATAAACAGACGAGGACACTGGCAGCTCTCTTCATGAAGGAGAGGATGTGATAGAGGTCAGGTTTGGCGGATGCCTTTTTTGTTCTGTTTTCAAGACAGGGTTTCTCTGTGTAGCCTTGGCTGTCCTGGAACTCACTCTATAGACCAGGCTGGCATTGGACTCAATGAAATCCACTACCTCTGCCTTCCAAGTGCTAGGATTAAAGGCTGGAATTTATTTTTAACCGGGGCCAGCTTCCCTCCATCTTGCATCTCTGAGGCAACTTTTCTAGGAAGGCCAGGAGAATTTGCAGGGCAGCGGAGCCACCTCTTCAGGTCAATGCCTCCCGACCTTGCTCCCCACACTGAGGTTTGTGGTCACTTCATCTGAAACGTCCACTTTCCCTTGCCCACAGACGTTACACTGGGGCAGGCGAGGGTATGGCAGGCCCGTCTTTACTATAAAAGTTTGGCTTTATGGCCACAGCTGTTTACAGAATATTAGACAAGCCTATCTCTTTTCCCTGGGAGGCAGTTATCCCTCCCTGAGGGGAACTGAATTTCTGGAGAGTGACTGAGAAGATTTTGAAGAGCTCTAAAGTAACACTGTTTTTGTCTCTAGTCAAATCCTGTCAGGATTAAAGCAGCAGAGGCAGTGCTGGGAAATCAGACTTCTAGAAGAAAATCCAACACTTGCTCACAGCACTTGTCCACGCCCATGGTACAGATTCCCCAGCACACAGAATTCCATGCTACCAAGAGTTTAAACCATGGCCCACAAAATTCCCAAGTATCTACCATTTGACCTCTATAGCTTTGCAGATGGAAGCCTCTGGGAAGCTATGGCCCACAAGACACAGTTTTCTCTGGTGCTGAGTGGCCTTGACCTTACTGTGATCTCAGGCACTACCTCAGAGTCCTAAGGTGGAGCCTTTCTGAGTCTTATTTTATCATAGTCCCAACAAGAGCTGAGGTTTCAACTATATCCTTTAAATAAGAACTAAAAAATAGCATTCTTTTCCCCTTTCCAGACATTCTGAGTATCACAAGTTCAAATCTGATGAGGACCTGAGGTGGAAAGAAGGTAAGAGTCAAACACGTTTTCTCTAGAGTCCCAGGAATAACTTTGTACGTCTTGGTATGAGGGAAGCATGCTTATAGCCAGAGCTTGAACAGGAAGATGTGAGCACTGTGGTGTCTCGTCTCTTAGCTACAAGGGGGCTATGAAATGGCACGACACGGGTGGTTTTGCATATGGTGAGCAATGCAAAGAGTCTTAAGGCAGCACTCAGCTCCTGAGCAGCACTGAGAGCAGACTGCTTACCTCCAGTATCCTGGTTCCAAATCTTCACCTTGGAGTCATATGCGGAGGTAGCAATCATAGGCGTCAAGGCCGTAGACTTTGGTAGAAAGACACAGGATGCAACTGTCTGGAAATGCCCCCTATACTCACATATTCTGTCTCTTGTCTGTCTTAGGTCCCACAACTGCAAAGTAATGACACAAGTCAGCTCACACACAGGTGCTCATGTGTCACAAATATCTACCCTCCCACTTCCCAGGGAATCGGAAAGCCAGGCGAAGCTCTTATCTCATCCACCATACCCACCCACCCACCCACCCAGCAACTACTGAAGCACCAACTATGTCTCAAACAGCATTAGCTATGGCTGTGGGGACCCAGTAGTAAGGGACACTTTCTTCATGTGTGCACACATTCTGACAGTAATGCTTAGTGTCTCTGACAAACGAAGTGACAGCCCCATCGGTCCCAGTTGTACTGACACATATCAAACCATACCTATAAGGAACCATTCAGAGATGAGCGAAAACTGAACTGTGTCTAAAACAGTGGGGGCCTAGGAGACCCTGCATCCATCAGCCAGACAAGAGATGTTACATGCAAAGTTTGCAAACTCTAATCTACTCCTTCGAAGAACATGTCCTGAGTAGGAGATTCTTGTAGTGAGGATACTGGAATTTGGGGTTCTTTAAAAGACACAGAAATATTATAAGAATACGTTTTCATTCTAATCCCAGGTCTGGGACGTGGGCTGCTTCACAGCTGACTAGGATCTGCTCGTGCTCTAACAGAAACATGGTTTTACCAGCTGCAGATAGTTACTGTGAATGTGTGGCATTTGAAATTCTGGGGATTTTTCAGAGGGTGTATAAATTTTAGGGCCCCTGTCAGGGTCAGTGATTGTTGGTTACGGTTCATTAGTAGTCATGCTCAAAGAAGATAGGAAAGGAAAGAAATTAGAGTCACAGATCTCTATCTGTCTGTCTGTCTATCTATCTATCTCTATCCTTCTTTCTTTCCTATCAAGTGATAGGGGGTGAAACCAGGGGGATAAAGGGTAGGAAAAAGAACCCACAAAGTATTTAAGACCAGCTACAGATTCCAATGTGACAAGTCTCCATTCCCTCAACCATAAAATAGACATTAAAATAGCACCAAACTGCATCAAACTCAAGCCTTGTCTTAGGAATTAAATGAAACCATGAATGCTTAGCTCAAAGCCTAATGTGGCATACATGTCTGATAACTCAGAAATACAACTCTTTTATTTGGAAACTAGATAATCTTCTAACTGATAACCTGCAGTTATGAACCCAGAAACTTTGGAGGGGCCTAAAGAGTAGATCCTGAAGTTACTGCAAGGGAGGTGTGCATCTGGATAAGGGTGAGGTGGACCTGGACCAGCTGTGAGCTCCACAGTTCCTCTAATGAGCTGAGCTTTCCTTAGCATGGCCACTTATTCAAAGACCATACATCTGTCTCCTCAGGCAGTCCCTACCTGTTTAGGTTCCCGAGGAGTAAGAACATGAGCAGGCTGCTCTCTTTAGCCCTTTTCTATCCTGACTTCCATCCTGTTCCTCTTGTCTATTGTCAATTCAGACAGGCCCAGGTTAATAAATGTTTCTCAAAGGAAGCCACTGGAGTGCACAGAGTGACTGAGTTTGCATTGGATGCAGGTTTGTGCTGTTGCAGATACTGTCTATACAGCCCAGTGATGGGAATGAGACCAGAGAAGCCTGCTCATCGGTCAGCAGACACCTGGTCCAGTCTCTCACCGTGGCTTCACAGCCTTCACCCCCAAAGCCACTGCTGCAGGAGATACACGTGTGTCCATCCACGCTGACGTCACAATGGGTCTGGATGTGCTGCTTTGTGGGAAACACATGAGCCACCTGAAGCCCCCGACTGTCCCATAGTCTGAAAGGAATTAGAAGCACAACGTGTCTTTGTAGTAAATGGGACTCAAACACACCTGTGATGTCTCACCAACAGAAAAAGCCTGACTCTATGCTCCGGGTCAGAATGGAATGTCACAACCTAACAGACTCTAAAGCCGACAGGAAGGAACGAACCAATGCCATCTTGAGTCTTTCTGCTTTGAAATCAAGTCATATGGACTTTTGAAAAGATTACATTATTTGAAGAGAGGAGCTGCATACACCAGAGCATGCGTGGGGGTCCCAGGGACTGGACTCCCTGGGGTTTCAGGCTGCCATCAGGCTTGACAGCAGGTGTCTTTATCTGCTGAGCTGTCTCACCACCCTTTCATGGAGACTTTAGAACATACATCTTTTTTGGTGGTTTTCTGAGACAGGGTTTCTCTGTGTAGCCCTGGCTGTCCTGGGATTCAATCTGTATACTAGGCTGTACTGGAACTCAGACCACCCAGCTAGAACACACATCTTAATTATAGAAGTTAACTTGGTCCTTTAACGACACTGCTTTCAATAGACAAGAGGCTATTTTATGTCTACAGCTGAAAGTTGTTTAAAAGATACACTGTTGCTGTTTTGAAGCAGGCCTTGCTGTGTAGTCCAGGCTGTAATACGTGACCTCTCAAGTGCTGAGACTGCAGGCCAGGTCCCAACCTCAGCTAAAGGATCCTCACTGCAGCATCATCAGCGCTCCAGAACCAGATCCAGGCTGTACTACCACGGCAGCTCGGGCTGAGTGCAGTGGAGTTCTGTGTTCCCTCTCGTCTATTCCTCCCATTTCATAAGTCTCCTCTGAGAGCTACAACTCTGAGTCATGCTCCCCAGTCTGTGAACTACCAACACCTGAGTTCCCTGGTGTAAACTCTGGTCCTTCTTTCAAAGGGAGAAAGAGGGCTAAGTGCCTGGAAACCCAAGAACCCCCCAGGGCATGACGGCAGAGCCAGGCTGTCTGACAGGGTGGTTGAACAGGTAAGGCTGAGGCTGATCTGGTCAAACCGCTCAGCAGAACCTTAGCCTGACCTGATCTTGTGCATTCATTGTGTTCCCATAAGCTACAGGTCAGTGTCCTTCACTCCCTAGGGGCAGTGGAGTAAAGGACAAGAGAGCCTAGGAAGGGCGCAGCAGCGTGGAGAAGAAGCATGGGGACAGTCATGTAAGCATGGGAGCCACAGACCTTCACCAGAAATACTTCCACAGCGGCCAGTAGCCCACCTGATGGTCTTATCCTCGGAGGTCTGGACTATATATGGTTCTCTCGGGACCCAGCACAGGTGTGTGACCTGGAGAGAACAGTCATTAGCAGGTCTCCACATCAGGTCATTTCTCTGCTGCAATCCCAATAGCTGGCTAACCTCCTTCCTCATCTCCTCTCAGGAATCTGAGCTGGTAAGCTTGGGTTAGCACGGTCATTGTCCCACAGTCCTCAGCCAGCTCTTCTCCACCTGTAGCTCCTCAGTGCACTGGCAGAGGTACCAGGAGGCTGACCTTCTAGTTAGCCTTGGAGACTTGTACCCCAGCTGCCAATGGTGAGCAGGTGGCAGCCAGAAGAGCAGCACCTGTGCTAAGTGGGAGACCCTGACTGCTGCTGTAACACCTCAGTGTCTCAGAAGAGCAAAAGAGCAACAGCAGTCCTGGCCTGTAGCCCTGTCTGAACGGAAGAAACAATTTTCAAAACAACCCAGGGTAACAGACTTCTCCTTTTCTTAGCACAGTATCCTCACAAATGTGGAGGGCATTAGGCAGCACATTCTACCGTCAGCAGCTGACTTCAAAACTAGAATAGAAGATGACTAAACTCTGAGAACATCTGCCACCTGCCAAGAACAATGACAGGTGTTTTGAGATATACTTTGATCTCAGTTAATCACCCAAAGAATCTTGCCTAACCTAGTGACATAACTCCCCTTTTTATAAACGGAGGGACCTAGAGTCTAAGCTTAAACAGCACTTACAACTAAGAAGTGATAGATCTGTGGTTTGAAGGCAGAGCTGCGAGTGTAGGTTAGAGGCACAGTGTTTGCTTAGCATATTCAAGGCTCAGAGTTCAATCTCCAGCATAGGAAAAAAAAGAAAAAGAAGCCCCTCCCTCCATACACGTTTAGAAGCCAGGTGTGACAGAGCCCAAAGTGTGTGCAATGTCTAAAGGAGTTAGCAGCCACAGAGTGAATTAGAGCGAGTAAAGCACACACTTATTTGTTTCTTCATTTTACTTTGCCCCTTGACTGAGGGGCAGTCATTTTGTATCACACTGTACACAATAGCTGTGAACACCATGAACTTTGTTATATTTCTATTCCTAGCAGTGTCTGTCACACTAAAATTATGCTGTAAGTATGCTTTAAAGTCAAGAATACTGACTGCTCATCTAGAGGTCCTGAATCTTGTATCACACTGGACACAAGAGTTGTGAACACCATGAACTTTGTTATATTTCTATTCCTAACAGTGTCTGTCACACTACAATTGTGCTAAAAGTATGCTTTAAAGATAAGAACACTAACTGCTTTTCCAGAGGTCCTGAGTTCAATTACCAGCACCCATACAGTGGCTCACAACCATCTGTAATGTAATGCCCTCTTTTGGCGTGTCTGAAGAAAGTTACAGTGTGCTCATACACATTAAATAAATAAATAAATAAATCTTTAAAAAAAAAAGTGGGGAGGGCACAAACTTCCCTTTCAAAGTGTGCCTTGAAGAACTGAGTGAGGGCACAGCTCCCTTTACCCTCCCCCTCCCCCTTTTCTCCCAGCTACCACCTCCCCACTGAACCCAAGCCCCATCAGGAGACACACATATCTGCCATGAGCTTGCCCCCAAACTCCCCCTCACCCACGAGCCTTTCCAGCACCCCGCTCTACACCAAGTCTGAATTTGTACCAGGTTCCTGGAGACAGACGTGCTCTCCACACACTGTCCAGTCCCCACGTCCCACAGAAGCAAGCTGTTGTCCCGAGAGCCAGTGCACAGCTGCGACGAGTCTTAAAAACAAAGTGAGAAGCCACAGTGGCCATGAGTTGAGACGTGGACAGGGTTCTGGCAATGCAGCAGATGCTGGCAAGAGAACTGTTTCACTTTACCTGGGCTCACGGCCAAGCCAGTGACCACCATGGCATGTCCAGACAGCTGCTGCCTGGGCTGGGAGGAGCCCTGCAGGTCCCACATCAGGACTGTCTTATCTCGAGAAGCACTGAAGAACTGGTTTGATTTGGGAATACAGGCTATCTGCTCAGAGAACAAATGACAACAGAGAGATCAGTGCACACGCTAGACAGGGCTTCAGAGCAGATGGCTTTGCATGCTCCTCCACACAGTTTTAATTTCTCTTTTCAAAAAATTGTTCTTTTCTCTCTCTCTCTCTCTCTCTCTCTCTCTCTCTCTCTCTCTCTCTCTCTCTGTGTGTGTGTGTGTGTGTGTGTGTACACCACAGAAATGATCACTTTAACCATTTCAAGTGTACAGCTAAGTGGCAGCATGTACACTCACATTGGTGCACAAACTTCCACACTCTCCCCGTGAAGAACTTCCATGACCCCCAAGTGCATCTCCACCATGTGCCCTGCACAGGCCCTGCTCAGCACTGTCTCACACGCCATGTAGGTGAAGCCCACACCCTTCCTTTGTCTAGCTGCTAACACTTGCCCTTGCTGAAACATGTATCACAGTATCACTTTTTCTTTTCAGCCAGGGCTTCACCATGCTAGGTTTTATCGAGCTGTGTAACCTACCCCAGAGTTTTATTCCTTTAAAACAGTTTTAAATTACTTTATCATTACTATTTTCTGTGTATAGATAGGGCCTTTTTGCTACATGTGTCTGTCCTCCACTTTAGTGCCTAGTGACCTTAGAAGCCAAAACTTGAGTTACAGATGGTTGTAAGCATTATGTAGGTTCTGGGAACAGAACCCAGTTCTTCTGGAAGAGCAGGCAGTGCTCTTAACTGCTGAGCCTTCTCTCCAGTCCCTTTGTTCCTCTTTAAGACTGAATAAACTGGGTGTGGCCGTGCACACCTTTAACCTCGGCACTCCGAATGCAGAAGCAGGGAGAATGGCTCTGAGTTGGAGGCCAGCCTGGTCTACAGATTGAGTTCCAGGACAGCCAAGGCTGCACAGTGAAACCTTGTCTTGAAAAACCAAAAAGAAAAAAAGACTTAATAGACATCCCCCAAAAGTTGTGATGTTTCAGACACTCCAGAAAGTTTTAATTTTAGTTTCTTTATTTATAGCCTTCAATGCTTTCTTTAAAACAAAACAAAACAAAACCAACATTATTAGTTCAGTCAGTTCAAGCCTTTGTAATAAAATACTAAAGACTAGATGGCTTATAAATTCTGCTGTATGTGTACATGTTTCCACCACACCTCTGCCAGGTATTTGGATTCATTCCATGTTTAAAATTATTTGCTCTGCTCTTCCTGGCATCAAAGCAAGCCTTTGCCGTTTTCCTTTGGACTAAACAAACAAGCCCTCTCATATCTGTAGCTATTGTTAGTTCTTTTCTTGCTCCCCAGTTCCCTTCAGAGTAACTGTTTGACAGTTACCTTTGTGATTTCCCGCTCGTGTCCTGTGAACCTTTTCACCACGTGTCCAGTTTTCCAATTATAGGCCACAGCAGTCTGCAGAGAAATGGGATCACGGGTGTTACCGCAACACTGGCTCCTGAGCAGGATCTTAAAGCATTCTCTTGCTGAGTGTCTGCCGCTCATTGCTACAGAGAAAGGGGCAAGTGCTGTGTGGCCTCAGTCCCTGTGACAACTGACCTCCAGTTCCCCAGTCTACAAAACAAGTGAATAGTCCTTTCCCTGCCTACCTCTCACAGGTGTGAGGAAGGGTCACATAAATATAATTTCTTAGATCTAAAATAAGACAGACATTAAGACATTGCTACTTAAGTAGTGATCCTCAAGTGTATCTTCATTTGAAGTAATGACATCTAAAGTAAATGCATCTTACAACTGGTGAAATACAGTTTGCAAGTGAAATCTGGCAATGCTGAAAGCCTATTGGAAATAAGGAGCACTATTATTGTTAGTCCCTTTAGGAAGAATCAGTAGTGTATCACTGCTACTGTTCATCGTAGGCTGCCAAGATAGCTCTTAGTGTAAAGACAGAAACCTGATAATCCCGAGTGACCACAAGAGGACAGACCAAAGTATAAAGGGTCAGTGCTTACCAGTGTGAGTTTTGTAAAACAAAACATAAAGCAGGCAGAATATTCTTTTTGTTGACTCCAGGGTCTGAGTGCCACTGTTAAGAACGAGGTATGTGGAATAGTAACACCCATTTATAAAAGCATGTAGGTGGCCTGGCATAGGGTGAGGTCCTCACTGAATCTTCATGACCTTCTTAGAGGATGGCTGTTTTTCTATAACCATGTAACAGACTAGGATAGCAAGGCTCAGAAAATGTAAAGACAGTACAGTAATAGGAAGTGGCAGAGCTAGGCTTAAACTCCAGCTTTCGAACTTTGAACCCCGTTGTGATATAGTTAGTGTAAGACTCTCAGAACATCTTCCCTTTCCTGCAGTGAGCTGGTGAGTGGGAAGCACTGGAAACCTCACCTTGTCTTTTCCTCCAGAGATACAAAGGTCTGAGTTCAGAGTAGCAACCACAGAGACAGTATCCACGTGGGCAGGGATGTACTCCTGGGACGCTTTACTCTGGACTCTCTCTTCTATAACTCCATCAGGCCTGCTACAGAGAGGATGGGAAATGAGGTCACTGGAATGGATGGGGGGAAGGGGCAGAAGGATGTGGCAGTGACATCAATTCAGGCCACAGAGGAGACCCTCGGTTTGTTCGGAAAATGCCCAGAAATAAATGGTGCTGTTTACTTGGAAATCACCCAGAATAACTAGTTACTGAAATCTGATGAAGGGGAATCCTGAGGCCAGGAGTGCTTGCTCTCATTAGAAAAGACTCCAAAAGATACAGGGCCCCTGAGTGTGCACTGCAGTTGCTATATAAGGAGGTGGCCATTTGCCTATGCTCACCTCCCCAGAGCTGGGATTACATCTAAAACAGTACACCAACTGAAGCCTGTAGGGAAGATTACCAATACTTGCCTTCCTTCCTTCTTCAGCAGAGAATTTTAAAGGAGCATGATAAAACTGGAGACCCCAGGAGTTGACCTACCTGTATATATAAGTGCTGTGTCTAAGTTTGCTCTGCAGTTTCCCCATCACAGCCCAGAGCCTACAAAAGACCTCCTGAGGAAGATCTGGTTTCAGCTGGCCATCAAATAACAACATCCCTCACAGGTGCTGAGGGGGCGTTCCCTGTGGAGTGGGGAGAGAGCACACACTGAATTTCATTAGGTCCAACATTAATAATTTGATTAAACTAGTACTTTCTCTCTCCCTCCCTTCCTCCCTTCATTCCTCCCTCCCTCCCTTCCTTCCTTCCTTCCTCCCTTCCTTCCTTCCATTCTGTGTCAGGTGTATTTCTTTTTAGAAAGGACATTAACTGTGTGCATTTGACTTTTTCCTTCTCCTGCTTCATTTTCATTGCTCTGGGACTGCAGCTGTCAATACAGGTTCAGCAGATAAGTCAAAACTAATGTTTTTTTTTTTTTTTTTTTTTTTAAAAAAGTCAGGCATACTTGGAGGCAGAGGGACATGGATCTCTGAGTTCAATCAAAGTCAGCCTGGTCTGCAGAATTCCAGGACAGCCAAGGCTACACAGATAACCTTGTCTCAAAAAAAAAAAAAAAAAAGATACTAAGAATTACTTTATATGAGCATGTTTGTGTGTATGTGTGCGCATGCGTATGCGTGTGCGTGTGCGTGTGTGTGTGTGTGTGTGTGTGTGTGTGTGTGTGTGTGTGTATTCATGTGTGCAAGTACATGTGCGTGTGTGTATGTATGTATGTGGAAGCCAGAGTATGACAACCCGGCCTCAAGTGTCTTTCCTCAGGACTTTGTTTTTTGAGACAGGGTCTCTTACTGAGACTTAGGGCTAATTAACCTAGGCTGGCTGGACAGTGGGCTAAAGAGACAGGTTTATGTCCACCTCCCCAGCACTGGGATTACATGTAAGTGCCAGCATACCCAGCTTTTTATGTAGGTGCTACAGACTGAACTTGGGTCCTCATGCTTGTGTGTCAAGCACTTACCCACTGAGTTACCTCCCCAGCCTAGCAATTATTTTTTTAACTGATTTAATAATTTTGATCTTATGAACTAGTTAAAAAGATATAAACTTTTTTCTAATATTAAATTCATGTCTGGATATGTGGTTCAGCGGTAGAAAAGAGAGCTTATCTAGCATACACAACAAGGCTGGGTTTGATCCACTGTAACACACACAGACACACACACAGGAAAAAAGAAAACTCCAGTTCCAAGAGATCTGATACTTGCTTCTGACCTCTGTAGGTACTCAGCATGCACAATACATATACATATATACAAAACATTTATACATAATAAATAAATAAATCTTTTTTTAAAAAATGAAGACAGGTATTAAAACAAATGCTGGTATACACATGCTCACCAGGCATTTCTCGAAGCAGCCAAGAGATTAAAAAAATGTTATCAAGCAAGGCATAATGGCACACACTTTTAATCCCAGCAGTTGGAGGCAGGAGCAGGCAGACCTCTGTGAGTATGAGGCCAGCCTGGTCTACACAGAGAGTTACAACCAGAGTTACACAGCAAAACTGTCTCAAAAGAAAGACAAAAGAAGAAAGGAAGGAAGGAGGGAAGGAAGGAAGGAAGGAAGGAAGGAAGGAAGGAAGGAAGGAAGGTAGGACGAACAAAAAGTATACACAAAATGTGGCCTACCCATCTACTAAGTAGCCATGAATATGGCTGAAACCAGAAAGTATCACGCTAAGGAAAAACAGCTAGACATACTAAGCTATATGATACATGATCCCACTCGCATGAAATACCCAGCTTGAAAATCTACAGTGCCAGTAAGCAGATTGGTTAGTAGCTGCCAGGAGCTGAGCAGAGTGGAGATAGGGGTGTAGCACACTGTTTACTAAAGACAAAGTTAACTTTAGGAATGATAAAAATGTCATGTAACTAGAGACCACTACATAATACCATCTATGTATAAAATGTCATGCATGGTAAATTTTATGCTACCATAATAAATTAAGTACTACAAGCATATAGGTGAAAATAAAATATAATCTGTATTAGCAAGGCTTCTTTTGCAATTGAAAAGCCATTACTATTGTCTCTGTGTATGTACACACGTGTACACATGCACCATGTACAAGTATAGAGGTCAGAGGACAACTTTGGGGGATCACTTCTTCCTTCCACCTTCACATGGGTTCTGGGGATTGAACTCAGGTTACCAGGCCTAAGTGTCTTCACCTGCTCAGTCATCACACTAATCTTAGAAAATCTTCTTAAAAGAGAAGAGTCTCAGTTATTCTAAGAGCTATAACCTTCTTTCTAACTTGTCTTTACCCATTTCTTTGCATCGCTTCTCTAATGTAGCACACCAACATCAAGAGGTTATTATGCAACAAGAGTAAGAAGCTAGAGATGACCACTGCAATGAGATCGTGGAGCTAACAACCTAGACCAGTAGCTCTCAAAGCAAGGGCACTAGCAGCCATTCTGAGACTCTCAATGAGTCTAAGGCCTCCCTTCACCTCCATCTCAGTGCAAGGCCTGCTTTTCTTCCTATACGTTTAATTGTGGTATACCAGTGATAGAATGAAAAAGTAGGTATGAGAATCTAACTGTCTCCTCTTTAAATCACACGTCAAAGGAAACTTTCAAAAACTCAGTACCACTTTTTTCACCTAAGATGTTTTGGAATTTTTATTTATTTATTTATTTTTAATTTTTTAAATTTTTTATTATTTATTTATTTATTTATTTTTGGTTTTTTTTTTTTTTTTTCGAGACAGGGTTTCTCTGTGTAGTCCTGGCTGTCCTGGAACTCACTCTGTAGACCAAACTGGCCTCGAACTCAGAAATCCTCCTGCCTCTGCCTCCCAAGTGCTAGGATTAAAGGTATGCGCCACCACCACCCGGCTGGAATTTTTAAAAAATCATGTCATTTATGTAGCCTTAGCTGGCCTAGACTTTGGGATCAAAAGAAGACTATGCTAGTTTTTTTTTTTTTCTTTCCTTTTTTTTTTATTGGATATTTTATTTACATTTCAGATGCCATCCCCTTTCCCCATTTCCTCTCCCTAGAAAACCCCTATCCTGTGCCCCCTTTTCCATTTTGCTTTTATACAATTTTTTTTAAATGTTAATCAAAGGCTTTATAAGTATGGTAATGCTCAATCAGAAGTGTAACCCAATACCCAATCTAGCTATGTAAACTATCTTTGACTGGTGGAGACACGTGAACTTCTGCCTCCATGCCCCTCTCTCTTTCTCTCTCTTTTTCTCTCTCATTACCTAGCTTCTCATCTACTTCATCTTCTCCTCTCCTTACTCCATCTTTTCCTCTCGGTGCTCCTTCCCCCTTAGCTCCTCCTACATATCACCCTTCCTGTTAAAATAAAACTTTTCTTTCAAAATACAATTAGAGCATAATTATTCCTATTTGTACCAGTGAGGTACAAGATAGTCTTAATACCCAGTCCATCCTTTTGTTGACTAACCAGAACCTCTGTGGTCTCTCTTGACTAAAACACTTAGTTTTGAACCTAAGACCAGGCTAGTTTAAAACTCACAGAGATCTGCCTGCCTCTGTCAAGTACTGGGATTAAAGCCATGTACCACCACACTTGGCCCACAATAGGCTTTTGTTTGTTTCTAGAGACAGGGTCTCACAGTCTGGCCTAAAGCTTACGGTGTATCCCAGGCTGGTCTTGAGTTTGCAATCCTTCTGTGCCTGCTTCCCAAGTACTGTTAATATAGTCAGGCGCTACCGCAGTCTACTTGCAAGAGCTTTGTTACTTTTAGTCTTAAGTACGGAGAAAACTTTTAAACTCTTAGCTTCATTGTTACATAGGAAACAGCGAGCAAGAATCTAAACTCAATATGTAAACCATATTTAAAAAAAAAAAAAAAAATACAAAGGTCTCTGGGATCCTCAAAGCAACCCTGAGATCCTGAGGCCCTTGAAACTGCACCATGCTAGTATTGGATGCTGTATCAGAATAAAGAGAAGTCTATTTTTTCAGATTTACTTATATTTCCCCTCATTAGCTCACTATGCTAAGACTAAAATGAAAGAGTAAATGTGCATTCAAAGATGTTGGGGGCTGCATGGTGGTGGAGCGCTTGCCTGGCGTGCACGAGGCTTGCTTAACATGATCACACATGGGTTTGATCCCCAGTGCTGCAAAATAAGAAATAAAAGAAAAAACAAAGAAAGAGGGAGAGAGAGAGAGAAAGAGAGAGAAAGAGAGAGAGAACCACCAACAACAACAAAACCAAGGATATCCACCTTATCTCTTCATCAGGGAGTACCTCCTGAGGACAAGATGCTTCTGCATGAGTTGCTGGTGCCTCAAAGAATAAGAGAGGTGGCCAGCACCAACATTTGCAGGATCAGACCAGGAGCCAATCTCAGCTACCCCAGGTTCCATGTCCTTCAAACTAGCTGAAGAGCTGAAGGAAGTAAAAGCAGCGGCAGGAGGGGCCAGTTCTCATTTCCTCTGGGTTTCTGCTTAAAGAAACTCTGAAAGATTCATGTTTTACAGACACACCAGCCAAGCTCCAGGAAGAAGTGTCCACAGAAAAAAAAGCAACTAAAAGCCACCAGGTACATATTCTTATTCACACCCCCTCCACTAAAAATAAGAGTTTCCCAGAGAATTCCATCCCACTGTTTGAGGAAATACATGAGCTGGCATCCTGGAAAGAAGAGACAAACAGCTCACAGACACAATGCAGAGCTGAGAATGAAGGGTGTGCCCTAGAGTTCTGGGGTCTGCCTCAGCTCACTCACAGCTCACTGTGTCCCTGAGTGGCCCACTCCTGCCTCAGCCTCCCTATCTAAGGCAGCAGCACAATACTAAATGACCTTTACATGACCAGGACATCATGTGCTCCATAAGGACTTTTAAAAAACAGATTTATTTATTTATTTTATGTATGAATGCTCTATCTGCATGTACACCTTCGTGCCAGAAGAGGGCATCAGATCACATTACAGATGGTTGTGAGCCACCATGTGGTTGCTGGGGATTGAAAACAGGACCACTAGAAGAGCACACCACTGAGTCATCTCTCTAGCCCCAAGATCTCTCTTTTTTTTTTTTTAACCCCAAATGGCTTACACAGTATGACAAAAATATTTGTTGCAAACTCCTGAACCTGCAGTCTCTTCTAATTCAAACATTCTAGGATGTTCTGTGATAGGCCATGTCATGGACTAAAAAGAAAAGTTTTAGAGTAGCATCCAGAAAATCTGAGATATGTACTGTTTATAGATATGCAGAGGTGCAGAGCTGCCCATATGCCAGCTTAACCCACGTCTAACACTGTCGTCGAACTGCAAACAGGTACTACCCATAGATCTAGGTCACTGGAAACCACCGGGGCTGTAAATATATTCAAAACCAATTGGATTCTTAGTGGGTATCTTCACTAGGGAGTCTAAGGAAGGGTAACTTGGCATTACTTACCCCCAAAGCAACCAGATCTTCTTGGTGAGCTGCTGTATTTGATGATCTGTAGTTCATTCAGCCTTCGGAAACAAGTCCGACAGCCACTTCCTAATCTCTGTAATTAATGAAAGGACGCTTACGTTAATCTCCCCTCTGTCTAAGCATATGTTTGCACCAGAGAGATTTACAAGTGTAAATAGGAGCCTTGTTTAATGGAAAAGATTATTAGTGTAGTTTTTCCTCGCTAAGAAATAGCACACAAATTTCCAAGAGTATATAAGCATCATATTTCTATTAATAGAGCAGAGTACAGCCTGATATTAACTACACATCTATTTGGCTTTTGTTTGTTTGTTTTGAGATAGAGTCTCATGTAGCCCAGCCTGGCCTCAAACTCACAATGTAGCCAAGGATGACCCTCAACTTCTGGTTCTCCTGCCCTTACCCTCTGGGTGCTAAGATAACAGGCAAACACTTGCCCCTGAGCATGGCTCCTCAATGCTGGGGATGGAACCCAGAGCCTCATACATGCCAGGCAAGCACTTTGCCAACCAAGGCACTATCATCCTGGCCACTATGCATCTGCGTTTAAATGTGCAACATACAAACAGTGAATTATATCACTAGCTCACAGTATAGTCCTTCTGTCCATCAAACAGGTGGTGCACTTTTAATCCCAGCACTTGGGAGGCAGAGGCAGGCAGATCTTGGAGTTCTTAGCACCAGCCTGGTCTATAGGGTGAGTTCTAAGACAGCCAGGGCTAGACAGTAAACTCTGTCTCAGAAAAACAAAACAAAACAAACAAACAAAAAAAACACAACCAACCAAAAACTTGGCATCCCCTTTGAGTTTGAGCCTATTTCCTCTCTGTTTTAAAGGATTCGAATACTTTTATTATTTGGCAGTCTAATAATTCTGAGTTTGTACTAAGTACAGTACAGATTGGCCAAGTGCACTAGTATTTGATTACCTGAACTAGATTGGACTGGGCCTCGAGTACAGTTATGTACTTGTCCTTAGACAAATTCCTGAATTTCTGTGAATTTGCACTTCCTACATGCAAAATGAGACAGGAATTCTATTACCGGCTCTTTAAAAGCTAAAAATAGCACTTACCACATGTCCTAAAGGTCTCTAAGTGTTCTGCATTTCTTAAGTCACTTACTGTATTCCACAAGCCTCCAAGAGAGTTTATAGCCATTTTGCAGATAAGAGAGAGGCTCAAACAACTTACTCATGTGTATCATAAACAAGTGGCAGTGCTGAAACCTAAATCCAGCAGGTACTTCAGAGGTCCTGCTCATGACCAGAATACTGTGCTGTAACTTGTAAAAGCTAGTGCCTGGTGCTCGAAGCGGTCCATATGTGTATATATATATAGTTTTTCGAGACAGGGTTTCTCTGTGTAGCCCTGGCTGTCCTGGAACTCACTCTGTAGACCAGGCTGGCCTCGAACTCAGAAATCTACCTGCCTCTGCCTCCCAAGTGCTGGGATTAAAGGCGTGCGCCACCACCGCCGGCCTGCGGTCCATATTTTTAAACACTCATAAAGCTAGTGCCTGAAGACAGATAGAATACATAGAAGGATTTATGAGCCTAGAGGGTGTTAAGCAAGTCATTCATGTTACCTAACTAGAGTGACAGATCACAATCAGGCTAAAAAGTAGGTTATTCACTAAGGCATTAGTCTAAATTTTTGAGAACAAAAAATATATGTACTTTGTGGGCAATATTTATTATATGTAGACTAACCTACTACTTATACTGTAAACATAACAACGGACTTGAGGGAAAAGACAATGTCTTGTTCATTTCTGTATCTGTACTTCCAGCCTGGTCTGGGAGAATGTCTTGAGGTATTTATCTGCTGAATGAGAGAGCAGCAAACTAAATTAAAGAGTAAGATTAGCCAGAAGCTCTTTAAAGGGTACAACGTAACACTGGTCTTTGACTGTTTGTTTTTTGGGACAAAATCTTTTTCTGTATAGCCCAAGCTGGCCTGGAACTCAAAATCCTACTACTTCACAGGCTCATGTGACAGGACCTCAAAATAATGGTCTGTTTAAACTGACTAACAAGACCATCCAAAAAATATCTCTGAAGGCACATCACTCTGCTTCAACTCACAAAGGCTAGAAGGGCTTGGGAAGGTCCTTAAAAGTCATCATGGCTCTGGATGCTCCTGTGGGTTTCTGGGGGGAGAAGGTCTACATCTGAACCCCAGACCTGTCTCTGTCCAAATCTGCTTTCCAAAGGCCTAAGGGTCACATTAAAGAAAGCTCAGAAAATTCTCTTTCAGTTATGTAGTACAAAATTCCTTTATAGTCTTTGATCCAACTGAGATCTATAGTTAACTTGCTGTCAAAGGGGCAGAGCTGAGTGAGTGGAATCTTATTTCCCTAGACTTTCCTAATCCTGTTTGTAGAGACAAACACACACACACACACACACACACACACACACACACACACAAAGATTCAAAACAAAAAAACCTCTCACATGACCCTAGTGACTTGAGATGTCTTATACAAACAGAGTCTGACACAGGGCTATCTTAACCCAAATATTGAAGATGACGAAAATTTACTAAACAAAGTAGTGAGATGCCCCCTTACCTTTTTACCACACAAGACTGAGCAAGTTCCCTGTGACTTGTTATATAAAAGAACTATTCCCACTCAGGGGTTTACTCTGAGAATGTGCCCACTAGGCCTTCTCTTCTTGCAATATAGTCTCTTTAATAAATCTTCTATGCTTGTTCTGGTCTAGCAAGTATGATCACTGAGACTTTTAACATGACACTATTTGTGTAAATGATTTTTTTTTTTTTTTTTGAGACAGGGTTTTACTTACTGAATAGCCCTGGCTACTCACTCACTCTGTAGAACAAGCAGGCTGTCCTCATACTCAGAGATCCCCCTGCCTCTATCTCCTGAGTTCTGGGATTAAAGGCATGCACCACCACTGCTCAACTGGTATAAGTGATTTTTTTTTTTTTTAAATTCACGTTCTCTTCCCAAATCTTTCACATGTGTATCTAACCTATACTCTCTGAGACCAAGACATCTACACTAGTGTTCAAAGACTAACAAACTACACGCAGAAGCTTATAGGAGGTGGATTGGTTTAACTCTAACAATCATGTAAAGGAAAAGGTTCAGACAGTAAGAGGATTTACAGACACCCAGTCTCACTGAGGGTCGGTGCTAGATCAGAACTCCCAAGGTTGAGGACCATCAGTGTGCAGTTCTTTGTTGTTTTGTTTGTTTTCTTTCTGGCCCTTCAGATTATAAATGCTCCTACCCCTGTCCATATCTGAGCTGCTAAAGCTTAGTTTTGTTGTGCATGTGCCCGGGGAGGATTACGCCAAGATGGAAGCAGGTGACACCAGGTACAACACATACCCTCCCGGACCTCCTCCTCGCTTCGGGTGGGTGGGTGGCTACCGCTGGGGACAGCGCGAGGACGCCCACCTCCCCGATGCTCCCCTCTCCCACCCCGGGCTCCATACCCACCGGCGGGCTGGCACAAAGGCCCGCAAACACGGGTAGCTGGCATCCGCAGCTTCCACAGGTTCCCGCGCCTCCGCCCCTAGCAACCAGGCGCGCGTCGCTAGGGTGGGAGTTCCACCTAAATGCTCCGGGGAGTCCACAGCAGCCCCGGAACCCAGGTTCCACGTGCCGGAAGTCCCTCAGGGCCGAGCCGAGAGGGCCTATTTTCCTTTTCTAATTTAATGATATATGGATAGTCAATGCAGAGGAGGCTTGTGCTTAACCACGCTGCATGAAGAACCTGAATCATCCAAGAAAAGCGGTGATATCTGTCGTAGCCACAGAGAAGGTGATTAAAAAGTGTCACTTTGTAATTATTTTTCACCCAGAAAATTTATTTAAAATTTCCCTGAATATAGACAGAGAATTTCTCCACTGAACATTTCCCGGACATCTTAATTCATTCCTCTGATTTGGCATGAGTGTGTTATTTTTACTAATTTTTTTAAACACATAAAGTAATGAGTTTCAAATATATGAAACGTTTTGACTTTGCCTTTCGCCTTTGTGAGGGGATCATGTTAATTTGTTTTCTGTGTCATTCCATTTTTTAAAAAAACAGTTTGAGAATAACTTCTTTTATACAGGTGAGTATTTTGTCTGCATGTGTTTATATACATCATTTGTGTGCTTGATGCCAACTGAGTTCTAATCATACAACTTGAGTCTCCGATGGTTGTGAGCTACCCTGTGGGTACTGGGAACTGAATCTGAGTCCTCTCAGGTGCAATACGTGCTCTTAAAGTCTGAGCCACTCTCCAGTCCCTATATTGTTTCAATTTCAACACATGTGCTGCTGAACTGAATACTTTTTACTTCGTCTTTCATCAAACTGGGATAGTCCAGCACTATAAACAAAAAGACTTCTCAGTACCTTCTTCAGATTCAAACAGGAAGATACTTACAAGCTAAAAGCAGTTACAAAAATAGTTTTCAGACTAACATCTGGAGAGATGACTTAGCAGTGAAGAGGTCCTGAGTTCAATTCCCAGCAATCACATGGTGGCTCATAACCATGTGGGATCTGATGCCCTCTTCTGGAACACAGGTATACATATCTCTACACATAGCTCTACAGACAGAACACTCATATACAGAACATAAATAAATCTTAAAAAAAATAGTTAAGTTCGGTAAATTTTGTATTCATTGCATAGCACATTGCTATGACAAAATACTGACAGAAGAATAGACTTCTACTGATTCCGATTGAAGACTCCAGTAGGTTCAGGTACAGCTACAGACTAAGTTATGAGAGTCCTACTCCCAAAGCACTCTGCTATGGGATATAACCTCTGTGAGAAATGCCTTTAGGCTTCTGGTATCTGATACTTCCAAACTGATATCTGTAGTCAGACTTGTTCCCAAGCCTCACCTGTCTTCCACCTACTTACTGCTCATCTCCATCTGGCTGTCTAAAAGACACCTCTTCTTTGACATGACTCAGAGACAATCACCTTCTACCTAAACCTGTTGTTCTTTTCTTTCTCTAAATACTGGGCATTACCACCCATTAATCACCCAAGCCACAGACCTAGGAGTTATTTGTATCTTCCTCCCAAGAATAATCCTCTGTTAAGGGATATTTGATCACACTGTGAACCCCGAGACTGTGTTGATTACTGGAAAAATCTGTTTCTCATTGTGGTGTGGCTCACCATTACCACACATCTTTAATCTCTATGCTCAGAATACAGACACACCCTTAGTCCATACCTTTAATCCCAAACAAAAAAGGTAGAGTTAGTTTGTAGAAGGAAGCACCTATGTTTGAAAGTGATGTCTAATTGAGTGGTAAACGAAGTGATGAATCAGAGGAAGATTTGACACAATAGGATATGTCCAACTTTCAGGAAAAGAGAAAGGAAAGGGAAGGTACTTAAGAGAGAACAAGAACAGAAAGCAAAAGAGAAAGGAGGCAGTTTTACTGGAAGAGTTTTACAGAGAGAGGTTAAAGAGAGAACAAGGCAGACACAGATGAAAACAAAATGAGCCAGAGAGTGAGGAACCAGTAGATTAGAACATATTGCCAAAGTTAGCATAAGGCCAAGCAGAGCAATTTAGGAGAGGCCAAGAGAGAGAAGCCAGATTGAATCAGTCATCTTGGAGAGGACTTTGAGCCAGAACAGCTGAGTTGAACCAGCTCAGCCAGTGTTCAGAAAGAACTAAGAGAGTGAGCTTACTAAGCATCCAGTCTCAGAGGCTGAAAATGTTCTAGACCTAGATTAGACTACACGGAGGCTGGAAACTTCCTGGACTAGGCCTAGGTTAGCAGATGGAGGCGGTAAAACTCAGAAATGACAATTACATCAGGTAAATAAAAATTACTTTAACAATCCGTCCTCCAAGATTTCCAATTCTGCTTTCTAAATATCCTCATTTCTCTCTAGCCACTGTTTTGGTTCAGGCCAACACTATCCAGGGTATGATAAGTTAAAAATAACCATAAATTTATCATTAAGTCTTCCATTAGGGCTGGCATTATACATTTTTCATGTGAATGTAGCAGAAGCAACATTGTGGACCTTCTGGATTTAAGGCTCAAAGGGTCTTGGTTTCTCCTTTTATCTTTTTGAACCACTGCTGTTACAGCCAGCTCACCTGAAAGGCATAGCTCACACAATAGTTAGCTCCAAATGTCAAGCATAAGTGAGACTCTCCAGCCCTCAGTAAGTCATCACATGGTGGAAACCACAAGGAAAATCATCAGAAAATCGATCCAGGTGAGACAACCCAGTTTGCCAATCTTCTAAGTTAGGAGCACATAAGGACCTGTCACTTTAAGCTCCTAGGTGGTTTGTTACTCTCAGTAAACAGTGACAATCCAAGGTAGAGCCCAAATTCTTCATGAGGTTTCTGAGGTTTTATTTATATCTCTTTCTTCTCTCTGCACACCCACACTACATGATTCAACACAATGAACTACTTAAGTTAGCTGTTACCTTGGAGTCTTTGCAAACCATCTTTACACTCTGTGATGGTAAGTACCATCACTAGACAGGATCTAGAGTCATGAAAAGAAAACAAAAAACAAAAAGACCTCTGGGCATATCTGTGATAGATCAACTGAAGTGGATTTCTAGATAGAATCCAGTCTGGGGTTAATCCACCACTCTTTGCTTCTTGACTGTGGATGCAGTGTGACCAGTTGCCTCCTGCTCCTGCAGCCATGATAAACTGTATCAGTTAGCTTCATGTTCCTGTGATAAAACACCAGAACTAAAAGCAACCTGGGAAGGAAAGGATTTATTTCAGCTTACACTTGTAGTCCATCATGAAGGGAAGTCGGAATGCAGAAACTCTAAGAGGGAACCTGAAGGCAAGAACTAAAGCAGAGGCGGTGAAGGAATGCTGCTTCCTGACTTGCCACCTATGGCTTGCTCAGATGGCTTTCTTATAGATGTGGGTTGGGCACTACCCACACCAATTATTCATTAAAAAAAAAAAAATGCCTTGCAGGCCTGCCTCTGAGCCAGTTAGGACATTCTCTCAATTGAGGTTTCCTCTTCCTGGAAAACCCTAGCTTATGTCAAACTGACAAAAACCTAACCAGCATATAGATTATATCCCTTGAGCTGTGAGGGATATAAGTTGCTTTTGTTAAGTATTTTGTCCTAGCAACATATAAAGCAGTGAATGCACAGCCCTTTACCCACTTTATCTATGTATCATCAGCTTAGAGGCCACCTTCCTGTCTACCCCCCAAGTCTGTTGAAGCTTTCTTTATCTCTTCCAGACCAGGCTAGTGATTCTACTCTGTGCTTTCAAAGCTCTTATACTTTTCCCATAGTGGAAAATTTCATTTCTCCTCCTTCCTTTTCGTTTTTATTTTGTGAGCCAGGGTCTGACTATATAGCCTTGGCTAGCCCGGAGACCTTGCTCTGTAGACCTTAAACTATGGAGGCCTTGAACTCACAGAGATATCTCTATAGATACTTAAAAGAATTCTAAAACTCTTTTAAAAGCAGGATCTCATTTACCTGGGGTTGACCTTGATCTTTTGACCCTCCTACCCCTGCCTACTGAGTGCTGAGGTTAAAGAAATGTATTACTATGCCTGGTTTTCTGTGGTGTTGAGGATGGAACCTGAGACTTCAGACACACTAGGCAAGCATTCTACAAACTGATCTATGTCTCCAGCCACTTGGTGGTAAATAAATATTGTTATGGTTTTTTTTTTTTAGATTTATCTTACTTTATTTGTATGAATGTTTAGCCTGCAGGCATGTATGTGCCTGCTGGATCGCCCCACACTAGGGTTATAGATGGTTACAAGACACCATATGGGTGCTGGGAACTGAACCAGAGTCCTTTGCTAGAGGAACAGGTACTCTTAACCGCTGAGCCATCTCTGCAGCCTTACTTGCTGAGCATTTTGATAGAAGAATGAAAGGTGAAGAGACTTGGAGAGAATTAGAATAGATGCTAGCTACTGTAAGCCAATAGCAGGGTGATCTCCTGCACAAGTTTCGGGCCCTCATTTACTACTCTGCCCCCACCTACATCACTAATGCCTCTGATTCTGCCTTTATACTTTACATAAACACAGTCCTGCCTCTTGGTTCTTCACTGCCTGTGGTGTTTTGTTTTCTCCCAATGAAGCAGTTGGGTCATGACCTTCCTATAGAGTGAACTGGCCATAAAAGTGCTGTAGGGAGGAGTTCTGGGCTCATCGGGTGTGCCCAAGTGGAGAGGCCTCTCTCCCCCAAGCCCTGACCTTGTCACCTGGGACCTATGTGTCTGAGTTTGTTGGCACTGGCAGGCTGCCAGGCCCTCTTAAAGGTGACAGTTGAAGCTGGTTGTTCTGTGAAAACATCACAGGAGGAACCCAAGCCATGATGCCGATAGCCTTGTTATTACTCCCAGACTTGGATGACTTCGAGACAGACACTAGCAACTCTGGATCAGGGTGTGAACAGTATGGCGGGATGGGCACAGAGCCTCGACAGGCAGATAGTGAAGGCTGGCATTGCAGAGCACCAAGTAAGTGCTCCCTAAAATACCTTCTAAAATGTTTACTAAGAACAAGCATAAGGGCTTGGGGTATAGCTCAGTGACAGTGAGCCTGAAACCTTAGCTCAGTCCCTTAGATCTGAAAAGTCATAAACAGAAGTGAAAGGGTAGGTGGTAGAGCAAGATATACACATGACCTCAGTTGGTACACTCAGTGTTCCTTCCTGCGACTATGGAATGACCTTAGAATTCTTTATCATGCTGTAGATACCTTTGTTGTAGGTTTTTTTGCACATGTAAATTCATTGCTAAGGGGAAATAGATATCATAAGAAGATGTGGCAGAAATTTCCCTGCCCAATCTATTTTAAATATTAGTGCAGCAAGAGGCCTGTGATTGGACAGGGAAAAGGGAGGCGGAACTAAGAGTGGGAAGGAGAGAGAAAAGGTGGCTGAAAAAGTGCGCGGGCTTGAACCCGCGTGACTTTAAGTAGCATAGGTAGATATGAAATCTAAAGGTTAGGATAATTGGGATAACTTGTCTAAATTGTGTGGATATCTTGTGTATTGGAATTTTATTGATATATAAATCTGACTGGCTAACTATAAGCCTTAAGAGTTTTGATTTTTGCCAGTGATGGGTAATGTGGTGGCCGATTGCAGGGAAGACGGTTATTGCTTGGGGCTGGGATGGCAGCGAAGGGAGCTCAGGAGCTCCGGCAGGGAGCCTGCCGAGATGAGAACTCCCGGCTGGTGTCAGGCAGCCCGACTGTGCGGCATTATAGTGCGAACACTTAAGATGGTGGTAGAACCAGGTGACACTGAACAGTTTGTTGTACATAGTAGCCAAGACTATTTTTTTTATGCTGAAAATTGGAGTCAGAGGGCATAAGTTGTTTTGAACCTGCTTTCACTGTATATAAGAGACAGAGAGCAGTTTTTGTTCCTGGCCTAGTTTGTAATCTAATCAACCTCTCCATCTTTCCTCCCCTCTGTTGTCTAACACTTGAAATTAAATTTATGTCACTTTCCCCTTGTAGTATATAATGTTTAACTGATCGAGATAGGGTTTTCCTAGTTGCTCATGCTGGGTTGGAACCCACCCTGTGGCTCAGACAGGCCTCGAATTTGGAATTTCCTTGTCTCAGTCTTCCAAATAGCTGACATCACAGACCTGTGCCACCAGGCCCGGCAACTTTGAATCTTTTTCATGGCACTTATTGCTGACATTATATTTTATTTGTCTATGGAGATGATTTCTTTCCTCTTAACCACTGTAACTCCAATGTCTTAAACAGGGCAGGTCCACAGGCAGTTACCCAATAAATGTGTTGAATGATTGTAAAGCAACAATGGAATCCTTTCTTCTCTAGTTCCACAGCATTTCCTGCTTTTATGAGACCTCAAGCTCAAGTGCCACCTACCTCGGACCCTCCGAGACCCCGGAAATCTCTGACACCAAGTAGTTGGGGTTTTTTTGTTTTTTTCTTTTTTATCATTCACAGAAAGAAACATGGTCTCTATTTCCTCCTTACATATAGCCTAAAAATCAAATTTCTATACATTTATTTACATGATCTAATTGGTTTTTATTAACAATTCTAGAACTGGACAAAACTCTCATTCTATAAAATGGATGGACTTTGTAGATGACTAGCTCTGAGGATAACAGAAAGCAGAAATAAAATCAACTCAGAGTTACTTCCTTTGTAAAGTCAATATGGAGGGGAATTCCTAGTTAACTGAGCTAAATCTTATTTGTCTGGTTAATACTCTCTTTCTTTCTGTCACATGACCTCCTCTTCTCCCCTTTGTCGTTTGTTATCTGGGAAGTTCCAGGCAAGCAAGTTTGTGATGAGTTACTTTCGGTTTGGATAGTGAACTTGAGCCCGAGTGACTCCATTTTGATTTCATTTGGGTCTGTTGGGGCCTGTATGGGAGCTAGTCCAAAATGATGGTCTCTCACAGCATATAACCGAGAGGCAACAAGCCTTACTCTGCTCATATTCTTTCCTTCTCCTTTCTCCTCCCTCCTTCCTCCCTCCTCCTTCCTCCTTCCTCCTTCCTTGACTTGTTAACCCTACTTGATAAAATAGTTACTACTGCTTAAAGCCTCTTTTAGTTCAGAGGGTTCATCTGGGTCCTAATCGTGGCATGGACTTCTAAAAACATAGATTCTTGGTTCTACCACAGACTTTATGATTCATTTCCTATTAGAAAATTCATTTCTCACCACCCCTATTTCCTATTCCCCCAGTGATTCTGAACCTGCCTAAAGTCTGGGAATTTCTGGGTGCGGCAGGCCTGGTGTCTTGCAGCGCCCACTGCTCTTCCCAGGGGAAGGGGATGATTTGTAACCTCTCCCTCTCTTCCTTGTTCAAGAGCAATCATCACCCAAGGTTTCTCAGTTTGGCCCCCTGTTTATCCTAAAAACAAAAGCCTATCTGTTCCTCTCTAGCTGCCACCTTATCCAACTTAACATCAACCAGAGGGTAACATGCTAACCCTGACCTCAGAAGGTTTGTGTGGTCTTCCCTTACGGTTGGTAGTGGGACAGAAGATCCCAGCTTTCTAAACATAAATCCACTCACCACTTAGATATCTGCACGTGCACGTCCATCTGCCCAGAAGCCCTTCTGTCTGGTGGTTTGTCTGAAACTTTGTAGGGGCCCTCTCAAAGGAACTACCAGTGAAAGTGTCCAGCATCCCTCAAGGGCCTCATGGAGTATCTTTCTCTGTACCTCATGGTTTCTTCTTTTCAACAGTAGTAACAACAACAACAACAACAACAAATCTAACTACAATTCCATTTACCATAGCCTGTCTCCATCTCTACTTTAAATGAGGATGAATACTTTGAAATATCTGCCCTGGAATGCACAGGACCACATTTTTTTTAAAAAAGAACTTTTATTTATTTATTTATTTTTAAGATTTATTTTTAATTATGTGTTTCCACATGGGTATGTGCTCATGAGTACAGGTGAATGTTGAGGTCACTGGATCCCCTAGAGCTGGGATTACAGGTAGTTGTGTGTTGGGAAAAGAACTCAGATCCTCTGCAATAACAGAATGCATTCTTAACTACCATACCATCTCTCTAGCTTGCTAGACCAGTTTTTCTTCTTTTCTTCTTTTCTTTATTTTTACCTTTTCCTTCTCCTTTTTTTTTTTTTTTTTAAATGCCAGGACCACAGTACCCACCCTTCTAAGAACCTCATATAATTTGTGTTCTGAAACTTGCTATAAGCACATTTCGGGTCCTCATGTGTAATAAAGGCCTTTTCTCCATGCCTGGTATATGTTAAACCCCCAAACTAAGCACTTCACTGATAAGATTGCATTTAATTCTTGAGGCAGGCCTCTAAGTAAGATATATTATTACTTTTTTGTATTGAGGAGAAAAGGGAGACCAGAAGAACCAGGCAATCTGACCAAGACCTACAGCCAGGAGCTGTATAACCAATAACCGTACATTTCTATGTTGCCTCCATGTCACTTGGTATATAGTATTTGTGTGTTTGAGTGGCCTTGTGTCCATACTGGAAGGATGACTCCACTCAGTACAACTCTGAGTGGCCTCAGGGCTTTTGGCTGCACTCAAATCTGGGTGCTAAGTCAGGACTACAAAGAAAAAGTTTTATTCTCTTTTTGTAGTGGTGGCTTTGGGGATTTTTCAGCGTAGAGATGTGCAAGCCCCCAGGAAGACAACTTTGGGCTAGGAGCAGTTTTCCCAACATGTCAGGAGCACCAGGCTGCATGCCCTGCAGAAGGCTCCCTCTGGGTTCAGTTTGATTCATCAAAGAGGCAGAGTGAGTCTCAGAAGTTAGTTGTTCTTGGAATGGGTATTTTGGATTTTTAAATCCCTTCTATGCTTATTTGCATATTCCATTGTCTTCCAAATAGATGTACATTACTTTTTCATCAATGTTAATTTTAAAAAATCCCAAATAATCAAATTCAGGAAATTTGAATGCAAATACACTACTTGGAAAATCAGCTTTTTCAATGCTTCTCAATATGTTGTAACTTAAAAACTACTCATCCAGGTAACCTGAAGTTAAACTGCTTGGGTTTTGGTATCATTGCCATCAATCAGCAACTGAGACTTCTATAAAATAGTAATCAGGGATGGAGTCGCTCAGAGGGTGATGGCACTTGCTGCCAAGTCTAGTGACTTAGGTCCAATTTTCAGAACCCACATGGTGGAAGGAGGGATCCTATTCCTGCCAGCTGTCCTCTGGTTTATGAATGTACTGTGGTACATACACTTTTAAATATTCTCTCTCTCTCTCTCTCTCTCTCTCTCTCTCAATAAATGTGATAAAATGTGTCATAATACTGTTTTTCCTTTTGCTATTAGCACTGAACATCTGCTGTGTGCCTGACACTGTTCATATTTTTTTGCTTTGTTTTGTTTTAAGACTGTCTCCCTCTGTAGCTCTGGCTGGCCTAGAACTCGCTATATAAACCAGACTGCCTCCAACTCACAGAAATCCCTCAGCTTCTGCCTCTTGAGTGCTCGGACTAAAGGCGTGTGCCACCACTTACAGTTTGTATTTTGATTTTATGTGTCTTTGAGACAAAGTCTTATGCAGCCCAGGCTGGCCTCGAACTTTGTATGTTCGAGGACGACCTGAACTACTGATCTTCACACCTCCATATCTCGCAAGAGCTGGGATTACAGATTTGTGTCACCATAACTGACTCATTTCATGTGCTTTCACTTACCTACTCTTCAACTCAAGTAACAGTCAAGAACAACTGAGAAATGGGTCTGTATTTAAGACACATGCCTAAAGCTGCCTCTCAAGCACCCTGTTAAATAATGCACTTAGCAAAAAATTTGACACTTCGTAACTGCTCACTAAAGATTCATATAGCCACTAGAATGTCAGTTGTTAGGTGTTTGTTTTGTTTGTTTTAAAAACTGTGACACAACACAACTTAACCCACACTACAAACTACAGCCTACAAATGCAGGCGGGACCAGTGTGGCGCGGGTCAGCGCGCGGGCGCAGCCTGGGAGGGGCAAAGTCAGAGGGGGCGGGACCTGAAAGGGCCACGCCCCCAGCACCTGCGACAGGTGGAGCGCGCGGCCTCCGGCACTCGGCCATGTCCGCTGATGTCTCCGGGTCGGAGTCCGGGTCGGAGTCCCCCGAGTCAGAACCAGGACCGGAGCCAAGACCGGAGCCGGGGCCTGGGCCGGAGCCAGTGCCGGGGCCGGGGCCGGAGCCGGGGCCGGAGCCGAGGCCAGGACCTCGACTGGGGCGGGAATCGAGGCAGGGGTCCGAGCCGAGCCAGTTGTGCCCCGAGCACTGCGAGCCTCTGAGCTGGTTCTGCCTCTCGGAGCGGCGGCCGGTATGCGCCACCTGCGCCGGGTTTGGCGGCCGCTGTCACCGGCACCGCATCCGCCGGGCGGAGGAGCACGCCGAGAAGCTGAGAGTGAGCGAGAGTGGAGTGGGGAACTAGGGTGGCTTTCTTGGGGCGGGGGAGACTGGCAGGGACCAGGGACCCTGGGGGAGAGTGGCTTCTCTACGATCCCTTGCATAAGGAGGTGGTTAAAGGTGTGACCGCTGGAGCAAACTGGATGCGAGTTTGAATCCTGCCCCCTCCCTGTGAGTCACGGATCCTAGCTTGGTGTCTTTCATCAGTAGTTTCGGGACATTCATGATATACTACGTTTGTTATAGCTGACCTCGTAAAAATTTAGGCCCACCCCCCTTACCCCTTGACTTAGAGTCACCTCCTCTCTCCCCTCAGGTTTCCTGGTGAGGGATCTAGTTCCTTTCAACCTGGCCTTGACTGTAACTGAAGTGGTGGATGGGCTGGGAGAATAGCAGGTCACTCCGTCTCCTAAGGCCTTCTCATCTCTTGATTCAGTGTGGTTCTGGGCTGGTCATTTTCCGTTACACCCCCACCCCTTTACCTGAGCTGCTGAGATTGGAGGCCAAGTCGCCTTGGTGCTGCCGTCTTCCTTTCATTCTAGCTGTGGCCCTCGGGGAACTCCTTGCAATTTGATTAAATGGCTTAATTCTCCCAACCCCACCCTGGCATTGAACCCTGCTGTGCACTGAAAGCTGTCGCTGGGGACATCACCCACTCAAACCAGATTATAATAAACACACCTTCCTGGAAACTGGGGGTAGTGGAGTTCAGTTACTCAGGGATAGTGAAAATAAACTTGAGAAAAGTTGATATAAATCAGTTTGCATCATGGGTAAGGATTTTACAGATTCCTAAGGACTTAGATATCTATCATCGAGTTCCATGCAGGCTGGGCTTCTGAAGCATGGGTTATAACTCACGTTTTTCAGATGAGGAAAAGGGAGCACACAGGAGAATGGGAACTCCTCCCAGACTCTTAATATTCAGGGTTTGAGAGAGGGAGATTCATTGACCGGGCAAGAGGAAACCACTTTTTGATCTCAGTGGTTATGAAGAGGAAGTGACCTAATGGAAAACCTTGAAAAGTAGCCATCACGCCTATATGAGTGGTGAAAGGGGTGAAGTGAAGGCAGGGGCAGGATAGCATGTTTGGTACTCTGCCTAGGTGCCTTTCTTGGGCCACCCTAAGACCTTACACTTACACCCAGCCTTGGCGTAAGGGAAGTGAGTCTTGCCGTCTTTTTTTCTACTCTAGAGATTTTTTTTTTTTTTTTGATGCTGGGTTTAACCAGAGCCTCATGTATTCTAGACCACTGAGCTGCATGCCCAGCCCTGGGGTCTACAATGCATTCAACACACTCCTATCCCTCCATCCTGTAGAGAAATTGTCCCTGGAGCATAATTACTACTGACCTGGACAAAATAAGACCAGTTCAACTGCTCTTAGCTTCTGGATTCATGCCTTGAAGCTAGTTAGAAGGCAGACTCAAGGAAGGAAGCAGCCTAGGTGCCTATCAGTGGATGAATGGATAAGAAAAATGTGAACATATTCACATGCACTAGAGTATTATTCCATAATACAGAATAAGAGTACGTGATTGGCAGGAAATGGGTGGAGTGGAGACCTCCATGTTAAGTGAAACAAGCCTGATTCAGAAAGACAGCTGTCACATGTTTTCTCTCATATGTGGAACCTAAACACAAGCCATAAAAGGACAACATGAACTGGCTGTGGTAGCACACTCCTGTATCACCGAGGCAGAGAGATGGGAAGTTTGAGGCCAGTTTGGATTTCACAATGAGGCCTTGCCTTAAATAAATAAAAGATACCTGTGATAGCTTTAGTCTGAACACTTGGGAAGTAAAGGCAAGAGGATCTCTGAGAATTCAAGGCCAACCTGGTCTACAAAGTGAATTCTGGGACAGAGCTGTACAGAGAAACCCTGTCTCAAAAAAGAGAAGGATGGAAATTAGAAGGTGTGGCATTAAAGAGAGAATCAGGGCTGGGGGAGGGGGAATAATGAATGAATGAATGAATGAATGAATGAATGGTGTGATAGACGTTACAGTGACACAGTCTGTAGAGTTAGTGCACACTCATAAAACATTTGTTAAAGAAAAAGGGAAAGATGCTAAGCTCAGTTCTCTTAGTCCCTGGGTACAGGATCACAGTGCCACAGCTCACGTTCAGTGACTGGTGGAAGGGTTTGGGAGTTTTCTAGAAGAGGTAGCTGGATTGCCTTGGGGCAGATGGTACTGAGGCCTGTTCTTAGGGGACAGTAATGGGGGGATTGCTGCTTGGAAGAGTGCCAGCTATGTCCTGCTGTCTAACCATGTCTCCTAGAGTGAGCCACTTTACCCTCTGCCTCAGCTTCCTCATTTCTAAACCTCTGTCTGTTCTTTCACAATTGACGCTAGTGACTTTGAGAACTGAGAACCGAGACTCCATTGTGGTCAAGGCCGTGAGCATTCATCATTAATAAATATGTATTATAATTTTAATTGTAACATTATAGTATAACATTTATCAACATTAAATTACATTTAATTTAATTAAATCCAGGTACTCCCCTCTGGATGGTAAGTCAGAGGTCAGAGTGTGGTGCTTTTGCTCCAGTAGCAGAAGACAGAAATCCATACAAAAGTAAATATACCATAGGTTGTCATTTGTAAGTGAGAGAAATAAAGCAGAGCAAAGGTAGAGTGAGTCAGGGAGGCCCTCTCTGAGGAGGTGGCTTATGAGTGGATCCAGGGAGCAAGACAATCAGGGAGATAGCTGAGGGAAGAAGGAACAAGCCCCGAGCCCAGGGCTGGATAAAGCTGGTGTTTTTGAGGAACAGAAGGCTACTGTGAAGCAGGAGATGGGGTAGGAGACAAAGAGCTGTGCCATGTAGGGCCTGTTGATCAAAAGTCTGCTTCCCACTGTGACTATACTGAAAAGTGACTGGGAGGTTTTGAGCTGACACGGCCTATACTGATGGCCTCTGGAAAGATGGCTGTGGTAATGGGAGGTCTGAAAGTTGGCAAAGGAGACCCAACTTTGGGTTCAGACAGGATTCCTCTGAGGTGGTGACCATCTGGATAGAATAACAGAAGTGAAAGTAGTCAGTGGTAAGGTGAGGAGAGAGGGAGAGGGGGAGAGAGAGAGAGAGAGAGAGAGAGAGAGAGAGAGAGAGAGAGAGAG
>JANHMN010000004.1:80132713-80155025 GCA_030674055.1 Rhabdomys pumilio | reverse complement strand
GTGTGTGTGTGTGTGTGTGTGTGTGTGTGTGTGTGTGTGTGTGTGTGATGTCTACATGCATGCTTGCATGTCTGTGTGTAAATGCCATTGTATGTGTGCCATGGTGTGCATATGGAGGTCAGAGAACCATCTCCGATCCTTGTTCTTGCCTTCCTCCTTGTCTGAGATAGAGTCTCTTTGTTGTTAGCAATGCCTACACCACTAGTTGGTCCTCGAGCCTCCTAGTTCCACCTCCCATCTTACCTAAAAGCACAGGGATTACTGGTGTGCGCTATCACACCAAGCTTTCCATGGGTTCTGCAGATTCAACTTCTGGCTCACAACTTGCACTGCAGGTGCCTTACCTTTTGAGTCAGCTCCCCAGCTTCCAGCCGTTCCCCCTTGACAATGAAATGTCCTTGTGCTGTGTGATCCTCAGGAAGGAGTGTTTGTGTTTAAGAGCTGAGGAGTGGCTTGATCTTTAGACTAAACCGGAGAAACATTTACCGTTGCAGTGGGTTTTGGAGGAAGTGAAACAATTTCTAGATAGTTTAATAAGGAAATGTTCCCACACAGCAGATCCCGAGGCCCATGTCCTCTTCCATCTCTACCAGCTTACCCAGGGCACTCCTGAGTCACCCACACTCCAGAGTTGCCTCCAGTTTCCACCTTCCAAGATTGATTTATTTTTATCATTGTTTGCATGCTTGTGTGTCTGTGTGTTGGTGTGTACACGTGGCTGCAAGCACTCACTGGGGTTTTCTGACCCCCGGAACTGGAGTAACGGGTGGTCGAGCTGGTGCTGAGGACCTCTGCCAAAGCAGCAGGCACTCTTAACAGTTGAGCTCTCTCCAGCCTCGCCACCACTTTTTATACCAGCCCTGAGAATATACTTCCCTATAAACTGTCTGCTTTGCTGAAATGAAGGCCCCTGGGGCCTTCAGGAAATTCTGCTTTCTCTTCTGGCTAGTACAATCATGGTATTGCCCTACCAAAGGATTTTTTTACTTTTGTCTTTCTCCCCTCACCCATGTGGAGCTAGATGTGTTTCCAGAACCTTCCTGAATTTCTCTCTCTTTTTTTTTTCCTTCATAAGGGCCGAGGAAGCAGAGGGCATTTTGGAGCCCCAGGATTCGGAGAAATTAAGCTTTAATAAGAAGTGTGCTTGGAGCCCGCTACTAACTCAACTGTGGGCAACATCAGTTCTCGGGTCTCTCTCAGGTTAGGAGCTGCAAGAGTCCAGCACTGCCTGCCTGCCTGCCTGCCTGCCTGCCTGCCTGCTTGTTTGCCTGGCTGTCTGCCTGCCTGCGTGTGTGTGTGTGTGTGTGTGTGTGTGTGTGTGTGTGTGTGTGTTGGGGGTGGGGGTGCTGCTGGGTCACACTGGGCATTAGTGTATGTGTGATGGTAGCTTTGGTAACCAGTGACATTGGAAACAGGCTGCTCAGTAGGGCCAAGGCTGTACAGTTGGACCAGATCCTTCCCATGTCTAAGCCATTCCCATTTCTCTACAGTTAGGTATAGGATCAATTATGGTCCTTTAAGTCATGTCCTCCTTACATCTTGCCTTTCTGGGTCAGCTCTTTACCATTCATTGGAAACCTCAGGTTTCTTTTAAAAAGCAGAATGACATCCACCTGAGTCCACAGTGAAGCTGCCTGGGTTTCCTTCACTCATCCATTTAACAAACATCGGCTTAAATGGTTGAGTGGTGATGTGCGCCTGTGAGCCCAGCACTTGGGTGGCTGAGGCAGAAAGATTCTGGGTTCAAGGCTAGTCTGTCTATCACCCTGTCTGAGACCCTAACTCAAGAACAAAAGAACAACAAAACACTGACTGGTGGTGAATATGGGCCTGACCCTATTCTGCATAGTGGGGCATCAGAGATGATTATTAGAGGTGACTGGCCCTCCCGAAATTCCCCTGGAAATATAGATGCTAATTACAAATACAGGTTGTAGATTCTAGTATCAGATGGTAGCTCCATTTAGCTACCATGTTTCCTAGTTTCTGCGCTCAGGATATCAGCTCTAGAAGCCACAGGTAGAACCAGCTAGAAAGTGGTACAATATGGGAATACTAAAATACCGAGTCTGCAGTTGACATCACCACCAACTTGTCATGGAGACGTGGGCAACTCACTTCTCCTTTCTGTCAGATTTTGTAGATGAAGATTTTAGACCAATAATTACTGTTCTCCTGGCTACAGTTCCTCAGCAAGTATTATATATGAAACATTTAACACACACGTTATTTTATCTAATCCCCAAGACTACCCTATAAGTCCTCTAAGTGTTAAGTCCTATTTGATTCTTACCTTTAACGATGAAGAAACTGAGGCTCAGAGAGAGTGAATGGCTTGTCTGAGGTCTCAGCAGGTGGCAAGAAAGCCTTTGACTCTGGTAGGACCAGATCAGGGAATAGGATGGGGGAAGGACCCAGTACAGCCCTGAGAACTCTTTCTGCAGGCGTGGAGGAGGTGCTCATCGACGAAAGGACTGTCAGCCCCTTACTGCATCTGTCTGAAGATCGAAGGACCCTGGCCTTCAATGCCAAGAAGTCTAAGGCCTGCTCAGATGACCCAGAGCGCTTTGACCACTGGCCCAATGCCCTTGCTGCCACTGCCTTCCAGACTGGGCTCCATGCCTGGATAGTGAACGTTAAACACAGTTGTGCTTATAAAGTTGGTGTGGCCTCAGCTCAGCTTCCCCGCAAGGGTCCTGGCAATAACTGCCGCCTGGGCCACAATGCCTTCTCCTGGGTCTTCTCCCGCTATGATCAAGAGTTCTGTTTCTCACACAATGGGCAGCATGAGCCTCTGGCACTACTTCGGTGCCCAGCACAGCTGGGCATACTGCTGGACCTGCAGGCAGGAGAGCTTGTCTTCTACGAGCCTGCCTCAGGGACAGTGCTTCACATCCACCGTGCATCCTTCCCTGAGAGGATCTTCCCAGTCTTTGCTGTGGCTGACCATATAATCTCCATCCTTCGCTGACCTCAGGCCACAGTGAAGCCAGATCCACCTCCCCATCACCCGTGCAGATGAGGCCATGCTTCTAGCTAGTGTCCTTTTCCTTGATGATATATGAGCAGTGTTCCCCATGGGCAGCTTTTGGAGAGATGGGGATCTGCTTCAGACTCAGACATAACCCTTTTGATGTTGGTCATCTGTGGGAACCCTGTTGTTTCTCTCTTGGCCTTAGTCTCCCAAACTCACCATGCTTGTGACCTTCCAAGGGTCTCATTAACCTGTGTCTCTGGCATCCAGCATGGTACCTTGTGCATGGCTAATATACAGCAAGGTACAGTGATGGAGCAAATGGTTAAGCAGGCAGGTGAGCAGTGGTGTAGCAGTTTCTGGAGAAGCTCTGTAGTCCCTGAAAATGCCTTGCTGCAGAGAAACTTGTACTGAGCCTTCCTTAACCTCTCAGCTCAGTATTTCTTGGTCTTTTTCATGATACACTATGTGAACAGAATATTTTTCCAGCATACAAAGGACACCCTGTCAGGCTCCTGTTGGCCAGAACACTGTTGTGGGAGTGTGGTCTCCTCCTCCCACGTTCTGTTGAGGCATCAGTATCCCATCTCCAGGAAACCTGTTTGTAGCACACTGGTTGGCTTCCATCCCAGGCCATGAGGCTGAGCTCTAGTATAGACCTACATGTGAGAAGGGTGATAAACATTCCCCCTCACTGTGCTGGTGAGCACCCCATTTCATGACTCTTCCCTTAGGGTGGAGCTGCAAGCAAGAAGAGCTGAGGGGAAAGGAGGGCTAGCCTTAATAAATGAATGTGAGCGTTATTAAAGGTTTCTAAAGACTTGATGATGTCTTTGCTGGTAACTGGCTCCATGCTGATTGGTAGCCTTAGGTATATGCTTAGAAACAAGTGGGTCATAGCATCAAGAGACTGGAGATGGTACTGGAACCCAGGGCAAGTTCTTTGGCCATTTCCTCCATAAGGAGTTTATCTGAGAATAATGGTCCTCTTGCCAGGACTGGGGATGGAGCTTGGTGGCAGGGCACTTAGCTAGCATGCCAAGAGCTCTGAGCTCAGTCCCAGCACTGCAAACAGAACAGTGAAAACAAATCGGGTTGGTCACGGAGTTTGGCTGGCGGACAATCACTGCTTTGCTTCAGCCCCTTATTGCCATGCAGAATGTGGTCCCAGAGCAACTGGGAGATCTTTGGAGAACAGTGTGTGTTCATATGAATGGGTGTAGGTGTGTGTGTGTATTAGTGTGAGTTCTTTCCTTCCAACTCTATGGAGTCCCAGAGTCATCTGGGTCATCATGTTTTGACAAGTGATTTTTGCTTATATGTATGGGTGTTTTGTCTGCATGTATTTCTGTGCTCTGTGTATGTGCCTTCAGAGGCCAGCAGAAGGCACCAATCCCCTGGAACTACAGTTGTGACCTGTCATGTCGGTGCTGAGAATCAAATCCAGGTACTCTGGAAGAGCAGCTAGTGCTCTTAACCATTGGGCCATCTCTCCAGTCTACCTCCCTGTGCCCCTCACTGAGCCATCTTACCAGGACCCCATCTCTGTTTTTTGTTTTTTGTTTTTTGTTTTTAGACATTGTTTCACATAGCCCACTCTGGCCTTGAACTCACTATGTAGCCTCCATCTCTAGAATGCCGGGGTAAAGTTGTGTGGAGTCACTCTACCTCTGCTCACTGGATAGCATTAAGGTAGAGAATGTGATGTAGGACAATGTTCTTTTTTAGGACCGATTACAGTGTCCTCCTCTCAAGGATGCTAATGGACAGTTCCTATTGAATAGCCCAGCACCCTGATGTCACCCATCTGACCTTAAGGTTCCCGGGTTGGGGAGGGGATTTCTATTTCAACTTCTCTGAGCTCTCTTGATCTTGTGTTTTGCACAATGTGGTTTCAGAGCTCCAGTGACAAAAAGCCCTTACTGTACAAACAGTATTTGTAGGTTGTGTGTGAACCCAGGACCTTACAAATTAGGCAAGTGCTCTAGCACTGATCTACCTCCCCAGCTCTTGAAAGTGGCTCACACCTGCACTCCTACTATTCCGAAGGCTGATTCAGAAGGGAGATCACCATGAGTTCCCAGGCCAGTGTGGACTAGAGCAAGTTCACATCAATATGGGCTAGAGAAAGAACCTATCTCAAAAAGTACCTGGTTGTGAATGGATGGGCCCTTGGTGGATATAGAGTTGGGATCAAGGTAGAAAAGGGATGGAGGGAACTGGCGAGATAGCTGAGCAGGTAATAGCACTCACAGCACAAACTCTGTGATCTGAGTTTGATCCCCAGAGCCCATGTAAAGATGAGAGACCAGAGTCTACAAAATCATCTTCTGACTGCCACACACATACCATGATATACATCCCATGCCATTCACACACACATACCCACCACATAATAATAATACATTAAAAAGGGACATAGGTGTGAATAATTAGTGAGCTCAGAGGCCAGGCTACTGCCAAGCCCTCGATGTTCCATGATCAGAATAGGTTGTTATAGAGGCTGCAGCAGGAGGGCCAAGACACCTCCTCTGCCCGAGAGGTGAGAAAGAAGGGACTCCCTGCCTCTGGTGTTTATTTGGTCCCAGCTACTTCCCTCACCAGACTCATGACATAGGGCTTGGGGCCTCCAGGAGGTCAAGGGCAGGCAGGAGATGGGATAGGGAGGGTAAAATATGTTCTTTAGGGACAGAATCTCTGACTGAGGAGTCCAGAGGCTCTGGGCCTACCACCAGGAAGCTGTGCATGCCCACAGCCCGAGCCCCCTGGTAGTCACAGAGATAACTATCTCCAACATGAGCTGCCGATGCAGGTTCTACACAGGCGAGTTGCAAAGCCTCATGGAAAATTCGTGGATCCGGTTTAGGACAGCCCACAGCCTCAGAAGTCAAAACAAAATCAAAATGTTCTCGCAGGCCAAGGCCCGTTAGGATATCCTCTAGTCGTCGGTCAAAGTTGGAGACCACTGCTAGCCTCAGACCCCGCTTACGGCACCCCTTCAGGGCAGTCTCAGCCCCCTCCAACACCTGCCAGGTGAAAGGGCTGCTGAAGTCTTCATATAGTTGGTCAGCAACTGGAGTCATGGCCTGGGCATCTGGGACCCCTGCTAGGCGGAAGGTGTGTAGGACCACATCCACCCACCATTGACGGGAAGTAAGGCCACGGCTCAGGCCATAGTTGGGAAAAGTGTGGCTCTGAGCCTTATATGCCTGCCTGAAGGCTTGTTCCACAGCTGTGGCCTCCACCTCCAGTCCATGGGCCCGGGCCTTGCGGGCATATTCCTCCCCAACAGGGCGGCGGAGCTTGATCAGGGTATCCTTCACATCCCACGTCAGTAGACGCATCTGCAGCCGGTGTGCCATGGAGATCAAGTTCAGTGCAGATCCCAGAATCAAAGGAGATACTGAGCTGATTCAGGCTACCCCTCCACAAGCAACCGTGGTTCTTCTCCTGGCTATGTAGGTCAGAGTGGTAGGCTGTCCCAAGGCACTTTGGTAATGTCTTTCAGAACAAGATCCTGAAATGAAAAATTAGTAGGTGAGGTAGATGCTGCGGCCCTGCTGTCAGAGACTGGGTCCACATTCTGATGTACCAAGTATGTGACACCTTCTTCTGGCTTCACACGCACCAGACATGACTGAGGTGCACTTACACACATGGAGGCAAAACACCACATACAGATAATAGCAGTCATAACTGCTTCCTGACTTTGACCCACAAGGCTGTGCACCTGAGCTCAGCTCTGCCCAAAGCACCAGACTTTGCCCAGCCTCAGGGAAGTTTATATATATTTTCTGTATGCTCTTTTCTTGGGATTCCTCAAGAACTGCACCTGCTAAGGAAACTCCTTGAGTTCAAAAACTAACTTTGGTTCCAGATTTATAGCCTCATGGCACACACTGACTTCATTATGCTTGTTTTATAGGTTTTTTTTTTTTCTACAGAGAAACCCCTATTATTTAATGCCTAGAAATGCTAGGGGGATGGAAACCTGTCTTCTGCCCCAACATCTGGCTCATAAGATGCCCAGAAATGTGTTTTGAAAAAATGCATAAATTATTTTATTTAGTCCAAAATTTTTCATTGTTTTTTAAATGATTGGTTTTATCACCTGTGTGTATGTCTGTGTGAGAGTGAAGTCCACTGGAACCAGAGTTACAGACAGTCTTGAGCTGTCACATGGGTGCTGAGAATTCAACCTGGGTCCTCTGGAAGAACAGCAGTGCTCTTAACCTCTGAGCCATCTCTCCAGCCCATGACCCTTTTACAATTATTAGAAAATGGTGTCCTTCTTTAAAAAATCCATATTCACACTTGAGTATGCCTGACTTTCCTCAGAGTCCTTTTCCTCCTAACCCTCATGCTTAAGCCTGCATTAAAATATTATTAATAAAATCTCCAACTTGGCTTCATTAAAAAAAAAAAAGATTACTAGTAATGTCAAAAAAGAGAAAGGTTCCTGGAGACTCTGACCTCACTCTGGTGAGAGTCTGGTGGAACCAGGGAGGGGCAATTACTGCCTAAGGTCTCGGCCTACAAACACTGGCTGATTAGAACTCAAATGTCCAGACTCTAGCCAGGGCTCCCTTTGCTTACCCATATTTATATTCGTTTAAAAGTTGGATTATGTTGATCCTGGGACAGGGTGAGACAGAAGACAGTCCATTCCTTCATGGCTCTGAGCTGCAAATTCTCCCTGGAGTTATTAGTGCCCAGGAGACCAATTCAGGAGGACGACTGACCCAATACCCACCATACCCACCAGCCAGTTCTCTGCCTGGAGTCAGAGGCTGATTGCAGGTTTGTCCCCAGACAGAGCGGACTACATAAATCTGTGGGGTCCAGGGCTCATTCAGAATGTAGCCAAATAAAACAGAGGTGAGGAGGAGTGTGGGGGTGAGGCGCGTAAAGAAATGTGACAAAGAAGAGAATGTAAGTCAGCTCAAAATAGTGAGACAACTTTAAAAGAGCTCTCATTGCGCAGGTGGGTAGGCTGAGGCCCAGCCAGGAATCAGACTGGATCCGAAAGTCCTCTGGATATCTCAGGCTCAGCTATGCCCCAGGACAAAAGTAGTAGCCAAGCTGGGGCTCTGGTTGTAGAACTGACCACCCTAAAAGCAGCGGGACCCGAGACTGGAGCCTCTGGGGCCAGGTCCACTGCTGGCTAGCCTCCAGTGTCCCCAGTTTGGCTGCACGGGGTTCCCACAGCTCAGCGCCCCACATCCAGCCCCGGGCCTCCGCACCCACCTGGCTAAGAGAAAGCGAAGCAGCCGCTGCTCCACCGGCTTCCACGTAGGCGATCAGAAGCTCGCGACCCTCGGACTTGCCATTGCTTCTCGCCCCGCCCCGCTCTAGGCGTCACCGAGCTCCTCCCTCGCGCCGGTCACCCGCTACGCTGCAAGTCTAGGACCTCCTGTCCCTTATGTTACTCCGTAGCTCCACTGCTCCCGGTCCCACGCCCTCTCACCGCCACTAGGCTTCTCAAGGTCACTGTCTCACCCCTCATCTCGTTCCTCCCCACTTCCCTCATCTTCATTATCACAACCCAGGTGATTCTCTTTGTTTCTCATCTCTATCCTCCTCACCCCCCACCACCCGCTCCGCCTCCCTCGGACGCGAACACTTGAGGAAGTACCTAGATTGACTTGGGAATGAGGGAGGGATGGGAGGTGTTAGGGCTCAGCCTGGCTCCCCTAGCGAGGTGAGGACTCCAGCAAGGCTCTGTCTCTCTCTGTTCTGAGAGACCTCAATTAGTTCTAGAAGGGGACTGCTTGTCACACCCACACAGTTTGTTCACTGCAGTAGCCTAGACACTTGGTTTTAAGATAGGTCTCACAATGCAGGTCAGCAGGCCACGAACATCTTCCTGCCTCAGCTCCCAAGTGCTGGGATTATAGGTGTGCCATCATCGTGTTTGTCTACCCTAGGTACTCTGTAAAAAACCATTTAAGGGGAAGGAAGAATCGGGTTTTTATAACTGAAATACACGTTTATCTTCAAAAATACTGCCGAAAGCAACCGAGCAAAGCTTTCCTCTCAACCTGATTGATTTCACGAAGTGCTAAGTAAGCGCCCGTGTTCTATGTCTGACCCGTGGATACAGCCGGAAAATGACAGTTTTCTGCCTACTCCAACATGGGAGGGACAGGCAAAAAACAAGTACATAACTGTAAGTGCTGTAAGTGCTGCCAAGGAATTGGCTGGGAGGCAGGGGCAGGATGGCTTCCCTCTGCTCTTTTCGTCCCCTCCCCCACCAATAACCTCTTTGTTTTAACATCTGTAATCTCCTGGCTCTGTGGACTTTCGATGAGACTCAGCTCCCTCTCACTGGGCCTCAGAAAACAAAGTGCAAAGTCACAGGCTAGCCAGCTCACCTGCCAGACTGGCTTTGTAGCACAAGCTTGATTCTCAGAAATGGGAGGTAGGAAGGGTAGCCAGGACTTCAGAGAGCCCTAGAATCCCTAACTGTATCTCTTTTCAGGGTTACCTCAAACCTAACCCTGTAGGTTCTGATTCCAACTCTGCCACCCTGGAGACTAGACAAAGAATCCAGGCTAGCTTTAAGTGGATTTCCAAGATAATTAATGCCAGCTGCCATTTCAAAGGTCTCTCCGTATGGCACTGGCATAGTGACAGACGCTCAATGACACCAAGACAGACAGCATAGGAAAGCTCTTCCGGCATTAAAGAAGCTTCGTTTCAGATGAGAAGACAGACTTCTAGGTGCTTAAGGGTTTTATTTCAGCTCACATACCACACAGCACAGGGCTGCCACACTGCCCATCTCCAAAGAGGGTTTGCCAGTGTGTATTGGCTCACCTGAGGTAATGACCTTGACTTAACTGTTGGGCCTCTAGAATCTGCTTTTTATTGTCTCTAGGTTATTAGTAGCAAGAATCAGTAAATTAGTGACCTGGGATGTCACAGGAAAGATGGTGGTAGTCTTTGATATTCTGAATCTAGCTTCTTTTGGATTTGCAACTTCAAAGGTGCGTACACTTAGACAGATATGGTGGTATACCTGCAAGCCCAGTTAGGAAGCCAAGGCAGAAGGATCACTCCAAGTTTCAGACCAGCCTTGGCTATGGAGCATGAGCCCATTTCAAACAGAAAAACACGTATGTACCATTTAATGGATGCTTTCATCCCATAACTAAGTTACAAAAACCCCCAGACAGTTTCACCCCTTGGTCCATTTTATGGCCCCTGGCTTCTTACTATGCGTTTGCTAGCCTGTGGTGTTTTCCTCTTTGGGAAATTAAATCAAACCCCGCCTCTTGTCTGTTTTTTCAAGATAGGGTTTCTCCGTGTAGTCCTGGCTGTCCTGGAACTTATTCTGTAGACCAGGCTGGCCTTGAACTCAAAAATTCAAGTGTTGGGATCAAAGGCATGCACCACCACCCCCTGGCTGGGAAATCAAGTTTCTTATATGAAATATTTTCACCCCTTGAGTTGAAGACACAGGGAAATCTAGGCAGGGGCACACCTGCCAGCCACACATCTCTCATTACTTTTAATTTTTTATTTAGTTTTTTTAAAAACATCAGTTAAAACACACAGAAAAAAATTATTAGCTGGGTGTAGTGGTACATGTCTTTAATCCTAGTATTCAAGAGGCAGAGAACAGGAGGATATTTGTGAGTTTGAGGCCAGCCAGGGCTACATAGTAAGATTACATTTAAAAAAAAATAAGACATATGTTTTTGAATTTTCACAATGTAAATATATAGTCTCGCAACTGCTATCCAAACCCCTCTCCAATCTAGATGCCTAGAGTATCTGTTTTCAGTTGTTTATCCCCCAACAATAGCAAGAAGCCCCATTTTGCTCCTTCTTTTTGATATAGGATTTCATATAGTGGCCCAGAAATATGGGGTTGCCCCATTTTATTCACAGCAATCCTCCTGCTTCAGCCTCTTAAGTGCTGAAATACAAGCATGAGCCACCATGACCCACTTCTGTGTATGATGCTGGGATCAAACCAGGACAAGGCAAGTATCCTTCTACCACGGACCTGTCCCCAGCCCTCCCCTGGGCTCCGTTGTAGTTTCACTTGTTTGTGAGCTGGGTAGATGTTAACAACACAGCAGGCACGTTCTTGAATCTTCCTCTGCATCTGTTTTATTAAGGTTAATCCACATCACACTGTGTGGCTGTCTTGTTCATTCATTCATAACGTGAATGGAGTTCATCTCACTGCTGATGGACATTTGGATTAGTTCCAGTTTGGGATGGTCACACATAATAGAAAACATGACTGATTTTCTCTTGGATTGGTCTCCAACCTCTGGGCTCAAGATCCTCCTATCTAAGTAGCCGAGGACAGCAGGCCTGTGTGAACCTTGCAAATTCGTCCCAGAAAACATCAGTCTACGTTATTGATAAGTAACTAGGTGTCAAATCTGGATACCACCAGTAAGTGTGTTTCATTTCAGTAGCTAGAGCCAGTTTTCTGAAATGGCCGTACTAGTAACTAGTTCAAATGTTCCCCATTCTCAACGAGCTTCATCTACCTGTCAATGTTAGGAATCTGATGGACTTATGAGTTCTCAATGCTTCCACCCCACTGGTGCTCACACGTGCGACTTTGTCAGAGTGGTTGCTACACTCACGATCCTCCCAGCCCCAGTTGTCTAGTGCTGGAATTATAAGAATGTGCCTCCATACGCAGCTCAGGCTAACTTTGATTATGAGATGTAACAGAGTAAGACAGAAGCTGAGATCAATTCTCCTGTTTGCACAAATTGGCAACATAGCCCCGGGTTGCTTAGAGAAGTAAATAATATATACATGAGTACCCAAGTGGGGGCGTGGTGGTCAGGAGTCAAGTTTTGGACTTGACCACTGTTCCCACAGTAGGTTCCAGGGGATGAATTCAGGTCAGACTTGCACTGCAAGCACGTACACTTGCTGAGTCATCTCAGTGGATCCAAGAAAACCTTTAAAACTGTTGTTATTTTGGCTTATTGTATTCACTAATCCGAATCCAGAGGGTGAGTTTAGAGAGATTGTTGGGTTAGGTTTGAGGAAGTGACAGAACATAAAAGATCAGAACATAAAAGGAGAGACCCACAGATTTAGGGGGATGGCATTCCTGGCAGAGAACCATTTGGTACCAGAGCCAAGGCCTTGTCAGCCTTTTATGTAATGGGGCAGGTCAACCATGCTACCCATCTCTGTCCAGTTCATAGTGAGCGAGTCAAATGGTGGGCATGTGACCTACACAGACCAATCACAGCTCTCCAGAGCTGTTATGGCAGGGACAGGACAGAACGGGTCTCTCTCCAGGATTACAAATCCTAGGGATTATTTCGGTGAGGAATCATGTTGTTGGCTGGGAAAGCTTATCTAACAATAAAGTCTCCCCAAGGCCAAGAGATGTAGGGACACACACATCTGACATTATCAAGATTTAGGCATGCAAACCAGTTCAGTTTCTTTTTCTATTGAACTGGGTTTCAGCCCCTGTAACCAAGAGTACCCAGAATCAGGCCTGCCACAAATCAAGACCCTTCCTGTGCTGGACTGGCAGTCTGTATGGGATGACTAGCTGGTGTTCTCCACTCTTAGGGAATTAAATGACTGATTCTGTCTCCCAAAGTGACAAACTACAGCCCAAACTGGCACACTTAAGAGGGGAATGAGAAAACCAAGTCTTACCGAGTCCCTGGATACCCACTGCCTGACATCTGGAAGGGTGTTAATATGCCTTGCCAGACTGTAAAAATCTAGTTCTCTATCTAAGGATGGGGTACAGATCCACAGGTCAACTATAGCCCTTTCAGATGACTTCCAGTCTCTTCCTGATTTTAAAGGATCTTACTCTGCAACTTAGGTTAGTCTTGAAGTTATAGGAATGTGGCATGGAAGCCCCTGTATGGTTTGGACTGAGACTCTGATCTCCAGGCCATCTGTTCTTATATTCTTCCTGGTGTGCCAGCCACACCAGCCCTGTGTCCATCTAGCTCCATTTCGGCTCCAGGAACTTTGCACAATGGTCCTTCTGCTTCAAACCCCCAGGTGCAAGCCATGTCTGCCTGTGCCTGCTTTGTTTGTAAAGATGTGGGTGGCTGCCACCAAGTGGACACGTCAGGTGACAAGACCTGACTTTAGGGGAAAACAGGCTCCAAGGTCTTCCTCCCATACCAGTTAGTCATACAGGAGGGGCCAGCCATCCTTCTCATTGCCTCCCTCACTGGGAGGTGTTACGAGTGGTTAAGGATAGGGGCTTCGGAACTGGGTCAGAATGTTACATCTGGTTTTCTTTGTAGCCTTTAACCTAGTTCTGTAGCAAATGGGAGTAGCCTTAGGGGAGTGCCATCAAAATCTCTTAGACAGACCTTTCTCGTTGCCAAGGACCCCAAGCTAAACTTAGCATTTCAATCTACCTTGAATCTGCTTTCTCTACTAAATGGTTGGGCCACCTGCCACTCAGACAAGCAGATTCATCTCTCATTGTCTAATTTAACTAATTATACCTTAAATGCACCTCCTTTTTTGCATCCCCATGGTCACCATGCAATTCAAACATCTCATCTGCACGATGCCATGGTGTTACTAGGAGAAAAACACAACATGGTCATTCCCCTGCTAGCATCCTCGAAACACTCTTTGATCTTAGGATAAAGTTAGAGGAATGTGGCGTGGAAGCCCCTGTATGGTTTGAACTGAGACTCTGATCTCCAGGCCATCTGTTCTTATATTCTTCCTGGTGTGCCAGCCACACAAGCCCTGTGCTCATCCAGCTCCGTTTCAACTCCAGGAACTTTGCACAATGGTTCTTTCCCTGGAAGGCTCTTGGTCAATTATGTCTCAGCTTAATTGTTCATCTAAACATCAGTCCTTCAGGGAACTGTTTTCTGATCCTTTGAAGGTCAGGACCTGGTAACCTTCCCATTTGCCATTGCTCCTGGACACACCTGGATTGTGGCACCTGCAGGGTAGCATGTCTCCTGGCTCTCTAAACAGCTTAGTGATATGGTTCTGGGACAGCCTAGGAAAGCCTTCCCTAACGCATGAATCATTTTAACCAGAGCTCAGAGGCTGCATAACAGCCAGGATAGTATATGTCTAGTCTGGTATAGTCCTGGCTTAAATTAAGTGATCTGGGTTCTAGATGGTAAAATGCTCTATGCTCAGGATCCAAAAACAGGACTGTTTAGGACTGATGTGATTTTGGTGGCTACCTTCCAGAAGGCTGAGAAGTATGAGGATCAGCTCTTAAGGTGAGTTAGTCACAGCTCTAAGGAAAACCACCAAGTGTTGGACCAGTCTGATTGCAGGAGTTGCCAGTTATCTAACTAGTTCTGCACCTTAGAAATGACATCGCTTTAGAGTCGGAGCTGAACTTGCTTTGGAGCTGAGCAGGGCCTCCACCTCTGAAGTCAGGTGTGCCTGCAAACAGCCCTGTCATTAGCTGCAGTAGGAGTGTCATGTCAGATGAATGAACTGAAGCCAGCCGGGCAGCTTCAGAAACCCACAAAGACAGCGTTACCCTCTCTTGTTCCCTTATTTCCCTCCTGCAAAATCTCTAGTTTGGTCTCCAGAATGTGTCTTGAAGGGCTAAAGGTACATCTCAGTGGCAGAGTGCTTGCTTAGATGGGTGGGTGAGGTCAGGGGTACTTAGTGGAGAAAACTAAACCAAACAACGCCAAATCTTTAAGATGGCTGCCCCTCAGGTGCAAAACAAAATGTCAGAGTAGGGAGCTAACTATTCCAACCTCCAGTCTGTTATCCACCTTCCTCTTCCCTGACTGTTCTCCAGCACTGCCAAGCTCCTCCTACCTAAGGGCTCTGTGAGCACGTCTGCTGGTCCTCTTGTCCTTTTAAGATTTCAACTCAGGGACAGTGTCTGTCTTGGATTTTCCCTTCTAAGCATGTATGACTTCAGCTGCTTTGTTACATCTTATCTGACTCCCCTTTCTCTGCATGTCCTGCTGTGTTCAAACTGCCCTGGGCAGAGGTTCTCAGGAACTGTCTTGTGCATAGACTTTTTGATGCTGGCATCTCCCGCAGCCAGGAATTCCTGCTGCTTCTGGGTTTTGATCCTCGTTAATGAATAACTCTTTAGGTTTCAAGATCCAACTGCTCTCTTGTCCCAAAGCCCCAAGCCTGTGCCTAAGGCTCTTGGGTCCTCCCAAGCTGAAGCCACAACTCAGCAGAGCAGGGAGGCAGGTCTCTGGGCTGAGCCAGACTGGGAAACTTGGAGGGCCTGGAAGGATGCAGCTGTGAGTGGGAGTTTAGCATGCTGGCAAACCACCCAGGGCGCTGCACCCTGCCAACATGGGCAGGAAGAGGGCACAGGGCACAGTTCTAAGAGCACTTTTACTTTTTCCCTTCTGTAAAGCCCAGGGAGTTTTGTCAAGATCAAGTCCTTCACTCTTCCTTCAGCCACTTCAACAGTTGGGGTGCAAAGTAGGTGATGATAATGTCAGCACCTGTGTGGAAAACAAAATGGGACGCATGTGACAGCAGCTACCAGCACAGTCAGGAGACAAGGGCCAGGCAGAGGAAGGCCACCGTGGAGAGGCACAACCTGGTGTCACATCCTATGGCTGAGTCTCTTGTTCTGGGCCTTGATTTGCTCATAAGTGGCATGTGCAGAGGAAGAAGCAGGCAAGTGCAAGCCTGGATGCTCTGCTGGCCTAGGGAGACCAAGGTCCAGCGCAGCACTGAGACCAGACTACAGACTCTACTTAGCTGAATTCCTTTCTCCTCCTGCCCAGTCACCCAGCCAGGGCTGACTTAGCTCAGACCCATTGTCTCCCCATAGGTTTCAGTGATGAGCTACAGTGCCCAATTTGCTTGTTTTTGTGGATCTTTCTAGTGAGTGGGGAGTCTGCTGTGGAGAATCCCTGGCTGTGGAGCCTGAATGATCAGGATGGTGAGTGATAGTAACCAAACCTGCTCCCATTTACAGGGTTCTAAGCATATACTGCACATTAATATTATCTCAGGTACTCCTCCAGACAAATATGTGCCGGGTATGGACAAGGACCCTGAGATTTATAGAAGTGGCTTACCCTACTTCTCATAACCACAGAGCTCTATGGAGGTCCTGTTTCTGTGATCACTGCATGCTTGTTCCACCCTTCCACATGTGCTTTTCTACCCATGTCTGGAGATCAGAACTTCCAGGCAAAGAATCAAGGCTTCTCTGACCTTGGGCACAGTGCCCATCAGTCCCTGTGACACAGGTCACAAACCCCACCCCTGCTTACCGGCTCTGCGGAAGGCTGTCATGGCCTCCAGTACAGCAGTCCTGAGATCAAAGGCCCCGGCCTGGGCTCCGTGCCACAACATGGCAAACTCTCCAGACACCTGGTATACTGCGAGAGGGAGCTCAGGGTGCTGCAGAGAACACATGGGTTCAAGTGACTGTCCCTTCCTCCCTGCCCCATCCTGATTCACTGTCCCCTGATGATAGCCTAGATCATTCAGAATCTGTCCAGCCAGAGCTGTCCAAAGGCTCCTGTGAGCCATGGCAGAAGAACAAGCCAATATCTAGGCAGGGATGGGAGGAGAGGGCTCCTGTTCAGGGTCATACTGCTTCTGGCTCAGAGACTGATTCGAAAACCCCTCCATTCAGGGACCACTGTAGGGAACAAGCTCTCCCTCCCACCCACAGTCTGAGCTCACCTTAGCCTTCACCTCCCGAACCATATCCAGGTAGGGCAATCCCGGCTTCACCATGAGCATGTCAGCTCCTTCTTGAATATCCCGGGCCTAGGGATGAGGTGAAGTGTTGGCAGTGCCTGAGACATGGATAGGACAGGGCAGACTGGGTGCATGTGGGGCTTAAGTTCTGATCACTCACCACTGCTCGGAGGGCCAGGCCTCGGGCTCCAGGAGGCAGCTGATAACAGCGTCGGTCTCCAAAAGCTGGGCTTGACTGAGCTGCATCCCTGCAAGAGAGTATCTCAATGATGGGGACCAGCTTCAGGTGAACAGACCAGGCATGTAACAGACCACTGTTGGTGCCACTCACCGGAAAGGACCATAGAAACAGGAGGCAAATTTGGCACTATAGCTCATCACAGAGACCTATAGGGAAGACAATGGGGGCCTAGGCTGAGTCAGCTCTTCCCGAATCCCAGGGGTAAAGTGACAGGGAAAGGTCCTCAGGCAGGAAGTAAAGGACTTATAATTCAGTCTCATCCAACACTAGGCCTTAATCTCTCTATCTGAGGTTGAGATAGATCCCAAAGTCTTCATCCAGCATTGCTCTCAATTTTGTGATTCACTATGTCTATGTGGGTTCATGTGTGGATGCGTATGTGCAGATAAATGTGTGTGTACATATGCACGTGCAGCTCAGAAAACAATTTCAGCATCATTCCTCAGCTGCCATCCACCTTTTGTTTGAGACAGGTATCTCTCACTGGCCTAGAACTTTACCAAGGGTAGGCTAGCTAGCCAGCAAGCTCAACCTCACCATCACTGGGATTACAAGCATATACCACCATGCCTGCTTTTTACATGGTTAGGGGAACTAAACTCAGGTCTCCACCTTTGCAAGCAAGTGCTTTATTGATTGAGTCATACTCCTAGGGCTGGCCCAGGCCCTCTCCTCCCATCCATCCCCACTCCCCTCCCTGCCCTCAGCCTATACCCTGTTGCCAAGTCCATGTTTTAGCAGGGCAGCCTTGATGGCCTCAACTCTTCCATCCATCATATCTGATGGAGCTACAACCTGACAGCCTGAAAAACAAAGGGTGGCCTTCAGAATTCTGGATCTCTTGGCCCCATTATGCCACCTTCCTGTCCCCACTGCTAGGGGGCTCACTCACCTGCCTTGGCATAGGCCAGTGCCACCTCTGCCAACCGCTGTCGGCTTTCCTCTGCTAGGAATGCTCCATTTTCACTCAGGAGGCCTGGGGGACAAGATGGATAGATTTGGGAGTGCACCCTGAGTCCTTGCCCTGGAGGAAAGCTGGGCTTGAATAAGAGGCAATGTGGGAGCTCACCACAATGGCCATGGGAGGTGTAGGGGCACAAGCAGACATCACAGGCCACTAGCAGGGTAGGGAAGGTCTTCCTCAGCAGACGGACAGCCTCAATAGTTGGGGAGTCCTCTGAGTCAGCTGCAGAGCCCTGTTCATCCTGGAGGCAGGGGAAGGATAAGATGGTATATCTATTACAGATGCTTTTCAGAAGGCATGGGGGTTGCCATAAAATGTTGCCAGGCCCAACATTCTCCTTTCATCCCATCACACTCTGGATGAGGATGCACTGGACTGTCTCCATTTGTAGAGAGGACAGCAAAAGCCCGGAGAGGGGGCGTGACTCACCCAGTTAGGGGTCACAGTCCTACTTATGAGCTTCCTGACCTTGGGCCAAAGGCATGCAATACAGCAACATAACTGTGTCCCCAAAGCTGGCACAAGGCAGAGCAAGGACACAGTGAGTATGGTACTTCAGTCCCTCCTTACTCTGTCTTCCTTCTTCCTTCCTTATACGTGTATACATGTGTTCACGTGTATGTGTGTCTGTGTGAGCGCGTGCACAGGTGCATGTGTGCATAGAGACCATAGGTCAAAGCTGGGTGTCTTCCTTAATCATTCTTCACCTTCAATTTCTTTGCTTTGAAGACATGGTCTCACTATACAGCTCTGCCTGGCCTAGAACTAGCTATACAGACCATGCTGGCTTTGAACTCAAAGAGATACGCCTGCCCCACATGCAAGTTCATGCTGGGATTACAGATGTGTACCACCATGACACAGGTTCTCATTGAATCTGGAGCTCTCCAATTTAGGCAGACTAGCTGCCCAGTAAACCCCAGGGACCCATCTGATCTCTGCCTCCTCAGTGCTGGTATTACAGGCATGCACTGCTCAGCTTTTCAACATGGGTCTTGGGACTGAACTCAGATCCTCAAGCTTGAGCAGCAAGCACTTTACAGATGGAGTCTCTGCCCAGTCCTCATCTTCCCTTCTCAACTCTTCCATTTTTCACCTTGGGAACTTTGCTGGGGACGCCAAAGATCAGGACACAGCGCAGGCCAGCTTCCACCAGCGGTCTTAGCATCTCCTCTAGCTGGTTTACGCCATACCTGGGGGGGGGGGGGGGGGGGGGGGGAAGGAAGTGTGAAGAACTAAGGTAACAGGTTCCCTGCCCAGGCCTACACCCCTTCAAACAATGCTTCGGCTAAAAGCCAAACTGCAGGCTGGGGTTACAGCTCTGTGATAACACGCTTGCTAGCATGTGGGAGTTCCTCAGTAAAATCTTCAATGAAGAGCAAAGCCGTGCAGGAACCAGGAGGGTATAAGACCCACAGTCCAGGGATAAGCAGTAACATACCCACCACGGAAGTGGGCAACGATGTCGCAAACAGCAGAGCTATGGAGTTAGCTGTGGCAGACTCCTCCATGGCTTTTACTCAAGTCCCATCTCAAGCCCAGTTTCTGCCTGTAGCAGCCTCTGTCACAATGTCTCCAATGATAGAATGCTTCTCACTTTAAGAGGTCGCCTTCTGCACTAGCTAACAGCTTAGTCTCCCATGAAATCCTTCTTTCTGAATCTGCTACCTGCTGGGCATGCTTCTATTTCCTGGGACTTTCACCCATGAAACCTCTCCTCCTACCATCCCCTTGACAGCCACCATGCCTCCTACCTGGCCACTCCTGGGAGGCTGGCAATAGGCTGGACATCATCGGGAATATCTCTGTAAGAACAGAAGAGAGCTATAGATCGGTGACTGTGGGAAGAGCCAGTGGCGACAGTGCGTGCGAAGGATGGAATGGAAGCTGGGAAGGGACATGGGAACAGAGGTGGGGGAAGTGGGAGGATCCTATGTGTGGCTCCCCTGTGTGGGCAAGCCTGGGGCCTGAAATAACAACACAACAGTTATGGTATGGCAGTGAGCACCTGTGCTAAAAGAACAGCAGTCACAGGAAAAACTTGGACTCTAGATACATTCTGACTTAAGTGACCTTGGCCAAGATGTAGCATCTTCTTTTCAGGGCTAGTATGGTTCCAAAGTCCTTAACCTCTCAGGCCACTCACAAAACCTTGTTTTACCTACAGCCCGCTTTAAGGCCCCCCTCTTCCCAACAATCCTGATGCCTGTTCCAGCCATACATGTCCTCCTACCCTAGGCAGATCCAAGGCCTGGCCCATTTTGGGGGACTCACGTGACAAAGATAGGATAGATGAGGTTGGCGGCACTGACGGTGGAAGCAGCGGTCTGCCAGGTCCGAAGCAGTGGGTGAAAGTAGCCACCGTGCAGAACGGACTGGTGATGCATGGTGGGGGCCAGTGGGACACTGAGCAGTCTGCTAGATGGAGTCTAGGCACCCAGGTGTCTGCTGCAGCCTCTGCTCTGTAGGGGGCATCAGGAAACAAAAGACATAGTCCCTGTGCCTGGGGTCCCATCTGGAAGGCAGCTCTTCCATGGTCCTGCCTATCTCCTCTCCAGCCTGTGCTACCCATGGTGTGTGGTTTTACCAACTGCTGCCCCTCCAGGGCAAGGTAAGGCAGGGAGACCTGTAGAACTTTCAGAGCAATTTCAGTGTAATAATAGCATTTGGGCCATGGTTCACAGGACTGCTAGTTAAAAAAACAAAACAAAACAAAACAAGACTAGTTTTCTAGTAACTTTAAATTATGTCTTAGCAAAGACTCGGAAAATTAGGAATAAAAGAGAAACAGATTCTTCCTTGTGCTCACTCTGAGAGGCACTGATCACTGAAGCATTTAAACTTCAATTGCTCCATGAAAAATGCCCACTAATACGGCAGATTCAGATGTTACAATTTTTTTTTTTTTTTGTGATGCCATGGATTGAACCCATGGGCTTTGCACATGTCAGGCAAGCATTCAACGACTGAGTTATAGGCCCAGCCTGTGGTTTTGTTATTTTGAGATAGGGTTTCACTACGTAATTCAGGCTGGCCTCAAACCTGCTTGGCAAGAATTTTAGATAAGCAGAAAATAAAATGCCCTGGAAATTCTGCTGTTAGTGCAAAGCACTGCTAAAACCTTGCTCTGTGGCCTGAGGCACTAGGCTCAGTGTTCCAAGGTGATCAAGCACCACATACATGACCAACATGGGACACACACATGCACCTTCACTGTATGGTGGCCTCTAAAGAGCTCTGGCTACCAAGGAGCCTTCTACACCAGCCAATCAGTGTCCCACACGGTACTTTCTTGTCTTTCCTCTTACCATTTTGTTGGTCTTCTTTTGAGACAGGGCTAGCTCTGAATTTCCTATGTAGCTAAGGATGACCATAGACTCCTGATCCTCCTGTGCCTACCTCCCAAGGGCGGGCATGATGTGATACAGAGACCAGAACCCCAGGCTTCTATGCATGTTAGGCAAGCACTTGTTTTATGATGCCATGCTGTCTCCTCCCCCTAGAAGGTCTACACTCTGCACACCCTTCCCTCAAGTAAGCATGCTACCAACTTCTCCCTCTCCCACCGTGGCTTCCTTCTTGACCACTTCACTATCCCTCTTATATAATAGTTCCTGTGGCACTGGCTTATCTCTAGTTGACAGAGCTTCTGGAGGGCAGGGACTGTGCTGAGTTCATGTCTGCCTCCCACACCAGCTCTCCCCACGCACTGACTCTAGCATAGAGCAGATATTTCATCCACCGAGAACAAGACAATAAGTACATGCTTCAACTAAGTGATAGAAGACTGAAGGAAACCTAGGTGTCACATTATTTCAGGAGCACCTACTGTGTGCCAGCCCAGTATAGAACCCTCATAGGTACCTTCTGGAAGTCACAGGCCAGTTCCTGGAGGCAGGGCTGATAAGTATACTACAGAACCTGGCAGCGTGAGCCTACACGATCTATGGGCCCAGATAGGAGGGCAGAGGAGTTTGTAGAAGACAGGGCTTGGGCTCTGTTCTGCAAGATGTGTGAATCTGGCAGGGGTAGAGACAGTGCTACCTCATGAGAGTGAATGAGGAAGATTGCTGACTGGTCTGAAGCCTTGAGGATGTAGCAGGGGCCATTCAGATGGAGGGGTTCTGACAGGGACAAGTTCTGAGCAGCAAATAAGGCACTGGCCTGGCCAGAGCCTGGCTTTGACAGGACTCTGTAGCTGAGGAGAACAAACAGGAAGCAGAGGACCACAGGAGCTGTGGGAGGCCAGGAGGCGGAGAAGGAAGGGCCATCTTGAGCAGATGCCCAGAGGCTGTCCCTTAGGGCGGATGCTCTGACCCAGGGGGCAGCAGAGACAGGGACAAGACAGGAAGAGGGTGGAGGGGACTCAGAGTTGGACAACCAGCTCCATTTTAGACATTTCCTTTTGGCTACTAAGCAGCTAAGTAGCTAGAGAGAGAGAGAGAGAGAGAGAGAGAGAGAGAGAGAGAGAGAGAGA
>JANHMN010000004.1:80094136-80132703 GCA_030674055.1 Rhabdomys pumilio | reverse complement strand
AGAGAGAGAGAGAGAGAGAGAGAGAGAGAGAGAGAGAGAGAGAGAGAAAGCAAGCCATAGATAGTAGAGGCTGGAAGGCGTGAATCTCTGCTCCTCCAACAAAGGAGACATCAAGGACTAGAGGGGCAGGTACTTACCCAAAATCCTACAACAAATTAAAAGTGAAAAGAAGCCCAGACCCAGGGGATCCTTCAGTGTGCTTGGCTGTCCTCCTCTCTCTGCCTCCTTCAGCTCCCTCCCAAGGAGCTCAGGGGCCCAGTCTTATCCCCTGTCCCTCCTTGCTGGGGTTGAGGTTATCAGGAGCCACACAAGGACCAACCCTGCTACCACACCCCTGGGTGGGCCAGCCTCATCACAGGACACAAGAGGACTCCCAAATAACAGACTCAGCACATTCGAGGCTTTACTTATACTCTTTGTGCAGAATTTGGCTCTCACATCTGCCAGGAGGCAGTCCAGAGACTAAAACTTATTTGTTCAAAATGACATAGCTGGTTAATGATAAAGCCAGAATTTGAATCTGTGCTGGACTCCAGATGGGCTCCCTCTACCTAGGTGCACGGCGCAGAAGGTGGTACTTCATCTAAGTTACATTGCAAAATCAACATAACTCTTAGCAATTATGAAATAGAGGCTGAGAGAGAGGTTACAGGACTCGTTCAATGCCATTTTGGATTGGAGTCAGGTTTTGAAACCAGGCGCATATTTGGATTCATCTGCCCAAGAATCAACTCTGTAGCAGGCCCTGGCTTCTGGAATCCACACCTGCATTCCCTGGCATTCACTCATCTCCTTTAAGAGCTTAAGGGAATAACTGATAGGCCATCTGCCCAAAAGTAAAACTTGGGAGAGCCACCTAGGAGCTGCACTACCTAGATTTTACTTCAGGGTGGCTGGGTGAGGAGGGAGGGGAGGAATGGAGAGACATGTGAGGAGGCACACCACAGCAGCTCCTGTTTGCTTGTGGGGGGACTGAACCCCTTAATCCCTATGCTCCACCACCAAGTTACATCCCCAGCCAGAACACTCCAATTTTGATTTAGGCTTTGTTTGTTTGTTTTTAACCTTTAAAGGCTTATTTTATGGCTAAGAGTGTTCTGCTTACATGCTTGCATATGTATCACATATTTGCAGTGCTCCCAGAGCTCAGAAGAGGTTGTATGATACCCCCATACTAGAGTTGCTTATGGTTGTTGAGTCAACCAAACCCAGGTCCTCTGGGAGAGCAACACGTGCTCTTAATCACTGAGATATCCCCTGCCCAGATTTAGGTTTTTATTTTGGCCACTAGATAAAACTGAAAGAGATGTTGGTGCAAATTGAAAAGAAAAAAGTTCTATTCAATCCCTCACGTTTTGATAGGAGAAATGAAGGGATGGAATCCACTTGAGCTCACAGTGAGTGAGGCAGAGTAGGGACTGACCTGAGGGCCCTGACTTCCAGCCCAGTGTCCTCCACTACACAGTGTGTGACAGCAGATGCATAATGAGTGGAAAAGTGCCCAGACTTGCTTCTGTTTTATGGAACCATTTCTAGATCAGGGTTTTGCTTTGAGAGAAGTCCTGCAGAGTCTGGAAGATTTCCAAACATAGGCAGGGCATTTTCCTCAAATTAAGGGGGTTTGCAAACTTGAGCTTAAACACCGTGTCTCATACAGGACCATAGGGGCCCAGGCCACCATCGTTCCCATTTTAAAACAGGTTCACTATTTTAGCAAGCTGTACAAGGCGTTGCAGAAAGAACTGTCTCTGGGCCAAACAACCCCAGAGTTGACTCTATAACTTTGGGCAAGGCCTTTCAGGTCCTCCCCCAACTTTTTTTTTTTTTTTTTTTTTTCAAAATTTAAAATGTGCTGATATTATCAAGCCTGCATGCTGTAGGGATCAGATTAATGATGAGGTGTGTCTGACACCACGGTAGCAGCAAGTAACATTAAACCTATGGCTAATGCTGAGCTGGGATGAGCACACTGTACTGTGTGTGACCCTTCGCCACAACTAGGGAAAGACATACATTCCATCTACTGCCTGAGGTGAGAGAGGATGGGGTCCTCCAGCAGCATGTGCTAGACAAGGAAACCGAACACTGTAAAGGGTAGTTTCTTAGAGACATTGCAGGGTAACTCTTCTGAAAGACTGTAAGGGTTTCACCTTCCTTAGGAGGCAGCATCCTCCAACCTGGGAGTGAGCCTGCTACAGGGAGCAGCTGAGAGACAGAGCTTCAGGGCCTGGGCTCCCAGGTTGTGCCCCACAAAGGATTCCAGAGGCTGTGCTCTTGGCATAAATAGTAGTGAAGTGGTGCCAGCTCGAGCAGGCTCTGCACTGGCTAGGGAGGGGACAAGTCAGGAGGGCCAGCTAGGTAGAAGGTTCAAAGCTGACAAATGTGAAGTCCAAAGAGGAAAGGCATCTGTGGGCAGTTCTGAAGAGGGACTGCCCAGTGGCCCATTTACATTTCCTGCATACTCTAGCTGTCACCTGCCAGTGTTAGCAAGAGGGATTAAAGAACTAGACCTTGTCCAGTGTGCGGGCTTAATCTCTCCTGCTGCCCAGGTTTAGTCATTTCAAGCTACCGAGTTGCCTTTCCACAGACTGCTAAAATATTCTGGCTGAGAGCTTCTACATCAAACAACTGTAAAATTGTACTCCGAGAAGGGCAGGTACTGAGTAGGGATCATACAGCAGGTCAGCTATAAATACGGTCTAAAATTCTGGAGTGTAGCAGCCCTCAATTCTCACCATGACTTTTGACATTAGAAGGACAGAGTTCACACATATTTCCAGTATGGAAGAGCGGACAGAGAGTCCAGGTGAGTGTAGGGGAAGAAAGAGGTTTAACCTAGATCTGGCCACGGCTGGTAGCAGGGTGGTTAAATGTGTGAGTTGGGGGTTTAAAAGACATGGGACAAACTCTTGTTTCAAGCTGCATGACCTCTTGTCTTATGTGGTCTGGGGCTTAAGCGGATCTCAATGGGTTGTTGTATGACTGAATGAGCAGTAGCAGGAGAGACCTAGTACAGACGGCCCTTATTGTTTTCCCCACTTCTCCAGCCTGCCAGACACCTCGCGCTCTGCAGAAACCGAGACTACCCCTGCGGCCTCCGAGAAAGGGGGCGGATGGAACGCAGCTTTGAGTCCCTAAGCCTGGGCGCAGCAAGACCGTGTAGCGGCAAGAATCCCGCCCACTCTCGTAGATGCATAGGGACAGCGTCTCCGCTGCAGCGTCAGAGCTTCGGGAACACAGCGGGTACACCTCGCTTTGTTCTGGGGTCGTCTTCCCAACCCGCCACTTCCCAGAGGCCGGCGCCCGCTCACTTACCAGAGACACCGCTCGCCGCCGCTCCGAACCGGGGTTCTGGATACCGCGCTCTCCCGCTCTAAAAGCGCAAGCCCACGTGGGGGCGGGGCGGCTCACCCGGAAGCGGCTCCCATACCGCCCGCCCCTACTGGAATGCAGCCTACGCTCCCTCCCTTCGGGGCAGTCTCTGGATCCTTGGTCAGCTCGCAAGGTCAGATCCACGCTTAGGGCTGGAATCCTAGCCAATCCATAGTCTCCGAGGAGCCCGAGAGCCCGCCCATTCCCTCCACCCCCACCTCCGGCCTCACTTGAGGTGGGAAGGCCCGAGGGGGTCCACGTGGGCATTCGGAGTCTCTGGGAGGGGCTCTGGCTTGCAATCTCCAACTCATCCCAGAGTTCACTTGCTGGTCTTTTCTCAGCCTGGAGCAAAAATTGACTGTGTTGCTCACTGGTAAAAGAACAATTAGATGTCAAAGGCATTAAAACACCTCGGTAATGCCAAACACAGCATATAAATCCATGCTGACGGATTGAGCACTTTAAAATTTGAGTTCAGCAGCAGACTGTCCAGATTTATTCTGTTATTGATTATCCAGCCCCTATCTGTCACGGGTTAAGAGATGTGACAGACATTGAAAAAAAGTCAAGAAAACTAACCAAGTGTGATAGGATATCAGGTTTATCTACAATGGGTACATTAAAATCTGACCAAAGGGAGTAGATTTGGTGATGCATGCCTTTAATCTCAACACTAGGCGACACGTTGTCTCACCAAACAAAAAGCAAAAAGCAAACCAAACACAGGTAATTAAAAAAAAAAAAAATCTGACCAAAGGTCTGTGGAGGACTGGAGCCTGGGGTCTAGAGAGGTTTATGGGCTTCGGCAAAGACTTGTGGGTGAAAAGGGGCTGAGTGGAAGGAGCCTTGGGGAATGACTGCTTACTGGGGAGGAGGTGATAGCATTGTTTTGAAGGTAGAAGCGGGTAGTTGTGGAATAAATACCGTAAATGTTCTAAGTACCGCCAGATCTTCATTTTAAAAATGTTTTAAGATCTGTGAATCTCATTTGGGTTTTTAATAATTCACTAGAAAAATTGGACTTCCAAGTTGTAACATGAGAAGTTGGGTGAAAGGTACATGAGAACCACACTCCTTGTAATTTTTCTGTAAATCTAAAGTTATCCCAACCACTTACAACATTTACTAAAACAAAAACAGAAGGCCAAAGGCCACTGGTCATATCAGTGATCATAAATTAGCTCTAATACCCTAAGGAATTTCTCTCTAAAGAGTGTCAACTTCTCATAGGTAAAAATAGGGGACTAGGGCACAAAAACATTTTTAGAAGATTTATCTTTATGTGTACAGATGTTTTGCCTGCATGTATGGCTCTGCACCACCTTCCTGCAGTGACAGCAGGCCAGAAAAGGACATGGGATCCCTTCGAACTGTAGCTACAGAAGTTGTTAGCTGTCATTTGGGTGCTGGGAACCAAACCCTGGTCCCCTGGGAGAGCAGTCACTGTTCTTAATTGCTGAGCCATCACTTCATACCCTCCGAGTAGTTCCACTGCCCAGATTCAGATTAGTCTCTGTTCACGAAGCACTTTGTTTAAAGAGATGAGAAACTTAGTTTGATGGAAAACCTTCAAAATCCAGATGCCATTATAGGATGATGTAGGTGTGATTGGGAAAAAACTGATGAATGACCTCAAAGAGTCTTTCCAGATGTTGAATTCTTTACTTTTAAATCCAAGTCTCCATTCCCAGAAAACATTTCTCTTAGAATGTTAACGTTTAGTTAAGGGATTAGGCAGGACAAACCAAAGACATGGAAGAGTTTGGTTGTTTTGTTTGAACATGCTAGGCAAGTGCTATGTGACTGAGCCCCTTCCATTCTTGACAGCCTTATAGTAGAGATTAGATGGTAGGATGAGCCCTTCTTACACACCCTTGAGTAACAGGTTTAACTATGGATTTGATCTCATTGAAAGCAAAGGTATATCCTAAGAAGATCTACTTGGTACATAGTATATACATTTGAAATTGAGTTCAAAGGAAGTCACAGGATTACAAATGGGACTTGAAGGGTAGGCCTAGCACAGTGCTCATGGGAATTAAGAAACAATGTTTCTGCTGTGAAGGAAAAGGCCTATAAACCAGAGGACCGCTGGGGTTCTTTGTGAATTTGATTTATAAATTTTACTTATGACTTGAAAACTGTATTGGAGAATATAGAGCTGTGGGTAAGAGCTAACAGAGGCAACAGCAACGCTGCTTGATAGGAATTAATACTTGAAAGTACTTAGAACAATGCTAGGCACAGGGAGAGCCTAAGTGGGAGCTAGTGAGATATACAAAGTAACAGGGGAGACTCTCAGGATCGTGGCTGTGGTTAAGAGCAGTGCCCTTAAGTTGTGAATACTCATTCACCTTCTGGTAATAAAGACACAGGACTCTATGTGCCTGTGTGTGAGAGTAGGCGAAGGAGGAGGGGGGTCTTGGTCGAGTCCTTTCCAAAAGGCTCATTGTATGAGTCATCATTTTAAACAAGAATGTTCTTTATTTGTAGAAAGCATTAAAATCTCAACAGTCTCCAGTCACTTTCAACAAATTCTTCCCTGTATTTCCCTGACTAGTAAACAGTGTCCAACTATTTTACATCACCTGCCAGCCTCAAGCGCACAACTACGACAGGAAAAGTGCCTGGGGCACTAAACAGGGAAAGGAAAGGCCAACAGCCCCGCTCCAAGCTGCAGTAGCGTTTCTCTTACCTTACAGTTCAGAGGTGGTTCTCAATTCTCTTTAAAAGACAGGAGATAGGACTAAGAAATCTGAGACCCTTGCACTTTGGGATCTGACACAGGTTATCAAAGTCCCTAGATCAGAAGATGAAATAGGAGGGAAAGCAGGTCTGGGAAGCAGAGGTGGGAGAGATGGAGACAGAACAGAACAGGTTATGTCTGGAGGAGATGAAGTCTCTGGAACCTGTTATGAGTTCAGGGAATGAAAAGCAGCAGTCACAGTCTGGGAGATGGACTAAAGAGAAAATCTGGGATTTTCATACCTTCCTGGAGGTGGCACTAGGTCCTACAGTGGCATGCACTGAGTTACCTCCAAGATTAAGCCATCTGCTTTTAAGTATTGGCACCCTTTTTTTTGACAGACTCTAATCAACACTCAGAATTTAAGTCTATGTCATAGGATGTAGCCACCCGGACAACTGAGTATCTGCAGGCAATAAAGGACTACAAGCTAAGTCTCGAAAGCCAGAAACCAAGAAATGCTACCAAGTGCACAGATTTCCTTATTCTCTCACAGCTGTTTAGTCGTTTTCTACAGAGCAACCATTCTGAGCATTAATACCTATTGCCAATTACTGTACAAACAGGTGGCCATGATCAAAGCCCCACTCCCCCTGGGCCTTTAGTGCCTCTGTGACTTGGAACACAGCAGGCAACACGGATGACATTACTTTTTTGGAGGGGCAGGGAAATGGGATCAAAAACTAGCCAGCCATATGTTTTAAGTAAACAAGCAACACCAAACTATGTAGTCATTCAGAGTCCCTCACACTAAGAAGTCATAACCTGCAGACTGATGGAACAAAACAGGTTTCTGTAACTCAGATGCTCTGAGTCTGGGAAGAGCTGATCTTTCTGGTCAGTTTTTATTTTGATCTCGGGCACCAGTGCCAAAGATGGCTCTGCCTTGCAGGGAGAGTCTTCACATAAACATATCTCAGGCTCTCAGGGTCCCTTCCACCGTGCCAGTCTCTCTCCATTCAGTTGTCTATGTCCTCCTCCTCATTCTGTTCTTCCTCGTCCAGTCTTTCTTCATCCTCTTCCTCCTCCTCCCTGCTTTTGTCTTGCTCTTCAGAGTCCTTTTTGTCTTTGTCCTTCTTCTTTTGCTCTGAAGCTTCCTTCTTGCCTTTTTGCTCCCGCCTGTATGCTGTAAGGAAGCAGATTATTATTTAATTAGTTAGACAAACGGAGGCATAGGCAGAATAACCAGGCCCGTATCACATATCTGAGATGGTATCAACTAAACTGAGTGGAATCATGACCAGTCCTGGATTATTGAATGGGGTCTAATGGCACCAATACTGCAATCAGGTGATCAGAGAGCAAAAGATGAACGTTTTTCATATGGTTTAAGAAACAGAAGAGCACATGGATACCTTCTAGAGCTTCTTTCAATGGTGTTATGAACCGCTGGAACTCCATCTCTTCCATGGCTGACAGCACATCACTGGCATTGAGAGTCTTGCGCTTTCCTTTCATTGCAAAGTTATTGGCACTGGAAGAAAGAGCAAAGCCCTTCAGAAGCTGTCAAAGTGGGTGGGGACATGAGACACCCAGAGATGGGGTGGGAAAAGCCACCTTTATCTTAGATGAATGGATTTCTGTGTGACACGGCTAAGTTCATCCCTTCCCCATACAAAAGGCTACGGCAGCTGTCTTGTTTAACCTGCTTCAGAATTTGTAAGAACTGGAGGAGAGCTGTGAGTCGCTCTCTACTCAGGCAGGCAACTGGGGCCTGTAGGTTCCAGGCCACGAACGCGGGGTCAGGATCCCGCTGCGCCTCCCTGGTTCCAGGCCACGAACGCGGGGTCCGGATCCCGCTGCGCCTCCCTTCCGCCTCTGCTCGGCTCACCAGGATGTGGCATACAAAACGAAGACACTGGCGGCGCGGGAGATGGCGCTTCGGGCCTCCTTGGAGATGTTGACACCGTCCGGGAGCTGCGAGGAGAGTGGAGATGAACACACGCGGATTCTATTAACCTTCTGCCCACACGTCCGTCCTCAAACCCATTCGCCAGCCCGAGCAGCTCACCGCCTCCTTGATGATCCTGGTAATGACAGCGTTGGGCAGATTTAGGTCCTCAGGCCTCTCCGCCATTGCCTCCGCTGGTTCCCGACCCTCCTTCTCAGGTCTCCTCTTCAGACAGTGTCTGGACTTCCCGCGTCGCTAAGATGTAACCCTCGGAGGCTTCCGTCCTAACCCACGTTGCCAGCGTCCCACAGTGCTTTGCGCACCACAATCTCTCTGCTACATCAACCTCGCCACAAGTCCCTAGTGTAGTTCAGCTTTCCTTGTCGCAATGGTTTCGGACCATTGAGGTTTCTATACACCTCCACCGCATCCCGGACGTTACACTCCAGGCTTGTTTCTTTACTACACACTGTCACCATCACTGTAGCTTTCTCACCAAACTAAGTTTGACTCTCTGAGGTTTCCATCTATTCTCCCATCCTGCCGTGCGCTGCTGCTAGGCAACCGTGCGGCCTGGTGCCTAGCTTGGAAAGGGTAGGCGTAGACTGAGCCCGGAGAGGTGGGACTTGGATTGACGAGTGGGCGGGGCCTCTCTAGAAGAGGTGGGCGGGGCCAAAGCTTCGGAGCGCTTTCGCAATCTCAGCATTGTCCCCTAGAGGCTCAGAATTTAGCCCTTTGGAATCTGCTTTGATCCCGCGAAATCGCGGACTACTGACACTTGAGTGGCCCTCCCCTCCCCCCCTTTTTTTGGCTCTGAACTCAGTATAGATTTTCATTCAGTTTTACTGCACCGATTGATGCAGTAGAATTGTCCATCTTTAATCTTATTCCCTTCACAACTTTTGTGATAAATGTATTAAGGATAAGTGTTATCTAAACTTTCGTTAAAAAAAATGCCATTACTTTACTAGAACAGCGGTAACGAGGGCGGTATCAAAAGAGGCCTGATGAGACTTCGGAGCTCAATTGGGACTGGTTCGGTACTGAAAGAGCAAGAAGCAGTTGATTGTAAGAACAGTGCATTGTATTCTCATTCAAAAACCCATGTTAAAGTTGTATTTTTAATTCATTAAGTGATTCATCGTACATTTTTTTCTTATCAAAATCATCACTTTACATTTACGATGTCGCTTTAAGTTGTATAATTTTCGTATTAAGTACAGAAAAAATACTCCTACTGAGAATTAATGCTGGATTATTTCCTTTTTTCTTTTTTCTTTTCTGTCTTTCATTCATTCTTTCTTTTTTGTTAAAACATATTGTTTCAAAACTTGTTTTCCTATTTTTGATAGAGACATTACAAAGAAATATTTCCCTACTTGGAGAAACAAAACAAAAACAACCCAACAGGGCTGGGATGATGAACAGTGCTGAGGGATTTAAGCCTTAGTTCCAGCCACTATTTAGCTAGAACTGGTGCTGTCAGGCTATTTGATCTAGGAGAGAAGCCAGAAATCTAACATTATGGACCATTTCAGTTTTTAAGACATTGGCTCAAAGTGCCTGTTAAACTAAATTTTTCCTAGGCCAGGTGCAGCTCGGGACACTAGATTCCTATCTCTAATTTAAATTAGAAGCTGTTTAGAACAGTGAGTTTGTTTATTGCTATTCTCTATGCCCCAAGCAGATCCTATCACATATTTGACAGTCAATAAATGTGTTGAATAGAAGAAACGGACAATGTCCTTAAAAGTTAAAAAGGGGACAGGGTGAGATGGCTCACTGGATGAAGACACTTTTGGGTTGAGGACTGTAGTCTCTGGGCTCACTACAGAATGGCCTTCCTGCTACCTTTCGCATGTGTACCATGGTACCCATGCCTACCAAATAAATGAATAAAATGTAGTTCTATGTTAAGAGAAATAAGGTAGTTGTAGTGACTGCATAACATCTTTAAAAGAGGGATTGATAATAGTTTAGTATAATTTATTTGTCTCTCTGTGTGTATAATGTATGTACATATATGTGTGTGATACACATATACATATATGGATATTCACATGCTTTGTGATGGTGTTGGTGTGGAGGTCAGAGGATAACTTTGAAAGTTGGTCACTGCCTTCTACCTTAAGACAGGATCTTTTTTGGGCTATTCATAGCATCTTATGCCAGGCTAGCCCATAAGCTTCAGAGGATTCTCTGCTTTCTGTTTTATAGTAGGAACCATGGGATTACAGATGTCTGCTGTGCCTGGCTTTACGTGTGTTCTGCACATTTGAACTCAGGGCCTCATGCTTTGCCTTCCAAGTACTTTAGCTACTGAGGCCCGATAATATTTACTGGGTACTTGTTATATTTCATACATACAAGTTCATATGTTATGTGATGTGTCTACAATCTTTAAATATAGTTTTTAAAGATTTATTTTATTTATTTTATGTATGTGAGTACACTGTAGCTGTCTTCGGACACACCAGAAGAGAGCATTGTATCCCATTACAGATGGTTGTGAGCCACCATGTGGTTGCTGAAAATTGTACTCAGGACCTTTGGAAGAGCAGCCCGTGCTCTTAACCACTGACCATCTTTCCAGCCTGAGAGATGGCTTTTTAAAGTGGATCTCTTGCTGGAAGTTGGCTCCTTATTTTTTCACTGTTCGTGTACCGACTTAGCAACCTGATTCAGGTGACAACTTGCACCTTAGTTGCTTCGAATATCAGTATAGGCTTCCTGGAGGCATATAGAATCAGATGACTTCAGTTTTTTTTATTTTTAGAACCTAATATTTTATGTATCAGTTATATTTCTTATAAAATGATAATTCACATTCTTTGATGCATTTGTCTCACTTCTCTTTATTGGTTTGTAGGTTTTTGTTAATATTTGCCATGTATTTCACATTTTTTTAACTTTTCCCGTTTTTATTCAGGATTGAGCCTGGGGCTACATATGCTTCTACAATTTTTACAAAAATAATTTTAAAAATTTTGAGATCATAATATAATTACATCATTTTCCCTTTCTTTTCCTTCCTCCATACCCTCTCATGTACCCCTCCCTTCTCTTTTTGAAATTCATTGCCTCTTTTTCTTTGTTGTTACACGCACACACAATCTGCTCGGTCAGAATAATGTTATTTGTATGCATATTTTCAGGGCTGACCGTTTTGTATTGGATGATCAACTTGTATGATCTTCCCCGGGCAGACGATTTCTTCAGATCTTGGCATTCCTTAGTTGCCTGTGGTTTTTTTATCTAGGCTTGAGGCCTCCTTAGCTTTCCTTCCCTGTTAGCATGTCTGTTGGCGTTGTCCTTGTTCAGCTCATGTTTAGACAGTTATGTTGGTGAGATTTCATGGTTGTAGCTTCTGACATTTACAGTCTCACAGCAAAACCCTTGCTCCCCTGGCTATTCTCATCTTTCTGCCCCATCTTCTACAATAGTCCCTGAGCTTTAGATGTAGGAGTTGTGTTGTTGATGTATCCATCGGGACTGGGCTTTATAACTGCATTTTGGTTGGACGTTGTTTTCAGTAATGGTCTCCGTCAGATGCAAAGAGAAGTTTCCTTGAGGAGGGTGAGGACTGCACTTATCTGTGGTTATAAGGATGAATATTTGGAGTGTAGTTAGGGATTGTGCTGATTTAGTAAATGGATGGTTATAGGTTCTCCTTTAAGATCCATGACTTCACTAGCCCTGGGTAGATGACAAAGTTTTCAATACCAGGTATGCATGCCCCTATTGCACACTTAGAGGTATGGCACAATGATGGTCATTGATGTGGTTTGTAGGCGTCATAGCTGGGTAGTACTAGTGGTTGCTTCCCTGCTTTGGAAGGTTGAGTAACACCTTCTGGTACCATGAAAGCTAGTCCTCAGGGAGGAGGCTTTCAGGTTAATCTGAACTCCTTGTCTGAAGTGTATTGTGTCTTTAGTAATAAGGACTTACTTTCCTCCTTTATAGCCTATAATGTTTTGGGAGTCTCTTGGAAACCCTGACCAACAACTAAAAAGATGGCTTCTCATACCTAATGTTGTGGTTTTTGTTAGATGGTCTATGGCTCTTACAGACAGCATCCTCAGCTCAGATGGGGAATTTTACCTAAACTGTATATGTGTATTTATATACTGACTTATGTTTATTATAGATATTTTTAAGTAGATAGTGAAAGTATGATTCCCTGTGACTACTTTAGACACTCTCCTGTTATTTTATCCTCTCTCCTGTATTTATTTCCCTTCCCTTCCTCATCAGAGCCCCTCATTTCCCCCGTTTCCTCCTTCAGATTCCTGATGTCCTGCTATTCCCCTCTCTTTTTCTTTAATTGTTGATACGGGTGTGTGTATATTTCTATAAGTAAATTTTAAATTTTATTTTATGCCTATCACATGAAATTTATTTTATGTTTGGCCTGCATATATGTACCACACAAATACAGTGCTTGTGGAGGTCAGAAGAGGGTATCCAGTCCCTTGGAACTGACGTTACAGAAGGTTGTGAACCATCCCATGTGTGCTAGGAATCAAACCCAGGTTCCCTGGGAGAGCAGCCAGTTCTCTTAACTGCTGAGCCATCTCTCTAGTCTCCCTACAGTCTTATGTAGGACCCTATGAGGAAATAGGTTAGGAGGGTGAAGTTACTTGTTTAAGGTCACATGGCCAGTAGATGAAAAGTTAATGGCCATCTGAGCAAACCCACTCACAGGAAGTGGGCATTTTGTGATGATTATAGTGTCTGAAAAGAGAGGAAAACCTTCAAAGGCTTGAGCCAGCTAAATAGCCCTTCTGTGATTTCATTGCTCTTAAGTTTCTGTTGGTGGTTTCTTTTTGAGATGGGGTCTCACTCTATAGCCTTGGCTGACCTGAAACTTGCTATGTATATTATATTGGCCCTGAGTTCATAGAAATCTGCCTGCCTCTGCCGCTTAGAATGCTGGGATTAAAGCTGTCTCTACTGGGATTGTAGCTATCTCTACTGGTTGTAATTTAGTAAGACTTTTCAAAGATGGTAACATTTTTGTAATGGTAAATGAAGGGAAAAGGGATGCTGATATTATTATTTTAATTTTTTCATTGTGTGTGTGTGTATGTTTGCAATGCACATGCATGTGTGTGCAAATATATATGCCAAAAGTCAACACTGGGTGTTGCTGTCTTCCTTAATTCCTTCTCCATTGTCTGTCTGTATTTCTCTCTCTCTCTCTCTCTCTCTCTCTCTCTCTCTCTCTCTCTCTCTCATTCTTTCTTTCATTCTTTTAACTTTATTAGTGTTTTGCCTGGCTGTATGTCTGTATGAAGGCGTCAGAGTCCCTGGACTGGAGTTACAGATAGATGTGAGCTGCCATGTGGGTGCTGGGAATTGAACCCAGGTCCTCTGAAAGAACAGCCAGTGCTCTTAACTGTCATCTCTTCAGCCCCTCCATCTTATTTCTTCAAACTGGGTCTTTCACTAAACTTTGAGATTGCAGTGCAGTTAGACTAGCTGGTCAATAAGCCCTGGGACCCCTGTCTGCCTCCTCAGTGCTGAGGTTAGAGGTCCAATGGCATGCCTGGCTTTTATGACTTCAGGCCTTCATGCTTGCACTTGGACAGTCGCTGAGCCAGCTCTCCAGACCTGTTTTTTTTTTTTTTCTATTTTTAATATTATTAATTCATATTTCTCCCTCTCCCTCCCTCTCTCTCTTTCTGTGTGTGTGTGTGTGTGTGTGTGTGTGTGTGTAAGCCAGAGAATAGTTTGCAGAAGTCAGTTGTCTCTTTCAATCGGATGGATTTAGTGGCAAATGCTTTTACTCATTGAATCATTTCCCTGGCTCTGTTTTTGTTTTCGAGACAAAGATCCCATCCTATAGCCAAGGATAGCTCATAACACATGTAGCCTAGGCTGACTTCAAACTCCTATTAATCATTCTACCTCAGTCTCCTGGGCCACTGGGATTATAGTTATGAGCATTTGGCTCTGATAGCCGTTTTGAATTATTGGATCAAAAATGTTTTTGTTTTTTGAGATGACAGCGTCTCACTATGTGGCTCTGGTTGTCTTGAAATTTACTATGTAGACCAAGCTGGCCCCCGAATTCATGGAGATCCGATTCCTTTTGCCCCCTAAATCCTAGGATTAAAGTGTTGTGTGTAGTTTAAAAAAAAAAACACACTACCCCCTCTGCCCAGGAGCTGCTGAGCTCTGGCCCCTCTTGGTTCCCTTCCATTCCACCTGCCTTGTTTCTGGGATCAGCCACTGCCAGCTCTCACCTGGCTTCCTTTTCTACCCACCTTATGCTCTGGGAGTTGACTGCTCCATCAACCTACTCCCAAGACCCTTGCATTGCCATCCCCACCCAAGACCCTTGAATTCGTGGATAAAGGATACACACTCAGCTTGTCACTTTATAGCTTGCCTTTCGTGGCACAGATACCTCTTGCCTGGAAAGGCGTGCCTTACCAATTTATAATCTCTGTCATCAAACATCTGGCCACCTGCCTGTAGCAGAGGCCAAAGGCCCTAGCTGCCCCAAAATCGTACATGACTGTTGTGTGCCTCTCATTCCAAAGCATGGCAGAAAATTAAGCCCCTCTCTTTTTCCCTGAATCTCCTTTTTCTCTTGGGACCTGGAAACCCACCTGTACTTTTTGTCCAGCAATTGGCCCCTGGCCTTCTTTATTGACAAGTTAAGAACCACTTGGGGAACAAGCCATTAGCAACAGAACTTACCCCCCACACACACATTAAGATGTGCCCCACCCCATCCAGCATTAAGCATTTGTGTTTGTTTCAAGACAGGGTTTCTCTATGTAGCCTAGCTGTCTGAATTCACTCTGTAGATTGGTCTAGCCTCAAGATCCACTAGCCTCTGCCACACAAGTTCTGGGATTAAAGGTGTGTGCCACCGTCTGGCTTGTTTTGGTTTCTCCAGACAGGGTTTCTCTGTGTAGCCCTGGCTGTCCTGGAACTGTCTCTGTAGACCAGGCTGGCCTCGAACTCACAGATATCCCTGCCTCTCTGCCTGCCCAAGCACTGGGACTAAAGGCATACACCACAACCACCTGGCATTAAGCAACTTTTCAAATGTCTGTAAAGTCTTTGTTATAGTTACTGAAACAGACTTGTCATTTTCCAGATGAGACTGAGGCTGATTGGGTAAGTCTCATGTCACTTGACATGACAATTTAGAAGGGCTTTGAAGACAGCTCCTCAGACTTGCCATTTGAGCTCAGGGTACCTTTATACTTGCTTGTTTTTCAATTCTTTACTTTTTGTGTGAATCCATTTACTTATACGGATTCGATAGATAGTCTATGATTTTATTTTAAATTGAAATGTGGACCACATGACTGTCTAATGTATAAAAATAATAACCCCTACATGTGTGACTGCTAATTCTCCAGAGGACTAAAATACAGCAAGATTGGATTTTGTCTTAACCGTTTATAGCTGTGAATGTGGCAGACGAGTCCCTATGGGATGAAGCCATCTGTACCTTGGCAGGTTGTCAGCATCCACAATGCTGGGCATCACTTCGACGGATTGAGAGGGGCCATCCTAGGATCCTGGACACATCCCCTAAATCTCCCCGAGAGCCTGAAGGTGTGTTAGCTAACTTCTATCATTTCCTCCACAAAGTCCCTGTGCTGTTTCTGTTTCTGTTTGTTTTTTGTTTTTTTGTTTTTTTGTTTTTTTGTTTTTTTTTTTTCTCCAAGCAGCAGTTTACAAGTTTTGCTCTGGTTTTCTTTCTCAGATAAACTCCCAACACTCACCGTTGTAAATATCATGGATACCTGCTTGTGGACCCAGAAGAGGGTGATTCAGGGACAACCATCAGAATTTACCTTCCTCAAGGATCGTTCTTCATTGTTGAAACCAACCTCCAAACGTCAGAGCAGGTCAATAACCGTGGAATCTTTTCTTAGAAACTGTGTCTCCAAATCCCAGGTCTGCACTTCTCTTATCCATACAGATGACTCTGAGAAGGCTACATTTAAAAGAAGATACTAAGGACTGGGGATGTAGCTTAGCGTACATGAGGATTGGGCTTGATCTCTAGTAGCATTAAAAACAAAACAGCCAAATGTAACCTATCCAAAATTAAGTCAGTAGTAAATGGGGAGAGGGGAACCCAAAAGGAAACTGCCGACAAGTGTTCCAGGGGTAGGGTGGTTTGGAGCTTCGTTGGTTTGGCGTTGTGAAGTACTATTGCCCGGGTGATATAATTAGTGAAATCTATTGTCACAGAATTCTGAAGGCTCAATGTTCGAAATCAAGAGTGAGAAAGTTATTTCTTTCTGGGCCCCTCTCCTAGGAGATGGCATCATGTCCCTCAGTCTTCTTGTGGCTCTTGCTTTTGGTGTGTCTTAGCCTAATCTCCTCTTATAAACATACTAGTGCTATTGGGTAAGGACCCATCCACAGAACCTCATTTAACTTTAGTTATCTCTAAAGATTCTGTCTCCAAATATGGTCACAGTCTGAAGTGCTGGTCTTAGGAACTCAGCAAATGAATTTTTTAAGTGTCAGGACACAACTTAGCTACTAATAGGGCAATCATGTCAGCCTCTGAAGGTCAGCAGACAGCAGCAGCCACAAGCCCGCCCCCCTCCCCCCAGCCCTCTTTTCTGGACAAGGTCTCTTCATAGTCCCCACTGTCCTGAAACTCACTAAGAAGATTAGGCTGGTCCTGAACTCAGAGATCTACTTGTCTCTGCCTCCCAAGTGCTGGGATTGAAGGCATGTGCCACCACCGCCCGGATCATGCTGTCATTCTTATTCTTTTTAGTTTTAGATATGAAGCTACTTGAAAGCTTCTAGGGTTTTTGTTTGATCTCTTGCAGAGTCCAGCAGTCTAAGGACCCAGTTTTGCTGAAACATGAAATTGCAGTGCAAGTGTCTGTGGAAACCTCAGCATTTGAAATTCAAAGATCTTGCTGCTCAGAGTCCATGCACAGTGGCCACCTTTTAAGTGGTTTCCTTTCTCTAGTGCATGTAAGCAAGCTGGTAGTTTTCTTAGGCTTAAGGTAGACTCTCTGATTCGATAGGACCTGAGCCCTGGGCAAACATCATCCACATCCAGAGACCTCCACTGGTCCCCACATCTGCACACAGGCACAGAGTACACTTCTGCTCTTTCCAGGTCCCATGTGCCAGCACTTCAGAGAGCCCCCTTACCAGTCCGTCAGCTCCTGTTGCATCTGGTTTCCTTCTGTGTTCTTGCTGTCTGCCTCAGCCTTTGTCCTGGATTATTCCTACATGACTTTGTGTGGGCTTCTGCTCACTTGCCTCTCCTCCAACACTTTTACATTCTGACCAGCAGATTAAGCTTCTGGGAACAATATTCCACCCATCTTCTCACTCAATCTATTCCTTCTAATTTGCTCACTATGCAGTTGTAGCCTACTGAAGAGACTCCAGCCAGCTGGCAAAAATGGCCCCGGCAGGCCTTGCCCTTCTCCCCAGTTCCCTCTGCATTGCTAAAATATCCGTCAGATTATATTCCTAAAGTTAGCCATCAAGGTCTGTTCCCTTATTTAGCCACTTGCTTTTCCTGAGGCTGACTACCAAGGAACAGCTATCAGAGTAATGAAGCTCAGCCAACAAAAGCTCTCTTTGGTTCGCCTAAACATGCTCAATTAAATACCTCACCCTAACAGGATACTTTCCCCTTTACCTTTATAAGCAGCCATTTTCCTGGGTGCCACGGTAGTGAAAATTTTTGTTTCTTTAAAAACACAGAAATATTATAAGAAGGTGTTCTCATTTTAATCCTGGGTATAGGGTGTGGGCCGCTTCAGATGGTCCACAGCAGCTGACTATGATTTGCCTTGTCCTCTAGCAGGGATGTGATTTTGCCAACTGTAGATATTTTATGCAAGTATGTGATGTTTAGAATTCTAGGAACTTTTCAGAGGCAATATAAATGCTAGAGCCCCGACAGAGGTGGCTGGTTGGCTGGGTAGTGGTTGGATGCCATTTGTTGTAGTTGTGTGCAAAGAGATGAGAAGAAGAAATTAGAATCCTGATGGCAAAGATCAAACTTGCCCCCAGAAACTCAGTGCCCCTGATGAGTGGAGATAATCTAACGATACCATCGCCCCCTTCCCCTCTATCCTTTTGTCTCTTCTTCCTAGTTTTAGTATGTTGGAAGGGAAGAAGAGGAGTGAAAAAGGGTAGAAGAAAAAGGAACCCACAAAGTAGCCAAAAGTCTGGAGACATGCCACACGTCTCTTCCCTATCCAGAGGCAGCTCCCCCCAACAAACGCCCCTCCCCCTCTCCCTTGTTCCCTTTCCCTTCTCCCTTGTCCTCTGTCTCCTGGCTTCATCTTGTATTACCTTCCTTTGTTCCTCTGGGGCAAATAAATGTCCTTTGTGTTGAGAACTTGGTCTTAGGGGTCCTAACGATACTGATCCTTCCACTTATGTATTTCTCTAGAGGACTGCTTTAGTCACGGTCCTCACTCTCTGATCTCAGGTTTTTCTCGAAGCCAAACTGGCTTTTCTGATGGTGCTTTGCTGTCTCCAACGCTTTGCCCAAACAGTCTTCCCACTGTCTGTTCTGCTTCATTAAGTCCCTGGAGTGGCTTAAACTGCCACAAGAAGTCCTGCATTCTCGATGGATGTTGTCTTGTGTGTCTCCCTTCCTTGTTCAGTAGGTTCCAGCCATATTGTCCTTTCTCTCTGTCACGTATTCCACAATTCCCACCCCACAGCTCAGGTACCTACAGTTCACTCCCTAGCCTGGTGTTTCACAGTCCACCATGACTTTGGGTCAGATAGTTGTTATTGGGGCCTGGGCTGTGTGTCAGTGGACGTTGAGTTTCATTCTTGTCTTTATCCACTGCATGCCAGCACTACCTCACCTGCAGCTCGACAACCTTATACACATCCATACATTGCCCAAAGTCCCTTGAAGGCAGAATTGCCCATTTGAGAAAATTGCTTTAGCTCCTCCCACAGATAATTCTTCCTTGTTATCCAGCTTGAATTTAAGAACTGCTTTTTCACAGAGGTGAGCACCCTATTTAGAATTTCCCATATACACCATTACCATCATTTGATTTGGCCTTTTTTTTTTCTTTTTTTTACCTTTTATTGATTTGTTTGCTTTGCTGCCACAAAAATACAGCTCTCATTTCAAAGGAAATAGAAATGTGGAAGTACGAACTTTTAATCCCAACATTCAGGAGACAAAGGCAGGTAGAACTCTGTAAGTTTGAAGCCAGCCTGGTTAACATAGAAAGTTCCAGGACATCCAGAGCTATGGCGAGGGACCATGTCTGAAACAGCAGCCACAGCATGAAGGAATGAAATACTGCTGTTCGTTCTTGAGGCAAATATGGCTGACCACAGCCTGAGGCAAAGCAGGGGAGATCTCTGTGATAGGTCTCAGATGCTATATGACGACATTCTCTTTTTTGTTTCTCTTTTTTTCTTTTCTTTTTTTGGGGGGTGGGGTGGGGGTCAAGTCAGGATGTTTCCTTGTGTAACAGAGCTCTGACTCTCCTGGACTCAATCTGTAGACCAGGTTGACCTCAAGCTCATAGATATCTGCCTGCCTCTACCTTCTGAGTACTGGGATTGAAGGCACACAGCACTATGCTTGTGTGATGACATTCTTACTTAGCTCTTGGGTGGGTGAAAACTTACGATCTGTTAATACATCTCAAAAGGTTTCACCTGATGGTTACAAGCACGTTAGGTCAGACACAGGGCTGGACAGCCAATGGTTATAAAGGGAATGAAAGATAGCCCGGGAGCATTCGGCTGTGGACCTGTAACATCCCAACTCTCCACAATCACAAAATCAGCCATCCATCCACCCATAGATTCCTTCATGTCACTGTGGCTTTGGGAGTGGTGACATCAGTTCACAGTCTTGTTTCACTGAAATGGCAGTGCTGAGGAATGGAAAGATGGCTTCATGGTTAAGAGCATCTGAGGGCCCAGGATACAGCCCTAGCACTCTTTTCCTTCCTGTGTCTCCAGCAGTGCAAGGCACAGAGTGGAAGCTCGGGTTCTTGTGGAATGACTGAATATGTCCTCCTCCACTCACAAGGTTGAATTTTACCCCTTCCCATTCATTCTCCATGAGTGCTGATTCTGCTGAAGTCTTCCAGTAGTGATTGTTCCTGCCGTGCTTGTGGATACGTCCCAGACCTGCATCCTATTTGCTCACCTGGATTTTATGCCCCTTTGAAAGCAGGAGTCACGGCATCCTTTGTTTAGTCATGTATGCAGTTCACAGATGTAGTTGCAGTGGGATGGTGGGGGCAGGTGTCCAGGCTGGGTGCTGGGATCCAAACAGGAATTTGTTTATCTCATGGGAATAAGATGATGTCTGTGCTCAAAGGCTTTCATCCTAGCTGAGGAGGCAAAACCCACCAGCAGTCAGGGGTATCCAGTGTGGAACATCCTAAAAGGACTGCCACAGGGCTATGGCAGCACAGGAAAGGCTTCCTAACCTAGGGCACCCCCATCTGCACAGTGAGCATCAGATCTCAGCCTGAACTTAGAGTAGCACAGTGGAGGAGGAGGCCTGTGTGTGGGAAGTTGGCAGGAAGAAAATTCTAAACTATAGGAATAACACATGCGGGGCCTGCAAAAGAGGACATTCTTCAGGAACATTGAGCAGGAATGCCGTGAGCATAGAGGAAGCTGAGCTGGGGAAATAAGAGTGGAGATTGAACTCTGCACCCCAGGAGACTTCATGAACCAGGACTGTGGAATCTTTGTTTTCACATACCTCCATATTACTCTTTTGTTCATAAATTTAAGTTATCTTAAAAAATAAAGAGCAAATGATAAAAAAAAAACCTTCCTGTTGTGGTGTGTGTGTGTGTGTGTGTGTGTGTGTGTGTGTGTGTGTGTGTGTACAAGCATGTGGGCATGGCACTGCACATGGGGAGGTCAGAGGACAACTTTTGGGAATGGGTTCTACATTTCCAGTATGGGTGTCTAGGGGCAAAGTTAGGTAGCCAGCTTGCACAGTGAGTTCTTTACCCTGAGCCATCTTGCTGGCCCTTAGCACACTGCTGTTTAGGGTGCTGTGCCTAGTTCTGTATAGCTACAAAGAGAGGGCCTGGACTATGGATTGAGTTGGATGAGATAGATAGTTATAAAGTTATAAAGTGCATGGAAGGTATCTGTGTTTATTTGACAGTACTAAATCCAGGGCCTCCATAGGAAGTAGATGGGTTTTCTTCAGAGCATGAACTTTGTTGTTTCATTGGCTTTCCCCCTTTTGTCTCTTGCTTTATGCTTGGAACTCATATTTTCCAGGTCTCCGAAGGCTTTACGTGATAAAGATATGACTAGCCGTTCCCCTAGACCTCCCAAAGTAAGTCACAGTTTAAAAAGTTGCTTCCTCTACATCTTCTCTTGATTTGTGGGAGATATTTTGCCTTTGGTATTACTGTTTCATAAAAATTTTTATTTTCTTTTGTATAGTTGTTTTGTCTGCATGTATGTGTGTACACCATGTGTGTACCTGGTGCCCACCAAGGCCAGAAGAGGGCCTCAGATCCCCTGGAGCTGGAGTTATAGATGGTTATGAGCTAGAAGTCAGACCTTGGTCTTCTCCCTGAGCTGTCTCCCCATCCCTATATTCTTCATAATAGATGTAGTGCGAATGAGGAGGCTGGTAAGAGCTGTCTAGTATTGGGTCCTTACTGTATGTGCGGCTCTGTGCTAACAACTTCACATGCTACATTGTCTTTAGAGACCCCAGAGTGATTTGAGGATGTTTGGAATAGGGGACGTTTTTTTCTCTGTCTGTATAGAACATGTTCAGCTTTTAAGTAGACAGTCTTACAAGGAGAGAACTTAGATTGCTCAAATGTCAGGCTTAAAGTGGGCCTTAAGGTCATCTAGTCTGATGACTTTCTACCTTTAAAAACCGTAATCCATGGTTAGACAGAGATTTTATATACATATATGATATCACCATAATAAAATTTATTATTTTATATAACTAAAAATAATAATAAAAGTTAGATTTTACAGTCAAAAGAAGCATAGAGTAATCCTTGCCTCCACCATAGGGGAAGTATTCTAATACTTTCTGTCCTGTTCTCTTCTTTCCTTTCTTTTCTTCCTTCTAGGTTTTGTTTGTTTGTTTGTTTTGTGTGTTTTTTGGTTTTTTTTTTTTTGTTTGTTTGTTTTTTGTTTTTTGAGGCAGGGTCTCACTATGTGGCCCTGGCTGGCTTGAACTTAGCGTGTAGACCAGGCTGCCCTAGAACCCACAGAGATCTGTCTCTGCCTTCCCAAGTCAGTTCTGATATGCAGGCAAAAGATTTTTTTTCTTGACAATTTTGAAAAAAGTCTTAAATGAAATATGGGCTAGGTGACCTGTAGGATTGCCCTGAATCCTAGTGCTGTGTGAGCATCTCGAGGGTGGGAGAAATTGACAGGCTACTCTTCTGGGTATCTGTAACTATAGACAGGGTGGACTACAGGAAGAAACCTTGGTTACCAGTGCTCAGTATATCTTTGCTTCCAGAATTCAGGCCACACAACCTGCAGGGGACCTAAGGTTTTCAGTGGACTGGTAGAAGGAGTAGTATCCCCATCCTCATGGGAGAGGGGTTGGGTTGCCTAAATTCTACACTAATCTCATGGAGAAGCAAGGGAGGCAGTTGTTTAAAAAGTCTTCCCCTTGAGAAGTGTGTGCACTGGTATCTGGTACAGGAGGGAGAATACTTTGAAGATGATTTGGAGGATTAGAAATGCCTCTTTTTTCTATTCAATTTTTAAAAATCTTATTTTATTTTACATGTATGAGTGTTTTGCCTGCATGTGTGTATGTGTACTGTGTCTATGCCTAATGCCTGTAGAGGTCAGAAGAGGGTGCCAAATTCCCTGGAACTGGAGTTATGAATGATTATGTACTACCAGGTAGGTGCAGGGAACCAAACCCTGATTCTCTGTAAGAGCAACAAGTGCTCCTAACCAGTGAGCCATCTCTCCAGCCCCACAAATCTCTCTCTCTCTTTCTCTCTCTCTCTCTCTCTCTCTCTCTCTCTCTTTCTCTCTCTTAAAAGCATCATTTTCTGAATCACTAGTTTGTTTGGTGAATGTAACAAGGCAATGTTTGGCCAGAGCTTAATTTCAGCAGGAGGCTGGGCCTCAGATTCCATTGCTCCTCTGTTTCTAGCTCTCAGTGTTGAATTTGAATGAAGCAGAACTTCCTTTCCCAGAAGATGACAGAAACATGATTGTGACCTGGGTTCCAGAAGGAGCGGAGAAGAAAATAAAGTGAGCATCTCGTCTAGCACTTAGAGGCCTCGATGCCTGTGCTCCTTAAATTCCCCGTGGTCTTCTGCACACCACTCCCCTTTGTGATCTCCCTCTTAACTCTCTTGTTATAAGCAGCAGCATGCCAGACACAGAAAGTGATCAAGGCTTGCTTCTGCCGTTTACTCCACTGGAGTTCTGTTGTGATGTCCTGTGAGATGCATGCTGTGGGAATTCTCTACTTCAAATTCACTATGGAAGTAAATAGCATAGACAGGGTGGTCCAGTTTGCTCACTACATGTGTTAGTTTTATATATATATGCATGCATGTGTGTCGTAGCACAAGTATAGTGGTCAGAAGACAGCTTGTTGAAGTTGGTTCTCCTACCATGTGGGATGGAATCCAGAGATCAAACTTAGGTAGTTGGGTATGACTTTCCACTTTTTTTTTTTAAACGTTTGTTTACTAAGGGGGTATGGGTATGCCAAGGAGCATATGTGGAAGTCAGAGGATAACTTATGAAAGAAAGTCAAAGGAGAATTTGCAGTAGGTGGTGCTCTCCTTCCTTTCCACCATGTGGGTTCCAGGGATCAAAGTCAGCATCAGGCTTGGTGACAGGCACTGTTACCTGGTAAGCCATCTTGCTGTTCTTCCTCCCAAAACTAAATCTGTTTATGAGGTTTAAGAAGTAAGTGTTGGACCCATGAGATGACTTAGCAAGCAAGGACTCTTTCCACCAGTCCCAATGACCTGAGTTTGATCCCTGGAACACACATGGTAGACTGAGAAAAGTGACCCCAACAAGTTGTTCTCTGACCCCCACATTGCACAGTGGCACATGTAACCTCAGTCCCCTCAATAAATACATGTAAAAAAAAATACTTTCACTTAAAAAGAAACATGGAAAAGAGCCCTCAGTAAAACATATAAAATTCTGATTTCAACCCTGAGACCTAGGGCATCGGTACAGAACAAACAGTATGTCAGACGGGGTCTAAGCAAGGGAGGCCCAGAGGCTTGCTAGCATTGACTCCTTTTTTTTTTTTTTCTTTTTTTTTTCTTTTTTTTTGGTTTTTTGAGACAGGGTTTCTCTGTGTAGCCCTGGCTGTCCTGTAACTCACTCTGTAGACCAGGCTGGCCTCGAACCCAGAAATCCACCTGCTTCTGCCTCCCAAGTGCTGGGATTAAAGGCGTGCGCCACCACCGCCCGGCTAGCATTGGCTCCTGTAGGAAAGCTGTTGGCTGTTGTTTCACAGTCACTGATGTTCCAGTTTTTTGAATGATTAAGTTAAAACTGTAATGACAAAGCAGCCTCCTCATTTTTAGCAACCTCCAGAATTTTTTTTCCATTTTCTCTTTGTGCCCAAATAGTCCTTCCTTAAACATGCTTTTGTGTGTGTATTACACTGTCACTGACCTGAGCCATAGAAGTTTGCTTGTTTTTCATGTAAGGAAGTGTGAGGAGGGAGCCCCAGGGACAGAATGCTGGCTATATGAGAGAAGAGAATGTGTAGCTTCCTGCCATCTCCAGGCTGGTCACTTACAGACAGCCTTAGTGTCTCTACTTAAAATATCTGGGAATAAGTTCTGGTTTTTCTTATTTCAAGGCCAGTTCGAAAGACTGCCGTTTCCACCTGGCCTGAGAAGAAGAGAAGAAAGAAACGGGGAGAGGTGAGTTCTGTGCTTTTGTCCCTTATGAAGTGATTCTGTAGGGTTGATGGTTTTGCTTATTCCCAAACTCACTCTTTTATATGAATGGACAAACTCCTTTACCCAAAGGGTAAAAGAAACCTTTTCTTTAAGAATAGCTACAGACGGTAGCTTCCCTAGCTACACTCTGTAGGAAGATATGGACTACTTTGAAGAGAGGACAGAGAGGAAACACTGGCCATCCAGCGAAGACTTTTGTCAGCTGAAAGCTAATCCCCAGTGTGATGGGGCAATATTCTAATGGACCAGGGGTTATTAAGATCTGGGTTCCCAACCCCAAGCCTGCCTTCCTGCTAAATGTGACCTGTATCCCTCAAAGTGGTTCCTTCTCCATTTCCTTACTTAACCAATTCCCATGTCAATTTTCAGTCTGGCATCTAATTAGATGGTTACTGTGGGTTTGTTCAGTGAATAAAGGAATGGCCTCTCCCGAAAAGCAAATTGATCTTGGCTTGATCTCAATGGAATAGGACGTTAGAAGCCCAGCAAGGGAGAAGTTGGGTGTCCTTCATGATGGAGAGGGGGTGAGGAAATTGAAGGAGGCCTGTGTGTTATTTGTTGTGGGGTGTCTGTCACCAAAATACCTGAGAGAGAAACTTCACAGAAGTTTTCTTTCTGTCAGCTCACGTGGTTGCTTGGCCTTACCTGCCTGGCAGGATGTTGGGCTGGTGGGAGCATGTGGCAGAGGATGATCTTGATAGACTGGCTACAGAGAGAAGGGAGTGCAGCAAGCAGCTAGGGAGAGCTGTGGCCTCTAGGGCCACGTGTCCAGATGCCTAGTGCTGTCAACCAGACACTTTCCCTAACTGCTTCCCAGTTATTCTCCATATTATGAGTCCATTAAAGGGCAATCCACTCCTTACACTCCTGTAAGATACATCCAGATACATCCAGAGGGTGCTTCACTAATCTCTTTAACGTTTTTATTTATTGTTGTTATCATCATCGTTGTCGCCGCTGTTGAGGTTGTCGTCATCGTCATCATCATCATAATTAGTGTGTGCGTGTGCGTGTGTAAGCACACGTTTGCCATCTTATGGGTATAGACATAAAGGACAACTCTTTGGAGTCGATTCTCTCCTTCTATCATGGGCTCCAGTTTGTGCAGCAAGGGCTGTTTACCACTGATTCTCATTGCCAGCCACTTGAGTGTTGTTTCCCCTCCCCACTTCCCTTCTCTCTCTTGCTCCCCCACCCTTCACCACACCCCCCACAACCTGCTCCCTCTGGCCTAAAGGGTTTATTATTATTATATGTAATTACACTGTAACTGTCCTCAGACACCTGTAAGAGGGCATCAGATCTCATTACGGATGGTTGTGAACCACCATGTGGTTGCTGGGATTTGAACTCAGGACCTCCGGAAGAGCAGTCAGTTATCTTAACCACTGAGCTGTCTCATCAGCCCCCTCAGTGTTTTTTAATTCAATTAAATTGACATGGTCTGGAATCAAGGAGCTTCATTTGTCAGGGTGGAATGTTGGTGGGAAGAAACAGGCTTGACAGGGACGCTTTGGAGAATTTCTTGCATTGTTTCTCTTCCAGAAGAGCAAGCCATCTCTGTACCCTGGAAGGCAGTACTTGAGGAGTCCAGCAGTGACTGTCCCTCCCCCATCTCCAGTACACTTCTTGGATCAATTAAGTTCTGAAAACATACCACTCTGGGCCCAAGTCGACATGCTTCCCCAGGATCTCCTGAAGGAGTGGTGAGCATCATGGCGCCGTGTGGGGAGAGCCAGAACCCTGCTTTTCATTGAAGCTGAGTAAAGGCAAAACTGTGCTCTGAGAACAAGAAGCCAGCTGTGACCCTGCTTGTTTGTGTCTGCTGACTGCCACTGCCATCCAAAGCTGACCATGTGCTGGGCTCAGACAGAACACATTATGTGCACTCTCACTTAAAATTCTCTTCTCCTTTTGTTTTTTTTTTCCACAGATTAATTATAGACGTTTGTCCATTTGGGAGGCAGAACGGTGTGTGTGGTTTGGAGTGTGACTCCTTTGAATTGTATGTTGAGACTTGATTGGCTTTGTGAATACTGGTGGCTTATCCAGCTCATTTCTGCATAGTCCTCCTCTTTACACACTGAGGAGGGTGATAACATTTGCCCTTGGGTGGTAGAAGGGGTTAGTGATTTAAAGCCTGGCATACAGCAAGCCCGTAAGAGACTCAGTTGTGGTCATGTTAGTTGATCGGGAAATGCATTACCCGTTACCGAGGGAGCCCTTGCAAGCCTTTTTAGAGCCAAAGTGGAAGTGTCTTCAGATGTCAGCCCTTTTTGTCTTTCTCTTTAACCCCACTCTCTGGGAAGACAAGCTGCTGACTGTCTGGGTGTCTTTGTCCCCTTTAGCATCTTGGAACACGAGAAATCTATGTCTCACCCTGCGGTGAAGATAGGGTTGTCCAAGATGAGGAAGAGTCTTCCCCTGGAAAAGAGCCGGACCGATAGTGCTATCTCATCTAAGATGTATCTGACTATCCAACGCCTCACCCTGCAAGTAAGAGCCACCCACCTCAGAGGAGGCCTACGGGAAGATCAAGCCCATCTGTCTTCAAGGCAGAATTGGTTTTCTGTTTATACTTCATTCTGCTCTGCTACCCCGGGCCCAGGCCTTGAAGATCCGAGGGCTAGATTGTATGGAAGTAGAAGTCAGTATGGGGGATGGGCAAGGGGAGGGATGCCTCTGGGTCTTCTGGACTGTTCCCAACTCTTTTTCCTTTGTCCTCGGACATTGGTACAATCCTGCTGCAAAACTTCAGTTTCTCAAACACGTTTTAGACTAGGCAGATAGACACATGTGTTTGGAACAAAGAAGGACCCACAGAAAGCCTTTTTTGTTAATAACCCCCACCTCTGGCAGAAACCATCACTGCGGTATCCTGCTCGTCTGAGGAAGCTGCGCTCCAGGAAGCGAGGCGAGGGCCCCGGATCTTTAGGTACCACCCTCCCCTCAACGCCGCATAGTTCTCTAAGGTCGTGTGGCTCCTGTTCAGTTCTGTTTCCTGCCACAGTCACACAGGTGCATGTGATGAACTCAGGAGACTCCAGTTTCAGAGAAGCTTCTTGCTTGGTCCTGGCCAGGGAAGGAGAGTCACCGTAGTGGGGCTGGTCACTGTAGGTAGCCTAGCAGAAGGTGTGGGAAGTCAGTGGGGGAGAGGACTGAGTCAGCTTCTCTGGTTACCAGATTCCTTGATGCAGCAGGAGAAGGCGGAAACCTCTAAGAAACAGGTAGAGTCTTGAGAAAAGCCCTTTGGATGTGGGTGTGGTGTGGGCTGGGAAGGGATACCCTAAGAGGAGGGTTCTCCCCTGGCTGCCTGGCTGTGGTTTTGAGATTGCCCTGACAGTCACTTAAAGTTCTTTCTTTTTGCAAAAGTTTTCTTCACTTCCCAAAGTCCTAATTCAGTTCCTTCTCGTGTTAATTTCATGTTAATTTTCGAGAAGAAAGCCAAGAGAAGTGTCGTGGGCCAGTATGGTATGTATACCACCTTTGCTTAGTCAAGTAGAATCCTGGGATGTGGTGAAGGGCAGAAGTCAAGAATGCTTTTGTCGTTTTGAAACTTACCTCTGTCAGGCATTCAGACTTGTTCTGGGAAAGCTCAGTCTGGCTGGCTGGCCTACCTCAAATCATCCTTTACCTGGATAGTCACTGAACAAGCAGGCTAGGCCATGTACCTCTTCACATGGGCTTCTGAGAGAAGACTGTCTCATAGTTAGAGTTTCTTCAGACCTTGCTTAGAAAGAACAGAGTGAGGACAGGGTGTAGTGATACATGCCTATACCATACATCACAGGCTGAGGCAGGAGGCTCCGCAGACATATCCTTTTCTCACAAGCCCTCTGACTTCCACACTAAAAGCTGGCGAGTTCTGAGGTTCAGCTGGCAGTCAACACATTGTATCAACAGTAGCCAGTACTCAACAGGCAACCATTATTTGGCTAGTGTTCATATTGAAATCTAGGATAGTACATTTCTTTTTGGAGTTCTGATCTCCTATGACTGAGGGATACACATAGCACTGTTTGGCTGACATTTCCCAGCTTGAATGCAGAGTGGGAAGGGCCAAGGAAAACTCACCCCGAATCTTGTAAGATTGTTCCTCCTTGTTCAGACTGTGTGCTGCTGGCTTTACTCCGCAAACAACAGGATTTCCAGAATTCCCTCTGGAATCTGGGGTACTGAGTGGAGTCAGGTGAGAGGCACCTGAGGCCCCTTGCTCTGTGCCACATCTCACTATTGTCTCTGGTATCAGCAACATCTGTTAGCCTGAAGGTCTACAAAGGGCGTTGAGCTTCATGTAGGAAGTAGAGGAGGCCCAGGTAGGAGATTTGTCCAAGGTGAGTTCAGATCCAGAGTGACCATTACCACTTTCACAGCTCTCTTCTGATACCTCTGCTTTGTCCAACGAGAGCTGTCTTGCTTGGGTGACCAGAGCTCCTCTTTGAGTTACAGTCATGGAGCAGTGGCCTGTCTTCTCTGAGTAGAGAAGGGCTTTACAGAAGAGTTGTCTTGTCAATTGGGTCTTTAACGTGTATGGCTTCCTGGTATGGGAAAAGAATTCCTGGAACTGAGAATAGCTTGTGAAGAGGCATCTTGGAGGAGTGTGACTGCTTAGTGTAGCTGTGAGTACTTAGGGGTGTGGTGGAGAGGGGGAAGTCTGCACACGGATTTGACCTTCATTTCTCTGGGCAGTAGGTCCAGCTTAGCTGCACACTGAAGCCAACTGAGAGGCTTTTAAAACTCTTTAACAAGCAACCTGAACCCTACATGTTTTAGATTAGAATTTCTGGAATTGTCTTCAATGTCTGTTCAAGCTTTCCAGTGCTGCTAGTATGAAGTTTGGATGAGAATCAGGGCTTGTTGGGAGCCAACAGGAAACGAAATGCTTGGAAACTGTTTGTCTAGAGAAAACTGGGAATCGAGAGGTTGAGCTCATTAAGGATGTTGTTGAGAAAAAAGCGTGCATAAGGAAACAACTGAGGCCCCGTATTAAGAAGCTAATGGGGTCTGCTGGGGTTATCACTAGAGAACAAATCACATTCTCAGAAGAGGGCTAGTAACAGGTGGAGACAGAGCTAGCAGCTCCTTGGTTGCTTTTCGACACAGGTTGCTGCTGTGTAGCCCAAGCTGGTTTGGCACTCACTGTCCAGGTCAGGCTGAGCCTGACCTCTTGGTTCTTCTTTCCTTGCTTCTAAGTGCTAGAATGACAGGAGTCATCCATGTCACTACCGTGCCTGACTTGCAGCTTCAGTTTCTCTTGATGCTGATGACTGCAGGTAGGATACTTTCTACCTCTTGAGGAATCCTGGGCACCTTTGTCTCATCTGTCTCTTTCATTGACAAGTTTTGAACGCAGCTCACATATAATATTACTTTCGTTCTGCACTTTTCAATGGCTCCTTCTTTGTGTTTGTCCTTTCCTATCCTGCATGGTGAGATTTGGCTTTGTCAAGCTTTAGCCTGGTGATGACACCTTGCTGGGGTGAGTGCTCACAGGGACAATTGTGCCATTGGCTTTTTTATCCACACTACCTATTCAGTATAGATGACACCTTTCTTTCTGAAAACTTGGACTGCTTTGCCAATTTGATAACTTTTGAGGTGTCCTTGTTGAACATGAATTTCACTGTCCTTTCAGATGGGCATAGATTGAACATGCTTTAGTCTTGGTTCTTTGGAAATTGGGGAAGATGTGGCATTCCCATAAATGTGCAAAGATACACTGAAATGCTTTTTATGATTTTTGCTTCAGACAGAAGTCATAAAGGGATTAGATTTCATTTGGTTCTTGTCACTCCAGCAATGGCCATAAGAGGGTCTGGATCTAGCTCTCTCTCTCTCTCTCTCTCTCTCTCTCTCTCTCTCTCTCTCTCCCTCTCTCTCTCCCCCCCTCTCTCTTTCTCCCTCTCTCTCTCCTTCTCTCTCTCTCTTTCTTTCTCTCTCTCTCTCCCCCTCTCTCTCTCCCTCTCTCTCTCTCTCTCTCTTTCTCCCTTTCCCCCCTCTCTCTCTCCCTCTCTCTCTTTCTCTCTCTCCCCCTCTCTCTCTCTTTTAAAATTTAATTTTATGTTTATGGGTGTTTTGCATGTGTATCTGTGGACCATGTGTATGTGGTGCCCGAGGGGGCCAGAAGAAGGCATTGGGACTACAGTTTCAGATGGTAGTGAGCTGCAGTGTGTATTCTGGGTTGTGAACTTGGGTCCTTTGGGAGAGCAGCCAGTTTTTTTAACCATTGAGCCATTTCTCAAGCTCTCTTCCCCACTTTTTGAGGCAGAGTCTCACTGTGTGTCCCAGCTGGCCTAGAACTTGCTGTGTACATCAGATTGGGCTGGAACTCAAAAATCCCCCTACCTTTGCCTCCTGAGTTCTTTGTGTACCATCACAGCTGGCACTGAGTCCTAATATATGTTTTACTTTCATTTTTAGTCTCTAGCAGATGCAATTACAGCCTAGGTAAACAGTATCACAAAGAGAGCCCAAGAGGCTTTACACGAGGTGTGCATATTTTGAAATATCACATGGAAACTCATAAATAGGTACATTTCTTAAAAATGCATATATAAGCATTATATATATGATATACACATACATATACATATACATACATACACATATCTATATCTATATATCTATATCTATATATCTCTATCTCTATCTCTATATCTATATCTATATCTATATCTATATATCTTAAAGGCACACCTTGACAAAAAGGAATTCACAAGGTCCCACTTCCTACTCTGGGGGTCAGCTAGAATTCCAGCAATAGGACATGAAATGCCAATAAGAAGAAGATTGAACTGGCTTTGTGTTACTAGGTCACATAATTCCATCAGTGCCAAGGACCAGCCTTAGCTTGGTGAAGGATTCTGAGGAAGGGGTGTTTGAGATCTATGAAAGAAATGACTTGAAGTCAAATTATGGGTACAAGCTAACAGTGTCTGTTCTGCTCAAGACAGCTTTCTCTGGAGATCTCCAGACAGCTCATCCAAATAGCTCAGCTCTCACAGACCAAAGCCTGTCTTTTATTTACATATCATTTCAACCCTTCACCCCAGGTTCCCTTTTGATTATCCCACTAATCAGAATTTTTTGACCTTAGTCCCTTGAGTCCTAGGAAAAGACAGCAAGTATATTTTTCTTAACATTGCAAATAAATTTAGAGACCTACCTGCCTTTGTAAGCACAGACAATAAGCTAGCTAGGTGGAATCCAGCTTTTGATTCCCACTATACCTGGGCCTTAAATTAGCTCTGTTCCAGGCTGACCTTGAACTCTGGAATCTCCCTGCTTTTGTAAGCACAAGCAATAAACTTAGCTGGGTAGGATCTTGCCCTGTGATCACCACTCCCCAAATCTCTTCATCTCCTTCCTTGATACCTTTCTGACAAGTTGTCTGCTAGTGGAACTGTCCCTGTTGCTTTAGGTCTGTGAAGCCCCTCATATAATTCACATTACATCCTTATATTTTGCAGAGTTGAGAAATCCTGTTTATATATTTTAAACTCATGTTTTTAGAGTTCTTTTCCACAGCCTTAAGGGCTTTCCTGAAAGTTTCATCATTTACCATTTTTGCTAAGGACATAGACACATCCTCGGTTCCTAGACTTGTGCTGTCTCTGATTATCATGGAGTCATTAACCTTGGCATTGAGAATATTCCCTGATAGCCATAGCAGGGAGAATATTTTCTGATAACCTTGACATGGAGACTATTTCCTTTTTTTTTTTTTTTTTTTTTTTTTTTTTTTTGTGACGGGGTTTTTTTTTTTTGCCCTGACTGTCCTGGAACTCACTCGGTAGACCAGGCTGGCCTCAAACTCAGAAATTCGCCTGCCTCTGCCTCCCAAGTGCTGGGATTAAAGGCGTGCACCACCACCGCCCGGCGAGACTATTTCCTGGAGGAACATGAATATATATGTATGTGCGTGCGTGCGTGCGTGCGTGCGTGCGTGCGTGCGTGCGTGCAGCGTATGTATGTATATATTATACAAACAAGCCTCACACCTAGCAACCTTTAACATTCATGGAGGCCCATGCCCTACTGGTTCTGTTCCAGGGGAAGAAACCATGTCAAGCTCTTTCTTCCATGACCAAGAAGGATTCAGCATGTCAGGACAGGAAAATGAACAAAAGCCGTTGGAAGAGGAGGAAACATCCTCAGAGAGACATGTGAGTATACACCAAGGCCTCTGTTGAGGCCCAGTTTCAACTCTCTCTTACTGGGTAGCAAACTACCCCAAAGTACAAGCATAGATGATCTATTTAGTCTTTTTTTTCAGATAGGATCTTGTTATTTAGCCAAGGCTAGCCTAGACCTTGCTAAGTAGCCTAGGATGTCTTCAGATTTGATTTTTCTGCCTCAGTCTCCTGAAGACTAATCACAAGCTCATTTCACCATGCCTAGTCCATGATGTGTTGTTTCTTCTAATAAGTCTGTGGGTTGACTGGACAGTCATTCTTCACCTACTTGAGGTCATTCGGTGCTACTGGGAGGGGGTTTAGCATAGTCACCTGTGTTCTCTTCTATGATTTCTCTTTAAGTAATTTATTGATGCTTAACAACGAACCAGTCATTTTCTGTCTTTTAAAAACACATTTTATTTTATGTGTATGTGCAATGCTAGAGATACAGGGGGAGAGAGAGGAGAGAGAGACTGAGAAACAGAGAGACAGGCACAGGCACAGGCACAGGCGACACAGACACAGACACAGACACAGACACAGACACAGACACAGACACAGACACAGACACAGACACAGACACAGACACAGACACAGACATGACAGGGGAGAGGAGAGGGAGGGGAGGGGAGGGGAGGGGAGGAGAGGGGAGGGGAGGGAGGAGAAAGTGAATATGTATCGTGGATATGCAGTACTGATGGGCCACAAGAGAGCATCCGATCACCCGGGATTCAAATTGGAATTGTGGGTAGATGTTTGCTTCCTGATGTAGTTGCAGGGGACTCAACTCCACAACAGCAACAATTTCTCTTGACTGCTGAGCTACCCCTCTAGCCTGCTTTATTTCATTAATTATTTATTAATCAACAATCTCTCCTGACTGCTGAGCTATCCCTGTAGCCTGCTTTTTTTCATTAATTATTTATTAATCATTTTTTCTAGTTGCTCCTTAAATGATCAACTTAGAGCTGAAACAGTGTTACTCCTTACACCATTTATTGCTTGAAGAAGTCACCATTTCACTTAGATTCCCAGGTGTAAGAATAGACCACATCTCTTGATGCGAGCAGTGGCTGTTCTGGCAGCCACCTCTGGAGGAAGGTTTTCTTTAGGTGACTTCTGGAAGTGGGGAGAAGTGGGCCCTGGTTTCGTCTGGTTGGTCTGGAAAGCAGAGCATGTATGAGATGGGCTTGCTTTCAGTTCTAGGAAGTAGATCTTTATCCTGTCTTAGATGTTAATTTCCCCAAGATAAGTGTGTTTTCGAAAACTCTTTTAGTTTGCTAAGGTCTATATTCACATTTCTTCTGCTTACCCCGGTGAATTTTAGGCCCCCTTAGATGAGGTGTATGAGTTTGGCAGCTACTACACAGACTACTACACCTGTCCGGAGGACGGTAAGTGGAGCAGTCTTAGTAAGTGCCTGAGGATGGGGAGAGCTGACCCTGTGCTAGTCTGGGTGACTGACTTTTCAGGAATGGGGTCTGGTTTGTAAGTGTGAGCCCAGCCCTTATAATCTGGAGAGGTCCTTAAGAGACCCTTGTCTTTCCTGAAATGCTGCTTGTTACAGTCATTTGGGAGAAATTTGCCATACAATTAATGATTGGGTCTTCTTTTAGGTGCTGCCATATATGATACAATTTACCAGGACCTTGATGAGGAGGTGGGAGTTGAGGGTTCCAGCAAAGACAGCAGCCCCAAGAACCTTTCTGGAGTTACAAACGACATGGGCTGGAACCCTGATCTCAGATTGCTGAGGCTTCTGCAGGCCACTGAGGAGGAAGACGAGGAAAGCCATTATTCCAAGGCACAGAGTGAAGCATCTCTGGAAGCTTAGCTCAAGTCATCACTTAGGGCAGCCTTAGCCAGAAGAGTTCTTGGTATTCTGAGGACAACAACCTTGGACACAGGGAAGAAAAGAGAGAATGTTGTTCTCTGGATCCTCTGTCAGGACCAGGCCCTAGACACCCTGTATTCTTCATTTACTTTTTAACTCCAAAATGAGTGAGAAAAAGCCCTAATCCCACAGAATATAGGCAGCTTTCCCACAATTAAACACAACCCCTTCTAGCAAAGACTCTTTCTCTGTTTCCAGGAAGAGAGAAGGTAGCACTTGCTCATGTCTGGTTTTTTTTTTTTTTTTTTTTGGGGGGGGGTGAGGTCCCCTTTATCTCTTTTCATAAGTGTTTGCAGTGCTGGGAAGCTGGGTTCAGCTTATGGGAACCTTCACAATATCCCTACCTGCTCCTTAGCCCCTGGAGATGGTTCTCTTTGGCAATGGGCCTGCACTGTTATTGAGTGATGATCACTGTGTAGTAGTTCCACCTAAAAGTACACTATTGAAAGAAAAGTTTATCTTGTCCACAAATAATTCAATATGTATCTCTAAAGAAAAGCACTAAAAATCTAACAATTATTTCATCCTACAGAATTAATACTGATTGCTTGATTTCAAATACCCAAACATATTTAAATTTCCATGTGTCAGTGAGGTTTTTTGTTTATAGTTGACATGTCACATTAGAATTCAAACAAGGTCCATTAACATGCACTTGTTCCATATGCTCGGTTCTCTTTTAATCTGAACACCATCCTCCTTCTTTCCTCTTCTTTTCCTAGAATTCATACCAACTCTGAAGAGCTTAGCTTTCCAGTTGTTCAGGAATCTAGTCTGGAGGGAATGTCAGTGTTCACAGAGACCCGGAATTCCAGAGTCTCAGGAGCCTCCTAACTTTGTTTTACATGGATTTTTCCCCCAACAATTTTTAGTCTTTTAAAAAACTTTTAACAGGGTGGTATTGCCCATTAAAGGCCCATGCCTTTAATCCTAGCATTCAGGAGGTAGAGGCAGGTGGATTTCTGAGTTTGAGGCCAGTCTAGTCTACAGAATGAGTTCCAGGGCAGCCAGGGCTACACAGAGAAACCCTGTCTCAAAAAGCCAAAAAGCTAAATGAAATCAAACAAAACCAAAAAATCCCAGAAATCTTTTAACTGGTAAAAATTCAAAGTTGCATAAAAAGTACAGGAAATATAACATAATAAATATAATATAATATAATATGATATAGCAAAATTCTAAAGTTCATACTACCTGGGGCATTGTTAAGAAAGGCCCTTGGTGGGTTGGATCACATAGTTTAGAAAGAGACCTACTGTTGTTTTCTTTTTCTAGCTAATGTTGTTCATAATGGAAGGAGAAGTCTATAAGGCCAAGGATAAGCATACCTTCTTTTTAAAATGTCATTCTTTAGGAACTTTACAATACACACAATGTATTTTGATTATATTACCTCCTGTGTCTCCCAAGCATACCTTCTTGAAGTCTCATTTCTTCTTTTGTATTTGGCTACTGACATCTGGAGCTCTAGAATTCCCTGACTAAATGGTCTCTCACATTTGCCTCCATGGCCTCTGCATGGCTCTTTCATGAGACTGTCATCTAAATGTGTGCTGCTGGGTTTGAGGTGGTTAAGGAAGGGCTAGTTAGAGGGGATGCATCCAGAGCTTGGGCATAGGGATTGGGGTATCTGCAGGTGTGACTTACCTTATCACAGTGGGAGCTGGAAACATGAAGGATGGACAGTGAACTTAGATTGTACTGGATGTCAGGTGTGGTATCTCAAGGAATCTATCTGCAAGACTGAATGATGATGGACTTCCAGTTCATAAGGATATACTGGTGTTGTAGTTACTTTTCTATTGCTTTGACAAGACACCACTACCAAGGCAACTTGTAAAGCAAAATGTTTAATTTCCTCTCAGGGTTTCAGAGGCTTAGAATCCATGATGATGGAGTAAGACATGGCAGCAGGAACCACTGAGAGCTTACATCTTGGTCTGAGAGTATGAGACAGAGAAGGAGAGAGCACTGGGATTAGTGCAAGTCCTTTGAAGCCTCAAAGCCAGATCTCCTTCCACAAGCCCACACCTAATCCTTCCCAAAGAGTTCCACCAACTGGGTGGCAAATATTTAAATCAATGGGCCTATAGGGGCTATTCTCATTTAAACAACCACATCTAGTCAAGTAGGAGAAGAGTATGTGGTATCTTGATTTATAATTCTTAAATGCTGTAATAATGAGGATTTGGGGCAGGTGGAATGGCTCAGTGTGTGAAAGTACCTGCAGTGCAAGGCTGAAGACCCAAGCTTGATCCTTGGTTCCCATGTCGTCCTTGTGTTTGACATGACTCATACCTGCCCACACACACATCTACAACACACAAATAAAATTTAAGAAAAATTCGGATTGTACATATTGTTTGGTAGTTTTAAGGAGGGGGAATTTAAACCCATAGTTTTATGGGTGAGGACCTGGAGCTGGAAGGATAGATGTGACTTGAATGAGATTGTCAACTGGGAGAGATGGAACTGGGCAAGACTCTAGGTCCCCTAGTGCAAGGTCGAATCTTTTCACCTCTGCTTTTCTTCCTTCGTCCTCCAGTCCATGTCCCACTGTCCGTCACCGTGTTCAACCAGCATCTGACTTGTCCCTCTGCTCAGTAGGGTACTTGTCTTCCTTTGTGATCAATCAGAGTGAGTCCCAGGGATGGCAACCCCTATTTGGAGGTCGATCTTATTTTGTTTCTATCCCTCCTTTCACTAGATTATTAAAGAAAGGTTCGTTTCATTCACAAGTACCTCAATGTGTGTCTCTAAAAGAAAAGCATTTAAAAATCCAAAAAATTATTTCACTCTGCAAAAATTAATACTGGTTTCGTACATGCAGGCAAAACACCAATGCACGTAAAAGAAAAATAAACAATTTTTATAAAAGGAAATAACTTTAAAATGCACCAGTGTGTGTGTATGTGTGTTTGTGTGGGCATGCATGTGTGCCCACATGTGGCACTTTGTGTATTGGTATTGTGTATTTGTGTATTGTGTATTTGTGTATATGTATTGGTTTGTGAGATTTGGTTCTCTCCCTCACCACGAGGGGCTCTGGGTTTAAACTTGAATTGTCAGACTTGGCAGCAAGTGCTTATACCCACTGAGCTATCTTGCCTGTCCACTTTTGAATATTTTCTTGAAAAAAAAGTTTCTCCCTCCTCTTTTTCTAAAATGTTCATTCCATATCTATACTGTTTTGCCTACAAGGGTACATATGTACCATGTGTATACCTGGTGCCCACTGAGGTCAGAAGAGGGAATCAGATCTTGTGGAAATGGAGTAACCATGTGAGTCCCAAAACCTGGGATTTAACAAAAAAAAAAAAAGATTTATTTTATTTATTGTATATGTATATATACTCTATCTGCATGTATGCCAGTGACCTGCATGCCAGAAGAGGGCATCAGATCCCATTATAGATGATCATAAACCACTATGTGGTGACTGGGAATTAAACTCAGGTCCTCTGGAAGAACATCCAGCACTCCCAACCACTGAGCCATCTCTCCAGACACCCCTTCTTCTTCTTCTTCTTCTTCTTCTTCTTCTTCTTCTTCTTCTTCT
>JANHMN010000004.1:80023120-80089498 GCA_030674055.1 Rhabdomys pumilio | reverse complement strand
CTCCCTCTCCCCCTCCCCCTCCCCCTCCCTCTCCCTCTCCCCCTCCCTCTCCCTAACTCTCTCCCTCCCACTTCCTCCAGGTGTGAGTATGGGCTGAGGTTGTTGCTTGCCCAGGGTTTAAGTCCTAGCACCACAAGGAAGAAGAGAAAACCAAGAACCAAGTCTGTGTGTACTTGTGAAACATTTGAAACAGTCTTACATATAGCCTAGCCCAGCTTCTAGTTTGAGATCGTTTTTTGCCTCTGCTTCTCAAGGGCTAGCTAGAATTGTAGGTGTGTGGTACTGTCAGGGAGCCTGGGTTTTGACTATGTCTTGACTAGGTCACACATGTTTAAATATACAGGGAATGGACTGGTGAGATGGCTCAGTGGGTAAAGGCATTTACCACCAAGCTTGATAACTTAAGTTCAGTCTCCAGGACTCATACGATGGCAGCAGAGAACTGATTTTTATGCATCTGACCCCCTCATCACAAGCACACATACACACACTCACACACTGCGGCAAATGTGTACCTACACCGAGAGAAAAAAAAAAAAAAAGCATAGAAAGGGACTGAAGAGATGGCACAGCAGTGAAGAGCACTTGGTGCTCTTCCAGAGGACCTGGCACCTACATGGTGCTCATGACTGTCTGTCACTCCAGTTGTAGGGGACCTGGCGGCCACTTCTGGACTCCATGCACTGCATTCACAGACACATATGCAGGCAAAACACTTACAGATATAACATAAAATATTTCTAAAATAGAAGTAGAGTGTAGTTTGGTGGAGTACACCTGTAATCCTAGACTCAGAAGTTGGAGACAGAATTGCTAGTTTGAGGCCAGACTGGGCTACATAACAAGATTCTGTCTCAAAACATTCTTGACTTCTTTCTTGAGTCTGTACAGTGTATAAAGGTATTTCTGCCTTGGAGGGGATTGTGAAAAGTTACCTGTTAATTTTCTCTTCTTCTCATTTACTGATTCGTTGTAAAGCCATTCATGCTATAAACATCATTTTTAAAGATTTATTTGTGTGTGTGTGTGTGTGTGGTTTGTCTGCTTGGATGAGTGTATGTGCGCATGTGTGTGCAATGGTGCATTTGTGGAGGCCAGAAGAGGGCATTAGATCCCTTGGAGCTGGAGATCCCGTGGAGCTGGAGTTACAGGCATCTGCGGAAAGCCTGGCTGGTCCTGTGGGTGCTGGGATCTGAACTCCAGTCCTCACAGTTGTGCAGCAAGCATGCTCAGTCACGGAGCCATCTCACCAGCCTCCACTGCACAGTGATCAGCTGAGCCGCTCCTGTGGCTAAAGCACTGGTCTAGGTTATGTGAGAGTCTCTGGTCTCATCGTCTCTCGTCTTAGTCCTTCTGAGATCACTTAGCCATCAAGTCACATTAGTGATATCGTCCAAACCCTCTGGCTCTACTCTGATGCCTTGGCTATTTCCCTGATCTGGGCCCAGCCTTGTGTCTCCTCATTAGTGCCTCAGCCCTGCACTCTGCATAGACTGACAGCACACCTTTCAATGTAAGTGTGTTGTATGATACCTTAAAGCCTTCCCTTACCCAGAGATTAACACAGACTCTTTCACTGACTTCGTGAGCTTCACAGGGTACAGCCACCTGGATTGGCTTTTCCCCAATTGCCTGTTCCCTCTTTATTCTGTATGCTCTGACCGTGGTTGCTTTTATTTTGATTTCTAATGAGCTGTGTTCTGTGCTATTTTCAGACTTAAAATTTTTTGGGACTTTCCATTCACCCTGGAACATTCTTTTTTCCTTTCTGTTTGGCTATTTTCTATTCATTTTAGGTTTCAGCTTACATGTCCCCTGATTTGTAAATAAGCCCTTTTCCCACCTGGACACTGTAAGAATGAGATCCCTCTTTCATTCTCTTCTCATGGTCTCTACGGGGTGTGTGGGCCACAGCTTGTCTGTTGCCACTGCTAATGCCAGATTGTGAGTTCCGAGAGTGTCACTGCGTGTTTCCACACTTGGGTGAGTGTCTTGTGAGTGCCCAGCAACACACGCTGAAGGAGGGAATTAATGAAATGCACGTCTAACATGTCTTCTTTCTTTCATTCACTTGTTCTTTCTTTATTCCTATTATTATTATTATTATTATTATTATTTATTATTGTTGTTGTTGTTGGTTTTGAAACAAAATCTCACTGTGTAGCTCTGGTTGTTCTGGGACTCACTGTGTTGACCAGGCTGGTCTCGAACTCACAGATATCTGCCTGCTTCTGTCTTCCTAGTGCTGGATTACAGACATATGTCACCATGTCCAGCAATTCTTTCTCTTTTTTTTTAAATTAAAAAAATTAATGAATTTGGGTATTTTTCATGCATGTATATCCGTGCAATATGTGTATTCCTGGTGCCCAAAGAGGGCAAAAGAAAGCACTGGAACTGGAGTGACAGACAGTTCTGTGCCATCACGTGGGTGCTGGGACTCTGTAAGAGCAGCCAGCGCTCTTAACTGCTGAGCCATCTCTCCAGCCTACTCCTTTTCTTTAGTGTACTCCAGAGCTAGCAGAGTAAGATACAATACACAAAAGTGGAGCTGTGGTGGTGAGAAGGGTCAGCCAGGATGTCATCATTTGAAACTGTGTTTCCATGTTCGCTGTGGGTGGCCTTTGAGGTGGAGGGGGATGACACAAGTGGGATACATTTGGACAATAGGCAAGGAGTTGAATTCTTCTGGGAACGAGTACGAGGTAGGGCTGAGGAACGCTTGGGACCAGCTTGTACACTAGTGGATAGACAATAAGACTGAATTACTGTTTCAGAAAATGTTGATCCAGCGGCCATGGGAAACTGTAGAGCGACCACGGAGACTGAGCAGGAGGCTTTCCTGGGCGTGAGGGTGGGAGGTGTTTGGGGTCTGGATTAGTGGGTGGTGATTGACTGTAGGGAGTCCAGAGGGGATGAGGACTGAACAGTGAAGGTGGGAAGGAATGGAGGGGAGGGAAGAGCCATTGCTTTCAGCCAGATTTCCACCAGGTGCTGTCTCTAGCAGAGAGTCAGAGCCAAGTGGAGGAGCCAGTCGGAGGAAGGAAGAATTCATTCATCAAACCTTTATGTGGTCAAGTGAAGACTACATTTCCCTGTGGAAACTCAGTGTATGGAGTTTTTTAAAAAAAATGCAAATGTGAGGAGGAGGTTAGAGCTGACGTGGCGACTGCAGCTAACAAACTATTCCAGTTCCCCCGCTCCACACAGTACCTCCAAAGGGAGGCCAAGACAGGGAAGGGAAATGCACGGTCCTTTCCATTTGTAATGCCATGTGATTTTGTGAGTGACATAAGGGGTTATTTCAGGGCAATTGTAGCTATTCACAATCTATGTCTTCTATGCTGATTATATAATTGAAATTCCTGGCGAGATTTGGACACTCACTCGCCCCACCCCCACCCCAGTTTGTGGCAGGTGCTAAATGGGCAGTAGGCAGCTATGAAAACCCTCAGCCACTGCGCTGGAGTAGTAGTTTTCTCTGAGTGGAAAGATGGTCTTCTGGCTAGATTTATATCAACGCTGAAGTAGTAGTTTTCTCTGAGTGGAAAGATGGTCTTCTGGCTAGATTTATATCAACTTGACACACTGTAGTCATCTGAGAGGCGAAAACCTTGATTGAGAAAATGCCTCCATAAGATCAGGCTATGGACTAGCCTATAGAGCACTTCCTTAATTAGAGATTGGTTGGGAGGTCCCAGCCCCTTGTGGGTGATGCTGTCCCTGGACTGGTGGTTCTGGGTTCTATAAGAAAGCAGGCTGAGGAAGCCAGTAAGCAGCACCCCTCTGTGGCCTCCAGGTTCCTCCCTGTTTGAGTTCCTGTCCTGGCTTCCTTCAGTGATGGACTACAATATGGAAGTGTAAGCCCAATAAACCCTTTCCTCCCTAACTTGGTTTTTGGTCATGGTGTTTTGTCTCAGCTCAGACGGAAGGGGAAGCCAACAGTTAGGGTTCCAGAGCAGGTGAACTGTCGGAAAGGTGGGCAGTCAGAAAGGAGGAAGACAGGTGTGTCACGGTCAAGGTGGCCTGGGTGCTTGGATTGGAGAGTGATCTTGGAGTCATCAGAACAGTCAAAAACAGCAGTAGACTTGTGTGACATGTCAAAGGGCAGGAAACTGGGGAAAGAACAGGTCTGGGGCAGAGCAAGAAGCACATTTTCCCTGGAAAGGTAGGAAGAACAATGGTTAGAGAAGTGAGAGGACCCAGGCAAGGTGGAGGACAGCCAAGAACAGAACAGAAATGCAGCTTCCATAAGGGAATTGATGGTGGCCGCCATACCAATGAACAGCTTTACCTGAGAGGTGGTGGCAGGAAGAGTGACTGATGATAGTCTGGGAACTTTTCTGTTACAGCTCCAGTAAAAACCAGCTTCCTGGAAGAACAGGCTCCTTGTGGATCATGGCCTTTCCCCTTTGTAATCTGCTGCCGCCCGCCCGTGGAGCTGCACTTTGACATCTTACACGGATGCAGAAGAAGGTTCTGCTCTACCTCAGCCTTATGGTCCAGCTTGCCGGGTCCAGCTCAGCCACAGATGTAAGCAGTAGTGGTTGTGCTTCCTACGAATTGACCCTGCAGCATTTCCTCCCATGGGTAGAGCCAGATTCTCACGTGCCTGTGAACACTCACTTGTTAAGCGTTTCCCTGGAGTTTTCCTCTTGTGATGACCTCATCAGAATCTAGATAAAGGCAGCCTTCAGCAGTTTGTTCCTGGATACAGGGGGCCCTGAGTGTTTTCAGCCAATGGTCCCTTATCCTGGTGGTTACATTGTTCTTAAAAAAAAAAAAAAGATTTAAATAATTTGAAAACCCTTTTTTACTCACACCTGCTTAGCACTTCCAGTGTTTTCTTTCTTTCTTTTTTTTTTTTCCAGTCTTTTGAGCAGATGCAGATTGCAGTACATCGTTTTCTTTTGGCCTGAAAGACCCTTAATATTCTCCTAGTGTCTGTGTAGAAGTTGCATGCATTCAGCTTTTGCAAATCAGAGAAAATACTTAGTCTTCATTCCTTTGAAAGGTATTTCTGCTGAGTGGAGAATTCTTGTTGACATTTTGTTTCTTTTCCTAGCATTCAGGAGGCAGAGGTAAGTAGGTGTCTGAGTTCAAGGTCAGCTTAGTCTACATAGTGAGTTCCAGCCCACCCAGGGACTATATGCCCAGACTCTGTCTCAAAACAGAAAGCAAAACAAAATAACCCCCTCTGTAACTCCCCACCAAGAACAATAACAACAAAACTGGAGGTTCCTACCTGTCTTCTGCACTCCAGAAGAGGAGTCTGACGTCATTCTCAACTCTGCCCATCTACACATGGGCTATTGAGAGGTCTGCTTCTGAGACTCCCTCATTTCACCAGCTTCAGGCATCTTATCACAAGGCTCTGGCATAGGTCTCTTCACAGTTCTTTGTTTGGGATTCATTGAGACTTTTGGATTTGAGATCTTGTAGTTTCTTTGAATTTGGAAAGATACAGTCCACTGCCTCCTGCTTCCTTTAGGGTGCAGTGTGCATGTACACACAGGGCTGTACATTTGTGTGCCTTCCAGGAGGCCAACCTCCAGGGTAGTTTCTCAGTTGCTGACATGTTGGTTTTGAGGCAAGGTCTCTTAGTTGGCCTGGGACTAACCCAGTAGGCTATAATGGTTGGCTCAGGAGCTCCAACATTCACCAGTCTCCATGTCCCCAACACCATGATTACAAGTGCGTGGTACCATGCCCAGTTTCATATGGAGCTCTGGGATAGAACCCAGTCCTCATGCTTACTCAGTGAACACATTAGTCACTGATCCATTTCCCCAGCCCTTGAATGTGTTTTTTGGTTTCCAAGTTCACTAATCTGCAGTGCCAAATACACTACCAATCCCATCCTGTGCAATTTTCTTTCATCTCAGACATCGTGTTTCCCCTTCAGATAGTCAATATTTCACTTGGCTGTTTCTTGATAAAACAAAATAACTTATAAGGAACAAAGATTTATTTTGCTCACGAGTTCAGAGTTTCTGTCTGTGGTTACTTGGTCTGTGTTTCTGGGCCTGTATAGTAAGGTGATGTACACCATGGTGGAAGCCAGTGACAGAGGAAAGGTGGTCGTTTCACCACAGTGGCCAGAGAGAATGAGAGAGACAGAGACAGAGACAGAATGAGAGAGAAAGACAGAGAGACAGTTAGAGAGACAGACAGAGAGACATGAGAGAAAATGAGAGCCAGAACCAGAGAGGGAGATAGAATAACAGAGACAGAGGCAGCTAGACAAAGACAAAGATAGACAGAGACAGAAAAAATGAGAGATACAGACAGAGAGACAGAGACAGAGAGAGAGACAGAGAGACATGAGAGAAAATGAAGGATAGCCAGAGCCAGAGAGGGAGATAGACAGAAATAACAGAGACAGAGAGACATGCAGACACAGAGAGACAGAGACAGCTAGACAAAGACAAAGATAGAGACAGAGAAAGAATGAGAGAGACAGAGACAGATAGTCAGAGAGAGATAGAAAGACAGAAACAGAGAATGAGAGAGGGAGAGAGAAGAAGAAAAAGGAGGAGAAGGAGGAGGAGAAATAGGAGGAGGAGGAGGAAGAGGAGGAGGAGGAGACGGAGACGGAGGAGACGGAGACGGAAGGAGAAGGAGAAGGAGAGAGAAGGAGAAGGAGAAGGAGAAGGAGAAGGAGAAGGAGAAGGAGAAGGAGAAGGAGAAGGAGAAGGAGAAGGAGAAGGAGAAGGAGAAGGAGAAGGAGAAGAGGCAGTCAAAAGCAAGACATACGCTTCAAAGGAATGCACAGGTGGCCTACTTCCTCCTACCAGGCCCCACCTCCCATAATAGCTCATTCAGAAAGCACTCACCAACGGTTCAACACACTGAGGGAGTTAGAGTCTTCAGAGTCCCCTCCAATAGCACCATTAGCTGGGCACCATGCCTTCAGCACATAAGCCTTTGGGGCCATTTTACATCCAAACAATAACACTGTTAAAGTACTTCTCGGGCACATAAAATATAGTTATACTGACTATTTTAATGTCTTTGTCTACAGAGTTACCAGTTGTGTTCTTCCCTGGGTTTATTTCTATTGATTGATGTTCCTTCTTGCTGTGGGTCATATTTCCTGCTCCTTGGCATGCCTGGTGGCTTTTCATTGGACTTTAGATATGACTAGTACCTGGCTGCGTGCTAGATATTTTTGTATTCCTATAAATAATCTTGAGCTTGTTCTGGGATGCTGTTATGTTACAAAGAAACAGTTTGATCTTTTTGGGTCTGGCTGTTAAGCTTTTTTAGATGGGGCCAGAATTGCACTGAATCTAGATCATAAATGCAGCAAGACCCTTCTGGGTATGGTACCCAGTGCCTCGTGACCTGGGGAGGGGAATCTTCCAATTCTGGCTGAGGAAAAGAAAAGCTGTTCTTGGCTCTGTGTAAGCTTCAGAGACTGTTCTTTCTAACTCTTCTAGGCATTTCTTTGTCATCCTTGGGTACTTTCTTTATATCCAGGAGTCATTGGTATTAGCAGAAAGTTAAGGTAGGACCCTTGACAGATTTCTAGAGTACTTTTTGTCTTTGTGTGGCCACCTTCTTTCTGTTACCAACGAATTCTAGCTACCTGGGCCTCCCAAATGCTTGATTCAGGAGTTGGAGTTGCCTTTTGGAAAACCTCCTCTAGCAGTGGGCTGATCTGGTTACAGGACTCACCTTTATCTCATATCTTGAAAACTACTCTTCCTTCCTTCCTTCCTTCCTTCCTTCCTTCCTTCCTTCCTTCCTTCCTTCCCTTCCTCCCTCCCCCCTTCCTTCCTTCCTTCCTTCCTTCCTTCCTTCCTTCCTTCCTTTCTTCCTTTTCTTTCTTTTTCCTGGTCACTTCAGATAAAAGGGAAAATCCAGTCCCTGCTATTTCACTTTGACTAGAAGCAGAAGTCTGCAATGTTCTTTAGGTTTAGAACTCTCTGGAATGCAAGACTATGTCAAGCCAAGTGCTTTTTATTAGACCAGGAAAAGGGGTACTTCTCCAAGGGCTGAAAGGGCTTCCAACTCAAGTACAAGGATCGAGCACTTTGAGGGTACTGTGCGTTCTTCCCGGATCTTATCAAACCTCTGACCTCAAGTTAGCTGTTTCACTATCCTTTGGTGGTGTAGGCTTACTGTTTTTCATGGTGAAGCTGTACCTCTGAGCTCACACTTGACATCATCATTTGGGGACCGGGGTAGCTCAGTTTCTACTTAGTTGCTGTTTTGTGTATTTAGGTCACCCAAAACTTCTCTACTGGAGGCAAATGAAAGTTCCTTCTGTGCATTTACAGAACCCAGTAGTTGCTGCTGCAGACAGCACTACTCCAAAGATGTGGTGTTCCACTTTGAAGATGAAGTGCAGACATACTCTTAAAAAGCAGGTCCTCCATTTCAAGGGTGAACAAAACACCACTTAGCCAAGCATTTCGTCTGGTTAAATTTAGAACAAGAGAGGGAGAAAAGAAAGAGTTCAGAATATTCTCTGACATTGAGCCCTGGGTATTTTTCCTTTTAGAGTGACTTGGGCACATTTTCATTCATGTAGACCTGTTGTCACTCACCATTGTATTCTGGAGGGAAGGTCAACAATGCCTGCCTTGTTGCTCAATCCAGCAGGCCCTTCTCAACTACTAACCTACTTGACCCTTCAATGGCATTTAATGTGGGTGGTTCTCTTCAGCACGTTCCCTGGCTTTTCTTCTCCCTCACCTCGTCTTTCTGTTTCCGTCCCTCAGTCGGTGGGTTGCCTGGTTAGACCCTGAACCTTCCTCTCCCATGGAACATTGTCTTTGGGGTTTTTAAAACCCACTCCTGTGGCTTCCCTGGGAATTTCTAAACCGGTATCTAGCCTGAGCATTTCTTCTGTGCACCTGCCCAGAACATTCAGTTGCCCATTTGCCACCTTCTCATCGACCCTATGGAGCTAACCCACCCTTAGCTCTCTCCTCCTGGCTAGTTTTATGTCACCTTGGCATAAGCTAGAGTCATCTAAAAGGAGGGAACCTCAAAGCTGAGCAAGTGCTTCCATAAGATCCTGTAAGGCATTTTCTTAATTCCTGATTGATGAGCCATGACCCAACCAACTGTGAGTGGTACCATCCCTGGACTGATGATCCTGGGTTCTATAAGAAAGCAGGGCGAGGGAGCCATGGCTAGAGCAGGAAGGTAAGCAGCATCCCTCCATGGCCTCTGGATCAGCTCCCGCCTCTATCCTGCCCTGACTTCCTTTGATGATGAACAGTGATGTGGAGGCATAAGCCAAATAAACCCTTTCCTCCCCAAGATACTTTAGCCATGGCGTTTATCCAGCAGGAGTAGCCCTAACTAGGACGAGCTCACAGACGGCTGTTCCCCTTGGCCCAGCTTTCCTTGCCAGGCACTACTCACATCTCTGTAAAGGATAACCCTGCACATTTTGTTTCTGAAGTCGGAATTCCTTGCATTCAATCTTCCTTTCAGTCAGCGAGCTCTGTCGACGATACCCCTGCCATTCTTTTGGGAGCTCTGCTGTGTTTGTCTGGTAAAGACCTCTTCCCCCCCCCCCCTTTTTTTTTTAATTGGATATTTTATTTATTTACATTTCAGATGTCATCCCCTTTCCCCATTTCCCCTCCCTAGAACCCCTCCCATACCACCCCTCCTCCTTTTTGCTTTTATACCATTTTAATTACCTGCAAGTATTAACATCAGTTCTAGGTTGAGAAACTAGCAATACAATAGATGTAAATAGTCAAGGAACAAGCAAGACAATAAACACAAATAGTCAAAGAACAAGCAAGGCAATAAACAAAATTCCATGAACACTCCCATGATCGTTGTTTCTAAGGGCTTATCAGGATGACCAAAATATCTGAACCTACTTCCCTGTCCTAGACCAAAGTCATTTTCATGTCTGAAACTTACTTCCTTGTTCTAGCCTAATATTTAGATTCCTGCCTGAAATTACTTCTTTGTTCTAGCCTAATATTTAGATTCCTGCCTGAAATTACTTCTTTGTTCTAGTCTAAGATTTAGATTTCTGACTGAAATTACTTCTCTGTTCTAGCCTAGTATCAGATTCCTGCCAAGCAGCCTACTTCCTTGTCCTTGACCCATGACAGATTCTTGCCAAGCAGCCCCAAAGGCTCTCCGCCTCTCCCCCTTTTTTATTTCATTAACAAGACTGAGCCTGACTTAGGTCGTTCTGACAGTGCTTCCTTGCCAGTCATGGAATATGCATTATCCAAAGCAATACACTTATGTCTTAGGTTGGTAAGGCTCTGTGCAGGATCTTACCCATTCTTGGCTTGCCAGCCTGTTAATTTAATAACTCTGTCTGGGGGTAGTAAAGACCTCCTTAAAGCATACTCTGTTTCCATCCCTCATGCCATCTCCTACCATGACTCCCTTCTGCCAACTCTAGCCACAAAGGCCCATGTAAAGGTAAAGGGAAGGTGCGTCCTATTCAAGTCTTTCCATGACCACCCTGTGCTCTTAGGGTCTAAAGCTCATACCTACTCCCTCTGTTCTGTTTCATGGAGCTGGAGATCAAGCTAGGGCTGCATGCATGCTAGGCAAGTGCTCTGTCATTGTCTGTACCCCAGGCCTCTGTGTTCCTTAAAGTGTGAGGTTCCATGTGATCTGTTTAACCTGCGATGTCACCCCTCCCTCCCACTCTAAAGTCCTTCCTGTACATCACATTCTTTACCTTCTCAATCTGTGATACATCTGCTATTTTATGGCCTCTATACACTTTGTTCCTTTTGCCTGTAACCCACCCCATCACGGCCATTGCTCAACGTGATCACCCTCACTTGATCACTTCCTTTGGGAATTCTCTTCTGATTGCTTTTATCAACTTGGTCTGCCAAGAATAAATGAGGTGTTATTCTCTGCTTCCAAATGTCACCCTTGTTTTCTCTGTGGCAACACTCATCTGATATCCTATAAACTCTGTATTCCCAGTGTCCAGTGTAAGGCTCAATCCTATAGATGAACGACAAACCCTGGTTGTTTTAAATAATTGTTTGCTTGTTTTACTTTTTGTTTTGTTTTTGTTGTTTTGGGGTTTTGTTTGTTTGTTTTGTTTTTCAAGACAAGGTTTCTCTGTGCAGCTCTGACTGTCCTGGAACTCAATCTGTAGACCATGTATGCCTTGAACTCAGAGATCCACCTGCCTCTCCCTCTGCGTGCTGGGATTAGAGGCATATGCCACCATGACCTGCTTTTTTTTTTTGTTTGTTTGTTTTTCTTCATTATGTAGGGCAGGCTGCCCTCAAACTTGCAATCTTCCTGCTTTAGCCTCCATAGTGTTGGGATTACAGGTGTGTGCTACCCCACTCAGCTGCTGCAACAAAACTGTTTGTTTGTTGAGACAGTCTTCTGTAGCCCAGGCTGGCTTTGAATTCACTATGTAGCTGAGGATAACTTTGAATTCCTAATCTTTCTTGTTCTATCTCCTTGAATTAAATTTTACTGTTAGCACCCATGGAGGTCGCAGACTTACTAGTCTATTCTGGTTGAGCAATAGAAGTTGATGTGAAAGATGGCTTTTAAAGAAAAAAAGATTGGAGAGAGAGGGAAACATGGAGGTGGATGTTCATGTGTCTCCGCCAGTCAAAGGTAGTTAGTATATCTAGGCTGGGTATTGGGTCACACTTCTGATTGTATGGGCATCTTGTTATTGATCATTACCAAATATATAAAGCCTTTGGATAATCAAAAAAAGAGATTTATTTATTCATTTTATGTGTGTGAGCACACTGTAGCTGTCTTCAGACACACCAGAAGAGGGCATTGGATCCCATTGAACTGAGGACCTCTGCAAGAGCAGCCCGTGCTCTTAACGGTTGACCATCTTTCCAGCCTGAGAGATGGCTTTTTTTTTTTTTTTTGGTTTCTCAAGACAGGGTTTCTCTGTGTAGCCCTGGCTGTCCTAGAACTCACTCTGTAGACCAGGCTGGCCTCAAACTCAGAAATCCACCTGCCTCTGCCTCCCAAGTGCTGAGATTAAAGGTGTGTACCACCACTGCCTAGCTGAGAGATGGCTTTATAAACTGGATCTCTTGCTGGAAGCTGGCTCCTTCTTTTTTTCTTTTTTCTTTTTATTTCTTTCTTTCTTTCTCTTTTTTTTTTTTTAAGATTTATTTATTTTATGTATGTGAGTACACTGTTGCTCTCTTCAAACACACCAGAAGAGGGCACTGCATCCCATTACAGATGGTTGTGAGCCACCATGTGGTTGCGGGAGTTGAACTCAGGACCTCTGGAAGAGCAGTCAGCTCTCCTAACCGCTGAGCCATCTCTCCAGCCGGCTCCTTATTTTTCCACTGTTTGTGTACTGACTTAGCAACTGATTCAGGTGACAACTCTGCACCTTCGTTGCTTCGAATATCAGTATAGGCTTCCTGACGGCATATAGAATCAGATGACTTCGGTTTTTTATTTTTTAGAACCTAATACTTTATGTATTAGTGATATTTCTTATAAAGTGATAGTTCACATTCTTTGATGCATTTGTCTCACTTCTCTTTATTGGTTTGTAAGTTTTTGTTGTTGTTAATATTTGCCAAATATTTCACAATTTTTTTTAACTTTTTCCCTTTTTATTCAGGGTTGAGCTACACATGCTAGGCACATGCTCTGCTGCTGAGCTATGCTGCTGGTCCTTAACTTGTTTTTCAGTTAGACACATTTATACCTTTTTCCAGTGGCAATAGAAAAATATTTACTTGCTTGAGATAGCCTGTTATACTATGTAGGCCCAGGCTGGCCTCAAACTTGTAGTTTTCCTGCCTCAGCTGCTTTAGTGCTGGTGATCCCAGACTTGTACCAAGCCCAGGAAAGCTACTTATTTGCTTTTATTGATATCCAACCATTTGCAACTGAACAATCCATTCTTAGTTCACCCATTGCATGCAGACTGGCCAACAGCCAGATCTGGCTTCTTAGGCTGTAGTTTGCCAAGCCCCAAGTAATATACTCATTAAATTCAAACCACCTTTGCATCCCTGGAAGAAATATCACTTGACCATGAACAAACTGTTGGCTTTGGCTTGTGCATATTTAGAATTTCTGCATTTACATATTTGTAAATCAGGTTGGTTTGTGCAGAGATTGCAAACGAGTAGTGTGGCACAAATGCATTATTTTATTTGGCCTATAGCCTATTTAAATTAGTTGTCAATATTTTTTTTTAAAAAAAAAAACTGGAAATGCACATTAAAATGGACTTACTTTCTAAGGAATGTATCAAAACTGAGAGCATTTTGGCCCAGTTTTACCACCTTTTATAGATTTTTCTCTATGGTGTGTTTTTTATTTCATTAATTTCTGTCTTTATTTTATTGTTTAGATGTATTTTATGTGTATAGGTGTTTTCACTGCATGTAAGTGTACCATGTATTTTGCCTTGTGCATGTAGAGGTCAGAAGAGAACATCAGATCCTAATATTGAGTCCGGAGTTAGAGCCTGTTATGAGTCACTCTGTGGGTGCCCAGAGCCTTTGGATGAGCGGCTGGTGCTCTTAACCACTGAGCCAGCTCTCCGAGGCTCCTGTCCGTGTTTTCACCTTTACCTTTGTTTGCTTGGCAGCTTTCTGTTGCTAAGTTTATTTGGCTTTTGCTTTTGTTTATCTTTTAGCACTGACAATCTTCCAGTTTTCTCTCTTCTTCTTCTTCCTCCTCTTCTTCCTCCTCTCTTCCTCCTCTTCCTCCTCCTCCTCTCTTCCTCCTCCTCTTCCTCCTCCTCTTCCTCCTCCTCTTCCCCCTCCTCTTCCTCCTCCTCCTCTTCTTCCTCTTCCTCCTCTTCCTCTTCTTCTTCCTCCTCTTCCTTTTCTTCCTCATCCTCCTCCTCCTCTTCTTCCTCCTCTTCCTCTTCCTTCTCCTCCTCCTTCTTCTTCTTTCCCCTCCCCCTACGTGGTATATTGAAGTGAGTTTTGTATACACATGTATGGTATATATGTGTGCTCTTGTGCATCAGGAGCATGTATAGTATGTATGTATGCGTGTGTGCATACGTGCATCGCACACATAGAGAATACATATTTATATGAGGTACATGGTGCATTTTGTACAGCTCTCACTGGGACTGAACACTCCTCACAGGGGGCATATCTAATGTCTGCTCTGCTCCTGCAGGTCTGCAGCACTTGGGAACTCAGTCCCTTGTTTACATCCATTGTTTGAAGCTGGAGCTGTCCGATTTCTCTGGCTGGATGGAGAGACCACATCAGGAAACTTCCTTGTCCAGAAAAGATGCCTGCACCCAGACTTACCCACTTAGGAGGAGGATCAGGCATGCCCAAGTGCAGGGTGCAGGTAAATCCATTTGCCAGTGGGTTAGGGCTAGGAGGGTGGGCTGCTCTTGCTAAGCGTAGTGTCCGTGGCTCGGGGATGTGGTGCAGGTGACAGGCAAGACAGGGCTTCACAAAATAGAAGGATTCAAATAATCCAATGGACTTTACGGTATGGGGCTCATTTGAACTTGGCCATGTATTAGCTAACCTCAGGTGTAGAGTTCTCCAGTGTCCGCTCAACTCTCCCCACTCCACCTCACTCTCCTGGCCAGATGAACTTACGATACCCAATTTCTCGACCCCATAAAGGTCTGTGGCCCATCCCTGCTTTGGGCCATGAGGCATGTGTGGAGGTCATGGAGGAACAAAGGGTAATGGTCTTTGGGGCAGATAGATTTGAGTTTAAATTTCAGCTCTGCCTGTTTCTAGCTCTGCAAATCTTGGGCAAGCTGCCTTCCCTTTCTGTCTGCCCGTTTGATTTCTTCCTGGCAAATTGGAGCTAATAGTTTTTCGGCTTACTGTGAAGTCTAAACGACATGTGTGAATTGCTCAGCTCGGCTCCTGGCACTTCATATATTTTTTTTGCATCTACCCCACCCCCAACCGCCCCATCTTGTGTGGCTCACAGAACCACAAATATTCACTGGCAATGAAGTCAGGGGACCAGCAACAAACTTTAACACATCCCATTTTTAGGTTTACATGAGATCAACAGCTTTCTTTCCCACAGTGGCAGTAAGATTTACAGAGCAGATGTCTTGGTGTGAAGCCGCTCTCTTGAGGTGTCTCATGAATGTTTGCCGACAAATCCATGCAAGGATTGACCTTCCTTCTATCTGCTTTCCTGTGCCAGGTTGGGAAGATTGAAAGGCCCTACCCTGCACTATGTCTGCAGATGGCGAGGCTTGTTCTTCTGTCTGATGGCGCCAGGCTGCAGATGGGAAGCCCCAGGGCTGTATGGAGCAAGCTGCTCGTCTCTGGATCTGTGCCAGGCTGCTCTCATGCAAAAGAAGGCTCAAGAGAGCAATCCAGGCTGCAGCCTGGTGCTGAGCAGTCTATGTGCAGTTTCATGCAACCGGATCGCATGCCCTCACGGACTACTCCGGAGGGCAGACACTCCTTTGCTCTAGGTTGGTTTGGCGATTACAGGTCTGAGCTTCAAAGCCGGTTACAAACCTAACTAATTGCAGCCTGGGGGAGCTGGTCGAGCAGGCCAAGCTTCCTCAAGTGGGCAAGTCATGCTGCGGGGCCACAGTGGGGTTAACATTTGCAGTTTGAAGTGTGGCTGCTGGATCTAGGGCTCCTGCGGGATCACCAGGGAAAGGAGCCGCCTCTGGTGGCTGGTGGCAGTCCTCCCTGCTCCTGAAGCCCACGCCTCCCCGGATCTGGCCGGCGTCAGCCAAGTCAGGTGGAAATCTCCCCATTCAAACCAGCGCGGGCCAATCAGGGGCTGGCGCGCCCGGCCGTTCCAACGCGCGGAGCGGCTGGGCCCCGGATCCCGCCCGCCCGGGAGTCGCTGTCGAGGTGCAGAAAGGCTGAGCCTGCTGCCTGGGTTACCTGCACCCACATAACCACCGCCTGGGAACAGGCCCTCCTGTCCTGGCCGCAACAGGGACGCCATGGAGCGCTCCCTGCACCGCGTCTCCCTCGGGAGCCGGCGCGCCCACCCCAACTTGTCCTTCTATCTCACCACCTTTGGTAAGTGCCTCTGGGCCAGGCTGCCAATGGACTGCTTCCTTGAAATCGAAGCAGAGAGGCAAGCCCCCACTGTAGGAGGGAGGCTGCGAGCAGGTGCTCTTTCCGTTCGGACACCTTCTCTGGCCCCTTCCTCCAGGCTCAGCAAGTCAATGGACACCACCTGCTGCCCGGCCGCTACTGCCAGCTGCAGTTGGTTCTGCCTCACTTGGCTGGAATAATCATGCCCCAGTTCATCTTTCAGCGAGTTCTGCCTTGTAACCACGGAGCTCCCCATTAGCCAGCGCTCAGGTTAAATCAGGGTCTAGTTTACTCTGTCGAGACAGCTCAGTCACCCGGTTCCTTTGCCTCAGAGACTAGATAGAAGGGTTAGCTCAGGTCCCCTTTGGAGGCGGTATCTAACTTCTCTCGTTGGATATCTAACCCACAGTCAGTGTGGATGGATGCAGTCTTCTCCAAGACAGATCTTAGGAGACTGTGAAGGCTAGGGGGAACAGAAAAGGGCAGTAGGCCCTATAGGCCCCAAAGTTGCAGACTCTCTGTTCCTCCAAATTCTGACAGCCAGCAGCTGTCCCAAAGGTCTGTGCAAACCTGGCCTTCCAAGGGACTATAGTGAGGATTGTACCCCTTCCCCAGAACACAGCTCTGAACAGCTCTTCATTTTCTCCCTGTCAGGAGGGGCTTGTTCCTCCTCTGCAGAGTGAGAAAAGCTGAGAGGAGAGTCTCTCTAGCCCCCTGTGGGCTTGATACCTGACATAAGCCTTCCAGCCAATGCTGTAGCAACTCATATACAACTTCTTTATAAAGCTGGAGTGGTTCCTGCGGCAGAACCGAATGTTACCCAGCTTTCAAAGGCAGAGCACACACGGAGTAAGGCCCTCCAGAAGGGTTCTTGGCTTCCCTGCTCTCGAGGTTATTCCAGCACAGCACATTTGGTTCTTCCCAGCTTGAGCCCCTCTCGCCCCCAGGAGCAGAGGGAAGTAATGGAAGCGCAGTGAGTGGTTTCCTAGAAACCGGCTGCAGCTTGGCAGCTGGACCTCACCGCTCCTGGTGCTGGAAGACCAAAAAAGAGAAATTCACTAGCCACCCGTTGGTTGAGCGCTCACTGGTGTCACCTGTGTGCCCAGTGTGTCACCTGCATTGTTTCATTTAATGTTCCCAAACCCTGCAAGCCAGTCCTTTTAACTCTAGGGGGACACAGAGCTCTCCAAAACAAGGGAGATTTCCAGATGAGAGAGGGTCAGAGAGCTATCACCTTTTCCAGGTCCCCATTCAAGAGTTTAAAGCCATTTTACTTTATATTCTAGGTCTCAACAGCTCCTTCCTAGTCTTAACAAAGTCCACATGGTTTTGGTGTACAGTTTTGTAAAACAACCCTTTCACTGCTGGTGTGATGTGAATATGTCTTTGCATTTACTCTGTGATCTTTCGTTCAACTAAAGTCTCTTCCAGACTGGAGGAGGGGAGGGTCCAGTCCCAGCAGGGCGTGGCTCCTCCAGCCTAGCTGTGGCTTCCGGTTGGGCATGATGGCTATCAAATGAATTGGCTGTTAGACCTGTGACTGTCACCTGAGTGTAGGAGGCCGGCAGGAACTAGGGAGAAAGGGGAACCGCCTGCTCTTTTAATGCAGCTTGTTCTTGGATCTTTTTGACACTAATTATAATGCTTGAAAAATGTTTCCCGCAATAGTTCTGTTTACTGGGGCACCATTTGCCATGGTGACATTATTGTTGGCTGCCAATTGTCACTGGGCACTGAATGCTCTTTGCTCATGGATTCATGGTGATTCCTGTTAGTAGTTACCAAACCCGACTTGAGGCATTTTTGGACTTTTAGTTGTTGTGGTGGTAATGGGGATTGAACCCAGGGCCCCAACACTAGGCAAATGTTCTACTCCACTGGGCCCTTGAAAACACACAGGTCCCCAGGATTCATTCCCAGAGATTATGATTTAATAACTATGAGTGGATCCTGAGGCTTTAACCTTAAAGACTTCCTAGAGATATTTTGAACATGATTCCGACTTGGAAGCTATGGATTCCAGGTCAGTTTTACAGCCAGTGTAGGTACCATTTGATGCAGATATCTTTGGTAACTTTCTTAGTTCCTTGGCCTCTCCCCAACACTCCAGGTAGCCCCTGGGCCCTTCAACAGTGGGTTTTACCGTGAAGGAACCTGGTGACAATGCTGCTGACATTTAAAGGAGGTGGTGGCATCTCTGGAAACATGAAGAGAAAAAAATATTTCTGTCAGAATTCCCTATAGGAAGAGTCTCTCTTTGTCTCTGTCTCTGTCTCTCTGTCTCTCTCTCTGTCTCTCTCTCTGTCTCTGTCTCTCTCTCTCTCTCTCTCACTCACATACACACACACACACACACACACACACACACACACACACACACACACACAGAGTGGAGGTCATGAGCCCTAGCCAACTTCAAGGAAAGGTGCATACAAGATGAGCCAGGACAGCTAGTCCTTCTTTAGAGTGATTTGTTGAATTTTGATGAAGTGTTAGCAGGGGTTCCTGGCTGTATCTTCCAGGGTCGCACATCTTATTTTGATTAGGGTATTTGTTAATTCTTTGGTAGAAGCTCTGTAGGGATATAACTCATGATGCACACAGTTCACTCACTGGAAATGTACAACTTTATGATGTTGAGTCTATTCACAGAGCTACGCAGTTATCACTGTGGTCAATCTTAGAGTATTCTCATCACTCTTGAAGTAACCATTGTACCTTTTTGCTTATTGTTTTCCATTCCTGGCCTCCATCCTTTCCAACCCCACCAATCATTACTGTGTTTTCTGCTTCACTACATACACCTGTCCGGGGGACTTTGTGTAAATGGAAGCATGTGTGCTTTTCTATGAATGTCTCTTTTCACTGTGTTTTCAAGGAATGCTCACATTGTAACACGTGGGAGTACTTCACTTAAAAGTAGTCTTTACATTTATTTTTCTGTATGTGTGGACACATGTGCGTGCCATAGCACAAGTGTGGAGGTCTGAGAACAACTTGTAGAAGTTGGTTTCCTAGTCCCATCATGTGCTTCTTGGGTGTGGCACCTAACCCATAACACTGGGGGGCGGGGCTATCACACAGAGGTTAGAAGATCCCTAGGCCTTGCTGGCCACCAGCTTAGCCAAAAACAAACTTGCACAAGACTGGCATGGTTTACACACCTTCATCACAACACTCCGGAGGCAGAGGCAGAGGCAGGCAGATCTCTGTGAATTTGAGGTCAGCTTTGTCTACATAGCAAGTTCCAGGACAGCCAGGACTACATATAGAGATCCTGTCTTAAACAAACACAATACAACACAATATAACACAACACAGAACCACAATAAAAAAATATATATAAACTCCAGGTTCTGTGAGAGACTCTATCTCAAGGCAACAATACAGGAGGAGCAATAAAAGAGGGCACCTTAACATCCTTCTTTGGCCTCTGCGTGTACACAAACAGGTACACACATGTATACCACATGCACACATAATCACGATTAACAATAAGAGCTGTTGGTTTTTTGTTTTTTTCTTTTTTTCTTTTTTGGAAGCGGCCATGGAAATGTGATTTTACTTCTGGGTCCTCTGGTTTGCTTCATAGTCTGATACTTTGTCACCATCCACACCCCACAGAGGCCTGATTACTGTAGCTTTGTAATAACATTTTGGTATCTCAAAGTGCAAATCTTTTGGCTGTATTCCTCAGTGTTATTTTGGTTGTTCTATGTTCGTGGTACTTCTAGATGAACTTTAGGTACAATTATTTTATATCAAAAACTCCAATTCACAAAAATGTCGGGTACGTACAGAAAATCTTGAAAGGATGCTAAGTTTTTAGCTTGCCCCATAAGTCATATCACTGACCTGCCTGGGTTGTATCTGAACAAGTTACTGTTCTCCCTGCAGTCTCTAGCATCCTGGAAATGGCAAGCGGTCAGGAGAGAGCACAGGTTGCCTTTCCTCCAGGGTATCTGGGCTGGGAGACGATGGGCAGCCAGTGTGTGTGCTCTGAAGGCTGAAGGTAGCTATGGGCATGGGTGAGACCACCCATCTCTCTTTAGATATTTCCCTCCCACTGAACCTGAAACTGACAGCTATGGGAACAATCCCAAGGTAGGCTCAGTCCAGAGACACACCTGGAGACTAGCTCATCAGAGGGAAGCGTGCTTCTGGAGATGGAGAGGACTGTGAGGGACGGCACAATTCATTAGCCCGTTCCTTCTTTTTCAATGTTTGTTGTAGTAGCAGCGTTAACTAGGCCCTGCTCTCCCCCTCCACTGCCTCTCTTTGAAACCACAGAGAAAATGAATCTGGTTTTGTACTGAGAATGAAGCTCGGACAGTTGCCCACCAGCTGCTCTCTGTGTTGGGCAGAACAAGGTCAGACTCTGAACTGGAGGCCTTTGACATGTCCCTGCCAACTGCCATCAGCCCTTGTTTCCAGCCTTGTTGCCCTGAGCCTGGCAGACTCATTAGACTTGGCTCAGAAAACCCATCCATTTCTCTAGCACATAATTCGCTGGGCAGAGCGCTGGGCACTGGTTGTTTTCCTGTCATTTGTAGCCCATCTGCTTGGGAGGATCGTGAAATTCCTCAGTGTTGCCGTCTGTTGCTAGCTCTCCGCTCTTTTTCAGTTCTTCCCTGTATCTTCTTTCCCAGTCTTTCTGACTATGGTGTGTGGCATACACACATAAAAACATCCCCAGCTGGTTGTGGTGGCGCTGGGCCACCACCGGTAGGATTTGCTGAAGGAGGCAGAGGCAGGAGGATCACGAGTTCGAGGCCAGCCAGGGCTATACATTTTTTGCCTGGCAGTGGTGGCACATGCCTTTAATCCCAGCCCTTGGGAGGCAGAGGCAGGCGGATTTCTGAGTTCGAGGCCAGCCTGGTCTACAGAGTGAGTTCCAGGACAGCCAGGGCTAGACAGAGAAACCCTGTCTCGAAAAAACCAAAAAAAAAAAAAAAAAAAAAAAAGAAAGAAAAGAAAAAGAAAACAAAACCATCCCCAGATTTATCTAAAATGCCTGTATGGGCATGTGTGCATGCACATGTACATAAACACACACACACACACACACACACACACACACTATAACTCTGGCAAGCACCTAGCTTTTACATGGTTGCCAAGGATCCAAACTTTGGTCTTCACACATGGCCAGCACATATTTTTAATTAAGATAAGCTATTACTACATTATATATCTTAGGCAGACCTCAAATTGACAGTCCTCCTACCTTTGCCTTCTGAATACTGGGATTACAGACAGGGGCTACTGAGCCCAGCTTTGGCGCTGTTTTCATTGTTTGTTTCGTGGTTTGATCAGAGGCCGTTCTCTGTAGCCTTCAGTTCTTCACAATTCACTGGGTTTGCTTGCTCACCCAGCAGAGCATCATGTATCACAAGAGCCTTGCATGTCCTTGAAGAGACTCCTGCAGTGGGTGGGTGCAGTGTTCTCCCTGTGTGTCAGCTCTGGTCAGGCTTGCTCATCGTGTTGGCCCAGTGGTCTGCATCTTTGTTATTTTCTCTATCTGTTTCTTCTGTCAGTTACCAAGAAAAGGATGTTGATTCCTACTGCAAACGTAAACTTGTCAACCTCTTGTCATTATCACTGTCAGCCTTTCCTTTATAAATGTTGAAGTTAAGAATATATGGATTTATAATTCTTCTTTTTCTGCAGAGTAGAAACTTTCATTATGAGGTATGAGGTCTTCAGCCTGTGCCTGGCCCGTGTTTTTTCTATCCTTTCTTTGTCTTTCTAAACTGGGTCTTTGTTCTTCAGGTGCTTAGAATCCACCTCAAAAGGCGACCATGAAGGTGTTATCTTTTCTCATAGTTCAGAGCTTACAAAAACTTCTTGTCTTTTCCTGATCAGGTGCTAAAGTCACTAGCAGCCCAGGCTAGCCTTTCATTTTATAGACAGTGTCTCACTATGTTGCCCAAGTTGGGTGCCAACTTGCTACACATCCCAGGCTGAGCTTGAACTTATGATAGGTGCATGCCACATGCCTGGCTCTTGGGATCACCTTAAGTCAGTGTTAGGGACTGAGACTATTTGAAATTGAGCTGCCGTTCTGTGAGGATCTGTGTCTGGTTATGGTTCACCCTTTTCCAAAGGAGCAGCCCTTTAGGGTCTCCGTGCAAAAAGTAAAAGTTCAAAAGAACCTCATCTTTGATCTCCTGAATTTTGGTCTCCACATCACCAGAATTCAGAGACACCCCAGGAAAAAAAAATCAGTCTGGGAAAGCACCAGGCTTCCAGAGACCTGCATTTGCCACCCCACCTCCCGTCTTATTCTGTATATCTCATTTCAGTTGCGTGAGGATGCTTTTAAATATTTTTGCCTGACTTTTCTAGATTCCTTTATTGAGCCTGTTATCCCCCAAACTGATGTCCCTGATGGATTTCACCTCATTTTTCTGACATATTAAAAGTCTTCACATTTATTTGTTTGAGTGTGTGTGTGTGTGTGTGTGTGTGTGTGTACACTTGTGTGTGTGTATATACACATACTATAGCATACATCTGGAGATCAGAAGATAATTTGGGATAACTTCTACCATGTGGGTCTCCTACGTCAGACTCAGGCTTCAGTCTTGGCAGGAAATGCCTTACCCACTGAGCCATCTTTCTGGCTCCAGAGATTTTTTTAAAAATGTTGTTTATTTATCTTATGTGCATGTGTGTGTGCTTGCATGATTTTATGTGTACCATGTGCATGTATGTGGTGGCAGAGGTCAGAAGAGGGCGTGGGATTCCCTTGGAACTAGAGTTACAGGAAGGTGTAAGCTCGCTGATGTAGGTGCTGGGAAATGAACCTGTGTTCTCTGAAAGAACAGGAAGCAATCTGAGTGACTGAGCCATGTCTCCAAGCCTCTCCCTGAAGACGTTTTTCTGTATGCCTCTTTTCTTGTCCCTTCCTCCCTTGCCATGTCAGCGGGAGTGTTGTTGTGAAGCAGGTACTTCACATGTGAACTGGAAGATGGTTACTCTGACAGTTCCCACTGTAAACTGGGGGAGCCGAGTCACTCCAGGGCTTCCGGGCTCCAAAGCCTATGCTCTGTTCATGGTTCCATGCTTCCTGTCTTGTGTTTTGTGCACTAAATTTGTTCTTTGGGGGAAGTGTTATCTGATCACTTTAAAAAGTATCACAAATGTAAAACTTAGTGAAAATAAATTATGATTTCCATTGTGCGGTATGGTGTAAAGTTGTAAGAATGTATGTAAGAGATAACCATCATTATAGAATAACTACAAAGAGTTGTAGTGTTGGAGCTGGAGAGATAGCTTAGTGGTTAAGAACACAAGCCGTTCTTCCAGAGGACTCAAGTTCAGTTCTCAGCACCTGCATGGCAACTCACAACTGTCTGTGACTGCAGTTCCAGGGGAGCTAGTGCCCTGACCAGACGTTCAGGCAGAACACCACTGCACTTAAAAATAAACATATCTTCAAAAACAAGTTGGGCCGGGCAGTGGTGGCGCACGCCTTTAATCCCAGCACTTGGGAGGCAGAGGTAGGCAAATTTCTGAGTTCGAGGCCAGCCTGGTCTACAGAGTGAGTTCCAGGACAGTCAGGGCTACACAGAGAAACCCTGTCTCGAAAAACCAAAAAAAAAAAAAAGAAAAAAGAAAAAAGAAAAAACAAGTTGGGTGGAACAGATAAGGTTACTGAGTAGTTTATAAAATGTAAACATTATCAGACTAAAACTATGTGACTTTTATATATGACTTAAAAAATAATTATAAGCTGGGTGTGGTAGCACACATCTTTAATCCCAGCACTTGAGAGGAGAGGCAGGTGGATCTTTGAGTTCAAGACCAGCTTGATCTACAAAGTGAGGTCCAGGACAATCAGAACTACCCAGAGAAACCTCAAAAATAAATAAATAAATAAACAAACAAATAAATAAATAAATAAGAAAGAGAGAAAGAAAGAAATTATAGTAAGATAAAAGGGAAAAAAATCACAAAAGGCAAAAAAAAAAAAATCACAAAGGGCAGAATAACATGAATTTTCTACCTACAATAGCAGTGTGTACACAGGAGCATGGTGAAAATCCATTTGCTATGTGGAGAAAAAGTTGTCCTGGGGTTACAGGTCTACACTCTATAGTTTAAGCAGGAATAGTTACAGTCAATCAACTTTTTTTTTGGCATGAGCATATTTGTATGTGTGTGTGTGTGTGTGTGCATGTATGTAGGTCAATTTGACATTGGTTGCCTTCCTCAGTTGCTCTCTACTTAATTGAGGCAAGTTCTTTAGCTGAACCAAATACTCACGGAATTTGGCCCGTCTAGCTAGCTTGCCAGGGGAAATTCTGTCTCTGCCTCCTGAGTGCTGAGATTACAGGTGGTAGCCATGACTGCCTGGCTTTTTATTTGAACTCTGGCTCTCATGTTTGGGTGACTTAGTGCTCTATCTGCAGAACCATCTTCTCAGCTCCTCTATAGGCTCTTGAGAACGGAAGAGGGAAAAAGGGAGGGGCTGAATGGGGAGGGGACTGGGAGGAGGGATGGGCTGTAGTCAGGATGTAAAAAGAAAAAAGAAAAAAAAAATCAAAGACCTCAAAATACAAAAAAATCTTCCATTCTTATATATAATAGTATTTCTTAACACTGTGAGTTTTATTTTTTTTTTTAGTTCTTAAAACTGAAAAATGACCTCAGAATTGAGATCAGACTTAATTGCTCTAATTTGTGGAGACAATTTATCCTAGTGTTTATTAGTTAAAATGAACAGCTTCTATCTGGCCATGTCTGTGAGTCGGGAGTTTGGAAGTGGCTGAGACGAATGGTTTTTCTCAGGGTTTCTCACAGGGCTGGAAGCCAAGATGTTAGCCAGGGACTCTGTTATCTGAAGGTAGTACAGGGCAGGGAGGGCTTGTCACGTGATTCTTGGCAGGAGGCCTCCCATTGTTGGGAGGCTTCTGTCTTTCTTCACTTTTCTCTTCATGGGGCTGCTTGAGTTTGCACAGGCCGCAGGCAGCTGACTTCATCCTGAGTGAGCCTCTCAAGTGTGAGAGTGAGCAAGAACCCCAGAAAAGGATGGAGAGCCAATTTAAGATGGACACAGGATTTTCTGAGAGTTTGAAAAAAAATTAACTTTTAATGTTATTATTGTGTGTGTGCATGTACTGGGCGGGGGGGGGGGGGGTAGTTGAGAGAGAGACAGAGTAAGACAGAGAGACAGAGAGAGACAGACAGACAGAGACAAACAGAGACAGAGACAGAGAGAGATAGAGAGTCAGGAAGAGAGAGAATCTGTGTATGCCGCAATATGTATAGAGGTCAGAGGACAATATTCAGGAGCTGGTTCTCTCTTTGCACTGTGGGCTCTGCGGATTGAACTCAGATTGTCAGTGTCACTTGGCGAGCACTTTTACCCACCGAGCCACGCTGATGGCCATCTGGTAGGCATATTATTTATTTACTTACTTATGTGTATGTTTTTTCTAAGATGTTTTCATTTTTAAAATCATGTGTAGAGTGTTAGGTTCCATTATGACATTTTTAACATAAATTTTATTTTGTTGATTCTCCAGCCCTCCCTTCCCTTCTTACAGCGGTGTCCCTCCATCCCAAGCCACGTGGATTCCATGGCCTGCTCCATTTCTCCTCTTTTGTCCTTTCTTATGGTGCTTGTACCAGTTTCATGGCCTATGTCCACACACTTGCTCACATATATATTCACATACGCACACACAGACATGCGTGCTTGCACACATGCACATGCGCGCGCGCGCGCACACACACACACACACACACACACACACGAGCACTGAAAGTCAGCTGTGCGTGTGAGAAGGAGTGCGTGTTTCTGAGTCTTGGTTGCAGCACCCTGTGGAATGGCTTCCTGATCCACCCATTCTCTTGCAATTTTCATAATTTCGTTTTTCTTTCTGACTGAGCACAGTTGTACTCTGCACACGTGCCATGTGTTCCTTATCTGTGCCTCTCCTGGTGGGCATCTAGGCTGATGTCATTTCCTTGCTATTGTGAATACAGCAACACAAGCAGCTCTGCCAGTGTGTCTGCAGTAGGAGGTAGAGTCCTTTGGGTACGTGCCTAGCAGGTATGCTGGTCACCTAGTAGGTCTAATTTTAACTTTGTCAGAAGCCTCTGTGATGATTTCTGTAACCGATGTACGACTCCACACACCACAGCAGCGAATAGAGCCCCCCCCCTTCTCACACCTCTACCCGCCTTTGGCTTCTTTTTTCTTATTGTGTAGTCTTTCTCTTTTAGACTGATTAATTTTCTTACCAGCTAGCTTCATGCATACCTGTGTATAATGTATTCTGACAACTCTCTCAGCCTTTTTAAAGCCTTCCTCCCATCCTGTCAGTCTGTCTCTTCCATCTCTGCCCCTCTCCCAGGCTCAGAACTTTTGGTTTGGGGACTTATCTAGTTTAACTGGTGCCATCTGTATAACTATTGGATTGGAACTGTCCACTGCAGCCTGGAAGGGTCACCAGTGGGCACTGACTAAGGCAGTGACTTCCCATATCCCTGAATCTATCAATAGCAAGTGGTTCTAAAATGAAGGGGTTCACTGAACCCCTCTTCCATTTGTGCCTGCCTGCTGTGGGCCCAGGCTGTGGAGATCTGGTGCTGGCATCCTCAGCTACTGTGAGTTCAGAATCATAGTGATCGTGCATTGCCCAGAAGGTGGCGTCTCACAGACCTCCTCCCTGGCTTCTGGCTCTGGTTTTCTTTACACCATCTCTTCCAAAATGTTCTGTGAGCCTTAGAAATGGCCTTGTTCAAGGATGGTTCTTTGTTTTCTTGACAGCCACTGTGTCTGGGGTGATGCAGAAACTCAAAGTAGTTTTAATTTGCATTTCTCTGATGGCTAGGGTTACTGAACACTTTCAAAAAATATTTATGGGCCATTTGTGCTTCTTCTTTTGAGAACTCTGAGTTCATTCCATTAGTCCACTTATTAATTAGCAGGGTTTCTTTTTTTTTTTTTTTTTTTTTTTTTGCTATTTAATTTTTGCAGTTCTTCGTGTATCCTAGATGAATAAACGGTTTGAGAAAGCATTTTCCCAAAGACAATATACTAACAGTGAATAGCACTGGAAAAACAGCCCATTGATGTTAGCTACTAGAGAAGTGCCAACCGAAACGAAACGCAGAGAGAGCTGCCCCTGCTGGTGCAGTCTGGCTACCTAGGAGGCTAAGTTGGACAGCAAATTAGTGGCCAAACAATTCCATAAAGAGCTAACTTGGCTGTTTAAAAAAAAAAGAAAGAAAAAGAAAAAGAAAAAAAAGGAAAGAAAAAGAAAAAAATGCCTATTATATTCTGTTCTTAGCAGTCACACCTTGACAATTCTTCCACATTCAATTAGAAGTAACAAAGTCTGCTCTACAGTGGAAAGGATGAACTAGACTCTATTTATATAAAGGGGTGTGTGTGTGTGTGTGTGTGTGTGTGTGTGTGTGTGCATGTGCATATAAGAGCAGGTGCCTGTAGAGCCTGAAGAAGGTAGCCAGTCCCCTTGGAACTGCTTGCATTTGTGATCTGCCTGACGTGGACCCTCTGTCAGAGCATTATACACTTTTAACCACCCAGACATCTCTCCGATTCTAATTTTCAGTTCTTGGCAGGAGGGAGCATTAAAGACCTTGTAGACAAATGTTGAACCAGCCACAGTGAGGGCTCCCATGTCAACCACTTCCTGATCATGTAGCCTGGATGCTCAACTTTTAGCCTTCACTTAACTTGCCTATTAGTGAGGATTCAACATAGTAACGATTCTATGGCGTTACCATGGGGAACACAAGCAACTAGAAGCATTTAGTGAAGTTCTGAGTATCCTGTGAACATCCAGCCAGCATTGCCTGCCTTCCCTCCCTGTGGCTCTGACACTGAGGCGTCTTGTCGTCTTGTCTGATCCCTGGATGTTGGATCTGAGCCCTGCAGGATAGATGGCTTTGTTAGCAATGCGGCTCAGCCAAGGTTGGATGTTAAGGGTGTTAGACCAGAGATTGTAATTCACTGGCTTTCCAGGAGGAACTGAGAATTCCTTCTGAATGACCCACAGTCACTGAACTCATCGGGGAGACCTGACAGTGAGTTTATGACTTTGTGCTGAGCAGGCTGACTGGACTTTTCTGGAAGGAAAAGCAGCTTGGGGCATCACATCAGCATCAGATTTCACAGGAAGCAGAGAGTCACGCAAAGGGAGTGGGCCAATCGAACTTTTATCTCCACTCAGGAACCTGCTCTGTTTGTGTCTCAGCTCTCCCGCTGGGGCGCTATCCACACCCCCTTCCATCTCCTCTCCCTCTCCCCAGTCATCCTGAAGGGAATTCAAGATTCTTCCTCTCTTCAATCCAGCAGAAACCCAGAGTTTTCTAAGGTTAAGGACCAAGAACTATGTAGCTCCTAGGCCCTGACACCTATCATTTATCAGAGGACAGAGCTGGCTAACATCCCTCATCCTGAGTCTGGGAGTTAGGAGCTGGCTAGGCTCCTTCCAACCATCCTCTTTTGTACAGACAGTCCTCACAACTGGAGGATGAATGTGTAAATGTCAATAGTTGGCTGGGCTCTATGTACACCCAGCCCCTGATATGTACTGACATCATTCTTCCTGTGGCTTTTAACAGCCGGCGGTAGTTCTCTCTCTCTCTCTCTCTCTCCCTCTCTTTCTCTGTGTGTGTGTGTGCGCGTGCGTGCACGCGTGTGTACCTATATATTTATGTGTTTCTGTGTAATGTGTATGCATTTACCTGTTCCTGTGCACTTGTGAACTTGAGCACACGCACATGTGGAGACCAGAAGTCCATATCGGACACCTTCCTCCATTGCTTTCCACATCGTTGCTATTATTACAGTTGTTGTCATTTTGACTCAGGTCTTCCACCAAACCTGAAGTTCAGTGATTTGTCTAGGCTGGCCAGCAAGCACAGGGATCCACCTGTCTGTCCGCTTCTCCTGGACTACAGTGATAGCTACGTGCAGCCTCTAAACCCTCTCCTCCTGACCCTAGAAGCTGAGGGAAGACTCTACCACTGACTTAAATCCCCAGCTGCCGCCTCCTTCCCCTTCCTCCTTCTCCCTCTTCTTCCTCCCCTTCCCTCCTTCTCCTTCTCCTTCTTCCTCTCTCCCCCCTTCTTTTTTTACTGTGAGTGCTGGGGCTCTAAGTTCGAGTCCTCATGCTTGTCTTTGAAGCACTTTACCCACTGACCCTTCTCTCCAGCTCTGCGTGACAGTTCTGAGGTGAGCAGCTGGTTTCAGGGGACTTGTTGAGGATGACTGTCGTTTCATAGGAACCTCATATGTTCCTGACATACTGAGGAGGGCTCTCTTGAGGACATGTGTCTGCTGACTCTGGAGTCCTGCAATGGTGTGCAGCCCACATCATACTATTTTCTGAGTCAGTCTCTCGGAACTATATCCTGAGAGAATTTGGCTTCCTGTGGTCCTTTGTTGAGTGATGCCTGCAGAGCAGAATCCTTTGGCTGCTTCCTTTGTGGAGTGTACAGTAAGCCTGAATTCCTTAGTCCTGGGTGTAGCAGAATCAGGGTTTGTTGCCCTCTCCAAACTTTTAAACCATATGCCTTCAGCATCATCCCTGGTCTATTGGGTCCTGTCTTTGCTTTAGCTCTGGGCCCTGTGTCCCTGGTACATCCTTACAATCTCTTTAGCACCCATTACTGGGATCCTTTGCAGGTAGAAAAGATGTCCAACTGCTGTGCTTTCCAGGTTCCCCCTCCCTATCCCTGCATAACCCTGAGGTGATGACATCAGGCCCTTAGCTTCAACACTCCAAGGTGCTTGGCACTCTCTCGGGCTACACTCTGCGTGTGAGAGAGAAGTAGGACTGTTATAAAGGACAAGAATGAAGGTGGGGTGATGTCTTGCTTGTTTTCACTCAGATGAGCTGGAGACTTGGCATTCACCCTATCTTCTCCTTCACCCAGGGTTCATTTCTTTAGACTAAATGCCCTTGGAAGCCTGCCATCTCTCTGGGAGTCTCTTTGCTTCCTTCATTTTAAATCAATTTTATGTATTGTTGTTTTGTATGATGTGTGCATGTGAGTCTGGGTGCCATGGCATGGGTGTGGCCATCAGAGGACAACTGGTGGGAGCCAGTTCTCTCCTGCCATGGGCTTTGGGTATCAGACTGGAGTTGCCAGGCTTATGCAGCAAGTGCCATTGCCTGCTGATTCGTCTAGCCAGACTTCTCTTGTCTTTTTTTGTTTTGTTTTTGAGACAAGTTTTCTCTGTGTAGCCCTATCTGTCCTGGAACTCACCCTGTAGACCAGGCTGACCTTGAACTCAGAGAGATCCTCCTGCCTCTGCCTGCTGAGTGTTAGGATTAAAGGCATGCGCTATGATACTCGTTCTCCTCTTGGCTTCTGCTGTAACGCTGTGGTTTATTGTCTGTAATGGTGGATGGGCTGCCTGCTGGGGGACTGTGGGATCTAGCAGACTGTTACAGTGGAAGGAGTGCTGAGTTGGGCAGGGTTTTGGTTTCCAGTCCTGGCTTGGGGGGTCCCCTGGATACTCTGGGTCCAAGTCACTGTCTATGCCAGATACGACTAGCCACCAAAGAGGAGCTTGGGCAGCATGGCTTCAGGGTCCCTGAGTGTTGGACATTTGATAGAGGAGACTAATAGGGATGACATTGGGGACTGGTATGGCCCATTCTTGATCTGATTCTCATCTATGAGCCTAGGGTAGCCTGACCAGGACTCTGGAGCCTTGGCTACTTGGCTTCGTCTTGACTACTACATGGGAAAGGGCCCTCAGGTTCTCTTTGAGTAAACCTCCTTGGCAGATCTTGTAGATGTATCAGAACTCTGGGCCAGTCTTTGATATAGACAGTGGTTCTCAACCTGTGAGTCATAACCCCTTTGAAAAACCTCTATCTCCAAACATATTTGTTATGATTCAGTAGCAAAATTATTGATGAAGTAGCAATGAAGGTTCTATGGGGATTCTATGGTCAGGGGTCACCACACCATGAGGAACTGTGTTAAAGGGTCATGGCAGTAAGAAAGTTGAGAACCACTGACCTAGGACCTTCTCTACTTCAACTCCAGCTGTGGCCTGGCCCAGACCCCTGTCCAGTCTCCCAGGCTGGGGGCCTGCTACAGACAGAAAACTGTGTTTATATCTGCCCTGTCTTGTACGTGTTTGCCCGATGTATGTGGATATGTCTCCGTTTCTAGGAAGGACTATTGTTAGTTGCTGCGCAGTGTAGCAGTTCCAAGGACTTTGCAAATTGAAACAAGTTTGGGCCAGACCTCACTTTGCACCAGCACTGGTTTCAGACACCAAGAAGTAACCTTTCATGTTAAACCTAAATGTCACCGGTTTAGTGAGATCTGACCCATGACTGCTGCCCATGTCTGTTTCAAGCTTCCTCTCCCAGCCCACCATGGAGCAGGCATGAGATCTGCATCAGATTTCTAGGCACAATGGAGCCTGACAGTAGCAATTTCAGGGACCTTGAGATAATCACCCTGGGGGTTCCCATGCAGCCTTTCATCCTAGGACCTCATCACCGTCCAGTATCATCAGATCACAGCCTGGCTCGCAGTAACCCCATCATTAGCCCTGCCTCCCAGCCACAGACATTGTGGTTCTGGGAGAGAAGTGGGCAGTTGGGTCTGGAACTAGAATGAGCCTCCTGGATTCTGAGGCTTTCAACTTGGTCAGGAGAACAGTAAGAATTCTGATGGGCAGGAGGCCAGAGTCTAAATAGGTTATAGATTCTACCAGTGAGAGAATCAAGGCATTCCAGACTACTGTGGTTGGAGGCCTCATGAAGAATTTGAAGATACAGGCCTCTCTTCTTTTTCTTCTCTGAAGGCTACCTTCTTGTCCTCTAGCCGGTACCAAAACCCAAGCCTTAAGAACCAGCCCAGTTTTAGAAGGCACACACAGAGACAAACGGTTGAGACAGTGAGTGACAGAGTGACTGTCTCACTGTGCCCGAGGAATAGTTGAAGAACTCTCTCTGAGCAACAGGTCTAGAGGAGACAGCCCACAGTTGTCGGCACCAAATCAGGTCAATGAAAGTTACCAGCAGCCCATTTAGGTGGAGCATAAAATAGTTATTCAAAAGAGGAAGTGCTCTGGTTATGAGATGTAAACTTCCCTCACTGGAGGTGACTGACCAGGGGTAGAGAATTGTTAGGCAGGGATCAGATGTGGAGCAGGTATAGGTGGCTGACCCTGCTCTTCTGTCCTCATAGCTTATGTTCCTGGGTGGAGGGAGTTCTGTGGTTTCAAGGAGATTGCTGAACTCAAAAGAATTTTTGATATGACTAGGAAGTGATGGGTGTGGTTGTCTGTAAGGATGATTTGAGGGGTTTTTTGTTTGGTTTGTTTTTAATCTCTTTGTCTCTTTCTGTCTCTTTGTCTCTGTCTCTCTCTGTCTCTGTGTCTCTGTCTCTGTCTCTGTCTCTCTCTCTCTCTCTCTCTCTCTGTGTGTGTGTGTGTGTGTGTGTGTGTGTGTGTGTGTATCACAAATGTTGTAGTGAATGTGCCAATACAGGTGTATAGAGGTTAGAAGACAACTTGGCTTGAAGCATGGACACTTATTGTGCTGGCTAGTTTTATGTCAACTTGACACAAGCTGTAGTTATCTGAGAGGAGGGAACTTCGACTGAAAAAATGCCTCCATAAAACTGAACTTCAGGCAAATTTGTAAGGCCTTTTCCTAACTGGTAATTGATGGGGAAAGGACCAGCTCATTGTAGGCAGGTCCACCCATGGGCTGGTGGTCCTGGGCTTTATAAGAAAGCAGGCTGGGCAAGCCATGAGAAACAAGCAAGCAAGCCAGTAAGCAGCATCCTTCTGTATGACTAAGGCCTCTAGATTCCTGCCCTGACTTCCATCAATGATGGACTACAGTGTGGAAGTGTAATTCAAATAAACCCTGTCCTCCTCAAATAGCTTTTGGTCATGTGTTTGACCACAGCAATGGTAACCCTAACTAAGATACTTGTCTTCCAATGTGTACACCAAGTTAGTTGGCCCTCAGGCTTCTGAGGATCTGTCTCCACCTCCTAGCTCCCATAGGAGCCTGGAATTACTGATATACTACTGTATCCAACTTTATATGGGTTCTCAGTGTCTGAACTCAAGTTCTCACACTTACACATAAGTGTTCTACCCAGTGAGCCGTCTTAACCTGAAGCCTCATTTTATTCTTTTTTAATATAAATCGAAATAAAAGAACTCAGAAACAAAGAACCACTTCACTCATGCCCCCATTCTTTACCTGCTCCCCAGCCCAGGTCAATCATCATCTTTCTCCTACCCTCTTCAGTTTCCTCCTTCCATTCCCTTTATCTCATCTATCTATCTATCTATCTATCTATCTATCTATCTATCATCTATCTGCCTAGCATCTGTCTATTTATCTGCCTATGTATGTATGTATCTATCTGTCTATCATCTATCTGTCTCTCATCTGTCTATCATCTATCTGTATCTATCTATCTATCTATCTATCTATCTATCTATCTATTATCTATCTGCCTATATATGTATGTATGTATCTATCTATCTATCTGTCTATCATCTATCTGTCTATCATCTGTCAAGCATCTATCTCTATCTATCTATCTATCTGCCTAGCATCTGTCTATTTATCTGCCTATATATGTATGTATATATGTATGTATGTATGTATGTATGTATCTATCTATCTATCTATCTATCATCTATCTGCCTAGCATCTGTCTATTTATCTGCCTATGTGTGTATGTATGTATGTATGTATATATGTATGTATGTATGTGTCTATCTATCTATCTATCTATCATCTATCATCTGTCTATCAGTCTATCTATCATCTATCTATCATCTATCTATCTATCTATCTATCTATCTATCTATCTATCTATCTTTGTGGTGCTGGGAGTTGAACCCAGGACCTTGTATATATGCTAGGCAAGCACTGAAACACCAAGCTATATCCTGGCTCTTTTCTTGTTGACAGGATCTTGCTATGTAGCCAAGGCTAGTCTTGAACTGGAGATCCTTCTGCCTCTACCTCGTGAGTGTTGTATTTTCAGTTGTGAAAGTGTTGTTGCTCATGGATGCATTCATGTTGTTAAAACAAGAGTTGGACAACAATATAAATTGGAATTCTTAACTATTTCTGTCCACTTACCATTTTCTTCCCTCTGGGCAATTCTGGTTTTAATTTGGTGTGTGTGTGTGTGTGTGTGTGTGTGTGTGTGTGTATGTGTGTGTATGTTTAACATGTATGCACACACACCAAGTATCCTTTTAAAAACTTGTTGGGGCTGGAGACATGATGATTTGGTGGTTAAGAGCACGTGCTGTTCTTTCAGAGGACCTGGGTTCATTTCCAAGCACCCACATGGTGTCCCACAGCCATCCATAATCCAAGTTCTGGGGGATCAGATGCCCTTTTCTGACCTTCAGTGCCACTAGGCATGAACAAGAGGCACAGACATATATTCAGACAAAACAGGTACACACATAAAATAATCTAAAAACCAAACAAACAACTTGTTAATAGTATCCCCACACCAGGCCATATAGAACCAGCCTATACTATCCCCCATTCCAGCTGTAGTTGGTTTTATAGGCAGTGCCTCAGGAATTTCCACATTTCCTGTTTTTCAGCAGCTCCTGTGCATATGTGATTAGTTTGTCTCTGATAGGAATCTGGTTGAGGGCTACTCACATATAAATTCCAGTGGGTATTCCCAGGAATGGTGATGAGCCTTCCTTATGGTACAGCATGATAGCGTCTCATTGCCAGCATGGACACTGTCCACTGTTTGTCTGGGCTGCCCCATGCAGGGGTGAACTCCCCATCACCAGAATGGCATCAGTTGGGCTGGAGCCACTGCAGATGGCACTCCTTATGGGGAGAAGAGGAAGAACCCAGTGGCTTTGGAGGTCCCTTCCAATCAGAGATTATGCTCGTCTTTGGATGGCATCACGTGAACAGAAGAGCTCCCTGTCACTGACTGTTGTTCAAAGGGGTCTATTTCATTGTTCCCATAGGTCAGCTGAAGCTGTCCATTGATGCCCAGGATCGGGTTCTGCTGCTGCACAGTGAGTATGGCTATGTGCAGGCTCACCAAGGGAGGAGAGGACCGTCCCCTGTGGGCCTGGAGCTGGACAGGCATAGTGTCACTATGGCATCTTGTCTTTTCCTATAGAATTCTGCCATTTCTCCACTAACAGAGTAGGCGCTTACTTGGGCCACTTTCTGTAGTAGACCCAGTCTCTTTTGACCTCACTCTGAAACGTCTGGAGTTCTGTCTACCAGACCTGTATTCTCTCAGCAGGCTGAAGCTGCTTCTAGACATCTCCAAGTTACACTAGAGCCAGGCACAGCAGGCACTGCAAAGCCTTCCTGGCTTCCCTGCTGGGGATTTTTTCCCCCCTCATTATTTTGTTTATTCACACAATGATGGGCAGCTCATTGTTAACAGTGTTATGGTTAAGGTCATAGCTTTTGGAGCCAGGCCACTAGAATCCGAGTTCTGGTTCTGATGCTCTGCTTACTAAATAAACTTGAACAAACTTAGTTTTCTCCTCACATGGTGCTGGTAATAGCAACCATCACATGGGTTGTTTCAAGAATTAACCAAGCTGTATTGGTAAGGTGCCTAGCACGTGGAGTAAGTGTCTATTAAGACAAAACAGGATGCTATAAACTGCAAAGTTTGTGGTTGAGCATTGCCGTTGTGCTAGGGGCTATGGACACCAAGGAGTAATTCCCGTGCCTAAATGTTGCCAGGGAAGACTTGACTTCCCACTCAATCCCTTTGTCCTTCTTTTCACCCAGTATTGCCAAGCTTTTGTTGTGGCCCTCCATGTCTGAACTCTTCAGCTTGGTTTGGAAGGCCCCACCTGTCTCTATAGGCTCCCTGGCTCTTGCTATACAAGATACTGTTCATCCCCATTCCATCCAATACATGCCACATTTCTCAGGAATGTGACTAACTAGGACATCACTGAACCTCAGGAAGGAAGGCTGGTTTTGTTCCCTGTCTCCCCCACCCCAACCCTGGAAGTCATTCCTTAACCTTCCTTCAGGGGCTGTCCCTATTTTGGGTTCTCATCATGGCCTGACCATATTGTGTCACCCTAAGATTTGGTCTCTCCACCATGATAGGAGAGGTGTGAGGGTGTGGTCAGGGCTACCTTACTGCCATTGATAATCAGGAAGACCCAGGAGGTCACCAGGCCAGGCTCCTGCCCAGGAAAGCCACACCCTAGAGGGAAGGGATACATTCTCAGAACAGTAGCTAGGATACAGAACAGAGAACAACAGGCGCCTGGGTCCTTTGCTCCTGGCCTTAAGGGGCCCAATGTGAAGTTCCCAAGGACCAAAAGAGGGGTGTTCCGTTCCTGCCAGGGTCTCTCTCCAGCTGTGCAAACAGTTTTTGCAAAATGCATCTTGGCCCCTGCCACACCATTTGTCCTGTGTGGTTTGCTTTGGCTTTCCCCCAGCCTCAGCTCTTCATCCCTTCCAGCCTGGCTTCCCAGGCCTCATTCCTCAGACTGTTGGGGCTCTATGTGAGCCAAGCCCCAGGGTCCAACCTAACAAAACACAAAAGAAAACAAGAGAGATTGTAAGACCTGACTGCTGTGGACATCAGGCAAGAGAGCCATTCCTACCTTGATATCAAGCACTTACCCCATTGCTGTCTGTCTGTCTGTCTGTTGATCTTTATTGTTGTTGTTATTTTCTGTTTTGTTGGTAGGGCTGGGTATCAAATCAAGGGCCTCATGTATGCTATCAGACACCCTACTAACTAAGCCACACCACAGCCCATGTTCATTCTTTTTATATAGCATACATTTTGCAGAACAGTTACTTATCAGCCGGGAAGTCTACTGGGCACTTTAGAGATTTTTTTTTTTTATTATTATTATTTTAAAAGTACAAGTGTCATGTAAGTGAGTATCTTTACAAGTTCTTGGGGAAATGGACCACTCAGTCTGAGCAAGCCAGTTCCTTGCTCTAGCATACATGGTTAGTGAATGGTGCAGCAGGCTTCATGTATGGTCTGCCCGCCTCTGGACTCTGAGCTCATGACCATTTGGTGATACTAACCACTTCATAGCACGGTGCCCCATGCAACTTGGGCTCCCATCTCTGGAGGCTGTCTTGGAAGGTAGAGAGATCACCAGACTGGGAGTCAAGAGACACAGGTTCTAATCTAACTGCCGTTTCCCTGTGATTCTACACACATTTCTTATAGTTTTGAGTCCTCAGGGAAGCCATGTTTGCTTCAGTTAATAATGCTTGGACTGAATACATTGCAAGTTCTATACTGTGGTGCAGGTGCTGCCAGAACGTGGTGGTGGAGGAGAGTGGCAATACAGTAGACTGAGAGGGGTGACAACCATTAGTTAGCATGTCAACACAAAGACCAGAGTAGTGGTCAGAATCCTACTGCCCTACTGTGAACACATGCCTGTGTTGAAGTGTGTATATATACTCCCATTCACCCACCCTAACCTTTCCATTCTTTTTTAGTTATAGAAGGGAAAGGCCTGATGAGCAAGAAGCCTGGTACCTGTGATTCCTATGTGAAGGTATCTGATGGGATTAATTAAAGGCAGGTGTGGGGTACTGGGGTGGACTCTCAAGGTCCAAGGACATCTGTGGGGAGGGGCCTTTGGTAGTGACTACCACTTCATTCACTGGGTCTCTGGGCATTTATGAGGCTCTGTGCTCGCCTAGACTCTTTTTTTTTTTTTTTTTTTTTTTTGATTGACTTGTTCCCTAGGGCTTTGGTCAAGAGCTAGACTCTTAAGGGTGATCTTGGTGATCCACATAGTGACCAGGCTGGTGACTGGAACACAAACTTTGTAGTGGACACAGCAGGAGCATCCCCTTCCCTACCAAACTAGAGCAGAATAGTCAGGCTGGGGCAGGAGAGTGGGAGGGGTTTCCCTGAGGGCTGGGAGGTCTTTCTGGGTTAGACCCTGGTAGTGAATCCAGAGGACCACAGGAATAAAGATACAGGAAGCCATGGGCCAGGGACATCCCAGAATGTGGCAGCCAAGATGCCAGGTGCAGGCCTGACGCCCTCTTCCCTTTACGTCCAGAAGCCCTTCCTGCCAAGAGCTGGAGAATGGCTTTATAGGAACAGACTGGATGCCTGAGGCCTGGGAGGAAGAGTAATGTAGAGAAAACATGGCCTTGGGGCCTCTTAGGGTGGGGGCAGGGCAGAATGCCCAAGAGCTCCTGAGGACTTAGAAGGGAGGAGGCCTTGGCTTTGGGGAAACCTCCCTGGTCTAGGGAAGAGTAGAGAGGACAAGGTATCTCCTCTCTGGCAGACCTATCTATTGCTGCCATCTTGCTACCGCCACCATGACTCCCTGTCCTGGTGTCCATTCCTCTGGCCACAGACAGGCTCCTTGTTTGTGATGGAGACTCTACTCTGTGGTCTTCCCAGACTGGTTTGAAGAACCGGGGAAAGCTTTAAGTTTGTAGCCTCGCAGAGCTAGCTGCGGGACTTGGGTGGCTATGTGTCTCTGTGATCACCGAATGCTTTTACTTTCTCTACTCAAGATTTCTCTGATCCCGGAAGACAGCCAGCTATGCTGCCAGAAGACGACGCAGATCATTCCAGACTGCAGAGATCCAGCTTTCCACGAGCACTTCTTCTTGTAAGAGTCAGGAACGGCTCGGCCCTTGAGAGGAGAGGCAGGGAGGGTTTGTCTGGAAAGATCTCCCTTTGCCAGATCTAGACACAGATTTAAGCAGAAAAACATTGACTTCTGAAGGATGCCTTTGTTTTCTCCTCCCCGGTGTCCTTGCATCCCTGGCCCGGGCCCAGCAGTGGGGCCTGCAGTAATAACATGTCACTTGGCTGTCTTCCCTAACTACAGTAACTAGCTTGGGGGTGGAAGCACTCCCCAGCCCCCCCTGCAAAAAAAAAAAAAAAAAAAAAAAAAAAAAAAAAAAGAGCAGCCAGTTTCCCACTGCCTCCGGCCAAGTTCTCACCTTCAATTGGAGGAATTTTCCAAGCTGAAGGGCGGTATTACCTGTTCATCCCCTTTTTATTTAAACTCATTAACCTCCCTGGGCCCCAGCTTCCTCATTTGTAGAATGGAGTTAATAATAGTTCCTTCCTGGGGAGCTAGGGACTCTTAAGTGGGACGTGGGGCAGCACCCATCAGAGGGGGAGCTGCTGCTGTTATTTATATTATTTCTGTCCCTCATCTCTGGAGACTCTGGGGCCAATGGGAAGGGCATGGACATTTACTCTTTTCCTGTTAGTGAGAATGAATCATAATATTTTGGTTTTTCTCCTCACTTCACAAGGTAATTTTGGACGATACGGGTGGACAAAAGGAAGAGAATAGAATATCCTCTGTGCCCTCCTACTCACATAGACAGGAGTTGCTGCATTTCTTGTCAGATCTCTCTTTCTGTGGGCGTGTACCTCTGTGTGTGTTTACAACACAGGACTGTTTTATAACGGTGTGTCCTGGCCTCCTTTTTTGTCCCTAACAATGTATATAAATGCTATTATGCACATGAGGACTCATCCCCCACATGGTGGCACTATATTTAGCAAGTTGTATAGATTCTGGCTCAGCTGCTGGAGTCATGGCCAGCTCTGTGAACCTGACCTAGAGCTGGGTCCTCCTAATACTCTGGTGATCTCCTTTGCTTCCTAGTCCTGTCCCAGAGGAAGGTGATCAGAAGCGTCTTCTGGTGACAGTGTGGAATGGGGCCAGTGAGACCAGGTGAGGAGACCTGTGGTGCTGGGCTGAGAACCTTCTCTGAGTTAGGGGTGCCAGCATACATGAGGGACTCACTTCATGTCTTCAGGGTAAGTGAGTTGCAGAGGCTAGAACCCTGAGTCCCTATCATATGGAGATAGTGATGAAGGGGAGGCCAAGATATGGTCAGTGAACATTTTCGAGCTCTTGGTATCAACAAGGCAGGGCTTAAACCCAGTGATAGCAACTAGCATACACCAAGACTCTGTTCTTAAGGCACCCACTGTCCAGGAAGATATACTAGTCACTGGCTGGAGAGAAAGTACAGTAACAGCATGCGCATAACCCTATTCCATAGGATACTGTGCACTGTTACTACTGGGCCTACTTTGCTTTGAGTCACTACTGTCCTTAGTACCCGGCATATGCATGGCTAATGAACACTAACCTCTCAAATGGAACTGGATGACTGAAAAAGAGCAAGTGCAGGAAGGGAGAGCTTCATGGGAAATACGGACTTCTGAACATGGGCAAAGAGTAAGAGTAAGATACAGAGAGGCAGAAGGAGCATTCTGGGCCTGGTGTGGCATAAGTAAGCAGGAAGTGATGAGGAAGTCAGGGATAGTTGTGGTGGCCTCAGGCTGTCATGCGAAGGCCTGATTTAGGTGTGCCCAGATGTGTGTGTGTAACACGCTGATCTTGCAGGCAGTGGGGGACAAAGGAGGCAGTTGAGGTTGTAAAGAATGAGAGGCAGATCTAACGCAAGGAAGGAAGGTGTGGTAGGCAAACAGCAGGAATGATTGGCTGCTAAGGAGAGCATGTGAGAGCATCTCCAGCCAAGCCCAGTGGGGCAGGAGCAGCATGGGGCTCATTTCACAGAGGTAATCTGGGAGACCTGGTGGCCAGTTGCACTTGTCCAGTACCTAAAATAGGACTGAATGTATTGAAACAGGTCCCATGTGGACAAACATCAGCTCAGCTCTCCAGCCCAGACCTGGAAAATGTTTTGGGGGTTGGGTGTTTTTTGTGTGTGCACCATGTTGGAGATTGAACCCAGAGCCTTATACATATCAGCAAATGAATGTTCTGCCATTGAACTACATCCCAGTTCCTGAGTTCTTTCTGGAAACATAAGCACCATTAGCTTTTTTAGGGGTCCCATTTAACCTTGAGAATGAAGAATTTTTGTTTTGATGGAATCTTCTTTTCATCAGGGAACAATGTTCATGGTACCATCCATCCATCCATCCATCCGTCCATCCGTCCATCCATTCAGCTGCTACTGCCTGGCAACCAACATTCTAGGTGCTGAGTACTCATGCAGCTCTTTAGAATGGCAGCGAAAGAGACTTGAGCCATGGATGGAGACGAGGGCATCACGTTGATACCAGGCTCCTCACTTGCTGGATCCTGAGCTGAGTCCAGCCAAGAATGCATTACCTCGTTTGAATAGTTTACTCTAAGTTTCCAGAAGAGGTGACCAAGGCTCAGGAAGATGGGATCTTGCTCAGGGTCACCCAAAGAGTGAACAGTAAAGCTAGGAAGAAAAGCCAGGCAGTTGGATCTAAGTTCTGTCCTTATCATTGTGTTACCTCCTGGCCCCAAAAGGACAGAGTGGAGAGGGTAGGTTTGTGAAATGAGGCAGGTAGGTTTGTGAAATGAGGAGAGGTAGGTTTGTGTCTGAGAACTCACTGGTGTTTTGGGAAGGTCAGGGGCAATGTAAGCCTTCAACAGAGCTGAGATGGAGTTGGCCCAACCAAGTAGATCCATAAGTTCTCTAGAGAAGGGGTTTCCTCCAGTGCCAGTGATCCTGAGTTCTGGCTGGACATCAGAATCTCCCAGGGCACCTATAATGGATCACAGGTCCCCAGACAACCCAGGCATCAGACGGCTAATCCCAAGTCTGCATGAGCAGACCCTGGAGGTCTACATTTAAACAAGGCCCCGTGGTGAGCTGATGAAGCCAGTTTGGTGTTTGGGATGCTGTTTGGCCACTGGAACATACCTGAAGGATACTGACGAGAGAGTGACTGACACGTGCTGTAGGTCTAAGATTCAAGAAAGTCTTTGGTAGGACAAGGTGAAAGAGAATTGAGAGGAATGGCATTTGAAAGGAGTACTTAGCTGTGAGAACAGGGGGAGGAGTCAGATATACAAGCAGTCTGTGAAGGGAAGGTAAGATGCTGGTATCTGGAGCATCTAGGTGAGAGTGGTATGTGCTGGTGATGCCCAGATTGAATGGATGAGAGAGACCACCCAGGGTGCACTGAGTGGCAGGCCCTGTATTTGAAGGGTCAGTAAACTGCTCCATAAGCCTTGAAGAAGGTCCAGAGGATTGTCAGAGAAGCAGAGGGGCACCCGACAAGCTCTCAGTGGACGTGAGGGCTGGAGGTGAACCTTCCATGGGAAGCAGGTAGGTAGAGCTGCTGCTGGGGGAGGCATGCAGGTCGCATTTTTTGGAAGAGAAAGGGAAGCTGGGGAAAGTGAGTCAGCCTCCAGCAAGGTCGCCTAGTCAGGGCGCTGTCTCCACCAGTTGCCTATTTTGGGAAAGTGAGATTCTTGATTAAATAAAACACAGCCAGACTCATGGTCAGAGTCCCAGCTCTAAGCTCAAGAGGGCCGGGGCAGGCTCAGGCAGGCCTGCCTGTGGAGCAGATGGCTCCGCCAGGGCTGTCAGCACCATGCTGGCTGTTTTCAGTCAGCCTCCTGGTATTCTCAGCAGACTCTCCTTTATCAATGTTCTGAAAGAGGAGGCCTCCAGCTCCAGGGCAGACAGACAGACAGCAACCGCAGGAAAACTAGGGCTCTGCAGAGCACTCCTAAACCAAATTGTGTTTCTCTGGAGGTTCTCAATGGGAAAAGCCATTACAGAGGTGGGAGACAAACATTTACTGAACTGTTTTCCGAGTCAAGCATTTTCTATACGTTATCTTATTTAATGTGGGTCTCGAGGGGTGAAAATTAGGATTCCTTCCCCTCAAATGGCATAATGCCTTGAGGTTATATAACAGCTGGTACTTAACAAGCATTTATTCTATGTGAACATTAAGCCCATGGCATGCCTTATCTAATTTAATCCCCACTCAGCTCTTTTATGGCCTAGAAAACAGGCACAGAAAGGTTATATAACTTGTCCAAAGTAACACAGCTGGAATGTAGGGGAAAATCACCTGCAAATCCAGGCATGTGTTTTTAGTCACATCCCAGTGCACTGACCTACGTCTTGTATATGACAAATGACTCCAAAACCATTCTCCTTCCCTGTCAGTGGCTTGCTCCTCCAACCATGAGACATTTCTTCAATACACGTATTATAGCTTTACATACCACCTAGCAAAATGGGCAGTGGGCACATTCTGAGACCTGTGAGGAGCAAGAGGGAGAGGAGTGGTTCTCTCAGTGGTGGCTGCAGATCTGAGTTCCAATTCCCAGCACCTGTGGGAAAAGCCAAGCATGGCAGCATACAAGCCTGTAACTCCTAGTATTGTGGGGGCTTATAGACTGATGATGGGGTATCTGCCCAACTGTAGCTTCAGTGAGACCTTGTCCTGAGGGAATATGGTGGAGAGTAGAGTCCCTGAAGTCATACACCTGTGCACCACACCACCCATCACAGACACATAGAATCCTGGAAGGGGAGCTGTGGATTTCAGCTCATGTCAGCATCTTGGCAGTTGCTGAGAAGAGCCAGCGAGCCTCTGAAGGAGAACCACGCTTGCTGGCTGTGAGACTGGGGACCAACCCTTTCCCCCGCTCTGAGCCTCAGTTCCCTTATCTGTAAAATTTAGCCACCTCTAGAGCTTTTTAATCTCAATTTCAAACTTCTGTAAATATTAAACAATTAGAGCCACTTTTATAAAGTGGCTCGATAAACAAAAAAACAGAAAACAAAACTATAGACCTTTTCAAAGATAAGCAAAGATAGAAAACAAATGTGAACCCCCAGAGATGCATAGCCCCAATTCATCCTTTATCAATATGTTGTCTTCTTTCTCTCAGCCTCACCTTCAGGTGACATCAGTATTATATATATGACAACTTCTAAAGACACAGAACCATGAAGACATAACCACACTCAGAATGATAGTAATCTGTCTAATTCCTCAGTGCTTTGAACAGGGAGCTAAGCTATTTAGAAGCCCTGTTGGATGATAAGCAAAAACTGAACTAAAGCTTCTAATATCGTTTATAGCACTTTCTGAACTTGTAGCCAGAGAACAATTTTGGAGAGAGATGTAACTGTTCCTCTGAAAGACAGACATTTCAGTCATCAGTGTGAAAGACCATTAGGGAAGGAAATGAACAGATTTAAGAAAAGCATATATATATATGTATATGTATATATATACACACATATATATGCTTTATATATAATATATTTATATATGCATATATATGCTTTTTATATTATATATAATATAGTATATTTTATATATAATATATATGCTTCATATATATAACTATATATGAAGCATACATATATATGAAACATGCATATATATGAAGCATACATACACACACATATACATAACTAACATAATTAACAAACACAATCTTATAACAGTGGCTGCATGTATGGAAGGTCTATTTTGTCCTGTGTCAGGCAGCACCCTCAATACTCTGGGGCAGACTCTCCTTTAACCCTTCTGTGAACAGGATCTTAGTCAAGGATAGTGTGGCCTAATATCAGAAAGCTCATGACCAGTAGCACAAAGAGAAAAGTGACTAGAAAAACATGTACACAGTTTAAGGTATCAAACTAGAAATAAAGCTTCAATCATAAACCCCTGTGAAACAAAATAGTTTAAGGCTCTTGAATGAGTGAGTTAATGTGCTTTCTCCCAAAATGTAGTAAGTGTCATCTTGCAGTAAGCTGAGCAATTCTGCCATGCACTCCATAACGTTACCTCTGAGCCTTGTATTGGCTGTTCCCTCTCTCTGAGATGCGCTTCCTCTTCTTCTTTCTGGCTCTGCTCATGAGGCGTCCTGTAAGCTCCCATGCCCCTACTACCCCTTGTGCCTCCACAGTTTGTTGCCCTCACTGTTCATCTGTCAATCTCACCCTGTCTTGTGCCAGGCTCTGTATTGCTGTCTTGAGATGCTATTTAAATTCCTGCCTATTTGTCATGTTTCCTTAACACTGGGGCTCCATGCCCAGCGCCTGCCAACCATGGGCATGATGGATTCCCCCATTTGTCAAGCCTTTGCTGAGTGCAGAAGCCTGGAGCTAAAGCCTTGGCAGTGAGCAGGGACCAAGGCATGGTTCCAGAGCCTCTTCACAGAGGGAAACTGCCATCCTCTCCTGCGCGGGCCCAAGTTGGTAAGCTGGCTGGTACCTTGCCGTACACTCAGGATGCTTATATAAGCAGTTCTTCCTCCAAAGGGTTTTCAAAGCAGCCTTTAGAAGTAGCTAATTGAAGAACACTCAGAGAGAGGTCCCTGCTTGTGGACGTTAATTGTGACAGTTTACTCTGCCTGAACGATCATGAAATCACTGGAGGCCCCTTAGCAGGATGCAAAGCTCAAGGGAGGCTATTAACCATTTAGCATTCTCTAAGCACCAGGGAATAAAAATTCCACTTAGAGCAGAGCAGGGAGAGGCAATGTTTATTACAAAAAGCCCAAGCCCAAGCCTGGAGACAGGGAAATCTACAGCGGCAGCCAGCATGAGTGCAGAGTGTACTTCTCCTCACTACCAGCCAAGGCTCTCCCAAATGTGCTGATGAGAAAAACAAACTTGCTAGGAGCACACTGGTAGAGTCTCTAAAGGCTGTCCTCAAGTGGCAGCTATCTGGATGTCTGCTGCTGTGGTGGTCTAGCCTGCTAGTACTACTCTGGCCCCTTTCCAAGAGAGAAGAGTGTTAAGAACAGAAGGGTAGGAAGGTGAAGGGGTATTTAAATTAGGGTGACTGCATTACCCTCCTTGAACGAGTCATTAATGAGGCCTTGTATGACAGAGACAGGGAAGAGGAGGTAGCCATGAGCCACTGCTAGAGAAACAGCTAATGATGTCACGGAGAAAAATAGCCGCAGCTGTGGTTCAGAACATGGACTGGCAGTCAAGTGGCCAGTGCTGGGGACCAGTCTGCAGTGCTCTGTGTCTTCCCCTCCCCCGCTCTGCCCCTCACTTGGCTTGGGTGCCTGGGAAAAGTTAGTTTTGTTGTACTTAAAACTATCAGGTGGCAAGCTGCCACCCTTTCCGGAGAATCCAAACAATATATATTTATAGAGGCTTCTCGACCTCGACTTGACCATGGGTGGGTACGTGTAGAATCCCTGGAGAGCTTTCTCTGGGCTCCCGTGCTCAGACGCTACCTTGAACTAACTGGGTTTGGATCTAGGCATGAGCTCTGCAGCTCAAAATCTCAAGGCAAGTTTTGCAGGCAGCCCTTTGATGCTGCTGAGGCCTCCTGGGCCTGACCTCTGAAGACAGCTTCCTGGGAGGTGCATCTGCAGGGAGTTTTACTAACTCCCTCTGACAACTGGGAGCAGGCCAGATCCTTTCCGTGGGTCCTTCAGGTAGCGAGAGTTAGGCTGTCAGTGTTATGCTCCAGTCTAAATATGTATGGTGTTTCTAGATAGTAATTAAACCAGTCTACAAAGGAGTCTGAGTTGGGAGCTGTAGACAGAAAGGAAGGGAAGAAAACCAAAGCAGATTCAAAACTCACAAGAGGCTCAGACATCAAGGTCAAGTAGAATGTAGTACAACCGAGGTCCTTAAAAATACGTTTATGTAGGACCCGCCCCCATTGCAAAAGCAGTGACTGTTCCCCTATGAAGATTTGAAAATGAAAATTGCTAACAATCCCACCTACCAGACACAGCTGTTGTTTGTCTTTTGGGGCTCTGTTTCCCATGAAATTGCAGCTTCGTACACACCCTTTACTTTGACAAGAGCAAGCTTTGGCATTTCATTAGCATTAATCAATGCCATCACTGTTAAAAGCTGTCAATCAGTTTGCGATGGTTGGACATTCTCTAGGCACTTTGAATTCCTGCTACCCAAGAGGCCTAGCTCGAACTTTACCCTTCAGTTTGGCAATGCATGAGGCCTGACCTTGGTTCATGCCTGCCTGCCCCGTCGACAGCCGGGTCATTGTGACTTTTGTATGTTGGGTATGTTTGGAACTCAGTCTCCAGCCATCTGAGAACTGCTAAGGTCCTGCTTGGCTATGAGGCAAGGCTATGAGAGTGGAGGTCCCATAACTTCCCTCTTACTGCGTGTCCCCAGCTGAGGTGGTGGCTAAGACTCTCCAATGGTGGCAGCCCACTCAACCAGCTAGCACTAGAACGGCTAACACCCTCAAGGTAACCTGAGCTCTTGTGGCATCAGAGAGAGCACCATCTACCCATACCTAAGACGCTCAAGTTTCCTCACAAATACTATTCTGTGACCTTGGGAAGGGGACCTACCAAGCTTGGCGCTTTTCTCTAGAGACTGGGTAGAACTCCTCTGCCCACCTCACAAAGTGGGAAGAACGAAGGAACAGGAGCAGGTAGGAGTGCTCTTGGGAAGCCACATGTAGACAGACAATGGAACATTTGACTTCCTCAAACAGACAGCGGGAGACTTACTCTCTGCTCTCCTCCTAGGCAGCATGTGCTCATTGGCTGTATGAGCTTCGGGGTGAGGTCTCTCTTGACTCCAGACAAGGTGAGTTGGCAGGAAGCTTCTGGAGCAATAGCCCAACTAGGCCCTGGCTGGTACAGTCATGTTGACCCTGGAAATGCTTGCGTTGAGCTGCTCTCTGTGACGTTGTGTCCCACTGAGGCAGATGTTGGTAGTCTAAATTATAGGCTGCTATTGTCACTGAGGGTTTGGGTTCCCTTCCAGAAGGGAGTTTGGCAGCCCAAGGCTCCCTAGGAAGTGCTGAGTCTGACAGATGCTAGGATGCCATGATGCCATGAAGGGTCCTCTGGATTTGTCTTCTGGGCTCAGGAAGTTCTTGAATGGGGGTAGAAAGCATTGAGACTGATGACAGTCCTCTCAGACTGCTGAGGACACGGGCTCAGGAGTCTTCTCCTTTGGATCGCTGTCACTTAGCTGGCCTTACTTGGCACTGCAGCCCCAAACTAGAAGCTCTGAGTAGGGAGGGGTACATTGCTTTTGCACATCTTGAAAATGTCCTTGTGGCCCATTTTGAGACCCTGCCACTCAGCTTTGTGTCCTAGAATGAAGTCAAGAGATGGGCTGTTGTGGATGTTCTCTTGATCTCCTGGCCAGAGCCTTGGCTTCAGTCTTCTCAGAAAGGTGCTGCTCATGGAGACTGCAGAGGAGTCTTGAGTATCTGCTCTTGTGGCCTCTCTGCTGTTCTTCACTCTTTCCTTTTTGTTCTGTAAGCAAATATTTAATGAGCACCTACTATTTACCAGGCTCAATACTAGGTAGGTCAAAGAGTCTGGCTGGAGGCAGGAGGAGGCAGGAGGAGGCAGGAGGAGGCAGGAGGAGGCAGGAGGCAGGAGGCAGGAGTGTCGAGACAGGCAAGTCCATAATTGTCCAGGGCTAAGAGGCTAAAGGAGGATCACTTGTGTCCAGACAATCAGGGAAGGCTTTCTGAAGGTGCAAATGGCAACCTTGGGGCAGGGAGGCTGAACCATCTGCTTAGGAAGAATGATGGCCAGCTGCGTGTTTTTGTTGTTTGTGTCTGTTTTTGAAGGGTTAGTGGTAGCTTGAACTGTGTCCCCTGCCTCTTTGGACTGCTCATACTGTTCCTTCTCTCACGACAGGAGATCAGTGGCTGGTACTATCTGCTAGGAGAGGACCTGGGGAGGACCAAGCACCTCAAGGTGGCTAGGCGGCGGCTCCAGCCCCTGAGAGGTGTGTACAAGCCCCTTGAAGCCCCCTGACCCTGACTGAGTAAGGCATTAGCCTCCGCCTCCCTGGCATTTTTTTTCCAGCGCCTATAAGATCGCAGGCTACTCCTGACCAGGATATCACTACCATATGATAGACTTTGAGAGTTTGTGCTATCTGGCTTCACACAGATCAGTCCCCTGCCCCACTCACAGAAGCTTCAGGACTTCCCAAGAGTCTCCTTCCCAGGCTCTATGTCTCAGACGCCATCCACTCCCCTTCATTCCTTGCTGACTCTGGGAACCCCAACACTGTAGGCATGCTTCTAGGGCTTGCCGTGAGCCTGAGACTCAGGGCTTAGATTTCATGTCCCAGTGGTCCTGTTTTTTTCCCTCACAGCCCTGGCTTCTGAGCCTCTGCTTGCTCTGAGCCTTGGCATCCTTCTATCCTGGAAGCCAGGAACTGTCCTGTCAGTCTCACCCATGGCGGGTGTGTGCATGGGCCCTCGTGCCAGCAAAAACTTTCTGACTCAGCCCTATCTCCTTCCAGACGTGCTGTTGAGAATGCCAGGAGAGGGGGACCCTGAGAATGGGGAGACACTCCAGGTAGGTGGGGACACTCCTGGCTAGGGCTGGTGGAACTTGAGCATGGCTCAAGGGTCTCTCTCTTCTTTGTCGGCCTCTTGGGTCAGGAAGTGTCTGTGAAAGAGGGCAGCTTGGGATTTGGAACACAGCAAGCCATGCCTTGTGAAGGAGGGTTCTTAACTTTCCTAAGGTGTGGCACTGGAAATTGTCCTGTACATAGGTCTTGGTCATTCATGATCTTTGTGGGGGTGGGAAAGAGAGAGCCAGGAAATGTAGGTGACTGGATTTTTCTAATAGAAATAGAATCCTCCCTTCCCTCAGGTCCCCAGATCTTCTGTGCCTCTTAGCACCATGGCCAAATCATCTTCGCAGGTTAAGCCTGCAGGGGCTGGGAAGGAAGCCATAAGAAAGTGATGGATCTCTGGCTTCCTACCAGCTGTGAATCTAGAGAGGAGCAGCATATAAGAATTTGGATAAATTGTCCAAAGTTCATTTGATCTCTTTGGAGAACCTGTCACAGTGACTCTTTAATAGGAGAAGGAAAATCAAACTCTTGATGATCAATCAGCCCCTGGGGTGATATTGTGATCTAACTGTCACCACCTCCTGTGAGGTGGGCTGTCACCAACCCACCTTACAGATAAGGGGACATGTAGATCCCAGGGTGTTATGTAGCTGTGGCCATTCAGCCAGAAAGAGATTGACAGAGCCTCTTTATCTCTTCTGTGTACTGTGACACACTGTCTCTAGAGTGTGTTCTCACTGAGAAGACCTGGGATGTTGGTGTTGGCATGCTCCTTGACCTCTTGTATTGAAATTAGCCCCTTAGGTGCCATTTGTGCACCCAGTCATCCAATCCCTTGTACACTATGTGGTGGTTACACCTGTACAGACCCCAATGTGGTGCTGGGTTCTGGGACAGAGCCTTGGCTCACTCCCTTGTGGAACATAGTGTTCAGAATATTACTTCCCATCACAGTAGCTGCTTGCTGCCTATAGCTTCTGAGCTCCTGGCTGGAGCAAGCAGGACTGAGGAACATAGCCATAGCTTCTATTTCATGTTAGGCAATGCCACTGTGTCCTGTACAAACATCCAGCCCCCATTATAGTGCTAAGGTAATCTGTGTTTTCTATGGTTTTACTAGCAGTTTAGATGCTTCCTCTAGCTTCAGGGATAGCTCCAAAGATCTCCTCACTCTCTGGGGAGAGAGTGACCATGGAGCCACCCTAAGGAATATGTGAGAATGACTTGGATATCTGCATTGGAGGTCTCCAGGTGGCCTATGAAAGACCTGCTTTGTGCTAAATTCTGTCTACTGTCCCATGTCCCTCAGGACACTGTTCTGAATTGAATTGGATTTGGGGGGTTTGTGCACCGATGATGTCCACAGTGCTGAGCACAGACAGTGACTAGTAGAGGTGTGGGGAAATAAGAGGTCAGTTATTCAAATCCTCCATCTGAAAGACCTAGAGGTCGCCTGCCCATGGACACTCAGCAATCAAACCAAGGGACAGCCTCTGATCTAACTACATGAGTGAGCAGATGGGCTTTTCCAGGGGGATGGTAGAAGGCCAGAGGGGTCTGGGTTCATGCCCCGTGCTACTCATAAGATCTGATCCTAGGACTTTGAGGTACTGACTGCAGGGCCTGGGTTCTAACCTGCATTTGACTGTAATCTCTCTAGGCCTCCACTTCTTTGTTGTTACGATGTGGAGGCAAGTAGCCCCATGGCTGGAACCCATTTGCACATTTGACCATGTGGTCTCCATGCCATCAGTTCCTTCGCATAGCCCATTTTTGTGAATTCAGAAGCTGACTATTAAGTAACTCCTGAGTGCCCACCATTCTCCAGATGTTTTGTATTCCCTGACTTAAAATGGGTTGTTTATGGGTATAATGTTCACAGCAGCCCAGATTGTCCCCACTGGGTTAGTCCACTGGATTTGTTCCTGGGGACCCCGGGACTTGTAAGGAGGCGTGCTCTTACAAAACAGGGTGTGTTTTCTGCTTGAGTTTCCCTCCAGCAGGCAATAAGGGCTGTTTGTGAGAACACTGCTCTCACAGAGCGTCTGTCCCAGGGCAGAGAATGCAGCCAGAACAAAGGCGCCCTCTCCCCGCCAGGCCCGAGGAATACTAACTAGTTGACAGGAATTTTAATATAAAACTCTCCCTCTTCCTTGTCATTCCGAGGTTTCAGGAAGCCTTCAGGCTTATCTGCAGAGGCACACAGCACAGACAGGGCCTGGGGAGGTGAGAGGTGATTTCCTGCCATTCTTCTGAGGGGCGGGCTTCCCAGGGCGGTCATGCCAGGCTGACAGGGCGCAGTGTGGACTCCCGCTACTGGGGGAGAGCTGGGTTTTCATGGGGAGGCAGCCGAGGCAGGATCCGCAGCCATGAACCGCTTCAATGGGCTCTGCAAAGTGTGTTCAGAACGCCGCTACCGCCAGGTGGGTGCTTGATCCCCTGGGGTACTGTGTGATAGTGGGAGTCAGGGATGGGGCTCATCCATATAGAATCTCTCTCCACCAGGCCTTCAACGCCTACCCCCAATTCCCTGCAGGCACATTTTGATGTGAGGAAAAGTTGGAGACAGGGTTGGATCCCTGACCCAGCCTACTACCTACTACCCCAGGTTACAGGCAGCTGAGGCCAGTTCTGAGTGCTGTCCTACCCACTGCCTGGGATCTTTGATGAGATGATTTAGCTGTTGTTGTTGTTGTTGTTGTTGTTGTTGTTGTTTGTGTTTGTTTTTTGCTTTTGCTTTTATCATCTAGAAGAAGGTGATTGTTAAAAAAAAAAAAAGCCATCTCAGTTCTGAGATTGCTGGTGATGGGTTTGGGCTGGAGAGCTAAGTGACTGCTGGAAACTGCAGTACTGCTGACTTTTCTGTCTTTGGTGGGCAGCTGTACCCATTATGTCCCTTGTGTATATTGGTGTGTGCTTCTATGTGAGATGTGATGTATGTGTATCTTATCCTCCCAGCTGCCACAATGCCTTGAAGTGACTCCGCGTTGCTCTGGCTCTGGAGCCCCATTTCACTGCATCTGTCTCTTAGCTCCAGGGCTGGGAGGCAGGGGAGGGTGAGGAGTGATGGTCATGTTCACCCCAAAGACTCTTCTAGAATTAGGCTTTTCTTTCTTATAAAATAGGAATGGGGGCCAGGGGTTGGGATAAAGGGAAAATATATCCAGATTTGTGTAGTGTCCTGTAGCTGGAGGGACCATACAAATTGCCCTGACTGTAAGAATACAGAGAAGGCCCTCATTAGAATCTGGGGCCTAACTCATTAGTGCGGAGGTCACAGAGAGAGGCCTCTGGGGCCCCTGGCACCTGCCTCTATCACTCGGGATCCAGATGTCTCTTCTAACATTTTCCTGCACTGCAGGCCTTAACCTATATTCCCTACTTTCCTGAAGTTAGAAAGAGCAATGTCTGTGGCAAGAATATTTAGGTGTTCGTAAGCATAAGGCAAGGTGAGCACTGGGTAGAAGGTTATGGAATCCCAGGTGTCCTGGAGCCAAGGGGCCAGAGCATGGGGCTGTGCTGGTGGCCAGAGTGGGACGGTGCACACATGGACTGAACTCAGGGTAAGATGGTTCCTGCACTGTGGCTGGGGCAGAACTGAGCACACGAAACTTTCTGTAGGGCCAGAGCTCTAGTCCACTGTGGTCCCCTTTGACTGACGCTCTTGAGCAATTTACGGTCCCTTGTTCCTAAATCAGAAGTAGTGAAGTAGAGACAGGCCTGCGGCAGTGAAAGGTGATCCTAGAACGTGCTTGGCTTGTATCTGCTGCTCACCCACCAGGGAGTGGACAATAAATGCTGGCAGTTAGGGACAGGAGCCCGCGTGTCACAGAACATCAGATACTCTGCAGCTGCTGGCAGGGCTGAGACACGGGAGCAGTGGCAGTGCTTGCCCTTGACAGGCAAGGGAAAGAACCACCCTAGGAAGGACACCTGTCGGGGCTGCTGAGATCCCAGAGTCAGGAGAAGACTGTCACCCTTCTTAAGCCCAAGGTCAGAGGAGCACTGGGGAAGCATGCCATCACTTTGGGTCTTGATTACCTTCTCTGCAAAATGGGCTTACTGAAGCTGTATTCTTTGGGGTCTAGGTCTTGGTGGATGAACTCTTTGGACACTACTCTGTGCTCAGAGGCCTCCTCTGCAGCCTGCTCCTCCCGCTCCTCTTGTTCCTTTCCAACCCATTTCCCACCACTCCTTTGCTAGCCAATGGGGTGGGATTGTTCTCCCAGGTGGCACTAAGGGACGTGAAGAGTTTCCTGGCCCTGCCTGAACCATAGCACCAGAGTGTGGAAACACATTTATCTTTAGACCAGAGAGCTGGGGGCTTACCCTCCAGACAGAAGGGTCATCCTCAGCACCCATGGCATAGCATTGGGACAGGGATAGGAGGGTTTCTGTGTGGTGTGGAGGGTGGTTCCAAGTCCCCAGTTAGTCCCACAGAGTGGCTCCTGGTGTCTTCTCTGGGCCTCTGCTGGCCTGGCAATGAGAGATCCTTCCAGCTTTTCATGTTCACTCCCGGCTTTGTTTTGCTTTCTTTCCACTTTTTTTTTTTCTTTTCTTCCTGTCTTAGCTATGTGTTTTCCCAGAATTCTTATGGGAATAGGGTATTTTCCTGCCTCCCTCCCCCTCCCCCCTTGTCTGTCAGATTTCCTGTTTTACAAACTTGCTTTGAATCCAGGCCCAGGACTGGTGGGAAGCTGGGCCTCGGGGACCTTTGGTCACCCTGGACTCCTGCCTGTTCTCCTTCTTTGTGCCTGGCCTTGGGTTACCAGCAACCAGCAGGTGAATGCAGGTGGCCAGCCCTGAGAGACAGCAGGCTCTGCACATGGCTGTGCCCTGCCTGACCTGTTCTAGGCTTGCTGAGATGTTTTCCTCCTCTCCCTGTCCCTGTCCACGACACCTTTTCTTTGTGCCTCATTGGGACCCACCCTGATCTTTTCCTCTCCCAGGAGTATCTCAGGACTTCTTCTTGAAGCCATTTTTCTGACCTAAGTAATCTGAGTGAGCCAGTGGGCCATGCTGCACACAGAATCACTCTTTTGGTTTTGGAAGATTTTGTCTTAAAAGGTTTGTGTGTGTGTGTGTGTGTGTGTGTGTGTGTGTGTCTAACTATGCTTATATGTGTGATATGTGTGCATGGGCACATGAAGGTCAGAGGTGTTGGATTGGCCCTGGAGCTGGAGTTACAGGTGCTTGTGAGCTGACTTGGAGGGTGGGAATAGAACTCAAGAGCTAGTGTTAGCAAGAGTAGTGGCTGTGCACCTAACAGCTGAGCCAGTGGTTCTTGACCTGTGGGTCTTGACCTCTAATCCTTTCTCAAAGGTCAGATCTCAGACATCCTGCATATCAGATATTTACATTACAATTCCTGAGAGTAAAAAATTACAGTTATGAAGTAGCAACGAACATAGTTTTATGGTTCGGGTCACAACCTGGGGAATGGTATGAAAGGGTAACAGCATTAGGGAGGTTGAGAACCACTGCACTAAACTGCTTTCAAAGACGTGCTGTCCGGGGTACATAGGCCTAACTTCTGTACAGTCCTATTTTCCTTTGTTGTCTGGAGAGCTGTATATGTGGGCTTGTCCTAGCTAGGAGCCAGAGACCAAGTGCCACCCTCCAGAGGCCCCATCACATGTACCTCAGCAGGGCACGACACACAGTAAGAACTGGGCTGCAGAATGTTTGGTCTGCAAAGAGCATCTAGATGGCAGGGTCCTTTGACTGAACCTCTGAAAACTGGGGCTGTCGCCCTGTACACATACCCCTTTGCAGGCAGAATGAAGCCTGTGGCTAGTACAGGTTTATCCAGGAGGCCTTGGGTCTGCCTGTGCCTACTTCTTCTCTTGGAAACGCTTTCTGGCTGCTCAGAGGCTCTGATCCAGCCTGCCAGTGCCCTGTGAGCCCCATCGCTCTTCAGATAACACTTGGATATAAGGCTAAGAGAATACGTGCTAGATCTTCCTGCCTGGTCCTTGGGGAGGGTGGCCACCCGCTAGGCTTTATTCTAAATAAAATAAAGTGTGTGTCCTTAGCCCAAGGCAAACCATGGGCTAAGATCCCAAGACCTCCATGGGAAAGGAAGCTGGCCTTCAGTGGGGAGAGGAAGTAGAACTCCAGACGGCTCTTGGGCTGTTAGGACCAAGAGGAGAAAGGTTTTCCCTTTTCCTGGATCCCATTCATTCTGCCCTCAGCTTGACTTCGAATAAGTCAGGATTAATTAAGACGATGGGTCACGGGTAGGTAGAGGAGGCTGGCTGACTCCTTCTCAGTTCTGGTTCCCTGTGGAGAGGAAGGTGGCTCTGGGTGGAGCTTAGAGACTTCCCAGTTTTGAAACTCTGGAGTAACTGGACAGGGCTGTGTCCTAGATCACCATCCGGAGGGGCAAAGAAGGCTTTGGCTTCACGATCTGCTGTGACTCTCCGGTCCGAGTCCAGGCTGTGGATTCTGGTAAGTGAATGATGGCACAGGATAACAACCCTACCCTCCCACCAGGCAGCTGGACGGTTTGGAGCTGGACAGGGCCTCACACTGGATCAGCATCTGGGTTTTCAAAGGAAAAAGAATAATATTTTTGAAATGACCTACAGATGAATCGGAGGTTTATGAAAATAGAGCCTTGGGGGGCGGTTGTTTTATCAAAATGAAAATAGACTCTGTATTTTGATTCTGATCATTTCTGAAGAGAAGCTAAATTTGAATTCTGATGACTGCAGGGGATTCTTATGAGCTTGCAGCCCGTCTGCAATCCCACTTAACACTTAGAAGTGGACATTCCAAGCTGGCTGTGTGGCTCACACCTGTAACCCTTGAACTTAGGAGGTAGAGGCAGGAGGATTGCTGGATGTTCAAAGCTAGCCTGGCCTCCACTGTGAGACTCTGTCTTTCTCTCTCTCTCTCTCTCTCTCTCTCTCTCTCTCTCTGTCTCACACACACACACACACACACACACACACACACACACCCCTTCAAGTGACACAAACGAAAAGTAAGAACATAATAAGCAGAGGCTGGGAAGGACTCAGTAAAGCACTCACTCTCTCTGTAAGAGGGGAATTTGGTCTCCAGAAACCATGCAAAAAAAAGAAAAAAGAAAGCCAGGCATTGTGGCTTATGCTTTAATTATCTACTCCTGAGGGGTGGGGGGTGGAGAAAGGAGAGTAGTTGAGACTCATTCATTAGCCAGAGTAACCTACTTAATGAGAGTCCCAGGCCAGTGAGAAACCCTGATTTAGAGAGAGAGGGAGAAGGAGCGAGGGAGGGAGGGAGAGAGAGAGAAAGAGAGAGAGAGAGAGAAAGAGAAAGAAAGAGAGAGAAAGAGAGAGAAAGAGAGAGTGAGCCTGAGGAAACACTGTTGTATAGAGGCTGTCCTCTGACTTCTATATGCTTTGTACACATCTCCACCTCTCTCTTCCCAACCCTCACCCTCACCCACAGCACACATGCACACGCAAACACACACACACACACACACACACACACACACACACACACCCCTCCAGCCCTCCAGTGCCAAAAAAGAGGGACACTGGTGCGGGTGGGGTGGGGTGTGAGCGGGTAAGAAGTGAGAGTGAAGGCTGCCCAGTTGAGCACCCCTGTATGAAACAATAAAGGAAAAGGACAGCTCTCCAGTGTCACCAGGGAAGCAAAAGATTCCAGGTTCTTTGAAGAAGTCTTAGGCTTTTCTTTGTCCTTGCAGGGGGCCCAGCAGAGAGGGCGGGGCTGCAGCAGCTGGACACCGTGCTACAACTGAATGAGAGACCCGTGGAGCACTGGAAATGTGTGGAGCTGGCACACGAGATCCGGTGACAGGGGGCAGTGGGTGGTGGAAACCTCAGCTGATGGCATATCTTCCCCACCCAGCCCTGGGCACACTGCCTTGCTCTCCTCCGCTCACTCGCTCACTCGGCTTGGTCTGCTCTCTGCCCAGCTGTGAGCAGTTTACATCACTCCTCAGGGAATCCGTTTCTTGGCCAGGAAATGAAAGGTTCAGGCTCAGATGAATTTTGATCCCACAGCAAACAGCAGGAAAGATACTCTGAACAGACCCCGCAGTCCCCGTGGTGGTTCCAGGGGGCCCATTCCACTTTAGTTAATTGTCCGTGCTACTGAATGGCTAAACCCTTTGTTTAAGGGACTGTAGACTGTGCAGATGTTTCAATTGCACAAGTTAAAGTGTATTCTGTAAGATATCTGAGCTCCTTGACTCTGTGGGCTAGCACCCCAATGGTCCATTTTCGACCCCCTTCTAGAATGACTACATGGAAATCCCATTTTACTTGCTCCTGCTAGGCTTCGTCCGAATGCTCTCTGCCCTGCAGGCTTCCTACCCTGACTGATTCTGATCTCCCCAAGTCTGAACTCCTTCCTCTGTGGAATTTCTAGGAGCTGTCCTAGTGAGATCATCCTGCTCGTGTGGCGTGTGGTCCCCCAGATTAAGCCAGGGCCAGATGGCGGAGTCTTGCGGCGAGCCTCCTGCAAGTCCACACATGACCTCCTGTCACCCCCTAACAAGAGAGAGAAGAACTGTACTCATGGGGCCCCGGTGCGTCCTGAGCAGCGCCACAGCTGCCACCTGGTGTGTGACAGCTCTGATGGTCTACTGCTTGGTGGCTGGGAGCGCTACACTGAGGTGGGCAAGCACAGCGGCCAGCACACCCTGCCTGCACTGTCCCGGGCCACCACCCCTACTGACCCCAACTATATCATCCTGGCCCCACTGAATCCTGGAAGCCAGGTATGGACAGCTGAGTGTGGAAGGGTACTGGGTCCCTGTGGTAGGTTTGGATGTCTCCAAAATGGAAAATTAGATTATGAGATCTCTGTGGTATGGCTGATAGGGTCCTATCTTTCTTGTGCTGTATGGAGTGCATTTTGGAATAAGCTGCCATGAAGGAAGTTGAGGTCTCTCAGAGGGAGAGCTTCATGGAGCGTGATGAACTCTCTTCCACCCTTCCCCTTAAGAGAAATGCTGTGATCCCCCTGTACCCTGAAACATTATACTTCTCGTCCCCAGACCTGTGTGCAACCCCCTGCTGGGCTGCTCTTTTTTTTTTTTTTTTTCCATTCTTGAGACTGAGCTAGGTTTCTTGTCTTTCCTTTGCAGTTGCTGCGGCCTGTGTACCAGGAGGATGCCATCCCTGAAGGTAAGCTGTCCACGATGCTAAGCCCTCTCAGCCTGGAGAGATAGTTGAGGTCAGCTGAGGTCGGGCCCAACTTCCCATTCTGAGTTCAGAGGCCTTTCTGATGGAATTGGGGCTACCCAGCATCTTGAAACAGACCCCCATCCCCTTATCCTCCTGGTACCCTCTTCCCCTCACCAAATGACTGTGTATTTCCTTAAAGTCAGAATTAAGTTGGTAGAGGGGGGAGTCTGTGAGAACCATCCAAGAGACAGGTGCTTGGCATTTATCTTGGCTGTTATCCAGTGTTGCTGAGCAACCGTATCTGTTAGGGGCTATAGACACCATGTTTGAAGCTGCATGGAGAGCAGTCCTGGAATTCTGGGCTTCGAGGTCTCAGGTTGGAACTTCACAGTGGGACTTGAACAAATCACTGTCTCCTCCCTTCACCTATAAACTAGGATCAGGTGTTCCTGCTCCGGGGTTGCTCTGAAGGATTCTAGGGGAACACTGTTGTGTGCAGTTGCCTGCATGCTGAAAGATGGTGCAGGAGAGCTGTCTCTAAGCTTTGTAGATGTCTCTGCTGATTAACCTATTCTTTTCCTTTGGCCTGCACATTCTGGCCAGAAGTGGGTGCTGGCAGAAAGCAACCACTTCTCCAGGAACCCTGGGATATGGGACTCTGCAAGAGTTGGTGAGGCAGGCCCTTAGGCCCTCACACGCCTGTCACAGAGCTCTGACCCCGAAGAAGTCCAGTTGGTCTAGAGAGTTGAGCTTGTCATGTGGTCTGTGAGGCCTACCTGGAGTGTGATTGAACCTTTCTGTGCCTACAGAACACCCTTGACCTCCTTCCTTGAGGGTGGCCTTTCCCATCTCGTCTCAGATTTGTTTCTGTGCTGTTTCCCTCTATTAGTGATAAGATGATGATCTCTTAGAGTGGGCACTTGGGCCTTTGGGAAAAGGGGGCTCCCATCAGTCTTAGAATTCCTGATGAAAGGCACCCCCTTCCTCTCCCTGCCGGGGCCTGTGGGCACTTGGGCCTGGCCTGCTGGAAACAAAGCTGTGTTCCTCCCAGGGAGGAGTCGGACAGTGATTCAACAGTAAGTGTCTAAAAGCTTTTAGTGGGCACATTAGGGCAGAGTAAATATGTCTCTGCTAAATGGTGATTTTATTAGGGGTGGGGCTGGGCTCAGTGTATTTCTGTAGGTTCAACCTCAGACCCAGGGCCTGTCAGGCAATAGAAACTTGGTGGAACTTTGGCAGAGCGGCTGAGGAGAAGGACTCTGGTTGTTGGTAATAGTTCTGAAGCCAAGTCCCAGGGACCTGGGAAGATGTGTCACCTATGTGGGCATATGCACTCCGGCTGGGAGCTCTTCCATCCTTTCCCAGAAAGCCAGAGTTGCCTGTATGGTTGGTCCCAAACTGTGTCTGTGTTTTCACTCCTCTCTGAAAATACAGTGCCAAAAAGGGCGTGGTCACCCAAGCCTTGGGGGAAAGAACAAGTTAGGAAGAGATGATGGTATTAATAACAGTGGAAGTGTTTTGAATTCCTTCTCTCCAGATCTTAAGTGGTGTGTATGCACACATATGCGTATATTTGTATGTATGTGGGTGTGTGTGTATATGAGGCAAAAGGTCAAACACAGGAGCCATCCACCTTATTTACTGAGTCTCACTGGGGCCTGAGACTTGCTGATTAAGCTAGACTGGCCAGCCAGTGAGCCCTAGGGATCCACCGGTCTCAGCCCCCTCAGTTCTGGGATTACAAGCACATGCCGCCATGCCTAGCTTTTTACTGGGGTGTTGGGGAGTAGACTTAGGGCTATATGGTTAGTGCAGCAAGCACTTTCCCAACTGAGCCACCTCCCAACCCTTGCATCAAGATCTTGACTTCACTTATATTTCAGCATACTGATCCTTTTGGTATCAAAGGGTATTTTTTCCCCGTTCCCACGGATTAATTCTTTGTAGCCCCAAGTTGTGAGTTCAGAGGAAGGAGTGAAAAATTCCTGGCACATGGTTTCCCTCACACACCCAGGGTTATTCAGAGGTTAAGGCTGTCACCAGGGTGCTGGCCTCTGATTCCTCTAGCCCACAAGCTTTTCAGGCTGGAGAGCTCAGCCATCCTGCTTTGAATATCAAGAACAGGAATAGTTTAGCCGTCTTGCAGTGAACGGGGTCTGCTTAGAGTGCCTGTCTGGCTGGAGTTGGCATGTGTTCCAGGGCTGCTGTCTTTTGAAAGTTTACCACCACCAGAGCTAGAGGGCTGCCAGGGCTTACCTCAGAAGCTCAGAGCAAAGTCGTGTAATTACTATGTTTGGTCAGTGAAACAGGTGCTGGAAGAAATGAAGATGATACTGGTTTAGGTCAGACATCATCACAAGAGGTGACAGGTGGAAGTTTGCCTTCGTGGGACTCAGCAACCGGCCTGCAATCTGGATTGTTCTAAAAAAAGAATAACTTGAAAAAAAAAAATCAGTTCTAGAGAGCCACACCCCTTGCCCCATATCACCAGAGTGGTGTGGCAATGTACCTTTAGGGAGTGGCTGCCACCTAGATTGAGCTGGTCCTGCCTGGTTTACTAGCTGAATGACCTTGGCCAATTCCTTTTTTTTTTTTTTTTTTTTTTGGTTTTTCGAGACAGAGTTTCTCTGTGTAGCTCTGGCTGTCCTGGAACTCACTCTGTAGACCAGGCTGGCCTCAAACTCAGAAATTCGCCTGCCTCTGCCTCCCAAGTGCTGGGATTAAAGGCATGCACCACCACCACCACCACCACCACCACCGGGCCTGCGCCACCACCGACCTTGGCCAATTCTTAGAAGCACTCTATACCACTGCTTGTTTATCTGGAAAATGGGGCTAAGCAGTCCTCTCCTTTCTGGAAGCAGGTGGATGGGTCAGGTGGCTGCTTCGTGACTCTTGATATCTAGGGTGAAGATTCTTTGACGGTGCTGGGCAGCTGGGCCTAGGGAAGAAAATCTCTTGTAAGTCTGAAACTTAGAGCCGACACCTAGAGTCTTCCACTGTGGACCGTGTCTTTCCCTCATTTTGGTTTGGTTGGCCTCAGATCCTACTTGTCAGTCCTGTATAGTTTTACCTTCCCTGATCCAGGCTGTGCTGTGTCAATCTAGCCTGTCTACTTCCAGACTGTTCTGTGACTTAACTTACAGCATACTTCCAGGCCCAGTGCCCTCTGCCATGCTACCACCAATGGCTGGTTTCCTGTGTGAGATAATCCATCCTGCAATCACATACCAGCCTGGCCCTCCAATCCTCACTTCTCACGGGGCCTTTTTGTTAGTTTCCAGCCGAGTCACCTGGACAGGTGAGACAGGAAGGTGTATAGTGTCTGCTTCAAAGCAGATGGGGAAGGAGCCTGCTCTGTGCATAGTTTGTGCAGCATTCCAGGCTGCACAGTCAGCTTTTGAGTGAGGAAGACATGGCTCACATTCAAGGTGTCTTATCCAACTCAAGTCTAGTGTAGATCTTGAGACACAGGTTGGATTTTTTTTTTCCAGTGGAAGGCCAGGCTGCTGCACAGACAATCCATCTACCAACCCCCAGGGCCAGGTCAGAGAGAAAACTGTGGGACTCTTTTCCTGCATCTGTGTCTCCTGTCGCCATCTGGGTCCCTGTTCTTTGTACCATCTCAGCCACCCTTGAAGAGTCAGGAAGTGGTTTGAGTGCTGCACCAGAATGTGATCTCTGGTCACTTGTGGGGGTGGGGAGAGTTGACTTGTTTTTCTCACCTCTCAGTGAGAAGGGGCATGGGGGAGTTGGGGGAGGGAAGCAACTATGAAACCCTCTGGGCTGTTTCCTCTTCTTAGTGGCCTTTGCGTTGGTGGGGGAGCTTCCCGGAGATGGAATTGGTTCAGGTCACCTGTTCACTGTCTGCAGAAAGCTAGAGGATGCTTGTTATTCTAGACAAATAGATGGCGGTGACCAGGTAGCTCCTGCTACCTTGGCTAGTGGAAGGTGTGGACCCTAATGTATACAAAGCACATTGTCTTCATTACTACAGGGAACAGACTTTCGTGCCTGGCTGGTGATGAGCAGGTGATCCGGGGTGGGATGGTAACAGGAGGAGCTTGTGCCCTGTCACTTGCAAAGCCAACTCTGCTCCAATTCCCGGTCCATGTGGGACAGCAGATCCAGTGAGGTCAGATCAGCCCCGAGTGTTTCGATAGGAGTTTCTGTTGCGTTGTGATTCTGTTGCTGCTGTTGTTTTGAGATGGGATCTTGTCATGCAGCCCAGGCTGCTCGGGCTTCAGGTTCTTTGGCTTCAGGTTTCTGAATTCTGGGATTCTTGGCATGTGCCAACATGCCTAGACAATTTCTTGGTTTTCAGACGTGCAAGGCTGATAAGTGGATAGCTTTGTTTTGTTGGCTGGGTCACTGGGAGGGGTGGGATGGCAGGGTAACTCCCCCCCTCATCCCCGTCACAATTGTGGGCTGATGGCTCTATCCTAGCTCTAGAGTTGCTGTTTCTTTCTCTCCCACCCCCACCCACTCTTCTTCCCCCTCAGGAATCCTTGAGGCTGAGGCTGAGGCTGAGTCTGGCAGCAGTGGGATTCACTAAATGGACATTGTTCCTTCTTTTTACAGGGGTTGAGAGTGGGGAAGGGAATCCTTTGAGGATGATGAAAGTACCTCATTGTCCCCCACCTCTGTTCTACAGAACCAGGGACTACCACTAAAGGGAAATCGTACACTGGCCTGGGCAAAAAGTCTCGACTGATGAAGACAGTGCAGACCATGAAGGGCCATAGCAACTACCAAGACTGCGCAGCCCTGAGACCACACGTCCCGCATTCAAGTTACGGCACCTATGTCACCCTGGCCCCCAAAGTCCTGGTATTCCCTGTCTTTGTGCAGGTGAGCCTGTAACATGCCCCAGGGGTCCCCTCAGGAGTAAGGGACCTTGGTTCCAGGAACGAGGGAGGGTATAGCCTCATCCAGGATCCAGGGCCCCTTTGGGGACAGAAAACTAGCTTCATATTCTGGAGATTATAAAGGAAGCAGAAGTTTCCAAGGCTATTCAGAAAAGTGTGGAGCCATGAGAGGGTCCTTGCCTTCCCTTCCCAGCCCCCTCATCAGTCACGGTGCAAGAGCACAGAGCAGAGTCTCAGGAGTCACGGGCTTCTCCCCTGTAATCTCTCACTTTTTCCTGTCTCCCCTTCCTTCTTCCCCTTTTCTCGTCAATGAGTTAATAAGCATTCAGTCTTAGGTTCTGTTACAGCATTTCCAACCATGATTTGCTCTCTTCCTCCTCTTCTTCCACCCCTGTCCCTGGTACGACTGTGCTGTTATAACCTCCTTCCCACCTTTGTGTCTTCTGTGTTCTGTTCCCCTCTTCTCTCAACAACTCTCCTCTCCTCTTGTGGTTCCTTTTCTGGCTTTATGGTCCATACCTACACATGTATATATATGTATATATGTGTGTGTGTGTGTGTGTGTATATATATATATATATATATATATATATATATATATATAAAACATTTAAAGCTAGAGTCTGCATATGAGAAAGCATATACTATATTTGTCTTCCTCAGTTTGGGTTACCTCGCTTAATATATGTTTTAGATGTGTCCAGTTTTATGCAAATGCTATAATTAAGTTTTCATGGCTGGATAAAAGACCATTGCACATATACCTCATTTTCAAGATGAGATTTTTAAAAAAAATTAGTAGATAATTACCACATGACCCAGTCATACTACTTCTGAGCACGTGTCCAAAGGACTCTATATCCTATACAGAAATCCACACACAATTGTGTTTATTGCGGCTGAGGTCAAAATATTAAGGGGCTGGAAACAGCTTAGACGGCCAGAAAATGGTGAATAGGTAGTAAAAATGTTCTGTATTTCTTTTCTCTCAGATCTTTATTAATTCTGCCCCCTTGTATATCATTTATATGATATTTATATGATATGCCCTTTTAGGTTGTTTAGACATTGTTAAATGTAAGAAACTTTTATTTTCCACCATGTTGTTCCCCACTTTCCCTTTTCTTGCAGGGCTGGGGACCAAACTCAAGGCTTTGCTCAGGCTGTCCCCACATAACCACTGAGCTATGCCTACAGCCCTTGGCTGTGTAGACAGCCTTTCACTGTGTAGTTCAGGATGGCCCAACTCCATCCTTCGTTTTCAGTATCCTGAGGACAAGGGTTATAGGTGCATGCTATCTGCCTGATTATTTTGGTTTTGTCTTTTAATTTTTATTACAAATTAAGTCTGGCAGACTGTACCAGTAGGGAAAGGTGCATGCTGCTAGACCTGACAACCTGAGTTTGATCCCTGGGACCCATATGGCAGAAGGAGAGAAGCGACTTCTACAGGTTGTCTGCCAGCTTTCATACCATGGCGTGCACAAGCCTGTTCTACATATACATGTGTGTATGTGTGTGTGTGTGTATACACGTGTACACACATGCGTCCTCACTCCCACATGTGTATATGTGTACATGTCTGCTACATCTATTATGTGTCTGTGCACATACACATTTAATAAAAATAGTACAGTTTTTAAAAATTGGTAAATTAGGTTTTGAGGGTTTTTTTTAGTTTTTGTTTTGAGGTTTTTTTTTTTTTTTAGTTTTAGTTTTGGAGAAAGGGTATCTATATAACCCTGACTGTCCTGGACCCCACTTTGTAGACTGGGCTGGCCTTGAATTTACAAAGATTGGTCTATCTCTGCCTTCTGAGTGCTAGGATTAAAACCATTTCCAGCTTAAATTTGTTTTTAAAATTATAAAAACTGAAAAAATTTAAATTGTGAAATATTCAAGACAAGAGATGGTGGCACATGCCTTAGGAGGCAGGTAGATCTCTTGAGTTTGAGGCCAACTGGTCTACAGAATGAGTTCCAGAATAGCTGAGCAGCTGGGGCCATACAGAGAAACCCTGCCAAGGAAGGAAGGAAGGAAGGAAGGAAGGAAGGAAGGAAGGAAGGAAGAAGGGAGGGAGGGAAGGGAGGGGGGAGAGAGAGGAAGAGAGAGAGGGAGAGAGAGAGAGAGAGAGAGAACGAGAAAAGGGAGAAAAGACTTAAGGTTAAAAAAAAAATGGCCTAAGACTTTCATGTGCAAAACAGAATCAGAGGTAAATGCCTACCAAGGAATAGCAGTAGCTGTCACACAGACACGGTCCCCTCTTCTGTGTTATGGTGTTCTGCCTTCCCACCAGAGACCTCTTCACCTGGCTCGATGACTGAGCTTGCTCTGCGTTCCATCACATTCTCCCATCTGTTTACCAGTAGCCTACTTTTGAAGCCCCATCCCTGCTGTAGTACAAAGCTGATGCCTGTTTTGTTATCTTTCTACATCCCTTGCTTGAGGACAGGGGACTTGAGGGCCATGTGACATAAAGGTACACCCCCAAGGACAAGTGTTTCTTCGAGGGTCATGCAGAGTTTGGGCATGTTCTTTGAGGTGGACGGGACAGGGTGGTGGGACTTGAAGTTTGAGTGGGAATTGATTGCTGAGGTGAAGGAGTCAGTGTGCTCAGTTTGGGAACTAAGCAGGGTGGGGATCCGCCTGGCCTTGAAGAGACTTGAGGGGCCATATCTCTTGGCATAGGGCTCTGAAGATGCCTCCTGGGCCTGACAGCAGAGACCTCCCTCTGAGGCACACACAGGACAGCGGAAAGCCCGGATTGGGGGTGGGCACCATGGGAGAACTGCAAGGCCCTAAGCATGTAGCTGAACTTCCTGTAGAGAGAGCAGCTCCTTTGATCGGGCCTGGCTGTGCCGAGCAAGAGAGACGGGTGTGAGGGTGCGTGGGGTCAGGGGTAGGAGGAGGGCAGGCAGTCTTGTCTTCTCCCTCTGCAAGAGAGTTCTCTGATCTGGCTTTGGCAAGCTGCCCTTTGCACTCCCACTCAGCGTGACTGGTTTTCAGCCCCTAGATCTCTGTAACCCTGCCCGGACTCTCCTGCTGTCAGAGGAGCTGCTGCTGTATGAGGGGAGGAACAAGACTTCCCAGGTAAGACCTGTGCGCCCACTGGCTTTCCAGCCAGGCCTCTCCCCTCACTGTCTCTTCCTATGGAGAACTAGACGGCCTCAGGGTGGAGACCTGAAACGCTTCCAAAAGCCTTACCAAGAGGTCACCCAGCTCTGTTTACCATCTAGTTATGATCGATATCTCTCCCTCTCCCTCTCCCTCTCCCTCTCCC
>JANHMN010000004.1:79996719-80023020 GCA_030674055.1 Rhabdomys pumilio | reverse complement strand
CTCCCTCTCCCTCTCCCTCTCCCTCTCCTCCCTCTCCCTCTCCCTCTGAAGGTTGATCATTAGGTTGATCATTGGCATGGTCAAAGCAGAGCTATAGTTTCTAAAAGGACATCTTATTGTTTAGTCCAGGAGGAGAAAAGATAACAGTTTATCCCAGCAGAGATAAGCACCCCTGAAGATTAAAGTCTAGCCAAAGAGAATTGTTAGAGGAATGTTGGAGTCTTTCTATATGAAGCCAACCTGAGACCCCCTTCTGAGAGCTCAGTTCATGGTCACACTCCAAACCTCTCCCCCAGCTCTAACCCTGTCAGCAGGGGTCAGGGCGTAGTTCATTCTTCCTGGGAGCCAGCTTATCTCTAGTTGTGAGAACCTCCCTCACCCACACAGTGGAAAGTTCAGGAAGCTTGGAAATAGGAAGTCTGTATCTAGCCCCAGTTCTGTCACTGGCTTCTGGTGACTTCTGCCTTCCTCGTCAGTCTTACCATCTGAGCAGTGGATTTGTGCCTGACTGAGGCAGAGGGCAGGGTCTGAGGCTAGCTCCTTGCCGCTTCATCCTCCTGGACACTCTGTGCAACTGGAGCTAACACCGGAAGTTGGCTTTGCTTTTGTTTTGTTGTAAGCAAGCAGATCAGGACACCTGTGTTCACACTCGAGTGCTGTCTCTTTTAGGAGGGCTCCCCAGGGAGACTGTGTGTGTTTCTCCCCTGACTGGTGACTTTTTAGTGTGATGGGACCTTTCGCAGTCTTGTTGCACATGACTCAAGGGCATGAGATACTGAAGCAGTCAATCACTAAGGATTGGCCTGGGACAGTAGCTCTGTGTTTGTTGTCTTAGGCCAGAGAAGGTTAATGGATGTGGCCTCTTGAAAGTATAGAAGGCAGAATGTAAGCTTTATTCAGAAAGGTTGAGAGAAAGTAAGGAAAACTCTGGAAAGTGTGTGTGTGTGGGGGGGTCCCCAGGGAAGGAAAATCTGGCTTTCCTTTCTTTAGGCTTTAAAGCAATGACAGAAACTAGACAGAAGCCAGTGTCGTCTCTGTTGAGGTTGGTTAATTCTCTGGGCTGTCATGGGACAAGCCCACACGCGCTATGACTGTCCTCCTGGATTGACCCGGGTGATGGATCATATACTGCTCATATGCTGCCCACACAGTTATGGGTGGTTGATGCCTCGCTCTGCTCCTCTCTGACTTTAGCTTTGACCTTGACTCTCTGCTAGTTCTTAGTCACTTGACTTGGCCAGCCACTCTCTAGCCTTGCAAGTGTCTCAAGGGCTGTTCATTGTGCTAAGTTGGTTCTCTCGTTTTCAGGATCAGCTTGTGGCTTTTCCATGGCAGAGGGAGTTAACTCTACCCCAGCCATAGCCCTTTGGGTTAGCTCCTTGTCTAGATAGAATGCCTCCTGGGTGAAGCTTCTTGTTAGAAGCCACCCTTGCTTACAGTTTAATGCTGTCACAACCAGCCGCATTGGAGTCAAGGATATAAGAAAGAACGAAGGCATCTTAAACATGCCTCTAAGGGGCGGGCCCTTAGAACTTTTAATTTTCCTTGCACCCCTCAGTCTCAGTTCTTATCACAGTCTATGTGAGCACCATGCACAAAGCCTTCACCACAGCCTTTCCTCTTCCTACCTGCATACAGCTCAGCTCCTGCACCCCTGGGATTGCTGACGTCACTGTGGACCTCTCTTTGAAGAGTATCTTTAAAGACCTCAGCCCATCTACCCCCCATTTGCTTCAGTGGGAGAGAAATTTCACTGGGAGACGAGATATAGGTTATAAGAGTGAGAAGTCCGTTGGTGCTGGGTTTGGTGTCTCCGTGTGCGGTTGCAGGTGAAGCGTGCAGGGTCAGAGCTGGAGAGGTGTGACTTCATACTTAACGTACCCAGAAGCCAGTTAGTGATGACAGCTACCTGGACTATACTCTCACATCTAATTTACTCTCTCCTAGCTCGATCATCATTAAATCGACAAACATTAGGTATTTACTATGTATCCTCACTGCCCATGCATGCTACATGCGTGATCCCATGCCGCACGCACGATCCCAAGTAGGCCTGGCAGCATCCTCATACCAGGAGAGGAGAAACATAACAAAGAGACTGAGATTCTTAACCAGGACTCAAGAATCTCGAGGCTGGTAGCAAATGGAGCCAGGATTAGTACTTGGTTCTCTGGCTGGGCAATGCTTTCCATGACCCCTGGTGCTTTTGGTATGTTTGTAAAACCAAGGGGACACAAGCCAAACTATAGCTGTAGTAACTGTTCACTCCCCTCCCCCACCCCCCTTTCCCAGCCCCCTACCTCCTATCCCCCCACCTCCAACAAACACATATAAATTCTTGCCTCCTGGATCTTTGGAAGCTGAGAACTAAAAGAAACTCTCCCTTTAAGACTGAAGGTAGTCTTTTTTTTTTTTTTTTTAGACAAGAAAGGTAAGTACATCCCTGCTCCTAGAAGTAAGTTAGCAGCAGCCTCATAGGAGAGCTTTGGTGTGTCTCCTGTTCCTCAAACTGAAAATGAAAGGCAGCTATCACCAGGCATTGGGTAGCTTCTGAGAACATGGCGGGGTGGGGGGCTGGGGTTCCTAGATTCTAGTTACTCTGTGTCATTCTCCAGGAAATAGCTTTTCCCAAAGGGGTTTCTGAATGAGTGTGGTGGCCTCTCCACACAGCAGAGCTGTAAACTGGAAGGTGCTAAGTAGTTGGAAGCTTTGCGTGTCTTGAGTATTCTCTCTCTTGCTTCTTTATCACAACTCTGCTGTGAGCACGCTGATGTTGGATGGCGGCCTGTTTGTTCATTTGTCTTTGTTTTTGAGAGAAGCTTTATCTGTATAGACGAGGCTGTCCTAGAACTCAATTTGTAGAGCAGGCTATCCTCCAACCTAGAGACCTGCCTGCTTCTGCTGGGATTAAAGGCATGCGCCACAAAGTCAGGCTCAACACAGCCTCTTACACACATCCTGACCACAGTTCTGGTCACGGGAGATTCAGCCAGAGCTTTTGCTAGGTTCCAGGAATACTATGAAGTCCAAGATGTCACACCCTCAGTTTACACAGACTTATTGTTTACCATAGACTGAAGCGGCAAGGTGTTGTCTGTAGGTAGGCTCAGCCCCATGGCTGGGTGCCCAGGAGAAGGCTTTAGTCAGGGCCATTTGGAAGAAGTCACCCTCTGAGTTGTAAGGATTCTGTGACTAATCTTGGGATTCTGGGAAATACATGTGTCCTAGGAGCAAGTGTGGGGAAGACTGGCCCAGGCCCCAGGGCTGGTGGTAGAAGGCAACAGGTAACTGGACTGTGGAGATGGGGGTCAGTGCTCCATGGGTTGTGGGGTTCCTGCCTGTAGGATGTTGGGGAGCAGGGTCCACATGCTTTGCTCTGGCGTGCCTGCCATTCAGCCCTGTGCCAGCCTTGGTCTTTGCCTGACTGACCTTAGGGGGAAATTTTCTCTCATGCCTTAATCACTTCCTGTCTAGACCATATTCTCAGCTCTGGGAGCAGGCGGGGGACAGAGGCAGTGGCCTAGAGCGTTTCTCCCTTGTGGCTCCCCACACAAGTCTTCCATACAGCCAGCCCTAGGCTTTTTTTTTTTAATTTTCTAGTCTCACAGATTGTCTCTGCTAACTTTTTTTCTGTCAGCTTCCCCATGGTCTGGAGGTGACAGGCAGACCTTCCCTGACTAGGGGGATATATTTTGTAGGAACATGAAGGTTTGCCTACAAGAGCAGCCCCTTGACTTTGCAAACCTTTCTCAGACCACCTGTAACCACAAGTCTACTGAGCACGCCATTGTTTTTCTTCCTATGCTTACTGAATTTATTATCTTCTCTGCCAGAGACACAATACCACCACTCTCTCATTAGTAGCAGGCTGATCAATCCCGAGGATTGATCCCTAGCTGTGTGGCCATGGGAAAGTCCCTTAACCTGTCTGAGCTGTATAGGCCAGTGATACTCTTTAAGTGAGAATGGGACAGGGCAGGAGTAGGGGCTTCTATTGCACTGTATTGAGATGGGCTGGGCAGAGTTCACTATGGTGATCCCTTCTGGAGGGGCTGGAGAGACGACTCAGCAGTTAAGAGCCCTGCTCTTGCAGAGTTCAATTCCCAGCAACCATGGCTCACAACCATCTGTAATGGGATCTGATGCCCTCTTCTGGTCTGTCTGAAGACAGTGATAGTGTATTCACATACATAAAATAAATAAATCTTTTTTTTGTTTTTGTTTTTGTTTTTCGAGACGGGGTTTCTCTGTGTAGCCCTGGCTGTCCTGGAACTCACTCGGTAGACCAGGCTAGCCTCAAACTCAGAAATCTGCCTACCTCTGCCTCCCAAGTGTTGGGATTAAAGGCGTGCGCCATCACCACCCGGCTAAATAAATCTGGCAAATAATTCTAGCTTTTTTTTTTTTTTTTTTTATTTATGAGAACCCTGAAAAGGGTTCAGATGTTGTGAGCCACCATGTGGTTGCTAGGAATTGAACTTAGGACCTCTGAAAGAGCAGTCAGTGCTCTTAAATGCAGAGCTATCTCTTCAGCACCCAATGTGTGCTTTTGTGTTTGGGATCTGATGAAAGGAGCCATGACCCTGAGATAGTCTGCATAAGTACAACACAGAATTATCTGTGTAGTCCTAATTTCTTCCACGTTCCATTCTTGTGTAATGCTCAAGATGGCAGATGGGCCTTTGAATACATCTTAAATACATCTATATGTGTACATATACATGCATATATGTATGTATGTCATATATATATGTATATATATATATATGTATGTTATGTATACACACAAGCTCTTACCACATCACCCAACTTAGCTTGGAATTCATTAGATACCCTGGAATAGCCTGTAACTCAGTTATCTTGCTTGGCTAGCAGACTGCTAGGATTGTAACTGTATATAACCACGTCTGCTTTTATTTTTTTAATTATAGATGTGCCACCGAGAACATCCTTGTGTGTTCATATTTATACATTCTTGTATTTCTCTAAGAGAGCCTCAGAGGTGGGACTGTGGGATCATCTCGAGCGCTAGCTGGCTAAATGTCAGCGTGCTGGCTTTTTAAACATGGCTAACAAATCACACACTGTGACCTTCAGGGTGTGCCGAGCCCTTCTGGTAGGGTCGTCTTGCTTCAGAAGAGATGGAGGGTCAGATATGGCCCCTTGAAGAAGAGTCCCATATGATTAATTTATTATTACTATTGTTATTATCATCTGAGATAGGACTTTATGGATTTAAGGAAAGAACAGTGTAAACCATATTGGACATAGAGAACCAAGTGGGTTTTTTTTCAACATAAAAACATGCTGAGTCCATCTGTCAGTTTACCTGTCATGTCTAAAAATGGCCTTTCCTTTGTTTTTGGAGCATAAAGAAGATTAGCAATTATGTGCAAACCAATATCAGAATGTAAATAACTACCATTTTTTTTTTTTTTTTTTTTTTTTTTTTTGGTTTTTTCGAGACAGGGTTTCTCTGTGTAGTCCTGGCTGTCCTGGAACTCACTCTGTAGACCAGGAGGCTGGCCTCGAACCCAGAAATCCTCCTGCCTCTGCCTCCCAAGTGCTGGGATTAAAGGCGTGCGCCACCACCGCCCGGCAGTAACTACCATTTTCTTGAACCAAATTTCTCATTGGTACACTACAAAAATACCTGCAAGAAATTTGGTAATATTACCCTCATAATATTTGTTATTATGAGGGTAATATTTGGTATTTGGTAATATTACCCTCATAAATTTTCCATTCACATTATACATAGCTTGTAGAAGAAGCTTGAAGGAGCCAGGTATGGTGTATGGTCTGGGGACACCCCAGGGCCTAAGTAAGACTCCTCCAAGTTAGTGAGGCTGGAGAACTACAGCCATAGAAAGACTGACAGAACTACCCCTCATGAGGACAAGAACCATTGTTTCCTCTGGTTTATTTTTGTTTGTTTCTACTTCGAGCAGGGGAAGTGTAGAAAACTCGGGGATGAACTGGCTGCTCTTGCTGCAGTGCAGGCCTCTGTCATTAGCATGGCCCCACATGGAGTTCCTTGTGGCTCTGCCTGACACTAGAAATCCAGGGTGTTTCCTGGACCCCTAGTGGACCTTGTGGCTCTCTGCATCCTGGGGGACAGCAAGGCAGACAGTTGTGTTTGCTCTCTCCCTGAACAGGTGACGCTGTTTGCCTACTCAGACCTGCTGCTGTTCACTAAGGAGGAGGAGCCAGGCCGCTGCGATGTCCTGAGAAATCCTCTCTACCTCCAGAGCGTGAAGCTACAGGAGGGTAAGAAGGACCTGGACACACCAATGTGATGCTGGGTCTGCCTGGGGTTGTCAGATGTTGCACACGAGGCTGGCAAGCCACCTTCTGCTATACCTGATCTCTGCAGGAGGTTTCTATCCTAGGGAGAGTCTATGGAGAGGGTAGGAGGAGCTTTGGACTCCCAGACCTTTTGTTTAAGCCCCTCAGTTCTGGTGTGGCCTTGGGAAGGTACTTCTGAGTCTGTTTCCTCTCTGTAAAGTAGGGTAATTATAGCACTTCAGAAGGTTGTGGGGTTAAGTTAGGTCATTTACACAAAGTGCCTGGCTCCAAACAGGTTCCCAGTAGAGGCTTCTTGACAATTATCTGTGGACAATTCCTCTTTTTAGCCAGCTGTGTAGGTCTGGTCAGAGCCTTGGGAAGCTGGAGCTTGCCTGATTGGGGCCGTGAGCAGAGCATCAGCAGCAAGCTGGGAATTTCTAACCCCAAACTTTCCATGAAGCCCTGGCCCATGGGGGGACCAGGGAACGGAAAGCCAGCTGGGAGTATCTGTCCAGCCACAGGCTTTGGCGCCTGAGGTCTCAGCCGAAAGGGGCTCGGTTTCCTCTCCCAGATTATGCAAACAACAACAGACCTGTTTGAGCTCAGGGCAGTAGGGGCACGGGGAGGAAAATATTAGCTGTGAAAGAATTCTGTTTTGGCTGGGTTTTGCTTCAGGAGAACTTCCTGACTGCTTGCAAAGCCATCCTGTGTGCTCTGTGCCCCGGCCACTCTGCCTCCTTGGAGACTGGCCTTCCCATGGGAAGTCCTTCACAGTGTTCCATCTCTGTCCTGCTCAAGGATTAGAGTGTCTACTGACAGGAGAGCAAGGGAGACAACCAAGGAGAGAGATAGGGCAGTTGGAAGAGCAGGCCTCTCAGATTCTTGGTTCCTGGCTCTGGTGTTTCAGATGGCTCCTCTTTGCCCTCCAGTGACTCTACAATTAGCTTCCTGCTACTTTCTCATCTTGCCCTGTGGTCACATGGATGCTTAATATAGTCAGCCTGACTTCCCTGCCACACTCCCAGTTTAGTTGATCTGGGACTTAGTTAAGATGTATGTGTACCTAGTAGAGTGGTACTCAGTACCATGTACTAGGTGCACCAGGACCTGAGCCCTGACTGCTGTGCCCATTGCAGGTCCTGGGCCACAAGCCAAGACCCTCACTGGCTTAACTTCCTGCTAAATGGAAGGAGGGAAATGAATTGGGGAGAGGGCTGTTCTAGCTGGATCTGGGGTTAGAGGGTAGGGAGAGCAGTGGCTGTGGGATTGGGGACCCAGACTTGACATCATTATTGTAACATGCTTGTAAGCATGCTGGGCCCTCTTCTCTGATAGCCCCAGAGGGAACCCGCAGGGCTCCTGGGAGAAGTGGTCATGGCCAGCATTCATATTATCCAGTTTCCAGATTGGGATATAGAGGGTGGGGGCTGGCTAGATTGCCCCTTCTGGAGCTCCCAGAGCCTGGATATGAAGCTTGAGGGGTTTGGACAGGCTCCTCTACCAGGTAGTGATGTTCAGTTTGGGTGGTAGGAATGCAGAGGAGCTCCCAAGAGGCTGAGCTGCATGCAGATGTAGCTTCCTGGGGCTGAGACCATATCTGCCCATAGATAATGGGGCAGCCACATAAGAGCTAAGGGTGGGTGGCCCAGGCAGCACAGCATAGGCAAGGTGATCATGAGCATGAGAGCCTGTGGGGTTAGTTGGCATGGAGGATGTGGGCCTGTACTGGATTTCCCTGGTAGACCACAGCCTTAAGTGGGTTCGACAGTGGCCTCTGAGAATCCTGGAGCTGCTGAGGTGGAGGGAAATGGCTAGTGACAGGAGCACTCCAGGCACACAGTTCAGGGCTTAGACTTCTTTCCAGGCACCATGGAACCTTTGTACTAGCCACCCCACCCCCACCCTCACCTCCACCCCACCACTCCTGCTTTTCTGAGGTAGGTTTTATGTTCTACCAAAGTCCAGTGCCCCTTCTGCAGCAGCCAGAGTCAGCTGTGGGACCCAGTGTTTTGAAGCTGGGGCCATTTCCTGGCCTCTTCCATATGCCCACTACCACAGCAAGTGACGCATTTGGGAGTTAGCTGGAGTGTCTGGTGGTACAAGGGTCTCTAGTTAACCCTGGCACAAGACTCCTAGGTTTCTTCTTGCTTTCAAGTCAATATGTATGCAGAGTTGGATTTAGGGGGCCATAAAGGTATTAAACAAAGAAAGCATTCAGCCTTCTGAACAGGTTGGGGCTGCTGACCAGTGCTGCTCCCTGACAGGGCAGAATCCACCCTCTCCCTGGGACTCCCTTGTGACTTGTTTGCTAGGGTCAACCTCTGCTAGTCACCCATGTAGGGAGCATGGCATATATCAGGTGACTAGTGGATGCTTGTTTTTGTAGACAATGAATAGCTAAAAGGAGACCAGAGTGTTGCTTTAACTTGGGAGCTGGGGTGTCTCCTCCCCTAGAGCTCCAGACTGGTGGCCACTCCTATGGTGCCTCCTCATGCTAGCTTCTCCCAGTGTTCATCGGGATTGAATGGTGATGTGATGGGAACAGGCAGAGAGCTGGTGCTCACAATTGGGACATCTCCGGTCAGCGGGGACCCATTGTGGTCTCTTCCTGTCACGGCTGTCTGCTGCTTCTGCTATTCTTTGTGTTTCTGCCTCCCAGGCGGCCAGCATCACGCCCACAGTGTGTCTTTCTGGCCTTGCCTGTTCTTAGGCATGACCTGGAAATGTCTATCTGACTCATGGGCTCTCCAGGCATGTTGGGGGAGCCAGGATCCCAGCTTGGAAACTTAGCTGCTTTGGCCCCAGCTGCTGAAATGCTTGCTCGACATTTTCTAAGCTGTCCTCCACATCTGCCTCAGTGCTGGCCACTGCAGTGAGAACTGTGGAAGAGGCCTCTCCACTCTGGAGCTCCCAGCTGGGTGGAAAGCCTGTGGCAGGGCAGAAGTACGATATAGGATTAGGAATTCTGGCTTTGGGGATAGCTTTCTTTGTGAGTTCAAATCTCAGCCCTGCCTCTTACTGTTCATGCACTTTGTTGTCCCTCCCCCACCCTGCCTTTGTATGTGGAGAACAGAGACAAGAGCTCTTTTGACCTGCCTCCACTAGTAGAGAAGGTTTGCTGAATCTCAAAGCAGTAGTAAGATGTTCTCTAGGTAAATGTTAGATGGGCAGGCAGGGGCTGGGAAGCCTTTTCTAGGCTCCACCTAGCCCATGGTGGGATGTAAAGGCCCCCTCTAGATGAGTTCCAAAATGGCAGAGGCAGTTAGCATGGTTCAAGGCAAATCCACCCGTGTGCCCTCTCTTCCAGCTGGGCAGAGCTTCTCTCTGCCGTCTTCTCCAGAGCTCCAGGCAGTTCTCCCTGGCTCCCTCAGCTCCAGGCAGTCGTCCCTGGCTCCCTCAGCTCCCCAAGTTTGTTGTTCTTCTATGAGGCTCCGTATCATGCTGAGCACGGCTCCCCTTCCATCTACTGTCACACTGCTGCCAACACAAGGCTGTGATGGGGAACAGATGCCAGGGAGAGTTTGCAGCAATCCAGCAAGGTTGGAGGGGGCAGGTCTGGTGTCAAAGCACAGAGAGCTTGTCATTCGTCAATGCCTTCCTGACACAAGGACTGTCTGACAGTGTGTTTCCCCAACCTCAGCTCCCATCTTCCCAAGCCTCTCATCTCTCCGTCCCGCTCTGTACTTTTAAAGCCTCTGCCCCTCTTAGACTAGGGTCTGCTAGGAAACACCTCAGTATCTTTTCTTTAAAAATAATTTATTTTTGTTTTATGTGCCTTGGTACTTTATGTGCCTTGGCATGTCTGTGTGAAGGTGTTGGATCCTCTGGAACTGGAGTTATAGACAGTTGTAACCTGCCGTGTGGGTGTTGGGGATTGAACCTAGAGCAGTCAGTACTCTGAATAAAACTCTTCCCCTTGTCTCCATCTCAGCAACACAAGGAATCCACAGAGGCATTGGGATTCATTTTCTTAAACACTGCAGACATCTGAGGCTCGGCTCTCTCTCTCTTCAGCCCATTGCCAGGTGGGGAGAGGACTTAGTCCAAGTCCAGAGTGGACTCCCTTTTCTTATGGAACATGTTGTTCTGGCTCTGCCTGGTGGCTCCTGCCCTTTGGGAAGTGTCCAGTCTCTTGCTTGAGGAGACCTGGCTTCCCCTGGTTAGGTCTCTACTCCCTGTGTGTTTAAAACTAGGCTTGATGTGTAGTCTGTGGTTTTTACCCTGAAGGTAAAACCTTCTCTTTGTGACAGACCCTGTTTGGTTTGATAGTTCCTTTGCCTTAAGTATGCATTGAAGGGGGTCCTGCTGGGGTCCTGCTGGAGCTTGGTGTTTAAGAGGCATGCTGTACTGTAAGAGGTGGAGTGTGGGCCATAGAGCTGGGCTACAGTTCCTCTTACTGCCTGGCTGAGTGATTTCATCCCTGGGTCCTATGTTCTCACGTGAGCCACGAGCCGAGCAGTGGATGCTGGGAGCCCCGCCTCCCTGCTTGTTGTCAAGAGTGAATACAGAAGCAAGCACTCTCCTAGGGAGCTAGCCTCAGCCCTTGAGCTGACTGGTGGAGGCACTTGGGGCAGCAATCACTGTGGTACTCCAGGGTCCCTGACACTCCAAGCGCTTGCTGTTACATGTGTTGGATAGTTGCTTTCCTCAAAAGTGATACCCTGCTTGGTAAGGCCAACAGCTGAATGTGCAGGGAGTTTCCAACCCTCCCAGGTCTGTGTCCAGATGAGTGCTTCATGAAGAGTGTGGCCAAGTCCTGAGGAGAGGCTGAAGTGGGCAGGGCACGTGTCCTGGTGGGGCGCCAATGCTTCTCTGTGCTCACTGCTGCATCTCCTTCTCCATGCCGTTGGACATGCTGGACCCACCTCCCAGAGTTGCCTTCCTTTCCATCTGGAGTTCTCTCTGAGTAAGACTCTTCCCAAGAAGGGCAGGGAACAGTCCACTGTCCCTTCCTGTTTTTTTCCAGTTGTAACTGGTTCATTTGCACTGGTTCAGGGGTGGAAACCCTTAGAGAATGTCACTATGTTGGAAAGCTCTCTCCCAGGATGCATTGAGATGGGATTGAAGAGCATCCCTCCTTGACCTGCACTTCCCCTAGTGAGGAACAAGGCCCCCTCATGAATCAAATGGCTTCCTGCTGAATTTCAAAATGGCAAAGGCAGTAGATTGTCTAAGAGAAAACCCAGAAGTGTGTTGCCTCTGTGCCTCCTGATGCAAGGATTCTGGGGCGGAGGAGGCCTTCTGGGATGCAGACAGCTCCCTGCATCTGGCCATTAGCCCTCAGAGGGTCTCCTTTCTGGGGATGTGGTTCCAGCATCCCTGGGTCAGGCTGACCTGCAGGCAGAAGCCTTTCAACTGCACATCACCTGGATGGCTGAGTTAGCTCTGCTCTGCAGTGTTCTGCTCCCACGCCTGCCCTCTCCTCCCTCCTGTTCTGGGAGGCACCACACACAGCCTCCTGGGTGAGAGAGCTGGCTGTGCCCAGCGAGGCTTTGACTCAGTTGCCAATCCTAATGTGAATCTTCTTTTCTATTCTTATCAAAGGCTCTTCAGAAGACTTGAAATTCTGTGTGCTGTACCTGGCAGAGGTGAGTCCCTCACTCTCTGAACTGGAGGAGACTAAAGTGTGACCTGGTATTGGAGGAAACCAGGCTTGAGGTTGGCCTCCATATAATCTTGCAGTGACCCAAGACAAAGTTAGGGCCGTTTCTTACTCTGTAGAACGCAGCTGACCCTGCTCCTATGTCTGTGTGAGAGGTCAGCTAAACAGATGGTTTTCGGGATGGCCCCTGAGATACCCTGCTTGGTACCTCCAGTGTCCCCGCACCTGTAAGTGTCCTGAGGGCGTGGCCTGACAGCTGCAGACTACTCTGTTTATTTATTTAGTAGCCCTCCTTCTGGAGATTGTCCAGCTCCCACGCCTGCCTCTTTTATCCTCTTTTTCCAGGAAGTACCACCCACCACCCCTCCTACTAAGGCTTGTCAGTGTTTCAAAGGCCTGAGGTAATTGTTCCTTCACCTGGGCCAGACAATGCAGGCTAAAGCAAGCACCATGCATCTGTATTTGGCTCAGGGTGATGCCCACAAGAGTGATTGATACTCTTGGTGATCTCTGACTAGGCTTAGACAGCTGTACTTTTCAGGAGCAAAACCAAGCAAACAGCTTTTTGCTAGATGTGTTTTGGTAGGTAAACCAGGGCTTTAACCAGAGAGATCCTTAAAGATGAAGAATTTGAGAGCCACAGAGTCATCCAAATTTTTTCCAGATTCCAGTGTAATTTTCTATCCCCAGCCTTGTTCTGCTGACACGTGGCATCTCTCCAAGCAAGGCTCATCCCCACTCTTTGCTGTCTTGTGTTTTGCCAACCGTCCTGGGCCCTGTCTGTATGGATGGGGGGATGACATAAAGGGTTGGCTGAGAGGAATATACCTTTCTGAGAAGGAATTTGTACCCTTTGGGATTGAAAAGCATTCCTGCAGTTCCTGGCTAAGATAAGAGGTATACATCTTTGAACAGACACCAGGGACGAGAAAGTTTGCTGAGACCTTCCCTTTAGGGGGGTTTGCTGAGAGTTTGCCAAGAGGCAGTAGAAGGTGTCATGGTAGAACTGAGAATTCAGGTGCTTGAACGTAGACCTGTGGGCAGTGGCAGTGGCAGTGGAGGTCTTCCCCCGTGTCACCCACAACCCAGCCCAGGCACAGGGGTGGCTGGTAAACTCCTTTCAGCCTTGACGGGTGTTTGGTTCCACAGAGCCAAGAGAGTGAAGTATAGAAGGGAATTGTGGGGACAAGGCTGCCCCCCCCCCCCCCCCCGACCCCTCTGGCTTCCCATATGCTCCATTAACTTCTAAAATGGGGCCGGGCGGTGGTGGCGCACGCCTTTAATCCCAGCACTTGGGAGGCAGAGGCAGGCGGATTTCTGAGTTCGAGGCCAGCCTGGTCTACGGAGTGAGTTCCAGGACAGCCAGGGCTACACAGAGAAACCCTGTCTCAAAAAACCAAAAAAAAAAAAAAAAAAAACAACTTCTAAAATGGGGATCCAGGCTCTCTATCAGTATGAGAGCTTCCTGCCAGACTGGTGTTTTGTTTTCCTGGAGAAAAGCTCTTCTGCCCATTGCGCCTGCCTGAGACCTTCTTTCTAGTCCTCTAAAGATTGGCAAAGGGCTATTGATCCGAGGCCTTGAATTTCCGGAAAGCACACCAGGTGATCGGACTCCCCCGCCCCCATCCCCAACCCCAGAGAGCAGGAGAGTGCAGCTGGAAGCCTCTCATCTTAATGGGCAGCTACTAATGAAGGGCAAGCCTGTGGTGCAGAGAAGACCACATTGCTTGCTTGTTCATAGACCCCAGTATTCTCAGCACAAGTGGTGATGGGCCCCATGGAGATCCCCAACCAAATCTTAGAATCTCTACTGAATAGTTTATTCTTCATTGCCTGGTATGCAAGTGGCACCCCAAGAAGAAACCTGGGGAGGATTTGAGGTTTTGAGAGCCCCCCCCCTCCCGCCCCTGCATTCAGAAAGCCACAACTGCCTTGGGGGCAGGGCAACAGGTTGGTCCTGGGTAGATCCACCCTAAGCAGCTTATTTTGTTTTTAGAGAGAAGGTTTCTCTTTGTAGCCCTGGCTGTCTTAGAACTCGCTCTGTAGACCAGGTTGATTTGTTTCTACAGAGTACTGGGATTAAAGGTGTGAACCACCACAATTCCTGGTCTGCTCACGGCAGTCTTAATCCCAAGGACAGCTGTCCCTCAGTCCTTGCCAATCTGGGACAGATGCAGCCCACAGCATGGAGCACATTGTTTGGGAGTCTCTCTCTCTTTCTCTCTCATAATGTGGAGCTGACTTTCCACTCACTGAAGAAGTCTTGGTAAGAATGTAGATTTCATCTTGGCTCTGCCATTCCTTGAGGGATCAGGGGCAGGCAGCGTACTCCTTACACAGGCAGTGAGGTCTTGCTTGAAGGGATGGAGTGAGCTTCAATAAGACAATGCATCTGAAACACTTAGCCCTGAGCCCAGCTCTGAGCATGCTCAGTGAGTGGCAGCTAACTGGTCATTAGATTAGAACAGGAAGTAGGGCTTTTCACGTTCATTTACCATCCATTAGAGGTTCATGATTCACTCATCTTATAAAAGGACAGCCAGGCAGACTATCTCACTTCCCAAGTAACATAGCTACATGGTTATACAGACCTGACAAAATCACAAGTTCTGGCCTCAGTCAGGGTCTCCTCTGACCTCTCAGAGACTTAGTGATCTCATAGGAAAGATGGCGGCAGCAAGGTCTTTCTGCCCCGCCCCTGCCTCCTTGGTTTATCGGGAGAGAACGAGATGGAACATGCTTGTCATGGCAAGTGAGCAGGCTTCCGTTATTGCTGAAGCTGGTTGGGTTTTTACAAAGATAAAATTAATCCAGGAGCAAGGAGGTTAGGTTTTTAAAGAAGCCAAGAGAAGCTTCGAGTCTGGTTGGATTTGAGGTCACGGTCAAGTACTGGCTCCCTCACCTAGTGCTCTGGGCTCAGGTTTATGCAACCAAGCAGCCTGTGCATGGTCGAGCACCCCACACTCAGAAGCCAGTGCCTTTGAGGATTCAGCATGAAGATCCTTTTAGGATGACTTACAGGTTTGACCCCGGAGTTTGCTATTGGTGCCATTGAGCAGGTCAGACTTGGAACTGACTAATTGGGTCATTTGGCGCACGCTCCGAATTATGACAGATGGTTCACATATAGGGCCAGCTAGGCAGGCAGTGAGGACTCACAGTTTGGGCAGATTTGGGCAGGTAGGAATTTAGCCTCTCTTTAGGGAGTTGGCTCTCTCTCTTGGCTAAGCCAGTCTTGGAAACTCAAGGGGTTAAGTCCTGGGTGCAGAGGGAGTCTTCTAGGTTCTCAAGCATTGCGGCAGATTTTAATTTCAAGCTGTCAGATGCAGTCTTGCCTTCTGCTGCTGAAACTGACAATAAGGTCACCATCCCTGATCCTGGAACACCACTCTCGAAAGAGATTACATGGGAGGCTCTGGGCTCATCTTCTGGCTGCCTGTGAATTCTATGTGATATTACAAATGTCCTGGTGGCTGCCCCAGGTGAGAGCCTCAGGCCCTTCCTGGGAATTGGGTTTTGAGGGTCTAATAAAACAGAATGACCACAGTTGCTCCCTTGTAAGGCTTTTGGAAGGAATACCAAGGCATGGCTGGCAAAGAGCGTGGTCTTATGGAGGCCAGTTCAAGATTGGGGGAGGGAGGTTGGCTGTTTTGAGAGGCTTTCTTGTGCCTTTGTAGGGAGAGATTTGCTGTGTTGGAGCAATGAACAGTTGTACAAAAAGGTACTAGTGACTACCACTGCTAGAAGAGCCCTCTGACTCACAAACAGTTGCTTCGATGGCATGACACTCCTGTGGCCTCCAGGCTGTGAGACAGAGTAATCCTGCCAGCAAAGGGGTGTAGAAGCTTTACCAGGAGATGTCATCTCGCAGAGCTCAGAGATGAAATCGCAGCAGGTCGCTCCTCCTGGCTCAGTGTTTCTCTCTGATGCATTGGCTGAAGACTCAGAGAAGTCCTTGGCTACTCTGAACCTTGGTTTTCCCCTTCCATAGAGGGGAATCACAATCCACACACCAACTAGGCAAGGAAGTACGTGTTTATAGTCCAGAGGTAGTAGGAAGATCATGTGTTCCTGGGCAGCCTGGACTACACAGTGAGTTCCAGGCCAGCCTGAGCTAAAGGATCAAGAGAACTTGAAAAAAAGAAAAGAAAGGAGAAGAAAAGAAAAAAGAAAAAATCAAGGGCTGTGGGGCTGGAGAGATGGTTCAATGGTTAAGAGCACTGGCTGCTCTTCCAGAAGTTGTGAGTTCAATTCCCAGCAACCACACGGTAGCTCACAACCATCTGTAATGAGATCTGATGTTCTCTTCTGGTATATCAGTCATAGCATACTCATATACATGAAATAAATCTTTTTAAAAAAATTCAAGGGCTCGGAATAGAGCGCCTGCCTATTGTGCACACGAACTTGGGTTTGCTCCCCATCACCACAGTAATAAGAGTGAGGAATCCATGCCCTTTGCTTCTCTGTGAAGCTGCCTAAATGAAAACATGCTCACAGACGACAGAGTAGATTAAAAGTTGATCAGTTCGGTAGAGGATATTCAGAAGCCCAGACGGTGAGGTAAAAGCAGGGCTGGAGGCTCAGGCTGGGCTGTTTATAAAGCAATGACGTTTCCAAGTTGGAAAGGACCTTCTCTACCCCCACCCCCAGGGGAACATAGAATACAGGAAGCAGAGGGCCCACTGCTCACTGAGATTAGCCCTGGGGAATCTCGAGGCTCTGTTTGCCCAGCAGCAGGTAGGAGTGGAGGGACCTGCCTTTAAGTGGAAGCGTGGGCTTGCCAAAGCTCATCCTCTCAGCCCCCTCTCCCTCATGCTTTTAGGAAGAAAGCTTCTCGATATTTAGAAGCATCAAGAGGAGGGCAAGCACTCCGGGGACATAGCAAGGGAGGCGTTCTGCCCTGAAGGGTGGTGTCTCTGAGGGTTGGATCTGAGAAATAACTGTACTACTGTGTATTGAAGGCCTGTGGCAGTCCTTATTGCTTTATAGCTCCAGGGTGGACGCAGTGCCATGGTTTTATAGAGAGCTTCTGGCTTTCTAGAGGTTGGCAGCTAGGAAGTGGCAAAGCTGGCATTCAAACCAGGTCTGCAAAAGGGTAAGACTGGGCCAATACACGGTCTTTCTCCCTCAGCTCATGGCTCCTTAGCTGAGTATTATCACCAGCGGGGTGAAGAACTTGTCATCTTCTGATCCCAGTACCTGGTGGGGTTTGGGGAAGGGAGCAACAGGTCTCTGAAGACCTGTGCTCTTAGACCAGCCCCATCCTGTCCCATGAATGTCCTGACTGCTTCAGGGACTAACTGACTGGTGCTTTGAGCCTGTTGTCATCATGAAAGTTTTTCCAGGCAGCCAGAGCTCACCAAGCTTCACCACTGTGCCAGGCCTAGATGAAGAGGGCCTTCTACGTGTTTGTCATCAAATGACAGCCAGAGTAATATTGCACAGCAGCTAATGAGAGAGACCCAGCTCAGGTGCTGGGTAGTGTTAGTGCTGTAGAGGGACCTGTGATTGCCCATACTACACTTTGGCAAGGGACTCCAGGTCTATCCCTATGCTCATCCAACTCAGCTTGACTACAACAAGACTACAACCTTGGTCTGTAGTCTGAAGAGGGTGTCATGAGAGATGGGGGTTCCATGGTCTGGAGGGAGAGTCCTGTATCCACAGGGAGCGCCAGCTCAAGGGCTTGGTCCTTTGGCTTCCTCATGTGATCCCCAACAGCTGCCTTGTGCTGCCTGCTCCAAGGGTGACTTCACCCTCTGTCCTGTAGCTCTCCACAGGCTTCCACTGTGTAGAGAGCCACTGCCTCCCTTCCCTACCCAAACGGTGGCCCCATGGCTCCCAGATGGCCTTACTTCCCTGCTCCTCTGACTACCTCGGTGTCACCAGGGACTGGTGTGCATTTGTTGTTCTTAGCCGATGCTCCCATCCCTACTGCAGCCTCGCCCTCTGGAGCCTAGGGGATGGGCTTGGGCCCTGGAGCCCCTTGAGTCAGGGAGCAGCCCTGACCACCCATTTCTTTCTCTATTCTCCCTGACGTCAGAAGGCAGAGTGCTTATTCACTTTGGAGGCTCACTCACAGGAGCAGAAGAAGAGAGTGTGCTGGTGTCTGTCGGAGAACATCGCCAAGCAGCAACAGCTGACTGCAACACCTACGGAGAGGAAGGTAAGAACTCCGCCAGCAGTTGCAGTCCTGGCTTTCACCTTTCCCTCTCTGCTAGCCTAGCCTTTAAGCCTTGGATCTGAGCTGGGAGCCATCCTGAGCTTAGACCTAGGGCAGCGGGCTTAACAAAAGGTCTGTGTTTGAATGTCTCTTCTCGGGGTTTTCTGTGGGTCTGCAGAATGGGTTTGGCATTGCTTGCAGGGGAAGCCACAGCCAAATTGAGCATGGCCCATCAATTTTCAGCTCCCCTCTTTGGTTTGCCAGTGACAAGGTTTAACTGTCCCCTCTGCTGTTGGGTAGGCTGTATCCAGAGGCAACACACTGCTGTTAACACTAGTCCAAAGTAGACATAACCGAGGGGATGTTTGCGGTAGAACACAGTAGTTTGATGCTTGTCAGAGGTAGGTGGAACTGACTTTGGATTGCAGAAGCCTGGGGCTGGCCATCTGGAATATCAGGGAGACTGAAGACAGCAAGTGAAGGTTGAACTGGGACCAGTACACCTCTGTACCAGGGGAGTAGATGAGATGGGAGCTGGACAACAGTCTTCTTCTTTGATACTCAGATGCCCGTCACAAGACACAGTTGTTTGCCTGTTGTAAATTATTCAGGTGCCTTTTCTTACTATAAATGCTGGCCGTTTGGTATTTAGGGTGGAGGCTGCAAAAGCTGCCAGGGTGGTAGCTCTGCCAGCTCTCGGGAAGAAGAGTGAGAGGGGCCTGCAGCTTGCCAACTTGTGGGCCTTGTTGTTATTTGATATGTTTGGGCTACTGAGTCATGTGCTCCTGGCTTGCAGAGGGGGCAGTAAGCACATGGAAGTGGTACTGGCAGCCTCTTTCAGTGGTGGACAGCTGTTCTCCAGCAAACTGGCAAGGGAGGTGAGGGTCGGAGAACTGTACCAGCCTAGACTTTGAAAGGTGTCTTGTTTTAAGGGGAGAGTGAGTCACACACTGCTGCTGATGGCCACTGTAACTGTGGGCGTGTCCTCTTATTGCCCCATGCTTTGCTGGCTCCATCAGTAGTTCCTCTCTTAAGGGTTGCTGTGAGCATTAAATGGGGGAATATATACAGTTCATGGTATAGCACCAAGTATGTAGCAGGTGCTTACTTAACAAACACTTAAGTGGAATGCACTGTTCCCCCAGCCTTATCTCAGGTGGCACTAGCTGGTCCCCATCCTCACAAATCTCCATCACCATGACTGTAGATTAGCTGCCTTACCTCTATGGATTTATGCTGGCTGCAGTCAGAATGTAGGCCACTTCCCCTTCAGTGGGACAGCCCCCAGAACACCCACAGCCAGCACCCATGTTACTGTCCCATAGGCTTTGTTCTTCTCCTCTGGGAGGAGAGTGCTTTGTGCTTTGACTCCAGAATTTTCTGGCTCTGGAGAGTGTTGGCCACTCAATGCCTGCCTTGGAGACTCTCCGGCGCAGACTCACAGCAATGGGCTTAGTTGACTCACCCTAATACACGGACATCCCAGGCAGGCAACAGTCTGGACACCTTGTCACAACAGCGCCGTCAGTGTACTATTAGAGAAGCAGCTGTAGGGGGTGCACAGGCCAGTGGAGGAGGGTCTGGTTGCTAAAGTAGCTTTGGAGGTGTGTTCTGTAGCTCAGACTTGGGATCTGCCCAGACTTACACATCTCCACTCCCCTGGGGAAACACTTACTGAGCCACTTTGACTTTTGTGAGGCAGGCCCCTCCAGGTGTGTGTGTGTGTGTGTGTGTGTGTGTGTGTGTGTGTGTGTGTGTCTTGCTTCTCAACCCTACCCAGCCACACCTCCACCATACCCACTTAAGGAATTTTAACAATGAATTTCATGAGTCACTTACAGAATGCTTCTTGAAAGAAGTTCTGGGAAATCTGATCCCGTCCAGCCCTCTATCAGTCCAGACATGCTTTGAAAACTTTAATGACTAGGCCCACTTCTCACCCACCTGTACTCAGCCTCAGGGTGACTACAAATGTCCTTTCTGAGGGATGGCTTTCCCCAGGCCTGGCCATGAAAGATACTGTCCTCCAGGGAAGGAACAGGAAAGCCAAGCAGGTCTAGGAAGCTGACTATTACTTCTGGGCATGTAGAACTGCTGGGGTGCCATGCCTTTTCTACTTTGATCTCTCTGTGAACACTCTGTCTTCTGTGGAACTGAGGATACAGTGCTTAGTTAGGCAACTGCCCCATTCCAAGACCTTTCCAGGGACAGAAAGGCGCCCTCTCCTGCTTCCTACACAGCCCCTGTTCTTTCCATCATGGTGCTGACCCTTTATAATTTGTCCTCAGAAGGGCAAGTGATGCTTCCTGGGGGACATGGGGGGCGGGGGATGGAGAAGGTGCATATTGAGAGCAGTAGTCAGGTGTGTGGCTCTACCCGCAGCACAACCTATGGTAACCACTCCCAGCCATCACTTGCTTGGTCCCTTCTGCTCTGTGATCCTAAGAGCCCAGGGACTGGAGCTAGCTACCTCTCTTAGAAAAATACACTCTGGAGAGTTCTGCCCAACTTTCTGTAACATATATGGGAAGGGAGAAGTTGGTCTATGGCTCTTAGCAACATAGGGATCTTAACAGTGGTGTGTGTGTGTATGTGTGTCCATCCATCCTTTATCTGTGGGTGTCTTTGTGTGCAGGTCAGGGGTCTATGTTAGGTGTCTTCTTCAATTGTTTTTCACCTTAGTTTTAGAGATAGCGTTTCTCACTGGACCTGGAGACCTGATTATGCTAGGCTGGCTAGCCAGCTGGTTCCAAGGATCTGCTTGTCTTGGCCTGCCTAGCACTGGGATTACAGGAATGTGACACTTTTTACATGGTTGCTGGGTTCCCAAACTTAGATCCCCGTGCTTGTACACATTGTACCAAGCCTTCTCCAGCCTCCACCTTCACCTTTTGAAACAGGGTTGCATGTAGCCTAGGCTGGCCTCGAACTCCGTATGTAGCTGAGGATGACCTTGAATTTTGGAGCACTCCTACCCTGACCTCCCAAGTGCTAGGATTACAAATGCCAACCACTATACGCAGTTTATACGGTTCCGGGAATTGAATCCAGGGCTTTGTGTGTGCCAAGGAAATACTCTGTCAACCAAGTTCACCCTCGGCCCTCAGTAGGTTCTCTTCTGTGGGAACGAAGGATCTGCCTCCTGTTCCATCCCAGCTTCTTACTCCTGCTCAGCACCCAGGCCTCTTCTTTAGAACTCTGCCTTTCTCTTGCTTCATTATTTGTCCCTGGGGAGTGTCCTCCTTTCTTCTGCCTTTGATAGTGTGGTCCAGGCTTCCTGTGCTGTACACCTAGCTTTACTGTGATGCTTCTCATTATATTTGCTCGGAGCTGGTCCCTGCTGTGGCCAGTGAGACTCATCGCTGCCAGGGACCGGCTGATCCATACAGTTTCGATTATTTGATCAAGTACATATGATGGATGTGTCCTACGTGTCCGACGCTGCTTTAGATTCTTTGGGATTACAGAGATGAATGACACCCCATCCTGGTCCTTATAGACGTTTAATTGGATGATGAGGGCACTGGGAATGTGATCCAAGCAATGGTGTCCATGAGGGTCCTGACTATCCATTCAGAGTCAGCAGTGAATCTCCCACTGACTGGCCACTCATGCAGGTGCTTTGGGGCCGGGATCCAGAACCTTCTGAACAGAGTAGTCTTGTTTCAGTCCTCAGGGGCCTGAGGGACCAACCCCATTCTCAGGTGGATCCTGGGCTCCATGGGCTACATGGAGGAAATATCACTGTCTCTCCTTTGTGATCGCAGGCTGGTGATGGAGACAGATATGGCAACAGATAGTTCAAAATGACTGCACAGACATGTGATATTGGGAGACCCTGGGGCTGTGCAGGGTGCTGTGGCATGCAGGAGGTCCCCAGTGAACTACCTGCTGTGACTCTCATCTTTGTCTTTTAGCATGCCTGTTTAGGACAATTTATTGGTATCCCTGTTTATTGAGGTTGACATTGGTACCCAAGCGCATCTAACAACTCTTTCCGGATATCCCAGTAGCCACCTGCCAGATTTCAGGGCCCTGGAAGGGAAACTGAGGCCTCTTTGGTTTTCCACTGGTGGTACGACTTCCAGATGTGACTTCCAGATGTGACACTGCCTTTGAGACAGCTAGAAATGGGTCTCGGAGATACCAGGGACTACTTGAGTGTCTTAGAAAGAAGCACAGTCAGGTTGTGGACTCAGGCAGTCCTGATGAGAGTGGACAGCGAGCTAATTCCAGTTCTGTCTGGTTCCACAGAAACTTCACCCTTACGGCTCTCTCCAGCAGGAGATGGGGCCAGTCACCTCCATCAATGCCACCCAGGATAGAAGCTTTACCTCATCAGGACAGACTCTGATTGGCTGAGCAAGCCCAAGGGCGGGACTATGCTTCTGGCAACTTTGGGGCTTCCCCTATCACACAGTAACCTCATCTCAACTGGACCCAAAACAGAAGACCAAGATGGTGGGCCTAGGGTCATCTGGAGGGAGAGGTCCCATGGGTATTTGTGGACCTGGCAACAGGAGGAACAGTGGTATGAGGGACCCTGTGGGTGTGTGCAGACTGGTACCAGGAAGTCCTGGATGGAGAAGACTCCAAAGCAAGCTTCCTTCAGGAGGCTAAATTGCACCTGGGCACCTTCCTGGGCACACAGGAAAGAGGGAGAGCGCACTTGAATAGAAGACGATGCCTGTGACCCATTCCTGCTGGAAGACATCTCCTCTGCTCATTCCTATTTCAGATGGACACCTTTACTTCCTCAGTCAGTGGGTACTGGGGGACATCTCCTTTGTGCTAGTGTATGTGCTAAAGAATACTGTGCTCCCATCAAGATCTCAGCCCTCCCTGTCCCACTAGGGAGAGAACACCAAATAAACCAACACCGATACATGACCACACACTGCAAAAGTCTGGACAGAAACATCACAGATGTCTTCAGACAGGGCATTATGTCTAGTTGCTATGTGTGGGGTGTGAAGGGGAAAGATACAGCGTGAGCTGAGGCCTGTGAGCTGGAAAGGAGCTAGCCAGCCAAGGACTTTGGAGAGAGCATTCCAGGCAGTGGAAAAAGCACAGGAAGAGACGAGGAGGGAGCATGGTGTACTGAGGAAGAGGGAGGCTGGCGCAGCTGCAGCTTTGTGAGGAGGAGGATGGAGCCAGGCCACACTATTCAGGACATAGATGGTGATTGCTTTGTGGATTCCTACCTACAGTACAGGAAGGCAGGCTTGAGGAGGGGTGTCACAGACTCCTCCAGTGCATGTCTGTAAGATCTGATTGCCGTTAAAAGGGCCCCAAGTGGCTGTGAGACTTGTTAGGGCTCCCCTTCAGGCCTCCAGGGTGAGGGATGATGGCAACTTGTTGTAGAGGGTGCTGGGATGGTAGGTATTGGAAAGGTAGGTTCTGGGATAAGGAGTAATGATTGCTCACCCTTGCCTGCCTTCATGCTCTACTGGGTCTTGCTATCTTGGTGGTATGAGGTTTGAGGTCTCCCTCTTAGGGACTCCTCTGCTCAGGCCAGAGCATAAGCCAGTGTTGAGCTTTTGGGAATGTCCACAAGTACCGGAACAGTAAAGCTTAATTTTCCCAAGATGGGAAAGATCACATGTCCCCTGCTTGCAGGCTCCACAGAGATCACCTATATTTTTCTACCTTTCATGCTAAGGGGAAGGAAGCTGGGGCCTTGCACTCGGAGAACTCCCGGCTTTTACTCTCTGTAGGGCTCTTAAGGGCCAAGGGCCAGTGGCCAGGGCCAGATGTAGCTCAGCAACCTTCACAGACACAAGGCGAAAGGAATCCTGCCCAGGCCCAGTGATGAGAGCTGGGCCCACTCCACCCAGCTGGGGCTCGGGGCTAGGTAGCTCACCCTTTTCTAACTGTAGAGATCCAGCAGGACAGAACCTCAAGTCTGTGGATCAGAGGGCCATATGCTAGAGAGTATTTGTAGGTTTAGGTACTGAGGGCTCAGAGACAGAAAGCTGCAGTAATGGCTAAGGCCAGAGAAGCCCCTCGACCTCAGTCATAAGGACCTTAAGGAAGATTCTTGTGCTCTTTTGAGTTGGCTAAACTGCCAGAGCCACCTGAACCCCTAAATGGTAACCTAGGTGAGAGTATGTCCCTTATTTTCCATTTCTCTTCCAACATTGGAAAAGTGAGCCATGCTGAGTTATCAGTCATCAGGGAATGGGGTGAATCTGCAGGAATCAAGCTAACGCCCAGCCCAGTGAGGAAAGATTGGCTTGGTTCAAGGGATGTGTACCATAGCACCACCAGCCAATGATCAGCCCATAGGGTGAACCCGAGCAGCTGCTTCTGTGCAGACAGCAAACTACACTTTGATTTCATTTGATTCTCTCACCTAATGATCGTAAGGTCATGAAGCACAGGAGAACCACCTGTGTGGGAAATCAGCAATCTTGCCTAGATCTGGGAACCGACCTCTGTCCGACAGATGGATACAGAAGACAAGAAGAGCTCTTGGCTCAGAACAATGGAGGATCCGAACATAACACCAATCCTGCGTATGGGCCATTCTCCCCAATAAGCTTCTCCTGAGTAGAACAGATTCTCCCATCAAGCTCCCAGGCCTGCTGGCTGATGGGGAAGAGGACCAGTACTCCTGACAGGTCCTGGGCTAGCTTGCTCAGTGACTGTGGTGAGCCACAGCACCATGGCCATATTGCTTCATGAATCAATGTGACAATTAATTTGGTGTCATGGGTCCCGAGAAGATGAAATATGACCTAGTGGCCTCCACTCTTCAGCCCATCTCAGCTGTTCAAGAGGACGAACAGCTCTCAACATTGCCTCTGAGAGTCATAATCACAGGAAACATGGCCGGGCTCCTCCCTGTCACATAAATCATGCTAAGAAGCACACAATGACTTCTTTCCTGATGGGCTAATTGTCTTGGGTGGTATCTCTGGCCCAGGAGCTGGGAGGATGGAGGGTAACACAACCACTTTATTGTTGAAAGGCCAGCTGTGAGATTTGAATACAAAGTGCCTCTTTTAGTCTCCTATGTGTTCTTGGATCCCTTTTCTGTGTCTCTGTCCCTGAGTCCTTTGAAGCTCATCTCTCATATAAGCTCTCATGCCTGAGTCTTTTGGCTCTTTGGGAGCTGGAATTACACAGAACTTCTGAGAATGGTGTTACTTATTTGTACATGTTTTTATTATTATTATTATTATTATTATTAATTTCCCCTTTGACATCTGTCATCGAAACCCTTACTAATCACAATCAACTCCAAGGCACCAAGAAAGTTCTCCAGAGAGGCATGGGCAGCTCTGCCACATGGACGCAAACCTTCAGTGAGAACCCCACAGTGGGCATGCACTTTAGAGATGGTAGTGGGGTCCCGAGCTTTGTCCCTCCTAAACAGACTCATTTTATGAACAAAAAACACACTGAAAGCTTCTGAGAAGTTAGGTGACTTAACCTGTGACTTAACACAGCCAGTGAGAGGCCCAGTCCATTGTCCTGTGTGGATGCGAAGGTGTTTTGAGGGACAGAAGTAAGAAAGGTAATCCATGAGCTTTCAGGAAAGGCAGGAAGCAGTTATGGTTGTCTCAGACATTCCACCAAGGAAGAGTGCTTTGGGGACAGATTAAGTTAGACACATTATTTGCCACTTGGTGGAGCATTAGTTTTCCTAAGCATTGGCCCAGGTTGGGGGTTGGGGGAACCAAGCAAACCTATTTCCACAGGATTTGACAGAAGTCTGAAGTGAAAGGCAGAGCTGTGCTCCTGAGACAAGCTCTCTGGAGGCCCCGGAGATTACTTACCTTCCCCTTCTCAGTTTGGCTTTCAGCAGGATCATTGGTCACCATCATGGGGGACCCTGGCAGTAAAGGAATGGTGCCAGAGGCAGGGAAGAGTAGCTTAGGCTTGGGCCTGCTAGTCTGAGCATGGGTACAGAAGATTGGAGACTTTAACCCAAACCTAGCGGAGAGGGCTCGCCTCTGCCAGGATCCGAGCCTGGGTTTTGCTAATCCGATGGTTTTAGAGCATCAGCTCTAAGTAACTGGGAATCAAAGGGATCAGATTTCAGCCCCCTCCCCCACTCCCTCCCCACTGAGCATTCTTTTCTCCAGCTCCACAGCGTTCCCGGCTGCCTCCAGACCTCCTGCCCTCCTCCCTCAACTACTGGCTCGGCTGAGGGCAGACTGCCTTACATTCGGACGCAGCCATCTTTCTTTTCTTTCTTTCTTTCTTTCTTTCTTTCTTTCTTTCTTTCTTTCTTTCT
>JANHMN010000004.1:79930554-79996709 GCA_030674055.1 Rhabdomys pumilio | reverse complement strand
TCTTTCTTTCTTTCTTTCTTTCTTTCTTTCTTTCTTTCTTTCTTTCTCTCTTAACTCTTAAGGAACAGAGAACAACCTGCCTCTGTGCTCTGTCTTACCTTTCTTTTCACTCCAAGCTAGTCTCTGAAGAGGCTACCATCCCCCAGCCGGTGATCTGCCAGACGCTCCTATGTGAGCCAGGCCTGGCATCTAACCTCTGACCTTCGCTTTTTCTTTTGATCCTCACTAGAGCCTGGTGTGGTATGTTATCCCCTTATGAACGGACTCCCACTCTACCTAGTTTTCAGATGAAGGTTTGGGGTCAATTGTTCCCTTGCAACCACAGACCATTCATTCCAGCTGGGAAGGACTGACAGGGCTGGGTGGTCACAGTCTTGTTGAACGGCTGTCCTGTGGTCACAGCTTGACTGTCCAGGCTCTCCTGGCTCCATGGGTGGGAGTGTTCCTTCCAAAAGTTCTTGTGACTTTCCGTGGGCAGGCTGTTCCTTGACACTATTGTCCACTTTCAATGTCCCTGAAGGCTGCAGTCCCTAGGGAGACCATGGCTTAGCACCTCTGTGACACACCCTTTCTGAGGCATGCCTCAGAGGCCACTGCCCCGCCCACATTGTGTTTGCCAGAGGAGTGTGTTCATGCTTAGCATGGAGAACCAGGCAGTAAGTTCTACCTCACCTGCAAGCCTGCAAGCTCCTTAGGAGGCCATACCTTATTTCATGTTCTGCTTCGTTGTTGACTGGCTCATAGGAGGTGCTCTGTAGTGGTCAGAGGACTGAATTCCTTCTATTCTATAGTGGAGATGAGGAAACAGGTTCAAAAAGGGGAAGTGACTTTTTTGCCCAGAGTCATGAGCAAACTGGTGTTAGAGCCCTGGGACCAGAGCTGAGGTTTTGTTTCAGAGGTTTTACTGTTTCTCCATAGATTTGCAGATACCAGCAAGCCCACACCCTGGCTTAATCTATGATGCAATCTGGCCAGGGTTAAACCCTATCCCTGTACTCATGTAGGCATCCTGGGGGGTGGGGGTGGGGGGAAGAAAACCTGATCCTAACTTCTTGGTTCTCTTAAGTTGGAGGACTCCCCTCCCCACAAGCCCTCTGCCTCTGAGAAAACCAGAGTAGAGATTCAGAAGCCGTGGTCCCGAATAGACTAATCTAGTACTTACTGTGCGACCTTGAACAAATCACTTTTCTGATCATCTGTTTACTTATCAAAAAAAGGCGGGGGTGGGGGGGAGCTGAATACAAGTAGTCTCCAGGGTCCGCCAGAGTGCAGACTAAAAAGCAGGAAACCAACTTAGGTTCTTTATCATCTCGTCATTGTGCCTGGAATACCCAAGCCCAGACTCTTGACACTGGAATTACCAAAGGAAGGTTGGGCAAGAGCCAGCACCTCGCGGGACTCTGGGAACACATTTAAGAAAAGAAGGCAGATGTCTTAGATTTCACAGATGAGTCCTATTGGCTCATAGCGGAAGGCTAATTACAGATACCTATGTGAGAAACCCTTTCCTACTTCCTCCTCATCCCAAGGTTCCTCTTCCAGGCTGCCTTGAATGTTTCCTACTCTTTCCTCTCCAGCCCTCAGCCCTTCACGGTGCTCAGTGTGCACTGGACTGTCGCTTGGCTTCATGCATGTTTGCGTGCCCATGTATTCTTCAACCAGCCCTCTGCTCACGGAGCCACAGGCTCGCTTTCTAGCAGACTTGTTGGCAGACAACCTGACCTCTTTCTTGTGTTCTGCAGACCCTGTCAGAGGCTGCTGGTGTCTCTCCATTGCTGTCGATATCTGCCACTCACTGCTCAGACTATGCAAATAAAGATAATTTCTATTGAGGGTTCTTTTACACACTAGCTCTTCCCTCCCACTTAGAGTTAGTGCCATTATTGCAAGAAAACAGTATTCTAGTGGCCTTCTTGGCTGGAGCATTAAGAGTTATGTAGGCGAGCCTAGGAGGTGGACCATCTCTTACAGCAGTCTTAAATGGTAAATGTATTCTGAGACTCACATTCAATTCCCAGGAGCCTTTAGGAATGTAACCCAACATATATATCTTAAAGTGGAGACTATAGTGTATAGTATGATGAGTAAGTGGGATTTTGGTCAAACCGTAGAATCCTTGAGTGTGGAACCAAAAGCCCCCTTTGTCCTCCAGGGAGATCAACAGCTTAACAAGCTGATTTGTACAGACCAAGATCAGGATAGGTGCTAGAACTTCACCAAGGGTGTGCAGTTGGTGGCTTGAAGGTCTGGTTTGATGTCTTAGAACACAGCTCTTTTCACGCAGCAATTGCAGGATCATTAGGAAGCCCCCTGGCCTGAACCGTAATGGAGACAGAGCAGCTTAGCCCTATTTGTAATGGGCTGATGGTGCATGGATTATCTAGTCAGCAGGCATGTCTACACATTCTGGGCACGTTCTGGCTGGAAGAGAATGAATGGGCTGCTGTGTTTTACCTGGAGCCAGGCCCCATGGGGAGTGTGGCAAGGGGAGGGGGGCTGATAGAGACACTCTGCTTCCTGTAGACTGTTTTAAAAATAGCAGTGGGAACATTGCTGAGGGGAAGAGGAGGGGGCTCCTTGGGAGCTGGGTGGGGATGACTTGCCCCTTCCTCTTCCTGTCAGGCCCTCTGTGAGGAAGTCCCATAGATTCACAGAACTGAGATCTGGGCAGGTCTTCACCTCTCTCCTTGCTCACATTACCAGCCCTGGAGACCTAGAGCTAAGAAAGGACTGTTCTGTAGTCACCAAGTCTGGGGAGGAGGTTCCAGAAGGTGGGCTCTTTTCCTTCCTGCTCTTTCAGGAGGCCACTTCAGGTCTCATGAGGCTTCCTTTGGTTCCTTGGGTGCACAGGGCCTGGGAACTCCTGGGACCGGATGTGGTCTGCCTTTGTGAGAGCTGCATGTCAGGTGAGGAGGCCCTAGCTAGTGTGTCCTGTTCCCTGACATCAGCCAGCTGGTCTTTTGCAGCAAACCTTCCCTTTTCTGGTGTTCCTTCCTTGCTGACTTGTCCTCTGTTCACTTCCTGTACTGTCTGCAGAGAGCCAGCCCGAAGAAGAGAGTCTTATGGCTCTGGCACTTTCTCTGCTCTTCCTAGGGACAGGCAGGGGCTACTGAGGGACCTGCAGGGCTGTAAGATGAGGCAAGATCCTATGCAGTCAGCATCCACTCTGCTCTGTGATGATGGGAGTGGATTCGTGCAAGATGTCGCTTACAAAGCTTGATGAGAGGCAGCTTCCCAGCCGGGCAGTGGTTGCGCTTGCCTCAATCCCAGCACTCAGGAGGCAGAGGCAGGCAGATCTTGTTAGAGGCCAGCCTGGTCTGACAAGTGAGTTCCAAGACAGCTAATGCTATACAAAAACCCTGTCTGGGGGTGGGGGCAGGAGTGTGTGGATGGGACACGACAAAAAAAACAAAAAAAACAAGAAAACTAAAACCAAAACAAAAGCAAAAACAAAGCCTGCTGGGAATTAGGTTCCCATTAAGGAAAGCAACTGTGGGGAAAGTGAGTAGTGACCCATGACGAACTTTCCATGTCTACCAGGGGCATAGCAAAATACGATTATCTTAGTGCAGTTGATTTTGCTGCTGTCATGAAGAATTATAATTCCCGTAATTGATGTTATAGAGAAAACATTAGATGCAGATGAACCAGGAAAAGACAAGGTTCACCATTTGCAGTGCCCACTGTTAACTGTTAGTAACATCTTGGAGTGTATACTGTCACAAATGTGTTTCCCACACATATTTCTTGTTTGCAAGTTAGGGTTACTTCCAGGTGCAGGTTTTTGTTTTCGTTTTTGTTTTCTATTCTTCTCTCATACATTTCATTCACTGCTGTGGTTTCCTCTCCCTCCCCTCCTCCAACCCTGGATCCACCCCCTTCACCTCCCCTCAGAAATGAGCAGGCCTCCCAGGGACATCAACCAAATATGGCCTAACAGGCTGCAATAATACCAGGCACAGATTCTCACAGCAAGGCTGGACAAGGCCACCCAGTAGGAGGAATAGGGTTCCAAAGGCAGGCAGAAGAATCAGACGGCCCCTGTGCCTCCTGTTAGGCTGGGTGACATTTTTTAAATCCGCCTTTTCCCATTTCACAGTGGAGTGTATCCGTGATTCCCACTAACAAATGATACTCTACAACACCGCAGTTAGGCTATTTCATTCCATAGCTGAAACCTGCGTATCTGCGTCCTCTCTGAGAGTTAGATGCTCACGTTATCTCGAGCCTGTAGAAAGCCCTGAGATACACATCCTTAGGAATGCAATGTGGAAGCCCCCAGGCTCCAGCTCATGCCTAGTATATTGTCTGACTCTCAATAGATATTTATTGACAAATATTTTGTTGGAATTCATTTGGGGCAGCAGGATGTCTGGGTCAAAGTGTGTGCGCCTGTAAAGTGGGTTCTTGCTCCAGTAGCTGAGTCACCCTTCAGGATGGCTGTGTCCACTTCTAATTCCACTTGAACTGGGACCCTCATCTTCTTTGCCCTCACAGCTGGGGATCAAACTCAGGGCCTGCCTTGTGTGTACTAGGCTCGCCCAGTGTGAGATTTCCCATTTTTCAATTCTGTAAGTCCTACTTCCAAGGAAACAAACATCTTAGAAGAGGATTACTATTTCCCTGTGGCCTCAGTGGCACTGTATATTGTTATATTTAAAAATTTTATTTTAGGTTTATTTATTTTACATGTGTGCATGTTGCTCGCGTGTATGAACCTGTACCTACACGTATGCCTCATGCTTGCAGAGTGCAGAAGAGGGTGTTGGATCTTCTGGAACTGGAGTTGCAGATGGTTATGAACTGCCAGGTGGGTGCTGGGAAACAAAGCCAAGTCTTCTATGATAGCAACAAGGGTTCTTAACTTCTGAGTCATTTCTCTGGCCCCTGTTATATTCCATTAAACAGAAAAGGATCCCTTTGATTACTGGAGTTCCTGGACATGTATTTACATGCCCTTTGGTTACTTAATCACCTCTTAGGGCAGTAGTCTCTTCAAGTCTTTTGTCCATTCTCTTTTCTGATGTGCTGTTTATAGTTGAATTGTTTATTCACAAAGAACTCTTTATATAATACGGATATTTGTACACTGGCCTTTTCTTGGACGTTCTACACCTTGACTTTAGTTCACTAGCATTTTGCCCCATTGGTTTCATTTACATATCTCTGTATCAGGCACCATACCAACAGTTTGAAATAGTTTGTCCTCCCTTCCTCCAACCCATCCTAAGCCTGTCGGCTAGCCCAGGATTCCCTTTGATTTCCTCTGCAGCCCCAAGATGCTGTTGAAACTATTTGCAGACATTGTTCCCAATGGTCACTACTTTGGAAGCACCAGTTCTATGGAGTTTTAAGTCGCCTTTAACCCTTGGTTATGTCATCAATCAGGAAATCTCTAAACACTTGCGACTTCCTTGCTGGCCCCTTTCTGATGGCACTCCATCTGATCCTTGACTTCTGGGCTTCCAGTCACTGTGCCGAGAACTTTCTTGAAGCATTTTCCTGGCAGAGTCAGTGGATGCTCCACTTTCTTGGTTCTCATAAGGCTGGGAATGTTTGGCCCTATGCTGGAGTCGGGGAGCTTGAATAGAGGACTCTAGGTCAACAGACCTTTCTTCTAAGAGGCCTGAGCATACTCCTCGGTCTCGTGGTCTTTACTGTTGAGCAAAGGGCACTGTTGACTTGACTCTCTCAAATCCCCTCGTGAAAACAACCAGCATCCCAGTCTTTGGAATTCAGAAGCATCCCCAGAATCCAGGCACTTGTTCTCCTTGGCAATCGCCCCCCCATATTGACTCCCTAAGCCATTTCAGCCTAGACACCCAAGGTTTTCATTAAATGTCTTTGCAATTGTGTTCTGTGTTCAGTTTCTACTTCCTGAAATCTGTACTGCAAGTAACTAATAATAATGACACTAAGTGCACAGTATGCCTTCCGTCTGCCATCATGTGTAATCTGTCTGGCACTGTTGTTTTGATTCCAACTTCATTACTTTTTTTTTTTAAATTCAAAGAAGTTTTATTGGTAGTAACCCAAACTTGGGACCAGCTCGCTTGTCCTTCTGTGGGTGAAAGGTTAGCGTAACTCTGTTGCACCCACTCCAGGGAATAGCACTGGGTTAGGATTTTTATTGCTGTTCCGATACCTGAGGGAACCGATGCAAAGGAGGAAAGATTTGTTTTACTCACAATTTCAAAGGGTTCAGTCCATCATGGTGGGGAGGGGAGGGGAAAGAGAAAGTAAAGTGGGACCAAAGAGAAGAAGCAGGACAGAAGAGAGAGGCTGTTTCCTTATTCCTGTTTGCAGTGAAGAAACGAAGGAGGTTACTGTACTGTCCTCCTTGCCTGTCGAATCCAACCCCCAGAACCAAAATTGACCCAGCGCTGCCCAGTGCTGACTCTGCAGCCAATAGGGAAACCTTTGGGAGTCTAGACTGACCAACTGAATTACTGAGGAATACTGAGGCCTAAAGAGAGAGGGATGCATCTGTCAAAGGTTCTCCAGTGAATTTAAGAGTTGAAAATCATCCATTCTTTCTGTCTCAGTCTCTCTTCCCAGGCATTATCTCTGTTCCTGGGACTCCTGAGTGGTCTTGTGGCAAACCTCCCTCATTTCGCTCCTGTCCCTGGGGACATCTCTCTAAACGGCAGCCAAGATGACTCTTTCTGTTGAAGCAATTTGGTCACTTTCTTGCTCCTGAATGTTTGTTGAGTGACTGAATGAATGAGCAAACACTTTTAGAGTGCCCTGTGTGTACCAGTGATATATCAGTCAGGAATTCACCCACTGCAAGTGACCCAAACCCACCCCACAGGCTACAGCCTGCAGATGGAATCCACCAGATGATGGAGGACAGTTTTTGTGTATGGCGGGCTAGATTCAGGACCTTGACCAGGGGCCAGTTTTACCCTTTCCATTGCTTGGTTCTATCGACTTATGTGTTGTGTCACTCCGTCAGTGGTAACAGTAAAGATTCCCAGACAGCCAGATTATGACCTTTCTGGTTTGACGCCTTCATTTCAGCAACAGTGCTAGGCCCAAGTCCCATTGGCCCATGTGCTCATCCCAGTCACTGAAGAATGTAGGGTGGGTGAACATTGTCTGAAGGCTGGGTCACAGGCCCATCTCTGGAGCCATGTAAATCACCAGAGTTGAGTATGGAGGTGGGAAGTGGAGGCCCTCTGATGCCAAAGGGTGAATGGAAGCTGGTTAGGCTGACTCTCAGCTGGCAGCCAGCACAGTCCTCATCACCATAGAGAGCAATCAGTCTAGTGTGGTGGAAGGACCACTGGAGGAGAGGCAGACACCATCCAAATCTGAATAGTATGCGAGGCATCAGCATTGGTTGGGACAAAGGGCTCTGCAGGAGTATCGGGCTAGCTTGGTTCAGGATATTAAGAGAGGAGGCAGGCACTTGGGGTATAAGAGGGTGTTCTCTATGAGGACCTTAAAACAGGCCACTGTAGGTGCAGGAATGAGGAAGATGAAGGGAGCACGAGATAAGGCTGGAGGAGGGTTTGGGGTGAGGCTGTGGTGCCACCCACTCCAGCCCCGTGATAAGGACTTTGAACTTGGTTCCAAGGGCAGTGGAGCTGCTGGGGCTGGGTTCCTGTGGTAGAGAGCTCACAGTGGCCAGCTGTGGAAGGAATGGGGAGCCTTTTGGAGCTCTTGCCTTTCCACACTGCCAAGGAGAGGTGATGGCAGCTTAGCCCAGAGAGGAGGCACTGTCTCAGATGGATAGGAGGTGAGACCTACATGCTTCAGTGATTGATGGAGGGAGGGAGGGGCTTGGGAGAAGGATAATGCTCTGAACTGGCTTAGCCACTGGAGAGGTAGTGTGGAGCCCAGTTAGTGAGTTCTTCCAGATCAAGGCTTGTTTAACCAAAGCCTCTTAGACACTATGAGGCAGGGCCTTTTGCTTCTGGAGGATGCTCACTGAGTGTGATTTGTTACACCTGGCTTGGCCTGGCCTAGCCTGGCCTCCATTCAGTGAGATGTACCCTCCCGGTTCATGCTCAGATATGGCAATGACAGGTTGTCGTGGGAGTTTCCAAACCCTCTCAGTTTTGCTGTTTATCCCATTGCAGGCCTATGAGAAGTCAGGCCACCATGCCTTTCTGCAGACTAAGTTTTGTGTGGACTGACCTAGATTCAAGTTCAGTACTTATCTTGGAGACAGGACCACTGATGCTCAGAGAAGGGAGTCGTCTTTGATTGGGAAGGCAGCAGCAAAGTTGTGCTGTTATTGTCCTGCTGACCTTCTGTTTGGATAGCCTAAGCTCAAACCCAATTATCCAGGCAGTAGGCAGGCCCCCGGGGGAGTGCAGGAATGAACAACTCCTGGCAGCTAACTTCAGAGGCTTGGGTCTCCCCACTGCTGAGTCTACAGTTGAACATTTCCCAAGAACTCAGGCTGTCAGGGCACAACCTGCCCCTTAGCTGGCAGAAGCATATTGGGTCAAGGATTGCTCCTAAAACTTTGAACTCTTGGGCCAGCATGTGGACAATTCAGGTGGAGCCAGAGAGGGAGAGACTGCACAGTGCCTGGCCATGCTGTGCCATGACAGTCACCCAAGGTCAGGCCAGTACTATGCATGTGACAGCAAAGCATGTTCCAGGCAGGATGCAGAAGCTTGCTGGGGTTGGTGGCAGTGCTCCAGGATGGCTCCAGGGGGTGACCCTTGGCCCCCTACTTTCAGCCTGTGGGCTGCTTGCTTCTGTGGCTGGGAACACTGTCATCCTGAGCAGGGCAGAGGCAGGTATGGCTCAGGATGGTTGAGGAAGAACGGGTAGCAAAGCAGACGTGTAGGAAGTGTGAGCTGGAGACAGAACGTGTAGTTAGGAGCCTGGGTCTCAGAGCAACTCTGCCTGGACTGAACATAAAACCGGCTTTCGAGTCAAAGAGGGTACAAAGTAGTTGATTCTGGAACCAAAATGAATGACCAGGGTCTGAGAAAACAGATTTAGATTGCCCCAAATACAGTTTAATGAAGTGGGTTTTTTTTTTTTTTTTTTGTCATTTTTTTTTTTTTTTATTTCTAATAAAAGAACAAAGTCATAAATCAAAGCTCTTTTCAAATTCATGGGTTAAAACATCAGATAGGTAGTTTACTGCGGAAGCTTTTAAGACGATAGGGGCCAGTAATCTGTTAGTACATTCCAGAGGCTTCACCTGATAGAAACTGTCACCTGATAGATGTGGACAATATAGTCCAAGATAATTCAGCTCCAGAGCAATGTCGGCCCAAAATCTTCACACTCACGGGAATTCTAATCAGTCATCAGCCTTGTAGAGCCTTTAAGGGCTTCTTCCTTTCTTCCTTTCTTTCTTTCTTTCTTTCTTTCTTTCTCTCTCTCTCTCTCTCTCTCTCTCTCTCTCTCTCTTTCTTTCTTTCTTTCTTTCTTCTTTTCCTTCCTCCCTTCCTTCCTTCCTTGGAACTTCAGTTCACACCATGTCACTTTCCCTGCCTCACTATCTTGACCCCTCAGAAGTGCAAGATGATCACAGCCTGCTGTCCGTAAGCACTCGTGATGGCCAGCTGTCAGTCCACTCAGACAACTCTTAGGCCCTCCCATTATCCCGCAACAGATATGATCACCTTGAACTTCCTGTTGACAGCAGCTCTCCCAAGGAGTAGGCACAGAGACAACCTGTTCCATGTAGGCCTGGGCAGTGAGTGTGACAAATGTAGGCACTGATGCTTCAGGCAGGGGCTGGCCTAACATGTGCTTGCCTCTAGGGCCCTAACAGCAGGGCAGGTCACATCCTCTCCTACTGCTTACAAAGCCATGTACCTGCTCTTCCTGGTAACATATGCCTTGTTTGGAGGACACACGCCACAGGCAAAGGGGTGGAAGAAGACAGAGCATAGTGAAGGTTCTGGAACAGAGACTCAGCAGGATTGAAACAACATATTAAAGTTTCTCAGCTGATCCCATGATAGGGAAGGCCTTTCTGCACAGAGTCAGTAGACCCCCCACCCCCGACCTATGAGCCTCCAGTGAGTTACAGACCAGAACTCCCTAAGTGGGCCATCACACAGTAAGCTTGACGTGGTGTCAGCATGTTCAAACATTGTTGTCAAGATCCTTCTTCCTCCAGACGGAATCTGTACGGACAAGGGCTTCTGTTGCATACGGCTCTTGAGAGGGTCTGGGGAACACAGACTTTGATAAGCTGAGCATAACATAGCGGAGGCTGGGAGGGAAGGTACACAGAGCTTTGCTGCAGAGAGTGTTGCAGGAGGCAGCCTGTGTCTGGCAGTGTGCTAAATATCCTCTTTGCAGGCTAAATGTCCTCTTATACAAGGCCCTGCTGCATTTCCCTAAGGGTCTCCCTGGAGCTTGGGGGCCCTGACTTTTCTAGATGGGAGGTGGGTTCTTGCTGAATCTCCCTGGTTCTGGCCCTGGGATCTGCTGCTATTGGCTTCTCTCTATGTTTGGGAGTGGGCCTGTTCCCAGGCTCTTGGAGAATTTGCTTGTGGGACATGGTGGAAAATCTGAGCAGGGCTAGGCTGTTGCTCTGCCAGTGCTGTTGAACCCCCTTGGCAGACTTCTTAATCTCTGCTCACTCATCTGTGAAATAGGAATATTAGAAATCATATCTGACAGGGTCCTGAGGATTTAGTGAATCATTCAGAAGGGCTCACACCAATGATGGTGCTGACACAGAATGTCAGATGAATATTTAGTACACAAAATATGTAGATCAGCAAATGGGACTGGGCGGGGCCTTGAGCGCCTAGAGGCCAGCCCCTGTGCCCATGACCTAGATGTCACTGTTCTTTTTGTCCACCTTCCTTCCATGTTAGGCTGATAAGCACCGAGCTGCAGCGGACAGATCACTACGCAGAAACCCCCTCTCCTTAGTCTAGTCACAGGGTTGCTCTGTTTCCTTGGGAAAGTCTCCCTGCCCCCCTTTCACTGGCCATAAGTGGGGAAGAGATGGTAAAGCATCCCCAAGGGCTGGCTCTCCGGGAAAAGCAGCTTGGCTACACTGACTTCCTAGTCCTGTACTAGGCTGTACTTTGAGAAGGGCATTGGTCTGCTGTTGGCATCTGGGTAATGGAGAGGCAAGAGGCAGTAGGGGCAGTGGCTTCCCCAGGCTCCCCAGGTACTAGATGCTCCCCAGCCTGGCTTGGCTGGCTCCTTGAGGCTCCACTCTGTCCCCATGTATTGCCACAGTTCAGCACATTATCAATGTGTTCTGGCCCTAGTGTCCTGGGTTGGCAGAGCTGTGTTGCCCCTCATAGCACGATGTCTAATTCTGGCCTCATTCTCCTGATGGCTGCTGTCCATCTCCCACACTGGATGTCAGCTTTGTGAATGCAGAGCCCAACCCATGTCATCTACAAGAAAGGTCTTGGCTCCTTCTACTCCCCCAAAATGAGGATTGAGTGCAGTTTGTAAGTAACTAGTCCCCACAAAGGGCAGTCTGCACCATTGACCATTGACCTGGCTAAGGGTATTCTTATAACCATGAGCTTACATGTGCTTGTGGGTGGGAGAGACACAGATGGACAGGCAGAGATAGAGAGGGGCCGGGGACAGGCTGAGCCATGGTAAGAGACACCTTTAGGGAGAGGGTAATGTCAAAACAGCATACTATACTATGCTCTGTTCTAGTCGAAGAGAAGACATGAGGGCAGGGCTCCTTCAGACCAGTTCTTTCTGAACTGTCACCCTAGGAGCTTTCTGCTAAGGTGAGAGAGGCATGGGGTAGGCTGCCTTCCTCATCCTGGGAGCACTGCCCACACAAGACAGCACAGCCAAGCCTTAGGGTCCAGCACAGCCAAACCTTAGGGTCCAGCACAGCCAAGTTTTAGGGTCTAGCTTTAGGGCAGAGCCTGCTATAGTGGGGAAGCATCACAGTGAAAAGTGTTCACCTCAGAGTCTTCAACCGTGGTCTCTATCGTCACTGAGCTAATCAATTGTGAGCAACTCTCAACCCAGGATTCTTCATGTGTAAGGAGGGTAGGAGACCCAGTGAAGACGAAGTGAATGGAAGCAGGCAAAGCTGCAAACACAGGGCCTGGGCACAGACTCTGTGTTCAAAAGAGGGGGGGCCTAGAGCCAGCTCTTGGAATACTCTGGATTCCGGAGATGGGCAGCTTTTATCCCCATTCTGTAGATAAGGAAACTGAGGCTCAGAGAGAGGCAGGGAAACCTAACCCACTTGGGTTGGAGCTAGAATTGACCAGCTTTGTTTTGCTTTTGTTTTTCTTGAGTCCACATTGTCCCCCTCTTTTGGTTGTTGTAATGGGCACTTCTTGGTCCTGTGGGGAGGAAGCTCAAGTCCTCTGTCTAGCTCAGATTCCTCAGATACACTGGGTGCCAAATAAAGACATGTGTTTCCAGCTGTGCTGGACAATGCTAGAAAGACCCAAAGTACCACTCCCTGTCCCTGAGGGTAGCTGCATTCTCAGTCAGCTGTCCTCCTTGCAAGCCCTGAGTTCAATTGCCGCTCTCCACTGGGACAGAGCCGTATAGTAGTGGGGGTGTGACAGAGGAGCCTTGATCGATGATTGGCTGGGTCTTGCTAGGGAGTGGGAGCCTGAGCTGGGAGCATGTGTGTGGGGCTCAGGGAGGAATCCACTAAGGATCCCAGGGTCAGGGGTGCTGACGAGAAGAACAGGCACCCCTTCCTCTAGCGTCTGTATTTTAGGGATCAGCTGGGAACCTGGGAATGGACAGCAAAGGACCCAGGGATGGCGATTTTAGTTGCGAGTGCAAGCCATGCTCCAACTAGCGCACACTTTCTGCTAAAGGATTGGCCAGCGGAGGACTCTTTTTCTTGTCACATCCTTGGGAGGGAAGTGGTTGGGAAAATCACAGACTTTTCTATTTGATGGAAGCTAGAGAGCCAAGCCTCTCTTCTGAGTGGCGGCGGCCGGCTGAACGGGGTGTGTGTTGTGTTTGGGAAGGGCGCTCGCAGAAGGAGGAGGAAGAGGAGGAGAAGTAGGAGGAGGAAGAGGAGGAGGGACGAGTGATGCAAGGATTTTGAAAAAAAAAGAAGAAGAAGAAAACGCTACCTCCATGTGGGAGGTGGAACCTGGTCATTTGGTTCTGCTTTTCCCAGCAGGTACCGCTCCCCTGGGGAACTTGGGTAAGTCCATAAATAGCTCTACTGACACAAAGGGGCTCTGTCTGGGGAAGGCAGCCGCTTGACACGGCCAGCCGGCCGGCCGCTCGCCCGCCCTCGGGAGGAGCCGGGTGGAGCCCTGGGGCGGGTGGCTGGCAGGAGCTGCAGCTGCTAGGAGTTGCCTGGGTCCTTGCTGGAGTGTGCTGGGTAGGTGCCTTGATGGCAAAGGTGTGAGTGTGGTGGTGGTGGTGGTGGTGGTGGGCAGAGGAGGGTGGTCTTGTTCAAGACATCCCGTGTCCCTGTTTCTATTGTTCCTTCCCCAGGGCAGCCATTGAGAGACATCTTGCAACCCAATCGGTTCTGTTTTGTGTGTGTGTGTGTGTGTGTGTGTGTGTGTGTGTGTGTGTGTGTCTGTGTGTCTGTCTAAGGGGGCGGTAGCCCCTCAGGGGTAGGGGCAGGATTTCACTGTGAGGTGCTCCCTTTTTTCAGAGGGTCCAGCTAGCTTTTCTTTCCAGGAGAGACTAGGAATGTTTGGTGACTAGTTGGAACACTATGTGGGAACGGAGTGCTTAGCCAGCAGGATTGGCTATTGTGTCAAGGATGCTGGCCACACACAAGACACCAGGGATGGCAGTTCTTATGTAGACCCTATGGCTAGGGAAGAGCTGGACTCCTAAGCTGGTCTTGGGGCATTAATGCTGGTCTCCAAGATCTGGAAACACAAGCATCCTTGCTGTGCGCTCCATAAGCTCAAAGCCTCCCCTGACCCTCGATGCCTGCCAAGGGAAGAGCCTGCACCTGCTCCCTTGGCTCCGGCTGAGACCACTCACTCTCAGAGCTAGCCCCTGTAAGGCCAGGCAGAGATCAGTTCTGTTCTCAACTTGGAGGACCCATGTCTTTACTCTGTCTCAAGAGAACCCTAAATCTTAGACTTGAAGGGTGCCCTGAGTCCAGAGAGGGAGAAAGCCTTGGCTAAGTTCGAGCAGCAGGTCTATGACTGAGCCAAGCCAGGATTGTGGACCTCTGCCTCCCAGAACAGAGAAGAGGACAGGGCACATGGGAAGGTATTGTCTAGCCCCGGGCTACAGGATCCCACTTGGAGTCTGGCATTATTTGTTCAAGACTCTTGACTTAGTGTATGGCCACTAGACCCCTCAGCAACTCTGGAGAACTGTTTCCCACTCTGATGGTCTCTGGCTTTCTGCTATGGCAGCTTTACTCCCTGTTAGGGTGGTTGGAGTGGTTGCACACCACCCAAGCAAGAGCTGCAGTGGCTTGCTCCTCTGACACTGGCAGGATCTCAGTCAGAGTCAAAGTTTCCACCCAGTCCCTCTGAGTCCTCTGTACCCAGCCAAGGGCCACCTCTCTTCTTCCTCAGCTCTAGCATGTGGCATGGCTTAGCCCAGGGGCGGGGAGCCTCTAAGGAGCCAAGTTGCAGGATGGGGCACAATCAGGCCCAGCCCGGCATCTGAGAAACAGGAACATGGTGAGGATGGAGACCATGGAGACAGTCCTTGTCGGGAGCTCTCTGCTTTGAGCTAGGATGGTCCATTAGGCTCCTGATAATAGGTACTAGTTATCAATGAAAGAACTGTACCTCCCAGTTTGCCTGCCTTTCTTCCTAGTTTTCATGCACACAGTTTCCTCAGCTCAGAAAGCCCTTCTTTTCTGTTCTTTCTAGGTCTTAATTGCACCTAACTTTCATACCTGGAGTGAATACATCTGTCTGCTGCTGGTGGCATCTCTGGTGGCTGCTTGTGTCTGTGTCCTATTTATGCAGGATGTGGGGCTTATTCATCCCTTAGTCACCCAAAAGCCCAGCTTTTTCCTAGGGCGTGGCTGGAGAGAGGTGTTGAGATGTCCTAATGAGTTAGGGTAGGTCTTTCCTTGCCCTTCTCCCACCCAAGGCCATGTTTGATGTCCAGGTCAACTCAGGCTGTCCATTCTAGCTCTGTGCCTGGCAAGAGAATAGGTACTGCCAGGAGAGGACCTGACCAGTGGTCCCTTAGGGGGATCCCTAAGTTCTATGCATCAGTGTGATATTAGGAGGACCGAAGGAGTTGAAGGCTGGCTTTGCTGGGGAGTGAGGCAGGGAGAGTTTTGACTTTAACCTACCTGAAGCCACAGAAAGAGCTTTTTCAGGGGGTCATACTGTGCTGGGTGGTAACCATGCCATAGTCTGGCCATCAATGTTAGAAAGTGGAGCCCTGGATGGATTTATTGTAACACTCATGGTCATTTGCACAGACTGTAGGAGCTTGGAGCTCAGCTTCTTGGACCACTTTGGAGTGGTCATTACTTGGGCTAGATCTTCAACACTGGTCCTCCACCAGGGGGATCTGCCTGGCTCTCTCAGAAGACTAGAGAGGGAGAACCCATGCCCAGCTAGATCCCTGGGGAGCTTAAACACTGCTTCCTATTTGTTCTCTGAGCATCTGGAGCTGATGGATTCTGTTTACCTTCTGGATAGAGAAGGGATTGAGGGAGAAAGGAGAGACTTTCACCTGAGGTTACACAGAACCCAGGACTCTGGTTGCTCAGCCCAAGCCTCTCCTTGTGTATCTCAGGGTTTATGAGCTTCATTATGGAACACTCTCTGTCTTTTTTGCACTTCCGAGTGGTACCCCTTTTGGGCCCTCAGGCTTACTAATTGAGCTTGCTGACCTCTAGAAAAGCAAGCTGCTTCTCATACCTGATCTGTGAAGGGTGGGCAGATTCATCTGTGTCTCTAGCTCAGTTTCCTCTTTGGAGCAAAAGAACTGGATCAGTTATTGCTAAGGCATGTATGTTCCAGCCATTGGATTCTCTGGCTCTCTGCAGACTTAGGTCTAAGAGTCAAGGCAAGGCTCAGCTGAGAAGCAGCCTTTGGCCTTTCTGCCTCTTACTCAGGCGCTTCTGGGTTAGAAGCCTTCTCGTGCAAGCTGCAGCCCAGGGAGGTTTGTTGTTGTTTGTGGAGTCTGTCCGTTTCCAAGATGTCATTGCTCAGGGAAAACCATCATTCCTCCCAGGGATAAACAAGGCTGCTTATGGCTCAGCCCCCTAAGCCCAGGGAGGCTGGAGCCACTCACAGCAGGCCAGCTGGGCTCAGTCCCAGGGAGCTGATGCCCTACACCCTCCCTACCATCCCATCCCCCCTCCACAAAACCACTAGTCAGCAGAGTGGTGGGGAGGGAGAATCCACCACCAGCCACTTGGGGAATCAGAGAGTCTAGGTACTGAGAAAGGAGGAGAAAGTCTCCATGCCCTCTTCTCTCTGATGGTGGTCTGGATCATAACATGAGATGTGTGGAGAGCTGCCAGCTGTACCCTCTACTCCAGGATCTCTCCCTTCTGGGCACAATGGCCCAAGCTGATGCCTTAGAACCAGGCCCCCAGTTTAGGAAAATGGGCGGAGTGGTTAGTTACAGGGGACTTGGTAGAACATTCACCATCTTCCTTGTTACTTGTTGGTAGGTTAGTCTCAGTCTGATAGCAGCACCTGGAAACAGGTGGCAGAGGGGGAGGGGGGCATGAAGGACAGAGGAAAAGCTGTACAGAGCCTCTGGGGGTCGAATGGCTGGCAAGAACCTTGAGACAAGGCTGGAGGAGGTTAGGGAAGGGACCATAGAATGGAAGGTACCTTGGATTATAACTGGTGTCTGGTCAGGACACAAAAACTTCACCAAAGAGAGTATAGTTTATAGTTGGTCCAAATAGAAACTTAGTTCTGTTTGTTTTGCCTCTCTCCTTCCATCCTTCCCTTCTCTCCCTCCCTCCCTCCCTCCCTCTCTCTTTCAACTCTCACTTCCCCCTCCCTTCCTGTCAACCCTGTTAAGTACCTTTGTGTAGCATCTCCTTTCTGGGGCCTGGAGGTATCAGCATAAAAACTCAATCTGTGTTCTCAGGCCCAGGCGGGGTGGATGTGGGGGTGGCCCACTGTCAGTGCCCTTGAGAAGCATCTGGTACAGTCTGGGCGCCTCAGTGAAGCTTCCTACAGGAGTGAGGCTGTCTGTCCATGCACATGTGTACCTATCCACAGAGCAGGAAGTCATCCTCCTGTCTCAACTTCCTTTCTATGTAGATGTGATTTTGCCTGACCCTACACATTACCCTCCACCTCAGCCACCTGCTCCTCCTTACTTCCAGAGGCTGGCTATGGCGACTTGTCGGGGCGAGGACTCTGGACTTAAGGGCAGTGACCTCACTTTACAGTGTGCGTCTCTCCTGCCTGCGGTTCCTCTGACAGTGGTCAACCTCACTGGTCAAATGAGATGCAAATGTGAGACTCTCGGATGAGGCGGAATCGAGCCTGTGGATTCCAGGTCATCTCACAGAGGACCAGATGTCTAGTCTCATAGGTGGCTGTTGCTAAATACAGCCGTGTGGGCGAGGTACTTCAGACAGGGAGGACTGACACAGAAGGTGACGGGCAGCAGCTTTTTGGAGGATAGTGGGAATGTGTTAGAGAAGGTGGTGAGCTCTCAGGGGACAGAGCAGCTGTCTCTGGCAGCGAGGTCACTGTTGAGGGCCCTCCTTTGTCTTTAAAGTGAACTTTTAAGTGGAAGCCTGGTGTACTGGAGAAAGATGACAAGAATGCAGCTCATGGCTTTTCACCAGATGGACACACCCATTCGAGTCCATAAGGAAAGCCCCCCATCCAGTGCACTGGGAGTTTTTCAGCGTGCCCTTGAGTCACGGTGGCCCTGACTTCTCTCACTGATTGCTTGCCTACCTCAGACTCTGTAGAAATAGGACACTTGAGTAGCTTTCATGCTGACTTCTTTCCTTCAGTGTTTCCCCGGTGATTCGTCAACATGTTGTCTCAAAGTTTTTAGTTTGTTCATTCTGTTACTATTTGGTGTGTATCTCTATATGTATGCCTCAGTTTACCCATTATTCCACCTCTGACAAGTGTTTTGGGTATTTCTAGTTCCAGGCTGCAGTGAATAGTTTTGCAGGGACCTCCTTGAACACGTCTTTTGAAGTGTGTCTGTCTTTTTTAGATATACCTGCAGTTTGTAATGGCTAACTCGTAGCACTGTGTATAATTAGCCTGAGTAGATGCCATCACAGTTTCCCAAAGTGACATCAGTACATCCGCTTTCAGGCCACGTGTGACAGTGTGTTGCCCCTCTGTGTTCAGCAACATTGTTGGTATCAGATGTGGCGATATCTAATTGTGTTTTTAATTTACATTTCCTGGATGACTCATTAGGTTGTGGGCCTTTACATATGCTAATTGCTCACTTGAATACCCACTGGCAAAGTGCCGGCCCTTTCAAGCCTTTTCCACCCTTTCCTGCTGGATCTTTCTCCTCCCTTCTGTACAGGTTTGTGGGACCTTAAATTATTCTGGATGTGTGTTTCTTATTAGCTAAACACACGAAGAACGTATTCCTTAGTTTGGGTTTTTTTAAAATTATTATTCTTGAAAGAGAATATTGAAGAAAAGGGATTCTCAATTTAAATAAATCCAATCTGCTAACAGTTTTTTTTTTTTTTTTTTTTTTTTTTTTTTTTTTAAATAAGCTCCAGGTTCAGAGGGAGATTGTGGCCTTGATAGATAAAGTGGAGAGTAATTGAGGAGACACCAACAGTGCCAACCTTGGTCCTCCACACGCCCACATGTGACTGTTCACTCAGACTCATGTGTGCCCACACACATGCACATACAATCACACAACACATATGTACACATTCAAAAAATTAAATATAAATAAAACCCAAAACAAAGTGAATTCTTGGCTGCTGTAAGGGTCAGATGCCATCAGTTACCCAGTCGGTGTGGACATCAGTAGGTTTATTTATTAGAAATTGTTGTTATATGACATTACTCTGGGGATAATAACATAGAAGAAAAGTCTATCCGTTTTTCCCTACAGATCATTTTTTTTTAACATTTGACCTGTGGTTGGCTGACTCTGCAGACCCGAACCCCGCAGATATGGCAGTCTTCTGAAGTTTTAAATCACTTTATGTTTCATTTTTAAGCCTGAAACCCATCTGGAATAGATTTTCTGCACAGCATGGTGCAGAAGTCCAGATTCATCTTCACAGAGGAGATGCTCAACTTATCAAAGAGACTGTCCTTTCTCACTGTGGGACATTGTCACCCTGTCAGAAGTGGGCCAAATGCAGACCTGTGACAGGGTGGGCTGAGCTTGGAAGGATGGATGCAGCTGCTCAGATCGAAGGGGAGGTGGAGCCATCCCTGTCACAGGAGCGGCAGGCATCTCGAGCTCAGGTGTAGAGCCCCAGAGAGAGTGTGCGTCTGTCTGCAATACTGTAAACAGATTGGGCTGGCTGTGGGGCTGTGGTGCTGGGGAGGAGATGCGTTAGTAGTGATGTCTGTGGGAGAGCGAACATGCCATTCCGTATGGAGCACTTGAACATCAGCAGATCTAGCTGACTCTAGGGGTTTGGAGGCTTTGAAACAGAAGAACAATTTGCTCAGGTTTCTGTGAGACTCAGGGAGTGAGAGTCTCGGACTGGGATAGCTGGGAGATGAGTTTAGAGCAGACCCAACCCAATCCAGCCCAGCATCACCCCTCCCAGAGAGGGGGCCTGTGTGTTGGGACTCAATGGTTCAAACAGGCGAGCCTGAGGGCCTGTCAGGGTGACCTTCAGTGGGAGGGCTCAGCTGAGTCTAATGTTCAGTTGTGTACTCCAGGCCTTCTGATGCCTCTGGTATTGCTCACCAGAGCCCCCAGTGCTGAAGGCCCCTACAGGTAGAAGAACAATACAGATAAGGCAGGTGTCCTGGAAAGTGGACAGATCCGCTCCTCCTTCCTTCAGCCCTCACAGAGGTCTGGCCATGCCTCAGGCCAAGGTCTGATCCCTCTCAGCAGATTGACATGCTGGGAGAGTGGTACCCAGCAGAGGAGTGACTTGGCCTAGGTCTCACAGGGAACTCAAATGACAGAACCAAGGAGAAAGCTTGGGGTGTAGACTGGCCCCCCTCCTGAGATTCTGAGCCTTTGGTACAGGCCACAGTTTCTTGCTTCGAGCTAAGTAGCTGCAAATGCTCCTTTTTCTAGACTGTTATAAGGGTCAGAATATGTTAAGGACCCTGTCTCAGAACTGTCTGCAGGGGCACGAGCTGACAGTGTCAGTGATGCTGATGCTGATGGGACTAAGAACAGGACTGCAGGATTTGTGGGTGCTTACTGAGCTGATAGGGCTAAGAACGAGACTGCAGGATTTATGGGTGCTTACTGAGCACTTGTGCTGAGTCAGGCCCGTGCCCTGCCATGCTTCATACAGACTGTCTCCAAGCACTGCTGGGATGTGGGTTTGATCCCTTGGTGTTTGAGTCACGGTGCTTCACACACAAGGCAGCCCCAGCCTTAAAAGAGGTCCCACACGGGCACTGATTGTAGATGGAGTGGAAGGGGGATTTGAACCCTGATTTGTCCCACCTCCTCACCACAATGACCTTTTGCCCCATCATTCCTGGCTTTCAGAGTGCTCCCTGTTCTTACCCTGAACAGGCAAACGCCAACACCCCCCACTCCCAGAGCAGGAAGTGGTTTTTGAGGGTATATGCTGTGCATGACATCTGGTGGCCTCAGTGAATCGTCAGCATGAGAAACCCAGGTTGCCTGTGGGGTCAACAGGGATGACAATAGCTTAGTGAAATGTGTTTTAGGGTTGGCCCATGATGTCCTCCTGTGAGCAGAGGGCACCACTGCATGCTGCACACTGTTGTGCTCCAGGCCCTGCCTCCACATACCCCATCACAGCACAGTGGCTTCAGCCGACTAGGAGATGGGCATCAAGCCCAACTTTCCCGCCTAGTCCCGGTTGCCAGCCTCATGGCCACAGTGCTCTTCCCTGGGGTCATCTCAGCATGGCAGAGCATTTTTATCCTAGTTAATGAACTTAGAATAGGATGGTGCAGGCAAGCCTTATTTGGAGTGAATGCTGGGAAGGACTTGGTTTAGGAGAGTTTCTAGGTATGTGGCTCGGATTCCTGCCCTTCTGTGACCAGTCACTTGGAGCAAGGACAGTCTCTGCCTGTGACACTACTCACTATGACCCAGTATAATACCTGTTCCACAGGCACTCGGGAAGCATCCTTGAGAGGAAGAGAGAAAAAGAGGAAGCAAAAGAGGGCAGGAGAGACCATGATGGAGTAACAGAAATAGAAGGCATTGAAGGGTGTGTGTGTGTGTGTTGGTGTCTGTATGTCATGGTATACATGTGAGTGCTTCAGATCCTTTTCCTATGTGTCCTTGTGAGCCCCTTGTTTCCTCAGATGCCCTGGCTGAAGGGCTCTAGGCAGCTCTAGGCTCTCTTGCCAGGGCCTCCCCGTGCTGTCTTTGTGGCCCTGCTTTGGCTCATGAGGATTGGAGCCCTGTCTCACTTCCTACCCTCACCCTCCCTCAGTTACTCAGCAAATGCCTACAGAGCCTAGCCACATGCCAAGGCCTGTGCCAGGTACTAGTGCTAATGACCAACAAGATCCATCCCCGCCCTAGACGTGCCAAGTCTCTGGGGGAGAAACACAGGTAAAGGATCAGGGCAGTCTCTCCCTATCCAGCTCTAACTCAGGGGCTGTGGAAGCTTAGAGGTAGGTAGAGAGCCAGATGGGGCTCTTAGGGGAGAGAATGACAATGAGCTAGGTTGGGACAGGAGACATTGCTGCAGTTGGAGACCGACCGCTCAGGACACTGAGGGTGGCCCCACAGGGGAGGGCCTGCGTATGCACAGGAACCAGACTCTTACCCTGAAAACAGTGCCCACTTAGCTCTGGAAGGCGGCTCTAGAGATAGTGGAGATGGATCACGATGACTACGGGGGATTGGGTATTGTTAACTGAACTGCTCACCAGCCGCCACAACCCCTTTGCTTATATTCAGTCACTTCCAGCAACCCTAGGAGGTCAGGACCACTGGCCCCATTCTGAAAATAAGCAGACTCAGAGGTCAAGTAACTTGCAAAAGATCAAAAAGCAAATGAATAGAAGTTGTGAGGAAAGCGGCTAGGGAAGCTGGGACTCGGTCCCATGAGCCCAGTGCTGCTTTTCAGAGGCTGGGATTCCCCAGCACACGCAGACCCCTGCCCATCAAAGCTCAGCACTGGCTCCAGTCGTTCACACTGTCTCCAACTGCATCTCGTATCCCCAATCCTTTGCCTCCCCCAATTTCCTCCTGCATAAGCCTTTCCAATCTTTCTTGCTGCTTCAGCTCCCATAACCCCTAGGGCAGGCTGGGGTGGGGAGAGGTTGGCCTGGTTCTTCATCCCAGTCTCTCCTACACAGAGCTGGCACCTCCAAGGCAGGGATGGATCTTGCTGCTGTTTGGCTCTGGTGCCTGGCACATGGTTGGGTTCTGTAAGCATTTTCTGAGTTACTCTAAGAGATGGGGGATAGGGAATAAGGCAGGGCCTGGTCTTGAGAAGAAAAGAAAGGACATACCTGACCACTAGGGAAGTAGTTGCCTGGAGCCCTGTATTGAGGACCTTCCAGCGGAGATCTCATGGAAGCTTGTAGGGTCTTCCCCGTGAGTTTGGATGTGGAGAGGCACTGTGTGGTCCTGGGAGACTTACCACAGAGAAGTGGTAAGTCAGACTTCTACAAGACAGTTTTTCCAGCATGGCACAGAGAATAGCCAGAGGGATCTGGGCTGCCCCTGGGAGATCCACACCATTTGGATCAGGGTTAACGATGTGATACAGCTGCAGAGAGAGTGGAAAGATTCTCAAAAAAGGAAAATCAATAGGTTTTGTTTCCTAGCACAGTTTGGGAATTGAGCAGAAGGCACTGTGTTCTGCTTTGCCCTCTGTCCCCTGTGCTGAGCCTGCCGCTTGCCTGAGGGTTGCCTGGGGCTTGATGAGGGACCATCCTGAGGACTTGGTGACTGGCCTTGGGGTCCAGGGTGATAGGAAAAGATTCAGATGAGAGAATGATGCGCAAGATTTGGTTTGAGCAACTGGTAGTGACTCCATACAGGAGCTTGAAAGAGTAATGAACTCAGGATGCATTGAGCATTCTGTGGCACACGAAGCCGGTGGAGCTTAAAGTGGTCTCCAACTCTGTCCCTGAGCTGCATGCCATGTGCCCTCCCTCAGGCTTTTCCCATATGTTGCTTGGTCCTCCTCCTCTGAGCGAACCTTCCCTGCCCTCTGTGGCTTCAACAAGGACCTCCCAATACCCACCCCCAACCCCTCCACACAGCAGGTGGTGGCTGGTGTTAATCTTGAACTTTTTAGAGTGATGTCTTGGTTAATATCTTTTCTTCCCTTCCACCCTGAAAGCACAGTTTTGCCCAATGAGCCTGGGATAGTGTATAGCTGCAGAGTTCTGTAAGGTTTGGGTAAAAGCAACCAATAGAATCTAGCCTCGGGAAAGGGTATTCTGGACTGGATGGTACGTGAGGGAAGGGCAGGACTAAGAGGAAGGGCCTGGAACAGATCCTGATGGAGCAGAGCAGGGTTCAGTGAATCACTCAGAGGAAATCTTTGGGCAAGTTTCAAGCCCAGCAATGTTAGGGGTGGTCGTAGTTACTGTGTATTGGATACTTACATAGTAACACACAGTATTGGCCACACAGTATTGAATTCCAGACACATTATAGCTCATTTATTTTTCTAGCAACACCATGAGTTGTTCTTAATCCCATGATACCAGAGGAAACAGAGGCTCAGTGAGGCTGAGCTCAGGGTACCCCAGCCAGAAAGACTAAAGCAGGTTCAGTGTCCAAATCTTTTACCACTTTGACCAGGCTGAAGAATTGGGAGCTAGAAGACAGTGGTGCAGAGTTGAAGTTCTAGGGTCTGTGTTTAAAAGCCAGTCATAGAGGAGCCAGCTGAGGCTGGATGGGGAAACTGGATGTGGGTCGAGTGTCTGAGGACGGTGGAGGTCAGTGCCGAGCCAGAGATCCGGAGGCTGGAGACCCAATGGACCCAAAGCCCAGTATAAAAGTGAAGCCTGGAGGTTCACAGCCTGGCAAGAGTTCTGAGGGCCAATCCTAGGCTTGGACAAGTTCCCTGCTCCACAGACACTTTCCTGGCTTCTCTGTACCATGGCAGGGGGAAAAGCAGGTAGCCAGAGATCTCACGTACATAACTAATGACTACAGTTCCAGTCTTCTGGCTTTCCAACCAGTGCTCTTTCATAAGTCTGACTTATGTGAGGGCCAGCCCGAGACAGAGGCAAACACCAACACCCCCCAACCCTCCCAGAGCAGGAAGTGGTTTTTGAGGGCATATGCTGTGCCTGGCATCTGGTGGCCTCAGTGAATCATCAGCATGAGAACCCCAGGTTGCCTGTGGGGTTGACAGGGATGGCTCCATAGTTAGCAGTGGTACGGGGCCCGAGCAGGTCTCTTCCAGCAGCCCGAGACCTACCCCTTCACCTAGCAGCTCGTGGGCGTCTGAGGTTAGCAGCCACAGCTGGTGTGAGCAGGAGCTTCTGGGTATCATCGATACCACCCTTCCCCAGCCTGATCCAAGCTCTGGATTGCATTTGGGAGAGGATTTGATTAGGCCCTGGGCAATGGCTCCATTTAGAGGGCCTGGCTCATTTCCTGTGGCTGCTAGCAGGCGAGACAAGGACGGAATTAACCCTGCTCCAGCCTCGACAAAGAAATGATAGATGGAGGGATACAGACCTGGAGGGATACAGACCTAGAGGGATATGGACTTGTGGGGAGGATATGGACCCTGGAGGGATTCAGACCTAGAGGGATACAAACCTGGAGGGATATGGACTTGGGGGGAGGATACAGACCTGGAGGGATACAGACCTGGAAGGATATGGACTTGCAGGAATATGGACCTAGAGGGATATGGACACTCTCAGGGAGATGGGCAGCAACCTCCCGTTATACTTGGGATATAATGTTCTATCAGAGGAGGATAGCGTCCCTGGGGCACCCTGGGTGGATCCTTGTCACCCCAGCCTATAGCAGCGCCTTCCAAATTGTGTGTTCCCACTACCTGTACTTCCTTTACTAGAGCGCTCAACATATCGCTTGTCTAGCCTTTACTTTATTTCTTCCTCGAGGTCTATCTCCTTGTTCCCTGCTGTCCACCAGTGCCTATGAATAAATGAATGAATGTGTCCTGCCCCCATGTTTTCCCAGTGTTGCCCAGAGCTGGTTCTACATAGATATCTATCTATTATACCCATGTCATTCTCAGGACAATCCACCCTGCCATGTATCCTGAGACCTCGCTCCCTTTCCCCCTCTTTGTATCTCCTCCTGCCATTCCACACCTCTGGGGTTCTCAGGTTTCCTAGAGTATGCCCTCAAGCCCAGCTAGGTCTCCCAGGAACACACTGGCTTGACCAAACCTGCCCACAGTGTCACTTTACAGAGAGATCCTGCCTGGGAGCTTGGCATAGAATGAGGAGTTCTAGGCCCTGTCTGCAAAGCATTGACTTTGTGTAGATAGGCCTCAGGCATACTCACACTCTGCTCCCTCTCTTACTAGAGCCCCCAGTATGTGAAACACCTGGGACAGAAGGCAGGGGTGTTAATCCTTCATGAGTCTCAGCTTTCTTAGGTAACTGTCTCATGGCCTCAGGCCTCTCTTCCCATCTCTAGAATGAGACCCCTTCTAAGTGACCATTGTATCAGTATGTCTCCTGGGTTAGGCACTGAGAAGAAACTAACCAGAGCCTATGAGTCCCGTGTGTGGCCTTTCTAGGCTCACTCCAGAAAAGGAGAGGCTAAGTAGCGGAGCTAAAACGTGGGCCCCATTGTACCAAAGCCAGAGGCTGAAGGGGCACTGGAGCCCAGAACCACCAGGCTGTCTGAAAGGCCTTCAGCTCTGGTTACTTCCTGGATGATCCCTCAGGGCAGGGCCCTCTGGGGACAGGCAGCAGCACTTCCCCTCCTGGTTTTGTTTGGTTTGGCCCCAGACGAGGGCTGAGTTGACAGAGGCAGGCTGACTTGCATTTCTGGTTTAGGGCTTGTTGCTGCACTTCCCTTAAGGGGATAGGGCAGGCTCTGCCAATAGGCACCTGTGTGACAGGTCTAGGGCTCTTCCCCTTAGGCCCCCCAGGAAAGGGAAAATTCACTTGAATCCTCTGTCTGTGTCATTCTGTGCTAGGCCCCAAGGGCCCCCAGCAGCTGTTTCCTTCCATCTTTTCCCAGGGCGGGTAAGAGGCAGATGGAGGTCTGGTTATGGCAGAAGGCTGTAAATGTGGGGTACCATGAGCTTGCCTCAGGAACATCTGCTTTCTGATGAAGATACTGCCAGTCAGACAGGTGATGGGTTTGGTACTCAGGCTGGGATTTGGTGATGGGTGTGGTACTTGGGCTGAGATTTGGTGATGGGTTTGGTACTTGGGCTGGGATTTGGTAACGGATTTGGTACTAAGACTGAGATTTGGTGGTGGATTTGGTACTCAGGTTAAGATCAGAAGCAGATTTACAAAGAGTAGAGCCAGATTTGGGCCCTGGCCCCAGCTTACCCTCCGTTTGTACACACTAACAATCACTGAGGCTCACTACTCAGTGTCCTCAGACTCCTTTTGTTCCTGGATGGTCTCCCTTCCTACTTGGGAGGGTAACCCCAAGTGGGTTAAGGTTGAGAACCACTGGTCTAAGCTGTGGGGATTTAGAATGACTGATGCTTTAGGTTTTGAGGGGTCCCTGAGGAGCCATCTCCTGTTTGGCTCCAGGATTCTCCAGGAATGGAAGCTATATGGAATCACTGGTACCCATCTTTGGTCTGGGAACCACATCCTCAGGCTGTGTCCTCTGACCGGGGCCAGGTCATCTCATAGTTCTTGGCTGGCTTCCGTTTCCACTGCCTGGTAGGACATTTTCATTTTCATGCACCTCCACGGGGCCTCTTTCCACAATGTACTTTCACATCCGCTCTGCTGCTCCCAGGTGTCAGTGTGACCTCTGTCCTGTGTGTGTAGCACCCTGAAGCTGTCAGGAACCACAGATGACTGACTTCGCTCCCAGTGGAGAGGCCTAGCTGGACCTTCACTGTGCTACTCACCTTCAGGCATGACCTTTTTGTCTCTGGGAAACTGGACAATTAAAAAAAAAAAGTGCTTAGGTCGTTGCTCTGGGTGCTTAGTTTCTTTGTCCATTAAATAGCAAAAGTCAGAGCTCACATGCTTGGGGTTCCTTGTGTTTGGGCTCTGTACCAGTGTGCACCTTCCCAGGGTATATGTGCATATGGTTTCCTGTTTCGTTAGTTTTGTGTAGATATGGCTGTTTGAAGAATAAAAACTGGGCTCTAAGTAGAACTAGCTGGGCATTCCAAGCCCTTGAGTACAACCAAGGCTCACTTGGACCTGAGGCCTGCTTCCTCCTGCATATGCCTGCAGCACCGGGGACAGTCAGATATGACATTCTCTGTGTGCTATGGACACTATTTCCTCTGAGACAGCAACATCGTACACTCCTGTCAGAGGACAGTGCCTTTCTTTGCAAATGAATTCTACTGTCAGAACCCAGTAAGAATCCCCAGGGCTCCTTCCATTGTGTACAAGGCAGGAAATAATGCTGATCTTGCTTTTTTCATCATTCACCATTCATTCATTCATTCATTCTTTTTTTTTTCTTCTTTTTTTTTTAATTTCTGAGGGTCTCACGCTAGGTGGATAACCCCTCAGTGAGGTTCCATGTGCCTGTGATTCCTGATCATTCCAGATGTTGAACAACATTTGAAAGCTCTGGTTCTCATTCAGTTGACTGGTTTCAACTATACGCTCAACGTTTAGAGCAAATGCTTGTTTAACTGATTCACTTGGATTCTTGTTTTAATTGTTGGTTCTGGTGCAGTGACCCTCTGGTGAGATTCAAGACTGTTCCCACACGCTGACAGTTGCAGCGTGGTGGCTTGGGTTTAGTTCTGGTTCATAAAGGCAGACACTTCCTGGTGTCTTTTACACACACAGGGAAATGAGGACTTCCCGGGCAGAGAGAGAGAGAGAATCTGGGCTGGTGTGGTCCCCACAAACCAGCAGATATCTTCAATACTAATTCTCTGAGCCTTTTCTTCTTCTTCCTCTTTGTGCTGCAGATGTTTGAGACAGAGGCAGATGAGAAGGAGATGCCCCTGGTCGAGGGGAAGGGGCCAGGTGCTGAGGAACCCACACCCAGCAAAGATCCCTCTCCTGGCCAGGAGCTTCCTCCAGGACAAGACCTCCCACCTAGGAAAGACCCCTCTCCCAGCCAGGAGCTTCCTCCAGGACAAGACCTCCCACCTAGGAAAGACCCCTCTCCCAGCCAGGAGCTTCCTCCAGGACAAGACCTCCCACCCAGGAAGGACTCCTTCTCGGGCCAAGAAGCTGCTCCTGGCCCAGAGTCACCGTCCAGTGAAGACACAGCGATCCGCCCAAAGTCCCCTCAAAGCCCAGAAACCTCAACAAGCAAGGACTCCCCACCAGGCCAGGGATCCTCTCCAACCACAGAACTTCCATCTTGCCAGGGCCTGCCTTCTGGTCAAGAATCTACTAGCCAGGACCCTCTGTTCAGTCAAGAGCCCCCTGTTATCCCAGAATCCTCTGCCTCCGTCCAGAACCATCTACCCTCTCAGGAGTCATCTCCCAACCAGGGCTCCCCACCAGAGAAGGCCCTTGCTGAGCAGACCATCAGCTCCGGGGAGCTACCAGCAGCCACTGCAGCTGTACCTCCAGCCTCCAGACCTAACTTTGTGATCCCCGAGGTCCGTCTGGATAGTGCCTACAGCCAGCAGGATGGGGCCCACGGAGGCAGCTCTGGTGAGGACGAGGATGCTGAAGAGGGAGAGGAGGGGGAAGAAGGAGAGGAAGATGAGGAGGATGACACTAGCGACGACAACTTCGGGGATCGTAGTGAGGCCAAGCGCAGTAGTCTGATTGAGACTGGCCAAGGCGCTGAGGGTGGCCTCTCTTTGCGTGTGCAGAACTCGCTGCGGCGCCGGACGCACAGCGAGGGCAGCCTGCTGCAGGAGGCCCGTGGGCCCTGCTTTGCCTCTGATACCACCCTACACTGCTCTGATAGTGAGGGCACCACATCCAGCTGGGCTATCCCTTCACCCCGCACCCTCAAAAAAGAGCTGGGTCGCAATGGAGGTTCCATGCATCACCTTTCCCTGTTCTTCACTGGACACAGGAAGGTAAGAACAGGAACAGGGTGGGGGATGATTGGAGGGCAGGTCTGTGAGATTCAGAGGGCAGCTGTAGTGGCTGCAGGAAGGAACCACACTACCCTCTTCCACCCTTGCTCCTTGAGAGACTTCTCAATGAACCTTCTGCCCATTTGACAGGAGATAAAACTGAGGTCTCAGGTGCCAAGAAGGAGAACCCATATGCTCAGATGTTGTGTTCTCCCAGTTCCTTGTCCTATGCTGAAGGCAGAGAAGGTGTGGTTTAGCTCAGAACATCGTGCATTTGGATTTAAAAGGTCTGAGGTAGTATCTGGAAAAGTAAAACCTTGCAGGGCTGAGGAGATGGCGTGGTGGGGGCAGAGACTTGCTAGGCAACTGTGGACCTTCGTTTGATTCCCCAGAGCCCACATAAAACTAGAAAAGGTAATGCATCTCTATAATCTGAGTATTTTTAAGGCAAGGTGTGGGGACAGAGATGTGAGAATCCCCAGAAACTGATAGGTGACAATGAAAGAGACTATCTCAGTAAGGTAGAAGGCAAGGCCTGGCACCCAGCCCAGGCTTATCCTCAATCTCCACACATATCCTGTCCCCCGTATTACATTTTAGATCTATCAGGTCCAGGTCTGGCCAGATTAGAAATCTATTAGCTAACAACAAAACCAGCATGCCTATGTATGTTTTGTCTAAGCAATTCCCATCAATACATTAATCTGGCCTTAGCTCTGTGTTCTAGAGAGTATTTGTGCCCATTTCACAGATGAGAAGTCTGAGTCCCAGAGAAGTTCTATAACTTGACCCAGATCGATCACACAGTTTACAAGTGTCTGAACCAGAATTAGAGTCTGACTCCAAGACTAGAGCTCATAAGGACTCTGCTGTTTGCCTTGCACAAATGTTTATAAACACGCAAATTGATATTTATGGGTTTTCTGCCTTGTGCCAGACCCTGTGTTCATTACCACAGTAGAGGCCGCAGGAGCAGTGGGGCTGATCTCAGCTAGGAAAGAGCAAGAAAGGGCTTTCTGTGTGGGCTGGGGACTTAGCCTAGCAGAACAAACCACACCGTGGCCTTTAAGTCCGCCAGCAAGTTTGAGCCTAAGTTCTATCCCTTACCTATTGTGTGGCCTTGAGTGAGTCATCAACTCACTGCAGACTTGCTTTCCTTCCCTGAAAAGTAGGGCTTAACAGCACTCCGTGTCCCTGAGTGGGTGGGGATGAACTGGAAGAGCCTGGGGCCTGAGGACATGATTGACAGCACACTTTGGAAGAAGCCCTCAGGGAGCCCTGCTTCTGCTCCTTTACACTGAAGTGCATCTGCAATGCTAGAGGGTTGTTATGACAACTGTGTGAGGAGAGGCGATGCTCAGAGATCCAAAAGTTTAGGAGAGACCCTGTGACCTTCCAAGAAACCTAGAAAAAGATGCCTGAGGTGGGACCCTGAAGGTCAAATAAATTTAAGATAAATGGAGGATAAGCTTAAAGTTTAGGACATAGGCACATGACATACTTACTGCCACGCCCTAGCCTAACCCATGGCAGACATCACTAATAGATTCCAGCTTACTTAGCTGCCATGTTGGGACATGGTCTCTAAGCCTTTGCAGCTTTGTAACCACTAACAATACTACAGCCCTGGCATTTTGAAAGACACTTTTCTGTAGGAAGTTGGTCAGGCTGTACTGACCGTGAACTACTTTGGGTCTGGACACAATGACTAAACCTCCCAGGGCTTGCAAGTGATTCTGTTTCCTTATCTGTAAGTTCCCAGGGTATGGTCTCACCTTGTGACTTCTCACCCCCAGCCCAGCTCTCTGGAACCAGAATTTCCAGGGCTAGTACTCAGACCCTGCATTTTAAAGAAATGTTCCTCTGATGATTATGATACCTGCCTAAGCTTGACTGCCACCATTACCATCTTAGGTCAGTCCTTGAGGCAGCTGCTACAGCCACAATGGTCAGGCCTGGCTCCCCTTCTCCCAACCAAGGGCCCACCTACCTCCTCTAGGCCACCAGAGCCTGCCTCCCACTAAACCCCACCCTTCTGGTTCTGTCTCTTCCACCGTCCTTGCTCCAACACAAATATTTATATGCAGGGAAGTTAGCACACATTCATGCATGCATTCCAACTTGCCCCTCCATTCGGGTGACTCCAGTTCCTAAGGACAGATGCCCCACCTGGGAGTCTAGCAGGTCTGTACCGGGTCCCTCCTGCCTCAGCCCACGGTCCGGCCCCACTGTCATTTCCTCCTTGACACCTCCTTTCTCAGGCTTGAGTGACTGAGCTGCCAGGGCCCCTAGAGGCTGTTCCTAGTGTGTGTGTGCCACTCTAAAACATGTGGCTTCCACTCTCCAGGCTCTGAGTAGTTCATCTTCCTTCCCCCTTCTAGCCTCCAGCTTCAGTCAATAACCCATGGGGCAAGGAGACGTGAAGCCCAGACTCAACAAGCCCCTGGTCTAATATCACTCTTCACTAGAGGAGGGCCTCGGGCTAGCCTTGCCTTCTCCGAGCCTGTGTCCTCACTGGTGTGTTTTTGGTAACTACTCCAGTTTCAGAGCATTGCTAGGAGGCTCAAGTACAGGGGCTTAAGGCAGGAGCTGCCACTCAGGTCCCACTGGGTCCTCCATGAATGGTTATCACGTTGCTGAGATGGTAGAAGTGGAGGCAGACGGCAGTTCTGACCTTCATAACCCCACACCATTGCCAATTCTTTTTCTGAGGTAGGATTTCAGAACCCATTGTGTAACTGACCTTGAACTCACGACCCTTCTCCTGCCTCAGCCTTTCAAGTGCAACAGGCAGAAGCTACCATGCCTGATGCTGGTGCTCTTCTCAGTGGGAGGGGCTGAAACTCTTCAATGAGTTCAATGAGTCACGTGGCTTTGCCCCGGGACCCCTCAGATCCCGTTGCTGATAGGAGCCTGACAGAGGGAAAGGCCGATGTGTTCTCATGACGTGTACCCTCCCGATTTGTGCCTGGCTCCCGAGGTGAAGAAGAGAGGGTGAAGTTGTCAGCTGTGGAGACAAGTAGACCCATTCCAGGCCCAGCTCTGCCTCCTTCCCGACCAGTCGAGCCATTTCTTGGAGCACCAGCTTCCCCTTTATCAAATGGACCGAGAAGTCATCCCGGGATATAGAGAACTCTAGATCAGAGAGTTTAAAAGCCAGGAGCATAGCACAGTGATCTTGTAATGATGCGAGAGCCAGGAAGGTCAGGCAGAGTTCTGGCTTTGAGCACAGGCTACCTGCTACAGGGTGGCAGTCACATTGTGCTCGCTGCCCCATGCTGACATCCTGCCCGTGTGCCTTGAGCAGACTCCACTGTGAGTCATATCTTAGAACCACGCACACCGTATAGATTGCCTGCTTGGACTTGGTGCCTTCACAGAAAGTCCAAGACCCCCTGGATCATTCCCTGGGCCTGGCCTCTGTGTGGAGCCAACCCGGCTTATGGCGCCCCCTGCTGCCAGATTCCTGGAGGCCCAGCTCAGTGGATGTTCTCTAGAGGAGACTCACTAGGTAAAACTGTGAGTGAGCCTACAAATCACTGACTTAGATATTTCAGCCTTATCTGGCTCTTCTTGGACATTGAGAAAACACAAGTGATGGCCCTCTCCTGTCTGTGCTTTCTTCCTGCCCCACTGAAGGCCTGTCATGGTTGTCCTGGCCAAGGTCACAAAAGGTCAGACTCTAAACTGCCCGTGGTCTCCGGGGTGGGATAACAGTTTCTAGGCTTCTGTTTTCAAAAATTTCCTAAAGATATTTCCTACATTCAAATTCCCAGTGCCTAAATAAGTTGAGTACACAGACTGCAGTTGCCACATGGTCACCCAGGACCCAGTTTGGCAGCCACACATGGTCACATGACCCAGGAGTCAGACGAGGACCAAGAGGGGAAGCAAGCTAGGGTCCTGCTCATAGGGGAGCCCTCAAACCCTGTTGGCCTTTGATGCTAGACTTCAAATTCTCTGCATCTTGCCAGTTCAAAGAGCCCAGGCAAATTATACTGCTCTGGGCCTCAGCTGGTCCCCAGCTACAAGCTGGGAGAAATAGTAGCAAATGGTGCTTGGGACTATGAGAATTAAATGAGATCATTGGTGTCTACAGACTTTAGTGCAGTGCCTGGTACATGGTCCTTACAATGGCTGATGGATGTTGACTGCCACCCATTATCTCCATCCCTATGTTTCTGTTGACTTACAGCAGTCCTCTGAGGTGGGGTCCAGTTTGAGCCCTCATTTTACCAATAAAGGAAGCAGACGTGGCAAGCAGATGGAGCACAGCTAAGGTCAATTAGCTAACATGAGATCGAGCTAGGATTCAAATCCAGGCTGTTTAGAAGCTACGCTCTTAATCAGGACTGTAATTATAGCAGTAATGACAATAAGAATTATAGTTATTATTCCGGAAGACCGAGAACTCTCAGTCCCAGAGGTGGCAGGGTGAGGCCAGGCAGGCCCCGGGGAACCCTGCCAGAGCTCAGGGAGGGCCAGTGACTTCGGGCTCACTTCAGCTTTCAGCAGGGATGGGTCATGGATGAGGGGTAGGGAAAGGTAGAAGAAGCCACCCCTTTGAAAGCTGGGTCCTGGACAGCCTTGTTGCAGATGAAGGAAGAGAATCTTGGGGGCCAGGCTGGCACTTCCAAAGACCCAAGACTGCAGCCAGTGGGGATATTGAAGAAGCACTAGGGCCCAGGAGGATCCTGCCTTCTGTCTCAGCTTTTGGTCTTTCTGGTTGCATCCCTCTGCCCCCTTTTAGTGCTGAGGTTTCCTATTTGTCTGAAAGCTGAGATCCAGGGCTCAGAGCTTCCCACTAGGACTGGTCCCTCCTGAAGATGACCCCACCCCACCCCCAATAGTGGAAGGAAGAGCCCATTTCCCAGCAGTGTAGAGACTGGGGGTGGTGGCTGGCGGGAGTGGTCCCCAGGCCCATTGTGTGGGGCTGATAAAGTACGGAAGCCGAGGTTAGAATGGGAGGAAACCCAGCTCTGTGGGTTCTTTCCCACGGGTGGGGGCCCCCAGCACTGCTGAGGTAGGCTAGCCCAACTGCAGCCCATGTCTCTGTGGGTCAGGCACAGCAGGGTTGGCCAACTTCTGAGGGCACCTTGGGTGCTAAGACTGTCTGTGACTGGGGACCCACACGTTATCCTGGTGAATCTTCTGCCCGTTGTTTTTTTTTTTTTTTTTTTTGGCAGGTGACTGATCCTAGGCATCTGCTGTCACCAAAACAACAAAAAAAGTCTTTCAAGTCGGTAGAAGCAGCACATACGCTCGGGGGCGGGGGGTGGGGCTGGCTCCACACATAGTGTGTATCCCTGAATGCACGTACACACACAAGTTTCCCGCTCTGGTGTGGCAACTGATTCAGGAAGGAGGCAGCCTTTCCTGAGTCTTTCCTTGGAAACATTCACCTTGTGCCATTTTGGCACTTGAGTGCTGCGCCCTCTGATGGACAGTCCCTTGATTTACATAGGTGGATTCTGTCACTTAAAGGGACAGTGTTCTTTGGGCAAATGACAATGAGCCTCTATTTACTTATGGATTTTCTAGGAGGATTAATGAGATAGAAGCTAGATGAAGGGTCTGAACTAGAAGGAGATGGAGGATACAAGAGAGAGGGCCTCTCATGCAGGAGGTACCATCTGGGCAAAGTCAGGGAACTGGGGCTATAGACTCTGCAGGCTGCAGTGGGACACAGGGATGAAACTGGAGGCCCTGGATCCTGGAGGCAGTAAGAACTCCTAGATGCAGTGCTCCAGGCTGCATCTTCTTGGGTGTATTTATTTGACAAATGTGTGCTTCTACCACGCTGACCATAGAAAGGTGACCAGTCTATCTGAGGCTTCCTATGGGAAACTCAGAGCCAAGCAGAGGAGGGGTTCAGACAAGCCATTTTGGGTGTGGTGGGGACCTTTAAGAAGATAAAGAGGGCATGAAAGACTTCCTGGGGACAGAGGCATCAGAGCTGCTTGGAGGAGGTATCTTAATCTATGTCTTACCTTAAGGAGAGTTAGGAGAGTCACCATGGACAAGGACAACAGCAAAAACTCAACTGGGCTGGGGTGGAGGAAGGGACTTCTAATAGGTGCTGGTCTGGAGAGTAACTGACGATGTGGCAACTGGTTGTGCCAGGCATTATGATAGATTCTCTGCCATGTGGTGGAGTTTGGATGCTGTCCCAAGAGCACTAGGGAGTCCTAGAATGCTTTAAGACAAGGGGGATGCTCTCAGTCTCCTTAGACCCCCGAGTCCTGAGCTAGCCATTAGGGTCTTGGTTGTGGAAACTGAGTGATGGAGAATCAGAAAGAGGCAGTGGCCAGCCAAATCACAGAGCAGAAGTCTGTCTGGATCCCTGTTCACCTGGCAGCCAGGACGTCTGAAGTGATACTCTGTTCCCAGTGACAACTGTCTCTCTGCTTCTCCCCACAAACCAGAAAGAAGCCGACTGCTTGATCTGGGAGCTCTGCCAGGGATGGAGCACTGGGGATCACCAGGCTGCTTGCAGGCTGCTGGAGCCTTGTGTTCTGTGCTTGGGTGGCAGCCCCTGGATACCCAGACAACATTGTATCTCTGTTTTCTCCATAGATGAGTGGAACTGACCTCGGAGATGATGATGAAGCCTCCCGGAAGAGAAAGAGCAAAAACATGTAGGTTGAGAAAATCCTGATTGTCTTCTGGTATCCGCTCTTCTACCCCAGACTTGGGAGAAGGGTTGTACCCCAGCCCCGCCTACACCCCGAGAGACAGATACTAAGGAGCAGTGAGATATTGAAGACTCAGGATAAATCATCAGGATCTTGAGAGTTTATTTTCTCAGAGTGAGGCAGGAACTACGTAGCCCTGGCCCAGCCTACCCTTGGGCCAAGCAGTGATGTGGAAAAGTCCTTGGCTTACAAAGAGCTGAACTGACAGTTCTCTGGATTTCCTGTAAGCTAACAGTCTCATGTATAGCCAGAAGGGGGCGCTGTTGGCCTAGCTACACTATACCATGCTCTGCAAGTCTTCTACCCTTTATTTGTGGTGCCAGTTAACAAAGTCTCTGGGTTGTGAGGGATAGGCAGTGCTCTCATTAGGTTTCCTCAAGCTTTCAGTCTTGAGGTTCCAGAGGAGCAGAGTTACAGGGAAAAGTCTGTGGGGCATGCCCCACTGTAGGAACACATGCCCCCAAAGGGAGGTCACCTCTGCCTCCAGGTTCAGTAGCACCCACAGATAAGAAGGAATTGGAATTGGGGGAAGCAGACAGGAAGGAGTCTTCCCCAGGCATGAAGACTTAGTGACCCTTTCCCTAGCCTAGACCTGGGCTGGAGACCACTGGTCTATGAACCATTTTCTCCAGCTTCCATGCCCTCTCCTGTTTTATCAGCAACAGAGGGCTTCTCTCAGACTGCAGCCTGAGACAGTGAAATGTACAAGCAGCAATCCTCTGTACGGACACTCCCCATTTAGCTGCAGTTTAGGGAGATGGGGACTGGAAGGAGATATCCATACAATGCCAGAGCTGCTGCCAGTGGTACTTAGAGAACATTAGGTGGTGGTTGAGGGTAGAATTCTGGAACTGCCTCAGACCCACACTCTTTAGCTGCCTTTACAAGTAGGCATCATCTTTTGAATGTCTGGAGTTCACATTCCTCAGAGCTTAGACAGGACTCTTAGCGTTTGATAGGAACACAATAGCCAGTGTTCATTGTGCTGGGTTCTATATGCATTAAGTAGGTGAGCTCACTTTGATACCCTTTTAATGTGCCACGTCGTCATTTTATAAAAGGAAACAGACTATGAAGAGGTGAGTTAACTTGTCCAACCTCCATAGCAAAAGAATGGGAGCCAGTCTGCTTTGGGGTTCCTATCCTGACCCAGAGAGGCACTGGTTTCTGGACTCCTTGGCTTAGAACCTACTGCAGCGGTGGTGGGGTGGGGGGCATCTCTGGGCAGCTGTTCCTGAACCCCAGGATAGATGTGACTGCAGCTTCTTAGGTCCCAGCACCTCTGTGCCTGGCATTATAACCCACCCCACCCCAGAGTCCTGAACACCCCAGCAGGTAGCAGGAGTATCATCCTTGTTAGACAAACAAGAAACTTGACCTCCAGATTGGTTAAGGAGCTGAACAACACAGCAGACTTGGGGATCTTGGGTTTGACTCGGTCTCCAGAGCTGAGCTGGCAGCCTCTACCAGGTATAGCACCACACATGACCTCAGAGGTACGACTGGGAGCATTTGAGCTTGAATAGCTTCAAAAGGAGAAACGCCACAAACTATCTAGAAAGTTTAATTATTTAAGTTTCCTTGGCTTTGCGAGAAGAGACCACAAATGAAAAAAAAAAAAAGATTATTCAATCACAAAACTAAATATGTAGAAATTAAGTAAACTGTCCAATGATCCACCCACAACCACCACCACCAAGCTTATAGCGTTTACCCTTTAGGTTATTCAAGCTTAGAACTACTAAGACTTTCGGGGCCTCTTGTATAATAACGGGTTGCCCTATCAGATGGATAGCAGTGAGAAGCTTGCGGAGCTGGCAGGGGATCACAGACTAGGGGTGTGAGATAGAACAAGGGGCCTTTAACCCTTTTTTCACCAGTAGCTTCCTGAAGGCTAAAATCTGCCTCTGGGAGGAGCAGCCTGGCTAAAAATGGTTTTTTGGCTAAAAATAGCCAGTCCTGCCACCCTGGTGGGCAGAGCCTCCTTCCCTCCCTCTTTCCTGCCCAGCAATTTGCTGACTTGCCCCCCCACTCGTTGCCATGGCAACAAGAGAGGTGGGTCACAAATAACTGGGTCTGGCTTTCTGCCGGGGGCTGGCCCCAGGGGCTGTCCTTTGCAAACACGTGCCCCTTTCACGCTGCCTCTCAGGGTTGGCCAGCAGGGCTGTTTTTCTCTGCTCCCCCCTCTGGTCCCTCCCATTTCCTGGCTCCGCCTGTCTGAGTCCCAGCCGGGCTTGTGCCTGAAGTCCAGTCATCCCGGACAGGATTCCAGAGACAGAGAGCGCGCGCACAGGAGCTCCAGCTCTCTGCAGTGCACATATACCTCGAAGCCTAGGAACCCAGTGGGAGGCAGGAACCAGAGGCCGCTCAGTTCATACCATCCTGAGTCTCAAGGTGGGGGACTCTTCAGAGATGCTCCGAGGCATGTACCTCACACGCAATGGGAACCTACAGAGGCGGCACACCATGAAGGAGTAGGTGCCCCTCGCTCCAGCCCACGGCCTCCTGCACCCCAAGTTTGCAGGGGTTTTGTGGACTAAGCTGATCAACTCTCTTCTGTTCTTCTGCCCCCAGAGCCAAGGACATGAAGAATAAGCTGGCTATCTTCAGGCGTCGGAATGAATCTCCTGGGGCCCAGCCAGCCAGCAAGACAGACAAGACAACCAAGTCCTTCAAGTAGGTACCTTGTGCATCCTGGGACTTTGGTGAATACTGACTTTTGAAGAGTAGGGCCGGGCTGTGGGGTTGGGGAAGGGGATTTGTCTACTGGATCCTGCAATGAGGTGATGGAAACTTGTTTGGGGGGAACCTAGTGTCCAGCAAGCAACTCCTTCCAGAAGCTGCTGTTCTGGGGAAAAGGCCAGGCAGCAATAGTGGGAGCCAAAAGTAGAGTTAGCTACCCGGCCCACGGTCCTCATGCACGTCTACCCTAACCTCCAGGCCTACCTCCGAGGAAGCCCTCAAGTGGAGCGAGTCCCTGGAAAAGCTGCTGCTTCATAAATGTGAGTAGGAATCAGCTACTCTGTCTCCTTCTTTCCTTCTCAGCACCCCGCCCCTCTTCCCCTAACTCAACCTAGAGAGTATCTGCCATAAGTGCCTTGACTGTCTCCTAGTCCCAAATAGTTGTCGCTCCTTCAGGGCACACGAAGACCCTTAGTTTAGCCTTTGGGTTGGCTCCTGCCAGCCCTTCCCTGCCTGTGGGAGCTGGCCCTGCCTACCAAAGACCATTGGGACCTGTGTGCTCAGACCATATTCTCAGAATAAGGGCGAACATTTCTATGTACTGAGGGCGCACACTGGGCCAAGTGTGCCTGCCTCCTCTCGGGTAAGGTCTCCATGGGCCTTCACAGGGCTCCTGGAGAAGGGATTGATAATCTTTGTTTTACAGAGGAGGACACTGTAGTGTAGATAGAGGGAAAACCACGCTGAGGCCCCAACAAGACATTTACAGGGCTAGGACTGCACCCAAGCTCTCCATTGCTCTCTGGGCAGGAGGGACTCTTGCTAAGCTCCGAGCATGTCCCCTCTCAAGGCTCTTGGAGGGGCAGCATTGTGGAGTGCTAAGGACAGGCAAGGCAGACTGCCACTCACTTTGTCCTGGTCCTCCCTTCACAGATGGCTTAGAAGTGTTCCAGGCCTTCCTTCGCACTGAGTTCAGTGAGGAGAACCTGGAGTTTTGGCTGGCTTGTGAGGATTTCAAGAAGGTCAAATCACAGTCCAAGATGGCAGCCAAAGCCAAGAAGATCTTTGCTGAATTCATTGCGATCCAGGCTTGCAAGGAGGTAAGTCTCCTGGCCCAGGAACCTTTCTGCTGCTAGGAGGCAGCCAACAGCTCAGGAAGAGAAGAGGCCATCTGAGTGACTCTTATAGTATCTAGTCTGCCAGGTGGCCCAGTGAATAGAATGTTGATCCATAACAAAAATAGCCTAGTTAGGCATTACTGTGTGCCTGGCATATGCTGAGTTCTTTATGTATGAGTTCCAGTGTTTAATTTCAAATGACACTCTCAAACAACTCCAAATATTGTCCTTATTTTAGAAATGAAGGAGAGTCTGGGCTCGGGCAATAGCTCACTTGGGGTCAAGGGCTTGCTTTGCAAGCATAAAGGCCCAAGTTGGAGCCCCAGAACCCATGTAACAAACAGACCCAAGTTTTTTGAGGTTCATGCTTGTAATCCCCTCTGGGGAGGCAGACAGGAGGATGCCCCCAGGCTCACTGCCAGACAATCTAGCTTCATCAGTGAGCCCCAGGTCAGTGAGAGACCCTGTCTTTAGGTAAGGTGGACGGCATCTGAGGAAATGACAGCCAAGGCTGGCTTCTGGTCTCCACATGATGCAAGTATGCACGTGTCCATGCACGTGCATGCACGTGTGCATGTGCACACACACACACACAGCCACACACATGCACACACACACATACATACACACACACACAACCACACACATACACACACACACACAACCACACACATACACATACACACATACATACACACACACACACAGCCACACACATGCACACACACACAGACACACACATACATACACACAGCCACACACACATATACACACACACACACACACACACATACATAAACATACAGACACACACACACATACACACACACACACACACACACACACAGAGAGCCACACACACATACATACACACACAGACACACACACAGACACACACACACACACACACACACACACACACACAAGATGAAGAGGGTCTGGGAGAGCCTGATCAGCAAAGCTTACTCCCATTGAGTGCCCACTGTGTGGGCACACAGGCACGGTGCTTGCGGCGCTCAGCAGAAGCGCCTTTAGCCCGTATATAGAACAGCAGAGGGGCAGTGTCCCCGGGGGATTATCTCAAGGCTGCTAGCCTGTGAACCTCAGCAGCCTGACCCTAGGAGTGGCATTTTCAGGCATCATACATCCTGCTGCTCAGCAGCACTTGACTAATCCAGATCTTGTGGCCCCCTTGTAATGTCATCTTGTACAGAAGAGGCTGGGGTGCCCTCTCCCCCCACCCCCGTACTTGGACTCCAGACAGTCAGCTCTGACCATGTCCCTCAATGACTCCATAGGTAAACCTGGACTCGTACACACGAGAACACACCAAGGAGAACCTGCAGAGCATCACCCGAGGCTGCTTTGACCTGGCACAAAAACGTATCTTTGGGCTCATGGAGAAGGACTCTTACCCTCGCTTCCTCCGCTCTGACCTCTACCTGGACCTCATTAACCAGAAGAAGATGAGTCCCCCGCTCTAGGGACCACCAGTATCCAGCTCAGCGTTCACAACAAGCGGAGCGGGCTCCCTGCCCACCCGCCTCCCTTCCCTGTGACGGAGGGGGCAAGTAAGCCCCCAGAGGCTGTGTCTCCGGACAGACAGATGGACATTTGAATTCGAGGCCTGGACTGAGAGAGACCCAGGCCACTACAGGAAGTAGGAGGACCAGCTGCATCAGGTCCTTAACGCCCTGGTACGAGGGGACCAAGGGCCCTGGCAGGTCAGGGCCCTGGAGGAGCCAGATCAGGAGCTGTGGCTCCCTGCTTTGGAGATTTGGAGACTTCCCGCTGACCAAGTTCCTTTGAGAACTGGCTGGGGTGGGGGCAGGAGGCCCACGCCTGGGCTCTAGGTCCATCCTGGAGGCTGTTGGGCCTCACAGCTTAGACCTTCCCCCTTTGAGTTTTATTTATTTAAACAGTAGTTGGATGCTTGGCACATGAACTGTAATAGGAAAGCTCTCACCCTGTCAGTTTTCTTGACTTACAAGTGCAATATCTTACCCAAGGCCTTGCGAAGGCCACCTGTAGGGGTGATCACCATCCTACAGTTTCAGGGCATTTGCTGGTCCCAGGAACCAGTGGTGGCAGCTGGGCCTTCTAGACTGACAAGGCTTTGGGGGGATGCTACAGAAATCTGGTACCCCCCCCCAGGTGCCCAAAAGATCTGGGAAAGCATAGTGCCCTTCGGCCACACAGAAACAAGTTCTGGGGCAAATAAAAGGCCTGTGATATTCTCATTGGTCTCTGTGTATTCCTGGTCTCCAGCCTTCATGGGTGTCTGGGCCAGGAGGCCTGGGAGGTGCAAGGACACCCCAACTGATACTTCTTTCTTGCCACCACCTGTGGTCACTCCGGGGGCCCATAGACACTGCTGCCCTGGGGAGGGATGATTCCTCGGCTGGGCCACATGCTTCTGGGGTTTTTGGCAGCTTCCCTCATGAAGGACAATGAAACAAGTCAGGTGACTTGGGTAAGGTCCTGAGGCAGCAAGTAGCAGAGACAGTGTCTAAATGAAGTCTGGTTGGCTCTTCTTGGCCCGTGGTGGCTGCTCAGTGGGGTGGCTGCTCAGTGGGGTGGCTAGCTGCCCATATGACCTTCTGCCACTTCCTGCACTTTGATGGCACATTCATGTGTACTGAGATGGATGCAAGAGAGGTGAATGGGGCCAGAGTCTCTGGTAAGATGGTAGCAGGCTCACAAGGCCTCCCTAACAGAGGAAAGACCCGAAGGGACAGGAAATAGGACTCCACAGAGTTCCTCTGAGGACCTAGGCCCATCTCTCTCCTTTGTGTCTTTGTTTCCTCTCCTGTGTAGCCAAAGATACATGTGTATAAAATGCCTCGTACAAAGGAATAATCCATGGTAGGACCTGGACCTCTTGCCTAGGGGGACAGAGGAGGCTCCAGAGCCCAGAGCCAAGCTGATACTGGGGCAGGCCCTGATGCCCACACATACAACCTCATGAGGCATGGTCCCGAGTGAGACTACCTCTTCTGGGAGACTTTGATGAGTTTCAGTAGAGCTGGTGTGTGAGAATCTAGACAGAATTCACTAGGACCCAGCATTTCTCAACTTGGGGGTCGAAGGACTCTTTTACAGGGGGTGCCTAAGTTTGTCAAAACACAGGTATTTACTATTCACAGCAGTAGCAAAATTACCGTTATGAAGTAGCGACAAAAATAATTTTATTGTTGGGGTCACCACAACATGAGGAACTGTTAAAGGGTCACAGCGTTAGGAAGGTTGAAGCCACTGCCTAGATCTTTTTTCTTGCCTGGAGTTGTGGGCACAGGTCTACCCACCAGGGAGCTGGAGATACAGAGGACATGGCAGTCACTCTCTGCCGTGCTATGTCTGACCCCCCTGCACAAGGAGAGGATCAGAGCTAGTCATCTCCACCAGGAAGTTGGGTGCTGAGCCATGTGGGATGCTTGGGCAGGGCATGATTTGGAGAGGGTCCATGATCCTACTCCCATTGCAGATCTGGGGCTTCACTTAGCAGGACTGGGTGAGCTGAGCACCTGACTTCTGCCCACCTGAGGGTGCTACACATGGGCCTGGCTTGGAAACAGCACCTGGATGCTAGACTAGTTTCCCGCTTTGTCAATCAAACTCTGGCAAGCACCGGCAGAGTAAGGGGTGGCTATTCTGTCTCCAAAGGTTGGCTGGGTAGTGGAATGATGCAGTTCTGGTTTGAACCCTGTTGATGCTACTGACTCACTCTAATGCTGACCTATCACCATGGAGCTCCAAGATAGGGAAGATGTCATGCACTTAGCTCTGGGATGAAAGTCCAGTGAGCCAATGCATATGAAGGACTTGCCTTGGACCAGGCATGGAGCAGGGGCTCCATATATGTTGGAAGCCATTTAGCTCCTCCAGGAGGGTGCTGGGTCTTCCTTCCCCAGGCCCTGGAAACCTACCAGTGGGCCTAGCCAGTGAGCCTGTTTGGCTTTCATCCCCTCACCTGTGTAAACAGTAAAGAGCTTTCCCACCGTGGACCCTCATTAAGGCTGAACATTTGGGAAGAGCTGTATTTCTAGTTGAAAGCACAGACATTTCTCAAGCTTCTTCCAGGCCTGAGCTGGAGGATCTGACACCTGAGGTCTAAGGGAAGACTGTGAAACCACTTCTTGTGTCTCCAAGTGGTTCAAAGCAGAGCTAGATCAGAGCTTAGGACCTGATGCCCACCATGGCCTGACTCTTTTGTGGCATCTTGTGCTTGGAAAAGTGCCTGGCCACACCCAGAGATTTACTGTCTTCTTCTTTTGGGGTTTCAGGGATATAACCATGAGCCAGACCCTTTACCTTCCAAGCCCCAAGTTGCCATGGAAACCAAAGTCAAGGAGAACAAAGTCAGGCAGATGGAATTCCCATTTCTGAAGGCCCCGTTGCTTGCCTTCTATGACTCATGCACGCCCTGGTTCCTTTGGCTGCAGAGTGCCTTTGGCTGTGTGGAGCATCCGGAGACTAGACTGGAAAGGCGCTGAATTCTCCTGTCCTGGCCCCCGCTGAACTCCCAGAGGGGTGTATGTGTTGGGCACACCCTCTCACCCTGTTAGGCTTTCATCCCCTCACCTGTGTAGAGTTGTTTAGGTCTGCTGCTTGTCCAGCAGTCTGAGCTTCTCATGCTGGGAAGGCCTTTTCTGAGCATCCTCTCACACAGCCAGGAAAACTGAGGCAAGCCAAGGCTGTAGCTCAGCGAGACTTGGGAGTCAACCTCTCAGGTTTAGTCCCTAGTTCTGCTTCCCCTAGTCCTGAACCTGTAAGTCAGTCTCTTAGCCTCTCTGCCTCTGGGTGTGTTGTGTGCAGCTGTGCCAGTCATGAGTTGTGACTCTAAGCCAGGTTGTACATATAGTCACGGTGGGGTGGTCCTGGCATGGGTATGTGTTTCTTACATATAAGCTGTTTTATTGGTAATAGTATTTGGGATCACAAGTGAATGACCCCAGGACTGGGCTCTAACTAGGCCTGAGAGGATGGGCAGCTTTTCTTTTCAGGCCCCTGATTCTTGTGGAGCTAGCTGGAAGACATGACCGACATGTTCCCAGGAGTAAGTCAGAGGCATCTCGTCCCTGTATGGCTGCCCAGGCTTGGCTGAGCTGGGAGCGGCTGGGGTCAGCTAGGAGAGTGAGTAGGGAGGGCACAGCATTTGCCACTCTACTGGGTGTCTGTGTCAGCTCAGCTGGACTCCATATGGGTGAGTCAAAGCCCTCTTGTTCAGACCAATAAGTAAGCAACTTATTTTTCTGTGCTATCCTGGCCCAGGACACTCAGGGTCCCTAGCTTCTCCAGCCTGCAAGGAACCAGCTGGTGTAAGCTGTCATCCAGTCTTGAGTCCTTTTCTAGGTTTCTGCTTGCATTCTTTCCCTGACAGGGACTTAATTATTTCCTGAGGGTATGCAGGGAAGGCCTGGGAGCTTTTTGAAGGTTCTCAACTTCTGTCAGTCTGAAGGGAGGATCCTGGAGCAGGCCCTGGGTAGCCTGTGATAGACTCTAAGATTCTTTTTTTTTTTTTTTTTTTTTTTTTTGGTTTTTCGAGACAGGGTTTCTCTGTGTAGCCCTGGCTGTCCTGGAACTCACTCTGTAGACCAGGCTGGCCTACGAACTCAGAAATCCGCCTGCCTCTGCCTCCCAAGTGCTGGGATTAAAGGCATGCGCCACCACCGCCCGGCAGACTCTAAGATTCTAAGTCTCTGATATACCTCTCTGTCCTCCAGCTCCATCCAGGTATCAGGCTCAGACACCCAGCCCCAGCCCTGTTTCTTTATTAGAGTTCTGGACCCTTACTCAAGCCACAGACCCTGGGATATACCTTGTTTGCTGTTGTATTGCTTACAATTGGCAACATCTGACTTTTCTCCTCCCTGGTTGAGTGAGTTAGAAAGAGTACCCAGACCTCCTGCCATGCTGGTGCCCCAGGGTGAGGAAATTCCTGAGGCAAAACTGTGGGGCTATTTCATGCCTGTGCAAAGAGAGGATGTTGTTGGTGAGGGGTGGCAGGCCAGGTTACAGATGAGAAGAATAGTTCCCTCTACATAGGCACACACTGAACATGGAGCATGGCCCATGCCCTATCTCCACTCATCCTGCCAGCAGCCCAAGGTAACAGCTAAGGATTACTTTTATCACACAGAAGGGAAAGAGAAGGTTCTGAGAAATGTGGGTGAGCATGGGCAGGCATGAGACCTCAGTCCTCAGTCCCCAAAACCTACTTTACACAGAGCTGGGAGTGGGAGCAGGGACAGACAAGACCCTAGAGGAGGCAGCTCAGTCTGTAGCACTCTGGGAGACACAGGGAAGACGGAGAGATGAGCAGGATCACAGAGGCACCAAGCCTTCAGGTCTGAGTCCAGGGCTTGCTTTTCCCTCAAAGTTTGCCTGTGCCAGCAGCTGGTTCCATCCAAGGAGTCCAGTCTGTTTCAGGCCAGGACCAAAGTGGCTAGAAACAGGCCCTTTGGATGCTGGTGGACCTGGGTTGAGCCATGTTCGTGTACTTCTGTACTGTGTGGCCTTGGGTGAGTCCCATCACTTCTCTGAACCCCTGACCCCTCATTTATGAAGAGAGTGATAATAGGTCTCTATACCTGAGAGCAGATTTAAGACCTGTGCAGACCAGCTGCCCGCCTTCCATCCCAGATGCTCTAGGTCAGTCTCCACTCAGGGACTTTGTATATTGGTGTCCCTGCCTGGATGCACCTCCTCCAGCTCCTTAATGCGGTAGTGTTGATGGCACAGTTAATATGGATATGGAGGGTTAACTTGCCCAGGCTTTTCTGCTCAGCGAAGAGACATCATTGTAGCTGCTGCCGAAAGGTGTCATGGAGCCAGACTCAGGAGCCAAATCACCTACTTAGTTGTCTAGACTTGAACAAATTGCTACCTTTTCCTGGCCTTGGTTTACCCTTTAGTATACGGGGGATGGCGCTGAGCCTGCATCCAAAGGCAGCAGTGACCCTAAGTTAAGAGCGCACACTGGGAAAATTCTGGCAAGTGTCTAGCAATTAAAACTCATGAGATCTCTAATTTCTCAGTAGGAAAAGGGGACACAAAAGCCATGCGTGGTGTGCACATGCCACCCAGGAAGCAGAGGCAGGGACTTCAAAGTCAGCCTCAACTACAGAGCAGTTTCTACAGAGCTAGATTGGACTACAAGAAGCCTTTAAAAATAAACGAACGAACAAACAAACAAACAAACAAACAAACACAACTCCAATCCTCCGAGCCAAACAAAACCTGAGGCACAGAGTCTGCTCTGCCCATGGGGATACAGGTAAGAGGAGTCAGGTATGATGGCTTATGGGCCCATGCTCTTGACTTCAAGGCTGTACTTCACCTTCCAAACCCTACTTCTGAAGCTCCCTTTAGCTGTCACCTCCCCAGGATGCCTTCCTGGATGATAACACTGACTACGAGAGGCCCTGCTGTCTGCTACAGAGTGCCTGGTGTCTTTCCCTCCTCACCTGCCTGTCCCTATGGGTTCACTTTGTCACTCTCTCCCCCTTTCAACAGTAAAATCCTCGGGGATGGTGTCCTCATCTGTCTCAATCTGTCTCACTCCTCCCTGCATCCCCAGGCTTATCCCAGTGTCTGACATGTGACCAGTGCTTACTTGGTATCTAACCGTTGGCCACACGGCTCAGTATGTGGGCTGAGGACAGGCTTAAGCTAAGAAGCCACTGTGGGAGAACCTTGTTTTAAAAGCGTAGGAACCTGAATTTGTGAGATGCATCCCTGCCATCCCAGAACTGTGGAGGCTCAAGCAGACAACTATCTCAAAGAACAAGATGACCAATGCGTAGGGAATGACACCTGAGGTTGACCATGACCATGGCCTCCACTTGCCCACACTCACAGGAACCTCTACCCCCTGCAGATAAAGCTTGAGTTCTGCTTTGAGTTACAGAACCACAAGACAAAAAGGAAGATCTCCCACACAGAAAGCAAATGGACATGCCCGCAGCCCAGGGCTGCTATGCAGTTTCTGTGAGCATCAACATTCCCAAATGCCTTTCTTTGTTGCTTTGCATCCTAAAGATGCAGTTTCCACTGCACAGCCAAAATGTCTGCTAGAACTCTAGCTATCAGTGAAAGGTCAGGGAGCTATGGAAAATGGACAAAAAGCAAGAGCCAGTCATCTCTTAGAAGGTGCCCCAGATTGTCCCATGTCACTTCTGACCTTAGTCACACAGTCGCACTGAGTTATAAGGGAGGCTGGAAATGTGGGCTTCATCTAGATAGCAATATGGGCCAGCTTAAAAAAAAAAAACAAACAAACGAAACAGAGGCTTTATCACTTTGGGACTCTGAAGTATGCTAAGGGCAGAACAGATATTGAGGGATAAGCGGCTGTCTGCCACTCACCAGTGGCAGCCACCTACTCTCTTCAGGCTGTAGAAGGCAAGTGGATAGTTACCAGTCAGCTACCATGTTGCAAAACAAGCTGCCCCAAGTCCAGTGGTTTAAAAAGCCACTGTGTCTTCTCCCCCGTGCTGTACATGTAGCTGTAATCAGATGATCCCAAAGGAGCTGGGTGGGCTGGCTTCCCACCATGGCTGGACACACATCTACTTCTGTGACCTGGCCCTCCAACATACAAGCCAGTGTCTGTCTTCCTGGGAAAGTTCCCACCATCATGAAAGCTAGGTTTTATTTTAAATTTTGAGGTTCTGAAATAATTACATATTCACAGGAAATTGCAAAAATAGTACAGAGAAGTCACGTGTACCCGTCACCTAGTACCTCGCGAAAAGGACATCTTACATGATTATAGACCAGCATCCAAAATGGAAACTGGCATTGTATAGCATGTGTGGAGTTTGATGTCAGTTTGTCACAAGTGTAGATTTGTGGAACCACTACCACAATGGGGCTACAGTGACACAATGACAGAACAATCCTGTTACCACAGAGAGCTCCCTCTGATGCCTTTTATAGTCACACAGAACCCCCACCACCTTGCCAGCAACCACCAATTTGTGTTCTGTCTGTATAATTTTGTCATTTCGAGAAGGTTACACAAACGGAATCATACTGTGTGTGACATTTGAGGTCCTGTTTTTCATTCACTACAACGTCTTTGAGATGCATCTAAGCTGTTGTTGGTATCAGTTAATGAGGTCTTTTTATCACTGGGTAGTAGCTCACAGTGTGGATGTACCACAGCCTGTTATTCGCCTGTTGAAGGACACTTTTGGCTGTTCTCAGTGACTGGCTAGTCCATCCAAAGCCACTACATGAAGTCATGTGGAGTTATATGATGTTGTCATTTCCTATTTCTCTGGGAAGATGACTAGAAATGCAGTTTCTGGGTCCTGTGGTCAGTGTAGGTTTAGATTTTAAAAGGCTGACAAACTATTTTTTAGAATGACAGTCCCATACCGTATAAGATTATTTCTCTGCCCTTGCCAGCAGGTGATGTTGCTCTACACGTTAGCTCCGTCTTTGTTGTTCTGGTGCGTGCATGAGTCATACGCCATTAGTCTCAGCTCCCGTTTTCCTAAGGATCAACCATGGCGCTGCGCATTGCTTCACACACCCGCCCGCCACTTGCGTGCCCTCACTGGTGAGATGCCCATTTCCTAATTAGATTGTTTACTTCAGGGCTTATTAGTTTAATCTTATTTTTTAAAGGCAGAGTACACAATAATGGCTTTCATTATGACATATTCATAAGCATGGATCTTTACATTTTGTTCATATCTCATTCTTCTCTTGTATCCCTTTCCGGGAAAGTATATTGCATATTCTATGTATGTTCTTTGTTGAATATATCATCAGCAAATAATTGCTGGTTCATTCTCTTAACTCTGTCTTTCACAAAAGCTGTTCGTTTTCATGGGGCCCAGCTTGTTATTTTTTTAAAAATGCATTGTGATCCTGGTATTAGATCTGACAACTTTTCTCTGAGATGCACAGCTCTAAATTTTTCTCTAATGCTTTTTTTCTAAAAGTTTTATTGTTTAAAAATTATCTTTCGACACTTATATTCACGTGTGAATCTCTATGCATGTATGTGCAGATTCATGCAGGTGTCTGCAGAGGCCAGAAGAGGGCATTGGGACCGGGGTTATAGATGGTGTAGCCAAGGTGTAGGTGCTGGGAACCAAACTCTGCTCCACTGGAAGAATAGCAAGGTTCTCAACCACTGATTCATCTTTCTAGCTCCCTAAAAGTCTCATAGGTTTCTGTTGGATTCTAGGATCCATTCTGAGCTAACCCTTTGATGCTCTATATTAAATCAAGCTTAATCTCTTATGCAATCTCTCTGGTACTGTTAGTTGAAAAGATGCCGTCCTAGTTAGTTGCTTATGGAAACAAACCTGGCTTTATGGAGATATCCACCTACAATGGACAATTCAGTGTGTGTGTGTGTGTGTGTGTGTGTGTGTGTGTGTGTGTGTGCTTGCTTGCTTGCTTTTGTTTTAGTATTTTCAGAGTTGTATAGGTACTGTTACAATCAGCTTCAGAACAGTCTCATAATTTCCAAAAAACACCTCCCTACCCATTAGGAACCATTTCCCTGTCTTGGTCTACTCTCTAATCTGTTCCGTCTCTTCAGTTTGCCTACCTGGACATTTCATGAGGATGTAATCACCCACTCTGTGGCCTCCTCCACATGCCCTAACGGTTTAAGGCTCAGTGTGTCGAGGGGCATCAGCCCTGAGTTTCTTTTCATTACCTAATAGCCTCCTTTTGTCAACAACCACACTTTACACACCTCAGTAGATTTCTATGTTCTTTCATGGATTTTTTTCTTTGTTTTTGTTTTGTTTTCTGAGGACAATACCACAATACCATGATAAGTATTCACATGTGTGGTCATGTTTCATCTCTCTTGAGGATGTGCTTAGCTGTGGAGTGGCTGAGTGAACTCTGTATTCAACCTCCTGAGGCACCTTCATACCTCAGTAGCTTCTGCTCCCACCTCAGTGTGTGGGATTTCAGTTTCTCTCCATCTTCATCTATACTTGTTCCAATGGCTTTCTGCACAGGCCATCCTCAAGAGTGTGTCAGGCCACTGGATTGCTTCTGTACCCAGCGGGGATCTGTGGGTCTACACTATTGCTCTACTTTTGAGCTCTCTGTTCTGTGGATCTGGTTACATCCCTCAGCCAACACCACACAGCCTTCATTGATGGACTACACATGAAGTCTGGGGATTGGGCACAATGATTTTCCTCCCTCCCTTCCTCCCTCCCTCCCTTCTTCCCTCCCTTCTTTCCTTCCTTCCTTCCTTCCTTCCTTCCTTCCTTCCTTCCTTCCTTCCTTCCTTCTTTAGTGTGTGGCATACGTGTGGATGTGTTTCTGTGCGTAGGTGCTCGAATGAGCAAGTACATCTGGAGGTCACAGGCCAGTGTTGGCCTCAACCTTATTTTTTTGAGACAGAAATTTTCACTAAAACTAGAGATCACTAATTCAGCTGAGAGGCCAGCAAGTCTCAGGGATCCTTTTGTCTCCACCACCCCAACGCTGCTGAGATTACAGGCACATGGTGCTATGCCTGGTTCTGTATGTGGGTGCTGACGATCAAATTCCAGATCTCAGGCTCCTGTAGCACCTTACTGACTGAGACATTTTATAATCATTCATTCATTCATTCATTCATTCTTTTGGGACAAGGTCCCATGTAGCCCAGGCCGATCTAGGACTCACTATATAGCTGAGGATAGCCTTGAACTTCTGGCCTTTGTACCTCCATCTGCTGAGTGCTGGGATTACAGGCATGCACCCATGCTTAGTTTGTGCAGTGCTGAGGATCAAACCCAGGGCTTCATGCATGCTAGGTAATTATTTTCTTTTGTGAAACTATTTTAGCCATTCTGGTTGCCTTACTAACTGGGGGATTCTCTTGTCTAATATACAACCCCTCTTGAGATCTTGGTAATAATTGCTTAGGAACTACAATTTGGTCTGTGTGCTGTGGTGGACATCCCACTCCATGACCATAGGATGTCTCTCCGTTATGTCAGACTCCTGTTTCTGTCAGCATCTGGGGCTTTTCTACATACAAATCATGTATGTATTCTATTACATTTGTGTTCAGACCAGCTTTCTTTGTTTCTGTGAATAAACACCAAGACTTAGGGAGAAAGAGTTTATTTCATTTTATAGCTTATAGTCCAACATCTAAGGAAGTCAGGGCAGGAAGTCAGGGCAGGAACCTGGAAGCAGGAACAGGCAAAGACCATGGAGGAATTCTGTCTACTGGCTTGCTTTCTAGCTCAGGTTCAGCTACCTGTCTTATACAACCAAGGCTCACCTGCCTAGGGATGGCACCACCCATAGTGGGCTGAGCCCTCTCACTTAGCAATTCAAAGTCAAAAAATGCTCCAAGACATGTCCTCAGGCCAATCTGATCAAGGCCATCCCCCAATCTATACTCATAAATAATTCTGGGCCATGTGAAGTCCACAACTAAAGCTAAGCAGGGCACATCCCACTCATCCCCCCCAAAATCCCACAAAAATATTTTATAAGTCCCCCCATCTCCAGATGCTTTGGGTTTTCCTAAACAGTCATGCAAATAGAGACAACTTAACTTGTTTCTTTCTAACCTGTCTGTCTTTGTTAGCACAAGCTCTTATCTAACCTTTCACCACTAAAGAGAGCAACTGTAGCTTCTGTATATGATCTTTGTTTATATGGAGACTATCTTGTGCTAAGAAAGTCACGTACAAAGTATGTAAGTGTGTATGAGTGCATGCCTCTGTGTGTGTATACAAGTGTACAAACACATGCATATGTACATACATGTATAAGTACATGAGTATGTGTGTGTGAGCAAGCCTGTGTGTATTTGATGTAAGTGCATGTGTGTGAGTGTGAGTGCAGGGTCATTTGGAAGCCAGACAACAGTCCTCACCTTCTACCTTGTTTGAGGCAAGGTCTCTTGTTTGCCACTATAAGTTTCAGGCTAGCTGGTCCTTGAGGGTTTTTGGTTTTTCTTTTTTTTGGTTTTTTTTTTTTTTAAGATTTATTTATTTTATGTATGAGTACACTGTAGCTATTTTCAGACACACCAGAAGAGGGCATTAGATTCTGTTACAGATGGTTGTGAGCCACCATGTGGTTGCTGGGAATTGAACTCAAGACCTTTGGAAAAGCAGTCAGTGCTCTTAACCCCTGAGCGATCTCTCCAGCCCAGTCCTTGAGTTTTGATGGATTCCTCTGGCTCTACCTCCTGTCTCAACACAGAAGCACCGAGATGTTAGGTGTATAATACTATACTGGGATGTTAAGTGCACAAAACACTGTATTGGTATGTTAGATGCAGAACACTATATCTGGCCTTTATTTGTGTTCTAGGAATTCAAACTGGGTGGCAGGCACTCTAGTCTGTGAGCAATCTTCTTCAATGCTTAAATTTTTTCTTAATTTTATTTTATATGTGTCTCTCTTACCTTTCTATTGCTGTGCCGAGACACCATGACCAAGATAACTTAAAAAGAAGATACTGATTGGGGCTCATGGGTCCAAAGACCTAGAGTCTGTGATCATCACAGTGAGGAGAGTGGTGTCAGGCAGGCCATGGGAGCATGGTTGGTACAGGAGCAATGGCTGGGAGCTTAAATATCCACAAGCACAAAGCAGAGAAAGAGCTAGCTGGGAATGAAACCTTAAATCCCCTCTCACAACGACACACCTCTTCCAACAAGATTGCACTACCTGATCCTTCTCAAACAGTTCCACCAACTGGGCAAATATTCAAATATACAAGCCTATGGAGACCATTCTCACCCAAATCACCACAAGATCTATGGTTGTGTTGCTTCCATGGATGTCTGTGCACCATGTGTGTGCCTGGTGCCAACAGAGGCCAGAAGAGGTGTTGCATCCCCTGGAACTGGAGTTACAGATGGTTGTGAGCTGCAGTTGTGGGTGTTGGGAGTCAAACCCAGGCCTTCTGGAAGAGCAGCAAGTGCTCTTAACCACTGAGCCATCTCTCTAACCCCTCTGAATGTTTTTTTTTTTTCCTCTTCCATCAATTGATACATGACATTTCTTCTTCAGCCTGTGTGATCATTTCCACTGGTGGAGTTTCCCTATCAAAACACCCTGACATCCCTGGGATAAACTTCATGTGTTAATGGTGCATACTCTGAAGGGAATTTTTTCTTCTACTGCTGCCTTTAGCATTCCCATCTGAGCAGTGGACTTAACCCTCCTGAGGCCTGGAAGGACATAGTACAGGCATTCACTCTCCACAGCCTTCAGCTTCTACATCAAGGATGAAGTGTGAGGAAAGGTCCTGGAAGAAAATGTGCTCTTGGGTAATGCCTACAAGTCCAGGAGAGCCTGCCTGGTATCCAGGGCCCTCTAAAAAGAGCCTGAACTGTTACCAGTTCTCCCTGCTGCAGGTGGATCCTGAGGCAGAGAGGGGCCCACTCCTCACCCCATGGCTTCTGCCCTCCTGCCCCTTGGGAGAGATGCCTTCCTTCTCTAGCTGTACCATCCTGGTTTTGCAGGCCCTTCCTCCCAACCCTTGCCAAGTTGAGCTAGCTGACCTCTGAACTCTGAACTCCACCAGGCTGTGGACATGCCCACCGGGTTCTAATCCTCAGGAACCAGAGCCAACTTTGGATTTTCCATTGAGCACTTTGTGATGTGCATTTGGGCTCCCAGGTCAGCCTGACCTGGAAGCTGGCCAAGCTAGGCTTCACCAGAGTGGCCGACAGGAAGAGCTCAGGCACCTTCTGACCTCAGAAGCCAGATAATCTGCTGGACCCAAACACTCCTGGGCTATTTTTAGCTCACTGGTTCCCAGCAGGGAAGGCCTAGCCTGTTTAGGGTCTTGGGGGGAGAACAATGATCCTTTGAGCCTTAGCTGGGCCTGTGAGGCCTGAGAGGAAAGCAGCAACTTTGAGAGCAGGACCAGGGCTGTGCATGCTGGGCAGAGGCCCTGAGGCCATTCCCAGAGCCCTTTCTGGGATCTGTGCTCAGCCCACAAGTCTTCACGTGCCTATCAACTGGCACAGATGTGGACAGTGAGGCCCTAGGGCAGAGAGGGACCTACAGCATGCTCTACACAAAAAGAAGAGTCAAGATTCGACCCCAGGCCTTCCCTCTCCGGTTTTCCTGGGATGACGTGAATCACAGCATCTCCTCCATAATGGTTTCTGACTCCCTGAAGGGCCTCAAACAAGTTGCTTGCTTTTCCTTTGGCAGCAGTTTACTGTCCTGTAAGGCTATGTGTAGCTATAGGCTGGGCAGGTTGTGCTCACCAGTGGAAGAGGCAATGACTGAGGAGCCATGTCTGTTATCACCTTAGCCTGCATCTATCCTTAAATTCCCTGAGCAGGATGATAATAGGAACACTCCTCACCTACTGCAAGGTGCACAGAGGAGGCTGCCAGGCTCCTTAACTCTCTAGCCAAGGCTCTGAACATCACTGGGAATTTTGTTATTTTGTCTCCCCCACACCCTACCCCTCAGCTTCAGAGCTGAGGACTGAACCCAGGACCTTGTACTTGCTAGGCAAGTGCTCTTCCACTGAGCTAAATCCCCAACCCCTGCAAATTTTAACATAAGGAGCATGAGACAGGAGACAGGGAGTACCCAGAACTTTCCTTGAGGCCAGGTTCTTCTCTTCAACTGCTTAGAGATGGTCTGGGCATAGCGATAGCTGACAAATTCCTCAGAGTGGCTATGTCTGACCTTGGGATGTCAGTTGTCTTGTGCTCAAGATTGGAGTGCACTTTACTGGCTCACAAACCTGAAGAAACTTTGCCACCCAAATGAAGCCTATGCTAAGGCCTTTAGGGGTGGCATAGGATGTGGGGTGCCCCAGAGCAGGCTTGGGTCAGAAAATAGCTGTTGGCACTGTGAGCAAGAAGGGCTGAAGCATGGCCACCACAGAGCACCACTGGGGTAGAAGGGAGACCATGCTAGTCCAGTGGGCAGAGACTCTAGCCATTGTACTTCCACAGGCCGGTGATGACAGAAAGAACTGGGACACTAGGCAGTTCTCATGGAAGATGTCCACACTGTCCTGGAGAGGCAAGCATCAGGGAAAGCTTCCTGGAGGAGATGCCAACTAGGGAAGTCTTGAAGGACAAGTCACAGTTTGCCAGTAGAGGAGGATAACATTCAGGGACCCTGTGAGGGCAGAAGAAGCCTGGTGTTTTTGAAGACTTCAGGTGACATTATGCTGAGTGTCCTTGTCACCCGGCAAGTGCCAGACACTAAAGAAGCTCTTCCTGCACGTTGCAGCAGGCATGTGGAGCAGGGGAAGATGGTGAAGATGTATGTGTATATTGGGGGCAGGTGCTGGCCACACGGAGAGGGAATTAGAATCTCCAGCTGAGGACCAAGGGCTCTGAGAGAAAAGGGCCAGGTGACACGGTTCCGGGGAGAGAGACCAAGCTGCTGGTATTTGGTGTGTTCTTAGGGCTGAGAGCAGTGTGGGCTGGACCGCAGTGCCGAGGGTGCTAGTGGGAGGGTAGGGAAGGTTGCCATAGGAGTGAGGTATGATGCCATGTGGCACTGGCCTCATGGCCTCCTCTTCGTGGAAGCATTGGATAGTGACTTTCCAAGAACCGCGATTTGTTTCTCTAAGCTTCTGATGGGACCCAGAGAAGCCTGACCTTTGGATCAGTCAAGCCTAGCTTATAACTCGTGGCTACCCAGGGCAGCTGGGGACAGGAACAGGACACACATCGATCAAGTGCCTCTCTTGTGCCAGGCCCTTGTGCCAGATACTCTACACACTCTAACCAGCCCTAGAGGGGGCAAGTCCCTACTTCACAGAGGAGGGAACTGAGGCTCTGGGTGGGAGGAGGGCAGGGGCAGCTTCAAATCTGGATCTTTTTTTTCACCTCCAACACCCAGCTCCTAAGAAGGTCTGGTGGTCTCAAGCTGAGCTGCATCAGTTTCCAAGAGGTTGGAGGTGGATCTCTGGAAGGACGAGGGGAGAATGTGAAACAGGTGTCAGGCCTGCCAGCTGTCTGGGAAAGCTGGAGAAAAGCCCCATAGTCTGGTGTGCTCTGTGACATCACTTCCCACCTCCTCCTCCTCAGCCTGTTCACTGATGCACTGCAAAGAGCCCATGCCCCTCCACGGAGCCACACCACTACACACCTGTAGACTGCCCCCAACTCCTTTACTCGATCTCAAAATATAGAAAGCTTCTCTTGGCTCCAGACTGTCCTCTTGGGTCCTGGTGGCTGCCAGGTATCTGCCTTCCCTTCTCTCTCCCCTCTGAGCCTCTTTTCTCCTCCAAAAAAGCAGGTGATGATACCTCCTGGTGGATAGGTGGGAGAGGGAATTAGGCCATGTTCATAGAGGCCTCTAGAGGCAGCTCTGGGAGCCTCTGCTGGGCTGCAGTGGTGGCTGCTGGGATTGCTATGGTGTCTTCGTTGTCACAGACTTTCTTGCTTGCCCCTCCCCCGCTTTTGGCATTGAAGGGTTTTGGAGGCCAGTCCAACCACAGCTGTATTGCCTGCTGCTGTCTAAGCTGTGGGATTTTGGGGTGTCACCAGAGGCCAGAGTCTTATGACATGGGGCATGGGGAGCAGGGTTTTGAAATGTGACTTAGCTTTCAGCAGCCTCTACTTGGTCATGCTATCCATCTAAGAAAGATATGGAAAAGATGGGCTGAGGAGAGGTGAAGACTGTAGCCTCAGTTTCAATTGAGCTCTGACTGGTACCCAGAATGGACCCAGTTACATTATCTGGAGCCTGACCATCAGATCCTATAAAAGTAACTTTTATTTGCCAGATGTAATTGTCGTCTCTGAGGTTTACTGCTGAATAAGTTCACCCTTTCTGGTTCTTTCTGAATTCTGGCTGGCTGGTTCAACTCAGCTGTTCTGGCTAAAAACACATCTCCAAGCTGACTGATTCAAACAGACTTCCCTTGGCTTCTCACTGAATTGTTCTGTTTACAAAAAAAATGGAAGTGGAAATTTCTGGTTTCCTCAATAACTCAGTTGTGTCACATGATGTTTTCCTGGAAGCTGTCTTTTGAGAAGGCATGTGATGGTTTGTTGAAAACAGACACTTGAGAAGGCATATGATGTTTAGAAAGAATATAAATGGAACCCCTCAGACAGTGAGAGGATGCTACCCCACACAATGCTTCTCTGGTTTTCCTTGGTCTTTGCTGGTCTTTGTTGGTCTTCACTTCATAGAGAGAAACATACCAAAATACTTCTATTGGTATTCTGGCTAATTTTGGCTGCTTCTGTTGACTCATGCCAACTTGGCAGGAGGCTTGATGTTTCTGCTGGATTGTGTGCCCACTACTGATTCATGTTTGGTGTTTGCTATTGAACTGGACTGCTGTTATCTTGACAACGAAGAGTGGAATCACTCCAAGAAACTGCTTCTAAGTGGCTCCACAAAACTCTTTTCCTATTAACCTTCTCCTACCTCTGGTCAGTGGGTTAGAAAGGAGGTTGAATCACTTAAGAACCCTAAATAAAGTAGGTTTTGAAAAAAAAAATCTAAGCCTACAAAAAACTGCCTCTGAATTCCATGAAATGAGCAGCCCTGACCACACTGACTGCACAAAGTCAGCGGAACTCAACTGCATTCAACTAAACTGCACCAAACTGAACTCAGCTGAAGTGCACTCACTGGACTGCTCTCCCTTCTTGACACTCTGCACTGCTCTTAGGGTGCCTCTTTTTCCTGTGCATGCATCTGTCTTATGAGAGTTGGGCATATCTTATCTGACTTATTCTGTCAAAATCTTTCTCTGATTCGTCACTTTAGGATTAAAGGTGTGTACTAAAGTCATGTCTGTATTCCAGCCAGAAGGATTAAAGGTGTGTGGTTTGTCTGCATTCCAGCCAGATCACACAGACCTAGAAGGTGTTTGGATGTAAACCCTTGTCAGAGCAGCCATGTTACTGAATTAAAATTCCTCTACAAGAGCCACATGGCACACACTGAAGACATAATACTGTGCCCAAACACCAGACATCTGTGACAGTATTCATTCTACATGCATACACAGGACCCACAGAAACAAGCCACTGCACATATACCATGTACACACACACACACACACACACACACACACACACACACACACAGAGAGAGAGAGAGAGAGAGAGAGAGAGATGAATGCACACACTTACAGACCACCAATGCAATCAGCTCCTTTCGATTGAGCAATTACATTTGAACAAAAAGTCTACAGAGTTCAGTGAAGCTTGTAAGGAGCTGGGATTTCATTCACCCCAGTAGCATCTTTGGATGACTAAGAACCAGCTGTGCACTCTTGGGATGATGGAGAAGCAGCTGTGCATCTTTTATTCCCATCCCAACTTGTGTGATCAGATAGATCCAGGCACCCAGAGGGAGCACGCCATAACCAGGGTCCTGGGTGTAGACACGGAGTGATGCTGCTACCCGTGATGGCTGAAGTTAACTGTCACTTGACAGAATGTAGAATCACCTAAGCCTCTGGTCATGATTGTGGGGTTTATCTTAATTGTGTTAAGTGATGTGGAAGTCTATTTGGAGGCTGGAGAGATGGCTCAGTGTTTAAGAGTACATACTGTTCTTGCAGAGGTCCCAGGCCGGGTTCCCAGCACATACCCATGTCTGGGTGGTTCACAACTGAATGTAACTCCAGTTCTATGGGATGGGATGCCCTCTGGCGTCTATAGGGACCTGCACTCACATGCACACACAGACCATACATATAATTTAAAATAACAAAAAGGAAAGTCTTCAAAAAGAAAGACCCAACTTTAATGTAGATGGGACCATTTCCTATCGGGGAGACCAGGGACCCTGGTCTGTATAAAGTGCATACAGTGAGCTGAATACTAGTGTGCATCCAGCCGTCTTTGCCTGCTGATTCTGATGGGATGTGGCCAACTTCTTAGGCTCCTGATGCTTTGACTCCTCTGCGGTGGGCTGTGAGTTAAAACAAACAAGTAAACAAACCTCTTCTCCCTTGAGTTGCTTTTGACAGAGTATGTTTATCACAGCAACAAGAAAAGAAACCCACATATCCCCTTTCAGTCACACTTTTCTGGTGGTCTGGGGGCTTGAGACCCTAGTGGCCCAGGTCCTTCCAGCTCCTCCAACATCTTTAATCCAGCACATGGGTTTCTTGCCTCCACTGCGCATGTGCGTGCATCTGCATGTTGAGGGCTGCAGGCACGATGTCTGAAGACACAGCCTGCCCATGAGCTCATCCACCCGGCCCTCTCCTGGAGGAGTCCCCTTTGGAGACTTCCCTGCCAGCTCCACCCAGCAGGGCAAGCAGATGCGAAATTGGAGCAAGCCCTCCTCTTGGGTCAGGAAAGAAAATATTCCTTTTCTCCCCTTCTCTCTAAAAATATGCTCAGGGCTTTTTTGAGCCTTAATGCAATAAAAAACAGCTGTGGCTCCAAACACCCCCGCGGCCTTCGCCTGGGGAGATGGAAAACAAAAACAGGCTCTGAAGGCAGATCGGCGCGTGTCCCAGCGCTGGCTCGGCTGAGGTGCCTCTGGCCTGGAGTGGCTCCCCAGGGACACCAAACTGTCCCTGTTTTCTTGTCCTGGGCACTGAAGCCACTTGTTCTTTTTTCAATTCTTTTCACTGATGATGAGGTAGGTACTCTACCCAGAGCCAGCCCGACAGCAGCGTCCTCTGGTGGCCAGGAGGAGGCTGTGATGTGGAGAGCTGGAGGGCTTCCTGGAGCCGGTGGTGTTGGGATGGCCTTTAAGATGGGAACAGAAAGTACTGTGGGGTGACCAGAACAGACAGCAAATCGGGGGATAAAGAGATTGTCTGGGGAGATAGAATGAGGTCTTGCAGTTGGGTGAGATGTACATTAAATAGGTGAATTCGGACCTATGAAAGGTGCTTGAACAGTAGAGTCATTTGTATAGAGATAGACTCCTCGGAGGTACGGGCTTGCTTTGTGAGAGGCCCTGGCTTGGTAGATGAATACCTTACAGGATTCACACCTTCTGGCAAGGCTTTGGTATGGTGTCAATAGGTCTTCCTGTCTGGCTCTGACTTTCTTCATAGGGAACCCAGCCCCCACTCACAGGAATAAGCATTAGGGCAGATGTTTGGAGGTTGGGGGTAAATGCAGGCAACAGCAGTGGCCTCAGACCAGAGAGCCCACAGGGGCTTTCAGGGTGTGACTGAGGAACCCTGGAAAATTGAAAGTTCCCCCATCCCAGTAGCAAGCCAGAAGTACTTGCTGGCTTCCATCTTGCGTCACAGTTCTTTCACCCGGCTGAGTGGGTCAGGGCTTGTTAGAACCTTTAAGTATGCCAGCTGTGTGGGACAGGCTCTGAGGCAAAGGCCCTGGTCACTGTAGTGTCTGCTACTCTCTTATCAACTCTCCAGTCCCCAAATCAAGATCTGTGTCTTCCCTTGCTTCCGCCCTGATCCTCCGCTGCTGCCTTTGTCAGAATGCCCCCTCTTTCCTCCCTCTTCTACCCGTCTAGGCCTCAGGTCACCCTGGAGTCCCCAAGAAATAATAATAACAGCAATAACGCCAGTAGCATCCTTGCACATTTTATTAAGCACCATCTACACTGACTCTTGACAAGAAACAGCAGACCCAGATGAGGCCATCATTTCGTGGGCACCAGATTCACACACGCGCCCTTGGGTTACCTCCCCTGGCCTCTGCTCTGCCTCCAGTTAGTGGTTTAATGGGTGCGGCTTGGGTTTGGGGAATTTTTTAAAAACAGATTCCCAGAAAATTCAAGTTTGGGAACCACCGGTTTTCTGAAGAATTTTTAAAAGGGACTCACAAAACCCAAACAAAAGATTTCATTGAGATTTAATTGGCGTACCATAAATTGTACACACTCAAAAGATAAAATTTGTGATACATTTCTAAAAGCTGTCTTAACCATTTTAACACCGAGTTCAGTAGTTCTAAGTATAGCCCCGCTGTTGTGCAACTAGCTGATAGAACTTTCTCGTCTTACAACACCAAGACTCTAGGCCCATTAGTAATGTCCGGGCTCCTGCGAGCATTTCTTTTCTCCATGACGGTTTCTGTGTTTGTGGTATTAGAGATTAAGAGCTACATCCCATCCCCACGTCTAGTTCTTGAGACAGGCTCTCACTATATTGATATAGGTTAACCTTAACTGTACATCAAGATGATTTCAAGTTTGCAATCCTCCTGCCTTAGACTCTTTTGAGTAGTTGAGTTGACAAGCGTGTGTTAGGAGAGCTTGCCCCTCCTTCCCTCCCTTTCTCCCTCCCTCCCTTCTTTCCCTCCTTATTTTCTATTCTTCCTTTCTCTCTTCCCTTCCTTCTTTCCTTCCTTCACTCCTTCCTTCCTTCTTTCCTCCCTCCCTCTTTTTCTCCCTCCCTCCCTTTCTTTTTTGAGACAGCATCCCACTGGCTTGGAGCTCCTTATGTAGATTATGCTGACCTTGAGATCACAGAGATCTGCACCTCTGCCTCCCGAGTGTTCTTTTTCCGTGACTGAATATGCCAGGTACTTCTTCAAGTGGCCCCAGTCCAGCATAGGCCATCATGTTTGTCACAGGATCTCCTTCCCCTTTAAGGCTGAATAAGCCTTTGTGTGAGTGATCACATGTTCTCTATGCACTCTCGTGTCCCAACGTGGACACCGCCTGCTTCCATAGGGGTTGTTGAATGCTTAAACGGACCAGATCACTACCTCTCTCCCAGACTCAGCTTTCAGTTCTTTTGGGTCTAGATTTGGAAGTGGAAGGCTGGATCATTAAAAATGATACTTTTAGTTCTTGGAGGAAGTGACTACTGCCCTCCCTAGTGGTAGCACATGCGCAGTCCCACCCGCAGTGTGTGTGCAGACCGCTTTCTCTAGTCCCTTGCCAACGCTTACAGCTTTCTGTTTTGGGGGTAGTAGCCCTCTCATAAAGGGTGAAGAGCTGCCTCTACAATTCTGATTTGCATCTCTCTAGTGATTGACATTGTTTAGCATTTTTCCTTGTGCTTGTCATTTCTTCGAAGGAGTGAAGGGACTTTTTTTTTTTTTTTTCCCAGTGTAGTCTTGGGGTTCAAGGCATCTACACAGTGAAGCACAGATTCTCAATGGCAGAAAGCCATGGCACCCTCAGATTTGAAGAAATAAGGGGAGAGTGCAGGACATAGGCCCCCCTGGTCTTCTGCTGGGTGAGATCAGCAGGCAGAGGGCAGGGATGAATATAGGAGACAAAAATATAGGAGAAAAATATAGCTAGAATAACTCACAAGAGAGGGCTATGCCACTCACTTCATTTGTGTGTATGATGTATGTATGTATGTATGTATGTATGTATGTGCATGTATGTATGTATGTTTGTATGTATGTATGTATGTATGTGTATGTATGTGCTGGAAGTGCCTGCAGCAAGTGTGTATATTAACCAGATGTTAACATTGGTGTCTTTCTCAATCACTCTAGACTGCTTTTTGAGACAGGACACTCACTGAACCTGAAGCTTACTAACTTGGGCCGATCCTCCTGTCTCTGTGTCCCCAGCACTGGGATTTCAGACACCTGCCCCCACCCTCAGCTTTTCACACATGTGCTGGATATTTAAACTCAGGCCCTCAAAATTATACAGTAAGCACTTTATCCACCAGGCCATCTCCCCGATTCCCCTCTCCCCATCAGAAAATGGAGAATGAAGCTTGGCTCTGCTTGTATTTGCGGCAGGAACTGAAGACGTAATGAGGAGGGAGAAGGGCCCTTCTCACCCGCCTGATTCTGACTTCTGTCTCTCAGTGGTAGACATTTGCTGCAACTGACCAGACAGACTGACAGGAGAGGGCTATGCTACTCACTTCATGTGTGTGTGTGTGTGTGTGGTGCATGTGACCATGAAGGGTGATGGGCTCCAGCTTCCATGAGAGACCCTGTCTCAAAAAATAAGACAATTAGAGATGACCAGTGGACCATGCCTTCTGCTCTACTGTCTTGTGACTAAATCAGAATCCACTGATGAATGTTCCCCTCCTTCCGGCATCCTCCTCTCCAGTGGCAAGCCTGCACAGGTTACCTCTAAAGTCTCCTCAAAGACAGAGTTCTGTTGATATGAAGTATACCAGGACCATCCTTCCCCTGATACCTAAACTTAGTTGCAGATTAAGCTACTTCAAAACCCCTAAATCACACACGTGCGTACACACACGTGTACACACACACACACACACACACACACACACATATACACATCTATACATCTATATCTACATCTACAGAGACTTTGAAGGGGCTCATTGAGTTGCCCAGCCAGCAGCATGAAGATCTATTTCCTTCTTACAAGTGCCAATTGGGCCAAGATGGGGCTCTGATTCAGGAGCTGCCATTCCAGGGCTCCAACCATGAGGCCACCTGGGGCAAGCAGCTCGAATGTCATCTGTGGAAGAATAAAGTGTTTCAGCAGTGACTTCACTTGAAGAGAGGAACTCTAGGACCCAGCCAAGAGCTTGAAACCAGATCATTCTTAGGAGCAGTGCCCAGACCCAAATCCAACAGCATCTCACTGTCCTGCGTTGGCAGAGACTCTCATGGGGAACTCTGAAGGGAAAGGCTCTGCAGGACTGTGGGATGCTCTGGCCTGACACTTAGAGGAATGAATTCAAGATCCTCAGAAACTCAGGTCCCCAAAGTCAGACTCACAAGAATTACTCAGAAGCCCATGAAATTTTAAAAGGTCTGGGGCAGCACCCAAGAACATGGCTCTGAGACATACTTGGAGCCCACAAAGGCCTACCCCCTCCCTATCCCCACTTCTACCCTACCTCCACCCACCCACTTCACAGATCGGGAAACCAAGGCCCTGAGAGAAGCAGAGCAATGGCTCACAGTCACCAGGCAAGTCAGAGGCTGAGCTGGCTTCTGGCTGGCAGGCTTCCTTCTCACTACCCTCTATGCGCATTCCAAGGTACCGTGTAACAGGAAAGGAAGTGTCAGCAGGCTGGCTCACCACACACAGCCCTCCTGCTTGCAGTCAAACTCCATGAGCCTTCTTTTTCCAGACCAGGATGGGGACCAGATTACCAAACCCAGCATTTACTTCTATTTTCCAAGAGCGAAGTCAGCAGTTTTACTCTGAGCAAAATGCTCAGAGGCCCTGGACTGCCTCACATGTCTCAAAGTCTCCTCCTGAGCTTCCTTAGCATCTGAAGTCATGTGTCACGGAGTCTCAGACACAGTACCTCTCTCTGGTGCTTCCCTAACTTCTAAAGTTGAGGGTGGACCAATAAGTAGTTCTCCACAATTCACAGAGCAAAACCTCTCTGCCCCCAATGTCTTGGGTGTTGAGCTGTGGTCATGTTGTCCAGGATGTTATAAGTCCAGATGTGAATCGAGGTTTTGCCTCTGAAACGCTGTGGGAGCTTCAGTAAGGTCCCCGTTTCTGGGCTTCTCCCAACTATCTGTAATAAGAGGAAAGAGGAGGGGCCAAGTCTCTGGGGCCTCTGTAATGTGGGCCATTCTGGACCCTATGGTCCAGGAGGCCTGAGACAAGTTTATCCCTTAAAGTGGCTTCCACGGGAGAGAAATCTATCCACTCCTGAGCCTAAAGGGTTGACAGTCAGCTCTCTAGGGTCCCTCCCCCACATGCAGTATCCTAACTCCTGCTCTACCAGGAATGGAAAAACCTATATCTGCCAATGACCTCACTTTGCAAAACTGCAGGAGGCGGGGCCAAGCATCGCTCCAGGGAAGCGGATGAGGGAAAGACTCCCAGCTGCCAGCAGGGCTCCAGTATGCAGAGTCTCACCAATCTCAGAGACCCCCCAGGCCTTGGGCTAGTTCACAACTCCTCTGATTTGGGACCTCCTTACTCATGAGAGGTATGCCTGAGAATGGCTAGGACCTTCTCACTAGACGAGCCTAACACCCTTGTGGCTTCTGAAATGTGGAATTTCAGAGGCCTCTGAACCCCAGGTCCACCAAGAGAGGCTCCTCAGGCCCTGAGAACCAGAGGTGGGGACTGAGATAAGAGAAAGGGATCATCCTGACCGACACAAAGCACACTGGACACATGACTGCTCCTGGAGGCTTGTCATGTGGGTCACCCATTGGTCCAGCATCTTCTTGTTGGGAGAGCATCTTGACCCTGTGTAACGATAGCAGATAGCATCATGGTACCTATTGTAGCGATGTGTGTGTGTGTGTGTGTGTGTGTGTGTGTGTGAGAGAGAGAGAGAGAGAGAGAGAGAGAGAGAGAGAGAGAGAAGAGAGAGGGAGGTGGGGTCCACAATGATGCCCATATCTCAGCTTGCAACCCACAGAATGAGAGGACTGGAAAGCTCAGCTCCAGGCTGCTGAGCTGGCTGAGCAGGAAGCGGCACTTGCCACCATACTTGATGATCCCCATTAGCTACAGAGCAGAAGGAGAGAATTGATCCCTGAAAGTTGTCCTCTGATGTGTGTGTGTGCGTGTGCATGTGTGTGTATGCACATGTATGTGCCCATATGCTAAAATAAGTGAATGTAAAAAAAACTGAGACTAGATCTAATGAGCAGAGGGAGCCTGGAGGCCTGGAAGTGCGGTTTCTAGTATTCTGTGAGGCCTGCGGGTGTGTGTGTGTGTGTGTGTGTGTGTGTGTGTGTGTGTGTGTGTGTG
>JANHMN010000004.1:79881047-79920298 GCA_030674055.1 Rhabdomys pumilio | reverse complement strand
GTGTGTGTGTGTGTGTGTGTGTGTGTGTGTGTGTGTGAGAGAGAGAGAGAGAGAGAGAGAGAGAGAGAGAGAGATCTCATGGGAATGGGATGCATGAAGGAAACATGACCCAGTACATGATTGTGTGGAGTGGACTGTGGGATCAGAGAGGTTATGTCACATGTTCAGAGACACACAGCTAGCAGTGGGCAACTTGGTTTTTTGTCCTTGTGGTAAAGCGGCTGAGACAAGGTGCTCAAGTTGAAGATCCTTCCCATTCATTCTTCCTCTGCTCAGGGTGCTAACCTGGGTGGTAGACCTGGGCCAAGAGGTGAAATCCTGTTTCCACAGTTACACAGTTCTCATAGTTGGTCTCATGGAGACGCCTCTGGAAGCTCAACCTCCAGAGCCCGTGCTGCCCAGGCTGGAGGAAGGGCTGACAGGCAATGTCCGCCAGCTCTCTATGGGGAGGTGGTTGGAATACTGAGGATATTTGCCCCAAGCTCAGTTCACAGAAGGGTCCACAGTGACCGGAGGGCCCTCAGAGTCAGGGCAACAAGATAGTTAGGGACATTGGTTTTGCAACCAGCTGGGTCTGGATTCCAACCCAGCGTTGTCTCTCTGTGACTTTGAGCAAATTACTTGCCATCTCTGGGCCTCAGTTTCCCCAACTGTTCAAGAAGAGTGATATCACTTTCCTTGCAGGGAAGCCACACTCGAAGCATTTGCCTCACGGTCTGAGCAGCAGACATGCTCCCAGAGGGAGCTGCTCTGTTTCATGCCATGCCTACCCACAACCTTCATGTGTTCCTGGTCCTGTTCTCCCCAGATAGCTCTGGGGTGCTCTGGGAAGCCAGGGCTTCCTTGGGTAGGGTGACCCAGGCCAGCTTCCCCACGGAGATCAAGTTCCCAGCTACTCCACGGAGCCGGATAAACACAGGGGAGACAGCTCGGCTCCTTAGGCCGCCCACTAACTACCAGATTCCGAAGCCACGCAGCCGCGGCTGCCCACTGTGATTGCGCCTGGCTCCAGTGTCCCTGGCCTGTTGCTGCCACCCTCCTGGGACCCTGAGGCCTGGGCTGGGGGTGTGGTGAAGGCAGGGCTAACCTCGGCAGCTGTTTCCCAGGCAGAGCCCTGGTCTTCTGGAGTTGCTTTGCCCAGACACCTCTCTCCTCTGGTAATGACATCATGGGCCTGTGGGATGGACCCAGGACTCTAAGGACACCCCCACACCTGTGCATCTCAGCTCTCTACTCTCATACTTTATAACATCTACACTTTTCTGTTCTTGGTTTTTACTTTCTGGACAACTGGGTTTTCAGCACAGATGAGCAAGATGTGAAAGTCTAAATCCTTAAGAAGTTTATAATTTGTGCCTGGTGAACTCCTACCAGTCCTCCAAAACCCAGCTCAAAACACCCCTTGTTGCCTTCCTGTGACTTGTCTCAGGCCACTCCATCATGAATTCTCCACACAGAGCCAAGTGACCTCTCAGCAGAAGGGGATGGAAGGAGACTGTGAAGTCCTTCCCTCCAGTGGGCCTTCAGCTGCTGTTCTCTCTCTTCTCCATTTCATCTCTTACCCACCTTTGAGAACCAGGTTCAGGTGGGCTCCTCCCACAGGCAGAGAGGAAAGGCCTAGACCACCCCAGAGCCTGGGCTGCCGATTTTAATTGGTGTTTATCTGATGCCTGCTGGTCTCCTTTCCTGGAATGTAAATTCTGTGGGGAACGTGGGAATCTGGTGAGCCCAGATCACTGGACTACCGTGCCTATGTTAAAGCAAGGTTCCCCAGGCTTCTCTGCTCTCTCTGGACTCCATGCTTCCCAGCAGGATCTTTCTTCTTTGCCATGCCTGTAACATGTTGATTTTTTTAGATATTTTATGGAGAGAGACAAGCATCCAATACAGCCATTGTTTAACACAGCTCACAGATTCCATATACGGGACATCTGCAGTGTGATGCCCTCACACAGCTCCCCCATCCACCATCTTCGCCTGTCACCCTGGTACACAATGTCACGTGCTCATCTGACCTACTACCCACACCACATGCTGGCCTCCGCTCTCCTGGGGCCCTTGTGCACGCTAGTTCTACTGAATGTCCTCGGCAGTGGGATACACATTTCATCACTTGAACTAACTAAGGCCAAACTGGTGGTGTTTGTACTGAGTTTCACTCCCTCCCCTTTCCAGGGAGTGTTCTCACCACTCTGTGGTCATCTACACTGAACAGACGACATTGGCTTTGGGGCAAATGTGATTCCAGGGGACAGGACAACGCTTTCTAAGAATGATCTTCTCAGTGTCCTGAGGGTGAGGGGAAATAAATCCAATCCTTGCCCTGCACCGCAGAACAAAACAAAACAACAAAACAAGATAGAACCTCCTACACAGCACACGCTGTCCTCAATGCCTGGAGTCTTTACCTCGGCCAGCCCTGTACATGTATTATTTCTTTCATTGCAATCTTACTTTGTAGCTGATACTTGTGAGCATTTTTCAGCCTGCAGTAGCTATCTGAATTTCCTTTTGTGGGGAAATACTTGTCTCCGTTCCTTTTACGAGTATCTCCTCTCACCTTGAGGCATGTTTCTTTATGGCCAAAGTGATGGTCAGACATTTAACATGTTTTTAAATGTATCATGATTTTCCTAGAGGGTTAGTGTTTCTCCTGTGGGGTGTGTGTGTGTGTGTGTGTGTGTGTGCGATTGTGGGTTTGTATATGGCTGTACAGTGTATGTGCACATAAGTGTGACGGTGAGAACTCCTGTCCCTCACCCCTGCCCCGCCACCATGCCCATGGAGGTCAGAGAAGGATGTCTGGAGTCCTGATCTATCATGTTCTACTGCCGTATTCCCAGCAGCCTTCCTCTGCAGGTATCCCACGACTCTAGCATCTTTAGCATCTATGGGTCTCCAAGGCAACTTCAACTTCACAGCTTCTTGTTCCAATGTCTGGGATCCACACATGATCTTCTGAGCTCCTCCAAAGGGCTTGGGTCACAGCTCCAGCTCTGCCCTCTGTAGCACTCTAAGCTCAGGTTGATCTACTCCACTGCTGCTGCTGTTCTTGGTGACCATCCCATGGTCATGGCATCTACAACACACTGGGATCTACTGCTGCAACTAGGCTTCACCAATAGCCTCTCATAGGCTCTCTTCATAGTGCCAAGCCTCAAATTCTTGGCATGATTCCTTCAGTCCTGGGCTATCAACTGCACCCGAGGCTGCACCTTCACCAATGACTTTCCATAGCCTCTCACAGTGCCAAGTCTCAGCTGCTCTTCATGACCCCTTCATGCCTTCAAAACCAGTACCACCTGTGTGACTCTATACATTATCAAGTCCAGCTGCAGCACGAGGTACATCCTTGGCTATCTCTGGAACACAGCTGCTTTGTGCTCTCAGAAAACACTTCCCAGAAGATTTCACCTCAGTGATGCTGAACTCTTCTTAATCAGCACTAATTTATTAGCTTCAACTAACCAGCATCAATTGTCCCAGTAGTCCTTTCTATTTTGAACTCTAAGGACAGAGCCATGTGGCCAAAGCTGCCGAGTTCTGCTGCTTGCTGGGGCTGGGACATGGCCCCCTTGTTTTATTACATTATCACTAGCTTTCTGTTTTCTAACTACTTCACTGCCTAAGCTTGGCTGTCCTGGATCTTGCTCTGTAGACTGACTTTGAACTCAGAGATCTGCATGCCTGTCTCCTAAGCACTGGGATTTAAGCTGTGGTCTACCAAGCCTGGATTTAAGTTTTTCTTTACTTAGAACTTGCTCTGTTCTAGGCTGGCCTTGAACTCAGAGATCTGCTTGTCTTTGCTTCCTGGGATTAAAGGCTTGAACTACTATGCCTGGACCTAAATTTAACTGGATGGGATCTTACTCCCAAGTCCCTTAATCTGCTGTCTCCTAGAACATAGGATTCAGCTCCAGTTCACTTCCTGGTGCCCCTTTAATACTCAAGCCATATATTTTGTATTTTTCCTTTCTAAGTTTACTATGCTTGTTCAAAATGCTCTTCATGAGACTTAACCAGAGAACAAAGTCTATGATGGGTATTTCTGAGACTTCCTTTGTCAATTTATCTGAGTCTCTTCACCTTAGCCTCACATAGACTCTTCAGACAAGGGTAAAAAGTAGCCACATTCTTCACTAAAATACCGCAAAAAACCAGTCTCTAGGCCACATATTGAAATTCTCCACTGAAACCTCTTGGGCCAGGTCTGCACAATTCGAATCACTCTGAGCAAAAAAGTCTTCCATACTCCTACTAGGATGGTCCATTAAGCCCCACTTAAAGCATTCCATGGCTTCCCAAATCCAAAGTTCCCAAATCCACATTCTTCCAAGCAAAAGCATGGTCAGGCCTATCACAGTAATACCCAACTCCTGGTACCAAGTTCTGTCTTAAGGTTTTACTGCTGTGAACAAACGCTATGACCAAGGCAACTCTTATAAGGACAACATTTAATTAGGACTGGCTCACAGGTTCAGCGGTTCAGTCCATAATCATCAAGGTGGGAGCATGGCAGCATCTAGGCAGACATGGTACAGGCAGAGTTGAGAGTTCTACAACTTCATCTGAAGGCTGCTAGCAGAATGCTGGCTTCCAGGCAGCTAGGATGAGGGTCTTAAAGCCCACACCCACAGTCCCATGCCAACTCCAACAAGGCCACATCTTCTAATAGTGCCAATCCCTGGGCCAAGCATATACAAGCCATCACACCTTTGTAAGGGTTTTTTTTTTGTTTGTTTGGTTTTTTTTTTTTTTTTTTTTTTTTTTTGGTTTTTCAAGACAGGGTTTCTCTGTGTAGCCCTGGCTATCCTGGAACTCACTCGGTAGACCAGGCTGGCCTCGAACTCAGAAATCCGCCTGCCTCTGCCTCCCAAGTTCTGGGATTAAAGGCATGTGCCACCACCGCCCTGCTATCCTCAACATTTGTTGCAGTTAGGAAAAACATACAGGGGTACCTCTACCTGTCTCAGTCAACGCTGACCAGTCTTCTGCCACACGGACTAGATTTACTGGTCCTCCAGGGTGCATGAATGGCACCATGCACTATGTGTGTGTGGCATCTGTCACCCAGCACAGTTTCTGAGTCTTCCATTGAGTATAACTAGTTTTCTCACTATTATTGTACAGTGGTAACCCTCTTGGGCAGGTCTACTACAGTCTGTGCAGTCCCCTTGATTAGCATCCCAGCCTGGAAGTTTTATGAATAAAGCAACTAGAAATATTTATGTCCAATTCCTTCCACGATGTGTGTTTCAACAGCTCTAGGGAGATGCTGAGGAGTGCTCAGATGGCAAACATGTGTTAGCTTTATCGGCAGCTGCCAATCAGTCTTCAGAGCATATTCTTGTCTGCGCTCGGTTCTTCCCTTCATTTAATGTTAGCCACTCTTATATATGTGCACTTGAATCTCACTCTCATTCTTATTTGACTTTTTAAAAATTTATTTAATCATTTATGTATGAGTACTCTGTCTGCATACACCTGTGTGCCAGAAGAGGGCATCAGATCCCTTTTGAAGATGGTCACGAGCCACCATGTGTTTGCTGGGGATTGAACTCAGGACCTCTGGAAGAGCAGCCAGTGTTCTTAACAGCTGAGCCATTTCTCCAGCCCCTATTTGCTTTTCTTTAGCAAGAAGCTGTTTAGCATTTTATGTGTTTATTGGCTGACAACCCACATATATTTTAAAGTATATGCTATGCAGTTTGAAATTTGGAAAGTCTTATTATTGAGTTGAATATGTTCTTTGTATATTCTGGATATAAACTTTGTAGAATATGGAATATAAACATTTCGAATATGTCTTAGCAATGCCTTTAAAAGACAGAAGTGTCAATTGTGTTAAATTTATCTTGTTTTTTTCTCCTCTCATGGTTAGTAAAGTTTGTGTCCCATATAAGAACACTCTGGGCTAAGAAGATGAGGTGGTGGTTAAAATGTTTGCCGTGTAAACACAAGGACTGGAGTTTGGACCCTGGAGCCCACATAAATGCTAATTGGGCATGGTGGCCCACCTCCAATTCTAGCCCCATGAGCAGAGGCAGGGGATCCTCAGGGCAAGATATCATAGAGATCAGGCATACAGGTGAGCTTGACTGAGAGACCCTGCCACAGTGAGTCAGGATGATGGAGGATGATTCCTGAGGTCAGCCTGGGGTTTCCACATACACATGCACCCCTGTGCGCATGTGCACACACACATGTGCTTGTGTGTACACATGCAGTCACAAACACACACACACACACACACACACACACACACACACACACACACGGGAGAAAAAAAAATGCTGCCTAATCCTTTCCTGTATTTTCTTCTAAAAGTTTTTATAATTTTAGCAATTTTTTTCTCTTTCTTGAGATAGTATCATGTAGCTCAGGCTGGCTTCAAACTCACTGAGTAGCTCAGGTTAACCGTGAACACCTGATCTTTCTGCTTCCACTTTGCAATTGCAAGGATGACAGCAAGTGCCTTCTGTAAATTCAGTTTTTTGTCTACAATTTACTAGGCTTCAATATTTACATGTGAACAAAGGTCAGGCTCGTTCTTTGTCATGGAGACATCAAGTGTTCTGGCTCTATTTGCTGGAAGCCTGTTGTTTCCCCACTGAAGTCCTGTGGTACTTTCAGGGAAGGTATGGTTGGTCCCACATCAGTTTCACACGTCTGCTGGGGTAGATTTCAGGATTCGAGCTTGTCCCGTTGATCTTGCTGCTCAACCCTTTGCTAGAAACCTGTCTGAATGACATATCTTTATTGTCTAGAAATCAGTTCGTTTACATCTTTAAAATTCGTTATTATCTTCGAAGTAATTTTAATTAGTATGTAACTGCCCTTACAGAAGACATTCGGCTGCCATCCCTACAATCCGGAAGTGGAGGCAGAAAGATCAGGAGTTCAAGGTTAACCTGAGCTAGACAGTGAGTTTGAAGCCAGCCTGAGCTACATGAGACTATCTCAAGTAGTCTTTTTTTCAAATGTGTTTTTATAATCACCTGGTCACTTTTTAAAAATCATGCTTAAATTTGATGAGGACAGCATTGGACAGGCAGACAAATTCTAGTGATGTTGAGACTTTTGATCATAGAACACAGCATTTCTTTGGGATGTCTTTGACATTCCTCGGTCCTGTATCACAGCCTTGTCTCATAGCTGTACTGTATGTGCTGTGTTAGGTACATTCCTCAGTGTTTAATGTTCTGATGCTATTATGGTATTCTTATAAATTCTGTTCCCAAATGTCTGTTGCCGATACACAGAAAACGTGATTCATTTAAAAATATTTATCTTGGATCATGTGACCTGATGATTTTCTACGTTTATGATTATTAGTTTGGGAGATTTTTCAAGAGATGAAAATCATTTGACTTTTTATCGCCCATTAACTATGTATTTGTTTCCTTTTCCAGTCTTATTGCTGGGCCCTGGGCCTCCCATACAGTCCTGCACCACAGAAGGGGTGGCAAACATCTGATCTCAAGCCTAGGGAAGAGCAGTCAGTGTTCACCGTCAAACATGAAGAATAGGGTTTTCTCAGATCTCTTTACAAACCAATTAATCCCTATTTTTGTTTGTTTGCTGCGAGTTTTAAACATGTCCAGATGTCAAATTACAGCTATTCTTCTCTCAATTAGTTACAATAATCTCTTTTCTCCATTGTTTCAATATTGTAAATGATAATAATTTTGAGTGCTGGACCTATTTTGCATCTCTGGGATCAGTGTGAGTGATTTTACGTCTTAGTAGGTTCTCTTTGCTAAAACAGGATTTTTGCCTGCATATGAGGGTCCTTGCTCTGCATCTCCTCCCTCCCTTCCTTCCTTCCTTTAAAAAAAATGCATTGTGAAGTATTTTATGTCATTTCCAAATATTTAGGGAGTTTTCAAAATATCCTTTTTGGGTGAATGGTTTCTGATTCTAGTTTATTGTCATCAGAGATCCTGCTCAGAACGGTGGCCATCTTTTGAAAATTGCTTCATCTTTTTGTGTCCCAGTACATGGTCTGTCTTAGTGGACGCGGCTTGTGGGAGTGGACGTGTGTGCTGCCAACATGGAGCTCCTCTGACGGTCACTTTAGCTCAGTTGACTGCAGCACTGCCCGGGGCTTACAGATCTAACGGTTTCCCCAATCACCTTCATTGTTGATGTGTAGCCAGCATGGGATGAGGCCAGTCGGAAGAGCTGCATATCAGGATATTGGAGACGGGAGGGGCATCGTCAACTATTGGGATTTGGGCCAGTTGTAGTGTACCTTTAATCTCAGCACTCAGGAGGCAGAGGCAGGCAGATCTCTGTGAGTTTGAGACCAGCCTGGTCTACAAGTCGAGTTCCAGGACAGCCAACAAACAAAACCCAAAACCTACTGGGATTTGGGTTGTTTTGTTATTGCTTCTTTTTCTTTCTGTTTTTGTTTTTGCTCTCTCTCTCTCTCTCTCTCTCTCTCTCTCTCTCTCCCTCTCTCTCTGTATGTGTGTAGGACTGAGGTTGATAATAGGCGTCTTCCTCAATTGCTCTCTACTCGGTGTCTTCATCTTCATACATGGTCTCTCACTGAACCCAGAACTCACTGGTTGTCTAGACTGGATCCTCCCGTCTCTGTCTCCCAGCACTGGAAGTCCACATGCCTCTTTTCTCCAGCACCTTTGTTGTTGACATAGGGTCTTTCTATGTAGTCTAGGCTGGTCTTGAACTGTTGAGCTTCCTGCCTTAGCCTCCTGAATGCTTCCATTACAGGCTGTCCCTCCTTGTCTTCTTCCTCTTCTTCCTCCTTCTCCTTCTCCTCCTTCACATCCTTGCCATTCTCTTCCTTCTCCTTTTCTCTTTCTTTAAATCAAGAGACATGACAGATGCTGTTCTGAAGGGCAGGGCATGGCGTCATCAGGTAGCAGACACCGAGTTAGCCGAGAAACTCAGAAGCCCCTGCTTTATCAGCCTGCTTGCTCAACGGAAAGCATTCTCTCAGAGCTCTTAGAGGCTGAGGAGCTGTAAGCAGAAGTTTCTTCCTTGGTCACTAGACCCATGTTGTTGAGCCTGCAGAGGAGACTGTTACAGGAACTTGCCGTCAGCCAGGGTACATGCTTCCACTGCAGAGGGCAGAAGGAAGTTCCGGTCACCAAGGACCATGAGCTCCAGGGAGTAAAATGACACCTGCCCATTCCCACAAGGGAAATTTACCTGGGCAAGGGCACTTGGAGGCTTTGAGATGGAATGGGCAAACAAGGTCACATCCTCACTAGATGTGGGTCAAGTCACTAGTAGGTCAGTACCCATGTGTACTCATAAAATACTAAGTGCATGGTTCATGAACCTGGGAAGTCTGAGCCTCCTGCCTTCTAGGGAGCCTTTACTGTGCTTCACAGTCTATGGTGTTCATAGCTGCATCAGGAGACATGATACTGCAAGGGCCCAGCATCTCCTTAGGGCAATGATGAGGATTCTAGGCATGGAACAGAAGACTGCTGTCACACAGGGTGGAGAGTTCTCCCCTGCACAGCTCATGAGGATGTGGGGAGCATCTATCAATAGAAAAACCACACGTGGAGACCTGTGAGCTTAAGCTGTATTCTCTTAATGCACTTATGCTAGTGAGTATCAAGCGGAGGCTCAGAGAGAGTAACCGAGCTGCCCCATATCCCACAGACACGCTTGAACTGGGATCTGAACCCCAGAGTATCTCTGCTGTCAAGTTCATTCCCTCTCTGCTTTCTCTGTATGCCTTGCTCTCTTTTCCAGTGAGGCAAGACCACATGTCCTGGTCCTGTTTGGCCAAGACACCCATACCCCAAGGGCAAATCCAAGGTGAGAAAAACATGCTGCAAGGTCATGGGGCAAAAGATTACAAGGTGAGAAGGAAGAGGCTGCCTTCCTCTCTCGTTCTCTTTGGACGTCTTTGATCATCCAACTGAGGACAGTTTCCGTGCATGCCATGACAACTGGTCACCCCTGGGTTCTCTGTCACAGTCTTATTTGCTTCCTTAGACTAGATCTGTTTGCATGTGGAATCTCAGTGTCCAGCTCAGGGATTGGTACACAGTAGGCAAATGCTTGTGCTATGAATGGCTATGTCATGGCTGTGGAGAAAGATAGACTGGGGTGAGATCTGTGGCTAGTGCCCTTTTTTGAGTTGCTACAATATAAAGAACAGTCCCAATGCTAAACTTCATCCTCGTTTGCTTTCTGTTGTAGTGATAGAGACCGTGACTGACAGCATCCTGGGGAGGAGTGGGCTCACTGGGTTTAGAGGTCCCAGTCCACATTCAATCATCAAAAGAAGTCAGGACAGGAACTCAAGCAAGAGCAGAGGCAGGAACCACAGAGGAGAGCTACCCACTGCCTGGCTCAGCTTGCTTTCTTAGACCACCTGCCCAGGGGTGGTCCCACCCTACAGGGTTCTAGGCTCTCCCACATCAATCATAAATCAAGAAAATGCCTCCACAGACTGGCTTGCAGGCCAATCTGATGGAGGCAAGATCTCAGGTTCCTTTTCCTCAGCTGACACTAATTTGTGTCAAGTTGACAAAACAAAAACAAAAACAAAAACAAAAACAAAACAAAACAAAAAACCAAAAAACAACAACCCAACCCAAAAAAACAAAAACAAAAAAACCCCACAAAAAAACAAAAAAACCCACTCCTCCCCCCAAACAACCGGTCACACACAAATAAAACACTCCAAATTAACGAGCATGGCACAGCACCCCCAGGGTACCCTTACTATTAGAATGAGGTTCACAAGGCTGGCTGAGAACCGGCTAACCTAGTGGCCACAGCTGAGTAGTCACGCTGTCCTGCTAGTGAGACTGGGCCACCCTGACCTGCCCTTCTCTACTGAAATAAACTTCCAGATGGCCCCCCAGAGAAATGGATACTAAGTCTCAGGACACGTAGCCCAGCCTGTGGGGTTGGAGACCTTGGAATCGAGGAACTGAGGCTGGAGGGTGGAGCTGGCAGAGCAGGCCACACCCCCACTTGTCTTCCCGTTTTTTTTCCCCTACTTGCTTAGTGCTCTTGAGACTTCCAATTCACTCTGTGTAGGAATACCTCAAAACCTGCTCACTGGCTACAGGGGGAACTGCTGAGTAATGGCGACTGCCTTTATTTTTGCCAAATACTAATGTCCACGAGAGGAATAATAATAGCACCTACTGTGTACTGGAATGCAACAGTGCATGAGGAATTTGGCATAGGTTGGCTTGTAATTCTCATGACAACGTGAGGCTTGATAAATTGCCACTGCAGCTGAGGAGCCATCACTCAGGAGGGCCGTGCCTAGGTTACACCACTAGGAGGTGGTCGAGTAACATTTGAATGACTTTCTTACCTCCAGAGTCCACTGGCAGCCAAGGGCCAGCCACACCTCTGGGTTCCTGTCTTCTATGTCTATTCCAGGGTCTTTTGTCATACCTCCTCATCCCCTGTGAGGGCCCCAGTTCATTGGGTCAAAGAAGCAGGTGGCCTGTGGGGGTCTAGACTGAGAGGAAACCTGACTTCAGGAGAACTAGGCAAAAACCACATGGGAGGACTCAGTGCCCCCCACCCAGGCCTCTGTCTCCTTGGAAACTGGCACCCTGCAGCCCCCTCCAGGCCTCTGAGAGCCTTCAAGGCTGTGAGCCAAGTCCTTGGCAGATGGCTGACAGGATGCTGATTGGAAGCAGATGTGTGGGCGTGTCTGGCTGTGGGCCCAGAGGAGCTCCACATCTGGAGCCCTGGGGCTTGGAGTGGGGGATGCTCAGATGATGGTGAGAGGGACTCAGAATGGGTGGGACTCAGACACGCTCCCTCACTCAGACCACAGTGTTTTAGTGCACTTGGCCTCAGAAAGAAATAGCTTCAGTTTTCTCTTGTGTACTCTGAAACTGGTTCTAAGCCAACAGTGGTTAAAGATCAACATCCGGCCTCTTCTACATTTTTCACATGGGGAAACTGAGGCCCAGGGAGGAGCTAGGATAAGGACATGCTATGGCAGGTGGGGTGACTGGAAGCATTCAACTTGCTATGGCTGCAGCCATCTTGGTGATACTCACCATTTTCCCTGCCAGCTGACCCTGGACCTCATCTGAAGCTCAAGGGTTCAGGAAAGGTTGCCATGACAGGCAGGTGAACGGGTGGATGCCCGGGCTGTTTCTCAGCTGAGGTTAACTTGTTCATGGCTTTAGTTTTAGAGAGTTCTGAGGGACATCCCACTTGGCTGCTGTTCATTTCTGTTCAGCCTCTTCTAGAAACTTCTTTGTTCCACTAGTGTGTCCCCACGATCCTTCAGTCTTGCTGTTGCCTAAGACACTTAAGACACTTTTCTGAGTGCTGGGCAGACTGCATGCCATGTATTCATGGATCAGCCTTTCTTGTTCTCTCTCTCTCTCTCTCTCTCTCTCTTTCTCTCTCTCTCTCTCTCTCTCTCTGTGTGTGTGTGTCTGGGCGCACATGTGTGTGCACACACATGTATATACTTGCATATAGAGGTCAGAGGTCAGCAATGAGTGTCTTCTTCAATCTCTCTTCACATTACTTTTTGAGACAGAGTCCCTGGAAGGATCTGGAGTTCACTGATTGGCTAGACTGGCTGCCCAGCAAGCCCAGGAATCCTCTTGTCTCTCCCCCACCCCCATACTGGGATTCTAAGTTTGCACCTCTGGCTTTTATGTGGGAGTTGAGTGTCAAGCTGAGGTCCTCCTGTTTGCCTCTGTGCACTTTACTGAGTTGTCTCCTCTCTCCTCTGCATGTCTCCTCCACTGCCTAGTTCATGACATGTGAAGCCAGCCCTCCAGACAGGAAGAATAATACTCTCTTTGGGTAAAGGGAATGAACAACTCAGAGAGAGGTGAGCTCTTAAGGATGCACAGAATCCGTGCAGCCATGCTGCAGAGTTTCTCTATTCTTAGTTCAGTGCTCAGCTCCTCCTTGGGAGATCCACTGTTCCCTGCCACATGGGAATTGTGGGCATGGCCTTCAACCCTGGGTCCTCTGCCACGCCTCTTGGGAGAGCTGGAGAGAGAGGCAAGGGCTAAAACTGTGCAGTTTGCCTCTGTTTCCTCTTAAAAGAGTTATTGAGGCTTAATGTCATCTTTCATACCTCACCAGTCAGAGATCCGGAGATGACAGTCTGTCAACCTCGTCTGGATGCCTCCTGGAGGGGACACTCATCACCTCATCAGCACGACCTGCCCCAGTCAGTGCCCACACTGAGAACACACTTCCATCCAGGTAGGGCTCTGACTCCTTGTCAATGTCTCTCCACATCTCAGGATGTGCCAGGTTACTCCTCAGCTTCAGGAGTTGAGTGAACCCTAGAAGTATCCCCTCAACCTGGTCCCTGAGTCCAAAGTCCAAGAATTCTGCCTTCAGAGACTGAGAAGGACCTGCAGCAGGCAGCCCCTCCTCTTGGACTCTGCCCAAGTCACACAGGCTCCTGGTGCCTGTGACCTCCACGGTTCTAGATCGTCCTATCGGATAATGTCTCTCTTCTCACTGGGAAAGGGAAGAAACTTCTGGTTCAGACTAGAAGTCAGCAACCAAAACAAGTAAACTTTTTTCCATAACTGAGTATGTATCTCAGATGAGTCTTTTGTGTTTCTGGGGCTCAGTTTTGTCATCTTCAGAATGGGTGAGAATCCCTGCTTAGTGTCTGTGGGCTGGTATAAAATTCAATGGGCAGCTCTGGAAGTGAACACCACTCAGATAAGTGCAGGAGACAAAGGTAAAGCTAGCTTAGCAATAGCATCTCAGTCAGGAGAGGCCCTGGGAGAACCGAGGCCCCCAGAATCCTATGCACAGCATTTATTCTCCACACTTCAAGCCTCAGGCCAGGACTCTGTCTTCTCCAGAAGACTTCAGGCAGATGTGCCCATAATCTTAAGTTGCCTGTGTCTGAAACATCACAGACCACAGTGTCCTGAGACTATTTCAGGGAGGGATGAGGGTTTTGGAACAATAGGGCAGTGTGGTGGTGAGTTTTATTTGTCAATTGGACGTGATCTAGAATCACCTGGGAAGGGAGTCTCAATGAGAGGTTGTCTAGATCATAGAATGGCCTGTAGACGTGTCTGTGGGGGATTGTCTTCATTGCTAACTGAGGTGGGAAGACCCAGCCCACTGTGGGTGGAACCATTCCCTAGGTGGGGGATCTTGTACTATCTAAGTGTAGAGCATGTAGAGAGTGAGCACAGGCATGTGCGCACTGATTCCCAGTCTGTTCTTGGCTGTGACGTCACTGGCTTCTTTAAGTCTTTGCTGACTTCTCCACAGTGGTGAACTATAACCTGGAACCCTGAGCCAAAGCAAACCCTTTGCCCCCACATGCTGTTTTTGACAGGATGTTTTATCACAGCAGCGGAAATAAGACACAGCTACTCAAAAATTACTTTTAAAATCTACTATAAGACAGAAAGACAAACTGTTGTAGATTTTGAATAAAAAAAAAAAAACCATGGCTCTAGAGACTTCCAGTTAGTGACCAGGTCTACTCTCCTCCATCTATGTCTCTGGTCCCTTTTTGCTCTAGCTCAGGCCATCTTCCTGTTGGCTGCATTCTCACGTGTTGCTCAGGGTCTGAGGACAATTGTGTGGCCCTGTGGTGGACAACCCAACCCAACCTAACCAACCAAACTTCAGGTGAAGCCCAGGTCTTCTGCATCAAACCATGTCCTTCTCATTGATCCCACACTACCTATTCAGAAAGCCAGGCCAAGCTCATTGTACTGCCCCAGACATGGCCAGGGCCGGTGTCAGTATCATGGTCCTCACCTTCTCACACAGGCTAGTGTCAGAATCTACTTTTCTGAAGAACCTGGAGCTTCATTCTCAGGCAGCAAAGCTCACACTCAGTAGGGGAAAGGAGTTTTTAAGTAAGCCCTGAGCAGGCAGCCATAGATACACAGCCCCTGGGGCCCTAGTTGCTTAGTTGCTTGAGTCTTTATCAATCTCCCAGATAGATTCTGAAACTAGACTTGGGTCCCACAGGCCATGAGTGATGGGTCAGGGTTGGCACCCTCCTCTTTTACTTGTGACCACCATGATTTGGAAGTCAGTGGGCAACCTAAGACAATAACAGCAGACCTCTCCCTGCCCTGCCTGGTGAATTCTAACATTAACTTTTATAGCTTGCTACATTCAGGAAGAATCCTGTCTGCAAGGACTACAGGGAGGCCAGTGTTGATGAACAAGATATTCACTAACTTGAAAATAACCCCAAGGATTTCTCACTTACTACAAGGCAACGTACCCTGGGCCTGGGGAGTCTGGACAGTCAGTGTCTTCCCATGCCTCAGCCTGGGCCTTGTTGCTCAAAGACCAGGCTGATCACCTATGCTGCCCGTCTTAGATAGGGTTTTACTGCTGTGATCAGACACCATGACCAAGGCAACTCTTATAAAGATAGCATTTAATTGGGGCTGGCTTACAGGTTCAGAGGTTCAGTCCATTATTATCAAGGTGGGAACATGGCAACATCCAGGCAGGCATGATGCAGGAGGAGCTGAGAGTTCTACATCTTCATCTGAAGGCTGCTAGCAGAATGCTGACTTCCAGGCAGCTAGGATGAGAGTCTTACAACCCACCCCCACAGTAACACACCTACTCCAACAAGATCATACCTTCTAATAGTCCCACTCCCTGAGCACACTGCTCTTGCTAGACATGTGGGCTTGACGGTGACCTGGGAGCCTGTCCCATGGGAGCCTGTCCCATGGGGTGTTCTGCAGGCTGCTTGCATGGATTCTTCAAGAGATTTGATTCCCCCAGGAATAGAGCTGAGGAGATACAACACAAAGGATGCCTGATCAGACCCTATGCTGGGGGAAAGTGGGCAGATACTAGGTCCATGAGGTGGCAGGTGGGGGGAACATGAACATGGGTCTGTGGACCAACACTGCCAGAAGGATGCTGGGTCTCTTAATCATGTGAGGTTGAGCAGGAGAATCTCCCTGTTCCTGGGATACGTGAGCTTGAGGGTCTGGGTTGAGAATTCAGCCCGTCACGGTGTAGAAGACCTGTCACACTGCATCCACAGGCGGGGAGAGTGATGACAGCTGGTGCTTGTCTTGCTTGCTTCTTTTTATCTAGTTCATCACCCAAGCCCAAGGGATGGTGCTGCCGACGTTTAGGACGTCGTCCCAAGTCACTTAACCTGAGATGATCTGGCATAGTCCTGCTCAGGGGCTAACCTAATTTATGTAACTCCTCGTGGATGGTTCTGGGTTCTGGAGACTTGTCTCTTGGGTGTTTAGATTCTGTCAAGTTGTCAACCAACGTTTACTCTATGGCAAAAAAAAAAAAAAAAAAAAAAAAAAGTTTTTGTCAGCTTCCTCCCCAGCCCCAAGTCTTGGTTATTGTGATATCCCCTCCCTACCCCACGCCTGCCCCAGAACTTCGGCCCTCACACCCTGCCCATGCCTTGGCTTACTGTCTCTGCCTAGGCTTTTCTCTGTGTCAGACAGTAGCTAATCTCTTTCATCAAATTTTGCTATCCAGAAAACAGCTTTGCAGGCTAGATAATGGGGCGACATCTCATTAACATTTAGGTAATGTGCTGACTCAGCCAAGTTGCTTAGACCGTTTTATGCCTCAGTTTCCTTGTCTGTAAAGTAGGGAGAACCGTCTTGAGGATTAAATGTAACTGAGGAGATCTGGGCAGAAAGTAAGTGTTCAATAAACGCTGACTGCGTGTCTTGCTCCAGGCTTACTCATTTTGGGACACTCAGTGGCACAAGAGCCAGGCCCAACTGTAGCTTCTGAGGTATCCCTGAGAGGGCAGGCCATGGTGGCCATCACTGCTGCCTCCTTCTCCCAGGTCTCCTCTGATGCATGAATGATCATGCCAAGTAACTGCCAAGGACTTGGGCATGGCATGGCCACTCACCTTGCTGTGCTGCCAGGTATGGGTGTATAACTTTAGGGGCTTAGTGCTTCATGGCCCCCCCCCACACAGGGTAGTATGCAGGTTCTACCCAAGCCATTAACAATCTTGTAGACATAGGGAGCTAGCGTGTTTCCTGTGTTCACATAGGTAAAGCAGGGTTGCCCTATTCCAGAGAGCAGCCTCCTTGGAATGTTTGTTTACAAGAGGGTTAGTACTTTGTAAGTGTCTCTGGCCTGCAGCCAATGGATGCCCTTCCTTGTTCAGGAGCCTCAAAGGCTCCTGAAACGCCATCTCTTTTCTCCAAAGAGAGAGTCTTGTCAACCTCATCTGTTCCAGGATACTCAGCCATTGTCTTCGTCCAGACATTAAAATGAAACCATCTTATTGGATCTTACACTGGGGATGTTTGATTCAGCTTTATCATAGCCAACATTCCTCTGCCTCTGGCCCCAGCTGCTGGGGACATCTGAAAAGCAGCTTGTTGAAGAAGAAGCCAGGAATGAAGGACAGAGCCTGGGTAGGAGCCAGAAAGCTGAGACTGCAGCCCTTGCATTGCTTCTTGTGTGCTCTTGGGATGAGAGTTAACAGCTCTGCATTCCTCTGCTTCGGGGCTTTTTATAAACTGGGCTCTGTCCACGTCTACCTCTCCACCTGGTGACTCTTGTTCAGCCATGACACCTCAGTCTAGACACAGAATCATCATGTTCAATGCACTTACTTATGAACACTGTGAGAAAATTTGAGTGGCTTGGTGAAAAAACAGAAAACAAAACAAAACAACAACATCCAACAAAAAAATGAGTGGATGGCCTGGGTAAATGTGCCCTGGACAGACTCCAGCTCCCTGGTTCTGGCAGAGACTGGTTTTTAAAGGTGTCCAGCCCACTGCTTTCAAGAGCTGCAGACATCCCCTCTCTTCTGAGGGGTTTGAGTCCTTGCTAGGGTTAAGCTGTTCTGATTTGGCCCTGTGCTGCCCTCTAGTGTCCAGTTCTGAAATAACATGATCCAATCATAAAGGATGGTCCCAGTTTTGACAAATAAGGTTTAAATTTGCTAATTTACCTTGGAGAATAATTAGCAAGTACCATGATTTGGTAGCATTCTGCAAGGTTCTAGACATTTCTTAGTAAAGAGGACCCATGGAGCTAACATCCAGGCTGTTCTGAGGGAAAAGAAAACAATGGCCAGCAAGTTAACAGGTAGATTGTGTGTGCACGCGCACACACACACACACACACACACACACACACACAAAATTACAGGATGCTAGGACAACACCAGGTGGTGCTTTGGTGGGTCAGTTATTAACTTGCCTCTCTGTGGTCATAGATATGTGGCCAATCTTGGACCCAGTGATGACAAACATGGCTAATGACTCCATTAGACCTAACTCAGAGGCAGGCACTCTTTCTTATCCTCAAGACAACATCACTGTTCCACAGTTCTCAGAATGAGCTCACTCAGCAGCAAGGCCTGTCTTTGGAGCACTGTAAGTTTGGACTCACACAGTTTGTAAGCATAGCACCCACAAACCCTCTCACTTCCAACTCAACGGGACAGCTTAGAATAGACATTTGTGCTGTTTCTTTTCCCATTGCTGTGAGGGAACACTCTGATGAAAGCAACCCCAAGGAGGAAGGGTTAATTCTGGATCACAGCTCGAGGGTAGAGTCAAGGGAGCAAGAGCTTGAAGCTGCTGGACAAATCCCATCCAGGGTGAGGAACAGAGAGCAGGCCCCCTTTCTCTGTATATACTCCATGGTCCCGGTCTGGGAATGGCCCCACCCACAGCAGATGGATCTTCCCATATCAGCAGCACACAGAGAGGCCATCTTCCAGGTCATTCTAGATTCTACCAAGTTGACAGCCTCAACTCACCGTCATACCATTCTGGTCGGTCTCCTTTTTCTAAACTATCCTAGAGGCTTGAGTTAGGGGGAACGAGGGGGAAGGTGTTGTGAAAGGCGCCTGCCCTCAGAGACCCTGAAGGGCTCGCTGTGGGAACATCAGCCTTGAGGGACTGTGAGAGGGAAGTTTTCGGAGAAGGGGAGGTCGAAGTGGGTACAGAAGGGTGAGTAGGACTCAGGTGCAGCTTGGTGCCTCTCTAACTCTGAGTCTCCCAGTTGTGCCCCTCCCCCCACTCTCTCCACTCCTTGATTCGGCTTGACAGTTGTAGCACAGCTCTCAGGGGTACCTCTGCCTCCATCTGCTTCCAGCCTTCACCTTCCTCCTACTCCTGCTCACAGGTCACCAGAAGTCCCCTATCACTGTACAAAGCAGGCAGCAAACTCAGTCCTCTGTGCACCAGGCTTTTCCTCTGCCCATGCCCTTGGGTGTGGCTTGGGATACGTCAGAACTCAGTGCTTAAGATCAAGGTCTTATGGGCATGGCAGGGACAGGCTGAGCAGCTGCTAGACCAGATCTTACTCATTCTTGAGTGACAGCTCCTGAGACAGATCTCAAGAAGGCAGAGTGGCAGGGCAGAGACAGCAGTGTACATACATAGCTCTATATGTACTTATGGTACCCATGTGCACACACACCTATAAACACATGCAAGGACACACAAACACTCATTTGCATAACATCCTTCTGTGTACACACTAGAAGACATGCATGAAGTGTACCCGAGCAAATGATATCCATATACATACATTGGTGACACATACACACATATGCATATAAGTATACTTATTTTTGAGTCATGCATGTTCATATAGCATAAGCTGACTTCAAGCTTGGTATGTAGTCGAGGATAACCATGAGCTTCTAGCTCTTCTGCTTCCACCTCCTGGGTGCTGAGATTAAGGCATGCACCACCACACTTAGTTTGTGTAGCTCTGAGGGTAGAACCCAGTGCCTCATGCATGTTAGGCAAGCACTCTACAAACTGAGTTGTAGTCTCAGCCTGCGTATATATGTACTTCTGACACATGACTCCCAGCCTCTCTACTTGCTGGGTGATGACCTAACTGCTCAGAGCCTGGTGCAGAGATTGGCTGGGCTGTGGCTATGGACAACCAGGCCTTCCCAGAATGCCTATGAAGGTAGGGCTGTATAGGGGACGCCACTGGGCCTCTGCTGACACCTTGTGGAGATGTTCCAGAAGGCACTAGTCTGCAACAGTAGATGGTACTTGCTCTCAGTTTCTGTCATAGGGCTCCTGGGAACATTAAGTGTCCTTGAATCTGCACAGTTCTGAGACAGGTCACATGGGGGTTTTGTCAAGTGCCATGGGTGTTTACGGGGCCAGGAGCAAGGTTCATACTTCTACCACCTACAAACCCTTTCTCTTCCTATCAGAGACAACAGGCCTCTGCTTCATTCTCTGTTGCCCAGTGAGCTCCTTGTGGAAGAAGCCTGGCTGCTCATCTGGGTGTCTAAAAGAGGGAGGCAGAGCAAAGGGGGATCCTTGCCCAGGAAACCCTTCCATCTGAGAACCTTGTATACCGAGGAGGGGACATTTGCAGGATTAACTGGCACCAAGGGCATAGAGGACTCAGTGGACAGGTGGAGATGTGCCTTAGGTTATGTGTGTGACAACAACCGAGGATACTGCCAACTGGATGATCTTGCCAGGCCTGAAGGGAACGGCCTCCTAGGAGGGAGGGGGAGAAAAATGATAGGCACTTCTCCGGCTTCATTCAATGTGAAAGAGAGGCGTATTTTCCATAATGAGATATGGACCAACCCACCTGGAGCCCAAGATTCTATCAGCGGGGTGTACTGGCTAATCTTGAGTGTCACCTTTATTGGTTAAGCGATGGATGCCCAGAAGCACATAGAAAAATATAACCCTGGGGGAATCTAAGGACAGTGCTGGGGTTTCTCAGGGCATTTCCAAAGATAATTAGCTCATGAAGACTCTGACCAGATCAATGAATCAGCCCACTCATGGCTTCATTATAGGAGAGCATTACTGGGCTAAGGGAAGAGCAGTCATCATGGGTGGCATCCTTGGGGCTGTCTCTTGCCTTGGTCCTTTCCTGCATTCCCTCTTCTTTGCTTCCTGGCAACCATGATGTGAGTTGCTCTGTCTTCCCACACCTTCCCTGCTGTGAGGTTCTGAACCCTCTGAAACACCATGAGCACAAACAAACAATTCCTCCTTTAGTTACCTTTTGTCAGAACTTGGTCACAGAGCCAAGAAAAGTAACCAGCACAGGGCAGCTCTCAGCGTTAAACACCCAACGTTACATTTGTTACAGAAAAATGTAACATTGACATCAGTTGAAATCTTGAGTCAGGAAAGGTTCAAGGCTTTCCTGCTGGATTGTATCTCCTCCCCCAGCCCAACCCAAACACTGTGCCCCTGATTTCCCCTTTCTAGTTTCAACCTGTCACTTTCTGGTGGCTCCCCGCCTCCTGTGCTCTGCAGAGAGATGTCTGTGAGGACCTGGGGTGGGTATCCTTGAGATCTTTGCCTACTTCTATGCAGTCCCCTTCCTAGGTGGTACTGCTACTGCCTTCTTGACATTGAAGCTTTGCTTTCCTGGCCAAGGCCTATTATGAATCTACCCAGGGCTGATGGCTACTTACTCCCCCAGCCCCGTGACTGGAGGCTGAGTGAATGTCTACGGATGCTAGTCGAAGCCCGCTGCTTATTGAGTTGTTTGCACTCTGTTCTGGGATTCCTCCATGGCCAGATACTCAGAGTTCTGAGCATAGTGAACTGTGTGACTTTGTGTAACTCTGGGCAGATTGACAATAACCAGGATGCTATAGTTGGCACAGGCCCTGGGTGGGGGGCAGAGGGTTGCAGTATCTTCCCACATTTTCTGTTCCAGGTAGTCTTTGTAAAAGGAACCGATAAAGTCCAAACTGAAAGTCCAACTCTCCTCTCACCAGACTCTCCTCTCCCTATTGAGTCATGCCCTCTCCTCCAGTCCGAGTTTCTGAACTGCTCTTGAACTTTATGTGGCTTGCCCCAGCAGTCACTACTGACATCTGTGCCTTTGCCTTTTGGTTTTTCCTTCCTCACCTGGAAGAGACTAGGGTGGGTATCCTTGATATACAGGACTTAGGTGCACAGCTTCTTCCAACCCTCTTTGATGTCCTCTAGCTGAGTAAAAGTCCCCATCTTTTGCCATGCTAATTTAGCCATTCATTTGCTACATGTCTCATGAACCCCCCTTCCTTTAAGGCCTGGGTGTCTTTTCAACAGTCATTTGGGATAGGGTGACTTCATCGCTCAGCAGGAGGCACACAGTCCATGCCTGAGGATCAGCCTGCATCCATTGTCATTGACACTAAGTCTCAGTGTTCTGGTGATACAGGGTGATGCATGTGGCAATCTGTGGGAAACTCAGACCTGACAGTGAGAGAATGGGCTTAGAACTTCAAGAAAAAGGCTCGGGGAGCATCCTAGGCAGTGTTTGTCTAGCTCGCATGGAATCCTGGGTTTGAGTCCCTTATGAGGCATAAAACCTGCAGGATGACACATTTGCCTATAATCCCAGCACTTGAGGGGTGGAGGCAGGAGATCAGAAATTCAAGGTCATCGTTGACTTCATAGTGAGTTTGAGGCCAGCCCAGATAGAATACCTGTCGTTCTCTGTAGAACCCATACTTCTGAAGGCAGATACCCGGACCTCTGCCCACGGGAACTGATGTAAAAGTAACCACTCCCTCTGATCCCCAAAAGGTACCTGGTCAGGGAGGATGCAGATGAGGGATGGAGGAGAACTGAAGGGAATGAGCAGTGCCAACTTTAAAAAAAAAACCAAAAACCTAAAACTGTTCTGAGCCAGCCTCCTCTGGCGGCCCCCAAGTTGATGTGGAAGCCACCACATGTGTGTATTTGTGGAGTCGTAAGTAGGTCAGATATTTCTGTCGCTAATTATTACTTGTGGAAAAGATATGTCAGGAGTTTGCCGCAGGGGAGAGTATTGGAGCAGCATCGATCGTCAGAACCCCAGGCCCCCTTTCTCCTCACAGGCCTCGTGCAGAGTAAAGAAAGAGCCAGGGGATGTCCCAAATCTACGTCCTAAAGCATGTGGGGAGGCAGTTTGGAAAAGTCTAGAAGGAAATAGAAAAATGTCCTAGCCCTACAGAGCTCTGCACCTTGTCTGCCTCAGCTTCTCACAGGTTTCTGTCTTCAGTTTGTGTGTAAATATTCTGGCTTGTGAGCTTCTCTGTGGAGGACAATCTTTTGGGGACTAGTAGTTTCCTGGTGACGTAGAAATAGGGGCCATTTCTTATGGAAAGTAAACACCCACCAAGAATTAGCTGAGAAGCAAGAGAGACATTTCTGGCATTAATATTGGCAGCTAGTGAGATGCTCAGGGGACACAGATGCTTGCTGCCAAGGCTGCTAACCTGAGATTGATTTCTTTGACCCATATGGTGGAAGGAGAGGTCCAGGGCTTGAAACTTGTCCTCTTACCTCTACAAACTCACTATGGTGTGTGAACACCTACTGTTCCAGCGTCCACACCTATACACATATGCAAAACAAATTCATAGAATGTAAAGTAGATCAGGTGGGGAATTCTGCTGTTTGATGGGTTAGACTCACTCAATGCTTAAATATTCACTGAGTACTAAAAGTGTGTTGGATTTTGTGCCAAGCAGATTGGACAGACGAACCCACAATACTTGGCTCATCATGCCCTCCCTTTTTCCTTCCCTCCCTTCCTCCCCTTTAAAATTTTTATTATTTATTTATTTATTTATTTATTTATTTTCCAGAGAGAGGGTCTCCCTATGCTGCTGGGGTGAGTTTGAATTTGAATCCACCTTTCCTCAGTCTCCTCTGTGCTGGGATTTTAAGCACACTCTGCTGAGAGGTTGGCAATTATTCTTTAAATGTCCTTGTTGGTGCAGTTCAGAAGGCAAGATTCTTGGCCCCAAGTTATACAGATAGTAGCAGACTTAAGATGAGACCCTCCTGGGTCTGGGGGTATAGCTCAGTTGGTAGAGTGCTTAGTAGGCATGAGGCCCCTGGGCTTGATCCCCAGTACCTTGTAAACCTGGCTGGTGGTACTCTTCTGTTATCCCAGAACTTGATGGTAGAGACAGGAGGATAAGAAGCTCAAGGTTATCCTTGGTTATATAGCAAGTTCAAGGTCAACCAGAATGAAGCCCTGTCTCAGAAAGCAAACAGAATCCGGGCCAGCCTCCAAGTCAGCCAGCTTTATGACCACAAGCCAGCCCCCACAGCTGTACTGAGTGAGCAGCTAAGAAACAAATATCTCCCCTCCCCTCCTAGGACAAGGCCCCCCTCTAATTAGTTTCCTTGTACAGACTCTGAGACTTGTCAATGCTTTATGCAAAGTTATGCAGAATATGTAAATCAGCAGAGGCTGGACTCATCTTGTCACCAGTGGGGCCACACTGATCTGAAGAGTAGAGCTTCTGGGCCATCCGGGCAGTGGTGTGTGTGTGTGTGTGTGTGTGTGTGTGTGTGTGTGTGTGTGTATCGAGGTTCCTATCCACAGTGTCACTTGCTTGAAAGTCCCCTTCGAGAACTGTGCCCAGAGCTGGAATGCAAAGCAAAGGCTCCTGGGAAATGCAGAGGGCTGACTCAATCTATTTGTTTGGAAGCTCTTAGTTTTGATTATCAGGAAAATAAACCTTAGCTTTTTTCCCTCAAAGGGAAAGTAGGTGAGCTGGTCTCACGAGCTTTATGTTCCTGCAATAACCGTGGTGTTCAGATTCCTACATGGAGACTTCTGCAAAGTCACTACTCTGCTTGTTTCTCCGCTGCTTCTTCTGTGGGTTTGCTTGTTGTTGACTGAGCTCACGAATGTTGCTGAGGCTGTCTTTGAGCTCATAAGCACAGGCAGCCTAGCCAATGTCCCTGTAGCTGGGACTTCATCTGCATGCACTGCACTGGACTGACTTTTTCAGCGACCTCTGACCTCACCCATCTCCTGCGTTCATGGTCATACCCCCAACATTCCATGTTGGTTCTTCAGAGACTCATCTGGCCTTCTAGAACCTGCTGTGCCCTCCCTGCCTTCCATGACTTGTACCTGCTACTCCTATAGCAGGAATGCCTATCCCTCCCTTTCCCCCATCTGACCTCTCTTCTTCTCTGGCCCCTTATCTTTCTGGGTCAGATCAATATTTACCTGCTCTCACCACACACTCTTACCACCCACTCTTCCCACCCCTTCCCACCCCCAACTCCCACCCCCACCCCTTACTCCTACTCTGGCAACCCAGCCCAGCCCAGTTAAAGAGTCCTTCATCCTGGACCTTGCTAACCCCGCCTACCAGCTGGCTACTTACTTGCCTTGGGCAGGAAGAATGAGGATATTCCCCCAGAGACTGAGACTTGTCTTCTCTAAAGTCTGTGGCCCAGGACCCTCGTGGCTCAGCTGTCCCTAATTAACAGTGAAGAATGGACCAGTGAGAATGGGTGTCCACCCTCTTCCAGAACTGCCCCCCCCAAAGCAGCTGAGTCCCCCACCCCGTTTGTGACTTTAGACTAAAAATAGGTACAAGGACACCACGCTCCTCACCCTCCCTAATATACATTTTAATTTTTAATAACTTGAGAAATCAGTGACTATACCTATGGGAAAATGATGAGGAGCCAGCCACATAAATTAATGGAAAGTGTGTGTTCACAGTATCTAACTGTATTAAGTGTGAATAATAATTAATTATAGATTCTGCATGCCGCCATGGCCTAGAGAATTCTCGAAGCCGATGGGAAAGAATTTAAAAAGTCATCCATCACCCCTGTGCTCCACCCCAGGCCATAACATAACAAGCAATAGCCAAAGAATTTTCCATAATTTATGAAAACCAGTATCTTGCAGGAAAAAGAACCTGTATTAGGAGCACAACTGCTTGGAAAAAGGAGCTATAGCTGAAGTGTGGCTTAAACTATTTTAATTATCTGCTCACATTCCGTATTTCTCTTGACATGTCCATCTGTCTGTCCATCCACCCATCTGTTCATCCATCCATCCATCTATCCATCCATCCATCCATCCATTCATTCAATCACTCCCCACATACTCTGGTGGGACAGTGAACACATGGGAGCAGGAACTTTAAGTACAATTATTTGGATTCAAATAAAAGTTTATCCACCTTGTGGCTGTGTGGTATTAGGTAACGTTGTTTAACCTTTCTGCTGGTGATAGTCATAGTGCCTGTCTGGTAGGTTTTATATGGAGGGTGAATACAGCTCCCTTGGAGTGCTTACCGTGGCCTTTAAACACTCAATAGATGCCACCCTTAGCTGCGGCTGAGAGTTGTGTGGATGTTACTTAAGGCAGACCAAGTTTCTGTCCTTGAAAGAGCTGCTGATTAGTACTCGCCAGACAGCAAAGAAGCAAGCATAGTTAATGTCACAAACTGCCTGTGCCATTTATGCAGGAGACTACAGCACTGTCCCAGGGAATAGGCCCAGCTTCAGGCTAGACCTCAAGGTCCACAGGAGCTAGTTAGGTGACAAGTTTTCAGATCCTGGCTCAGTGCTACACATTCTATTAGGACACCTTTTCCGTGGTGTGTGTGTATGTGCGCACGCTCGCGCACATGAATGTGCAGGCCAGAGGTCAACATTAGGGGTGTTCCTTAGAGGCTATTAGAACTGTTTTTGGAGACAGGGCTTCTCAGTGGGACATGATTAGCCCAGGCTAGCTGTCCAGTGAGCTTCAGGACACAGCACTAGGAGCCTGAACAACCACTCCAGCTATTTTTTTAAACATAAATTCTAAGAATCAGACTGTACAAGCATGTTACCAATGCCTCCACAGGCTCTGCTTGGACTTTTTTTTTTTTTTTCTTGTTTTTTTCGAGACAGGGTTTCTCTGTGTAGTCCTGGCTGTCCTGGAACTCACTGTAGACCAGGCTGTCCTCGAACTCAGAAATCTGCCTGCCTCTGCCTCCCAAGTGCTGGGATTAAAGGCGTACGCCGGCTAAACTCCCCCCCCCCCCCCACCAGACTCCGCAAAGGAGCCCGACGGGATCCAAACCGGCACGGGAAAGATGAAAGACGGCGACCGACCTCTAGAGGCGGACGCCCAAGCCGCTGTGCCACAGCACGCTCCTGCTTGGACTTTTTAAAGGAAGGACCCATCACACCACGTGTTAAGACACCCCACAGAGCCCTCATACTAAAACTGTGATGGAGACACAGAAAGAAACTGGAGAGGAACCTCTGAAGGAAGCCCATGGAGACTCTGGAACTGGGCAGGTGAGCCACAGGCAAGAGTGGAGGTCATGGCCCAGCCATGGGAGATTAAGAGAACCCAGTTCCTCCTCCCTCTCATCAGCCAGATTGACCTAGAACACAGCACTAGGACCCTATAGAGAATAGGGAAGCTGGGGAGATCTTCTGACTTTCAAGCAAAGGGTAGGGCTGGGAAGACAGAGAGCTGAGGGAATGCTCTTCAGAAGAGGAAAACAGAGAAAGCAGCTGAGCAGGCATGAAGCAGAAAATGGAGCAGAGAAGGGTTAGAGTTCACACTGCAAAGAACTCCTACACACCAACAGTGGCTCTCCATGCAAACTTATGGAGGAAGAAGTCTAAGAACCCAGAAGCACACGAGGAGATGTGCAGGTACATTAAAAATCCAGGGCGTGGGGCTGGGAAGGGCTCAGTGGATAAAATGTCTGCTACTTGAGTAAGAAGACGCGAGTACAGATGTGAAAGCTGAGAGCAGGAGTGTGTGCCTGTAGCCCCATGCCAGTGGGCCAGACACAGGGGCACCTCCAGATCTCACTGACCAGACAGTCTAGCTTACATGGCGAGACTCTCATATTCTCATAGGAAGAAGTCTAACATCATCCTCTGGCTTCTCCACGTATGTGTAGGTGCACCGCCCAAGAATCCGAGGCATGCAGAAGAAACCTTGGTACCTCTTTCTCAGCCTGGATGACAGCAGCTAGAAGACAAGTGAACCCAAGGATGCCGGAAAGGGCAGGCTGCAGTTAGGCCACACCCTGCATGTGGGAGGAGCCATACTCCAGAACGCTGAGTGTGGGCACCTCAGCCTCAAGCTATGCTTCGGGCACAGGCCTGGGTATGCCAAAGGAAGGCTCTCCCTTCAAACTCTTGCCAGCTACCTACCACCTGTGGAACCAGCTGGAGTTGATGGGGCAGTATCCACCTGAAGAGGCTGCTCTTGCTAGACTGCGGGGTCCTGGCATTCCAAAAGCTGTTTGGGAAAGGAAGTGAGCATTTCCTTAGGGCTGTCCTAATTCTATTGCTATGTTAAACATCACGGCCAAAGAGAGCTTTGAGGGGACAATGTCTATCTCACAGTTTACCATCCGTCCATCGTTGAAGGAAGTCAGGGCGGGAACTCAAGCAGGGCAGGAAACTGAAGCAGCAATCATGGAGGAGCACTGCTTACTAGCTTGCTCCCAGGCTCCCAGTCAGCTACCTTTCTGGCATAGCCCAGATTCACTTGCCTAGGAATCATACTGCCCACAGTAGGCTGGGTTCTCTGACTCAATTAGCAGTCAAAAAAAAAAAAAAATGCCTTGCAGACAACCCAAAAGACCAAGAGGCAATCCTTCAACTGAAGTTTCCTCTTTCCAAGTGTGTCAAGCTGACAATAAAGATTAGCCATCACAGTAACCCAACAAGCCCCACCCCCAACATCCATCCCAGAGCCCCCTCACACAGAATGTAAAGGATACACGTGGCGCTATGTCAGTGGTATGTCTGGGTACCACGGGTTTGGAGGCCACTTAGAGGTCCTCCACTGGGGAAGCACAAGTGAAGTGCATTCTGGGGGATTTCATACAGTTAGAAGCAGCTGAGAGACAGCCCTGCAGACGCCTGGGTACCGAGCCATGTAAGAAGTGGCAGACAGAGCTACAGTCTAGAATTAAGCCACAGTAGTTGGCACACACACAGAAGCAGAACAGCACAGCGTGTTTGGGAAGGATTCCCACATATGTAAGGACCTGTGGTGAAGACATTTGGGGATGATCATGGGGGAGGAGAATGTCGTGGGGGAGGGGTGTAAAGGAGAAAACGTCAGAAAAGAAGGAGGTAAGCTTGTGGAGTGGAGTTCCACACAGTGTGACAGTGGGAACACCATGAGGAGATGAGGACCCTGCTTTGCTTTCGCCTGACAGAAATGCAAAGACAACAAAGTCAGAAGGGAAAACGTGTCTAACCCTGGAGGCTGCTCTGGTTCGAATCTACAATGTGCCTCCATCCCAGGGTCTCATTTTTAACATTTGGTCCTCACTAGATGATGCTGTTTTGGGAACTTTGGGAGGCATTGTGAAGTGGGGCTGGGCTGGTGGAAGGAGATCCTTTAGGGTAGGTTTTTAAGGCCATACCCCTGTCTGCCTCTCTGCTTCTGGGTCAACCATGACATGAGGGGCTTCTGCCACAGCGTCCTGCAGCTGAGGCTACTCTGTCTTACCTCCTTCCCTGTTATGTAGGCTCCAAACCCTCTGAAACCATGACCCATTCAACCTGTGCTCCTTCTGCTAGGTTGTTATGGTCCTGGTGACACAAAGCTAAGCAAAAGGTGCGCTCAGCTCACAGCCTGCTCCTCAAGGGTGGAGGGCATCTTGCCTCCTCCCAGGACTCTGGCATCAACTCTGTCTTCATGCATCTGCCACCTGTTTTTCTCCTGCTTACAAACAGCTGGCCAGCTGACAGAGAAAGCTGGTGGGACTGGTTTTCCTCCACAGGAGAGTGTAACTGACCAGGTAAGAGGGAAGAAAGTCCACGAAGACACACTGGTTTCTCTTCCTTTGACTACCAGACTTTTGAAACCAGTTCCAAAGCAGTTGAGATGTCTTTAGGAGTCTCACGCTGGGAGGAAGGCAAGTTGGAAAGCTCACATCAGCCAGAGAAGGAGCATGACTCCTGGACACAGATTTTACACAGTTCTGACATACTGTCAGACTGTCACCCTGCAAGAGAGACTGGAGACAATGATGGCTCAGTAATGTGTGGGAGCACACCTTGACCAGGATTGTGTAATGATGCATACCTCTTGCCCTCTGTTTATCTCACCTCAGAGTCCCCGAGTCTCCAGGTTCCTTTGTTTCCTTCCCAGTATGGCCGACCTATTGAATCAATTTCCCCCTCTACTCTGCACTGTTACTTGTCTGTTTCATCAACCTATTCAAAACCCTGCAGCCATGGTCCAGGCTCTGACCGTACTAACTGGTTAATATCAGCAGTGTGACCCTAACAGCAACTGCAGGAAAGGGGACAATAGTGAGACCCGAGGAAGCAAGTTTCAAGATTGTGCTTCTTTTTGTCAGGCAGCTGAGTGGTCCAGGCCTATGACGTTTCCTCCCCAAGGCCTCAGTGTCTCTCCGGGGGCTCCTTAATGGAACAGATTAGTTTCATTTGTCTTCAGAGCTTCACCTGGTTCCTTCCGGGATCACAGTCAGCCTGCTCTCGAGCCTCCATGATGAAGGCCCCTTCAGGTGGCTTCAAATGACAGTTGATATATATAAGAAATGATGTCTTCCTCTGTGAAACCTCCGTGTCAGGGTTAGAACTGGGGGTGAGGGGTGTGTATCTATTCTCTTAGGCCAGGCCCAGGCTTTCCGGGACATCCAAAGTGCCAACATCCTCCTCCCAGTGAGGCTTTAGGGTGATGCTTCAGTGGCAGGAGGATGACTGCCAGGACAGACCCTCTGCGACATTTCAGGCCGGCCAGTTTATTGATGACCTCCTTTTTCGTCCCCTGTGGGGAATCTTGTGACCCTTGACTTACCATTGCTATGTTGATGAATGGTCTAACTGGAAATGCTGTATCCTAGGCAGGTCAGGAGAGACGGCCAGTCCCCTCGCGGTGGTCTGGATTGTGACTACTGAGAGCATGGCAGTAATGTAGGACAGTATTCTCTGCTTGGACCTGGCAGTCTAGTAGGAAGGTTGAAGACTTCTCCCTTCTGCAGGATTTCTCAGAGCGTTTGACATCCTAATGGGCCTCAGCCAAGGCTGATTAGGTTGACTGTGTTACCTATGCTTTCTGGATCCCAAGAATTCTTGCTCTGAGGTACACTTGTGAACTGCGGTTGTGTGGAAGTGGACTCTGACGTGGACTAACTCGCTGGGGCAGCTGAGACCATTTTTAAAGTCACCAGTCACTGCCCAGCACTGACACCCCGCCCCCCATCCTTTCTCAGGCTGTCATGAACCCAGATGCATCTGATAAACAACTGCAAACTCCCATGCTCTCTGCTGGCTGCTGAGACGACACACACGTCACACCCTTGGCCGTTTGGCTCATGTTCCATGACCTCTCCTCACCCCATTGCTAGGAGCAGTACCTGTCCCTTGGGGGAAAGAGGCAAACAGGGATATGGGAAGAGATGTGAAACTTCTAGGGGAAGGGTCACTTGTGGGCATGTGGCTGCTATCCTGCACAGGGGAAGCTACCCATTAGTTTGCTTAGACACTCAGTGGGGTTTTTTCCCCCTCTGGATCTCAATGCATGCCCTGAAGTCCCCTGTCCTTCCTCAAGCAGGAGAGCTGTGCACAGAACTCCAGCGTCCAGGGTGAGGCGCTGGTGTGCAGAACAAAGACTGAAGCAGACAGGCATAACAGCATTGGCTTAGGTCCTTCAGTTGGTGACATCAGTTGGTAGAGGCGGGGCTTGAATATGGACTTCACTGTCACCCCATACAGCTCTTCTTTTTTTGTGTGTATAATTTCTCTCAGCAATAAACTGTTACCTGGATTTGTAAGCAAAATAAGCCATTTCCTCTCCAGGTTGCGTTTGGTCTTAGCGTTTGATCACAGGTACAGAAACCTCGACAGGTGCAAGAGAAGGGACCCAGGACTTTCTCCGTTACCTCCACAAGGAGCATCGTATTTTTCTGAAAAGGAGAACCAGCTTACGGAGGGGACAGAGATTAGTGGAAGTCATGTTGAACCCGAGTGTGTCTGGAGCTGAGCTGAGAGCCAAGTTCTTCTGTCCCCACGGTCATCACTTGATCCTGTTATCAGGTTACGAACCAACACTGTGTTTTAAGACGGCCCACTAATCAATCACAGAATGCAGACCACTTAAGCAGCCTGAAATGGGCACTTCCGGCCTCTGTGGGGGCCTGCCATCCTCCACTTTCTAGAACTTTCCACTTTCCTTCCCACTTGAGTTTCCTAAAACCAAAACCTTACAACCGCCGATTGGCTCACCACACGCCTACCCGACAGCTAGCCTCTTGTCTTCGAAAGATTTCTTTGTATTTTCTCAGTATCACGCCTTTGATTTTTTCTGACATTTCCATAACACCCTAAGTGTTCTCAGCATTTTCTCTAAACTGGAGAAATAAAAAAAAAAGTAAAATGCTCTCTCGGGGAGAAAGGGCAAATTGTATGTTCTTTTGTTTACATGTGTGTACAGAAAATCATTATTCTCCTTGGTGATTTTCCATGTGATATCAAAAGAGAGATGGAGAAACTGGGACTCCATAATGGCTCCTGAGGGACTTTTTCCTATTTGGTGATTCCAGAAAGCTCCAAGCATCCAGCTATTTTTGAAAGGAAGGAGGAAATGTGGACGGCGGCCTCCACCAGCCGCAGGTCACTGAGTGGCTAGCTTATTTTGATGATTGCCTATTTTTACCTTTATTTAATCTGGTGTTTTGATGCAATCGTTGGCATTTTGTGTTTGACCTCAAACAAGTGCCATTCACCTTGGGAATGCAGGCGGTCAGCAGACTACATTTGAGAAATGAGAAGTCACCCATTTCCTTAAAATGTGGCCACTCTGCTCATGCAGCCAATGGAGGTCAGGGTTCACATGGGGAGAGAAGGCTAGCCCTGCTTTTATATAGACTCTTTTAAAAAACAAACATAATTTGCTCTTCTGCCAACTGGAGTAGGAGCTTGCTTCCTCTGGTCCAAGGTTTCTACCAAGATTTTTGTCCATTCAGGGAAGACCTTGAGCCAAGACTGTGGGAGTCAGGTTCAACACAGCTTCATGGGCTCCTAAGAGTCTGTGGTTTGTAAATTCCTGCTAAAGCAGATCCAGCACTGGGCTGGGAGTCACAGTAGGGAGGAAGGAGCAACTGCGTTCCCTACAGAAAACAGAGATCCAGAGCCCTGAAGCGCTGGGCTTCTTTGCCCCAGCGGGTCAGTACTGAAGCCTTGGGTACAGGCGCAGGGCAGGAGCTGCGCTGGAGCCTCCTCAAACCTGGAGGTGACTGCGGGTCACACTTCCTTCCCGTCTCTGGCCCCCTTCCCTTCTCTTTTAACATAAGACATGTTGGATGCATCTCTAAAGCTTTTTCAGTATGGACTTCTCATAAAATGGGATCTTCTCGAGGGCTCAGCAGGCACCTGGACCTTACATAGTGAGAGTCAAGTTCAGTCAAGATCTGAACAGAACTTAACGTGGCTTAAATAAAATAAGCCACCACCCCGTGTCTTACACATGTACTTTGCCTCCACTCAGTGCTCACCATTATTTGGTGAAGAAGGTTTTATCACCACCCCAAATGGCAAGGACAGCAAGGCTTACAGGGGGACGGCTTAAGGTCATATGCCTAAGGGGTGGCGGAGCCATGATAAGCCTTCCCCATCAAAGTGTGCTTAGAATGAACTGTCTAACCATATCTAGTGTAGGTCAGGAGCAGGGACACTGTCTTTGTCTTTTCTGAACACACAGGAGCCCAAACACATGCAGTCAGCATTGCAGGACGGTGGGCTGAGCTGTCTAAAGCACACTGCATGCCCTGGTGCTATCTACGGGTGGATTTTTGACCGAAAGGTAAGTCAGGTATGGAGAGGTGGTTTAGGAGTAGTACCTGTGGCTTCAGGATCAGTCGCAGAGCTGACCCAGTCAGTACTCAGTCTGCATTACTGCCCATCCTGGATCACCAGCTCAGAGCTTAGCTCCAATTGACCAAGTGTTTTGCAGAGATACCGCTATTCCTTCTAAACCAGCACCTTGTAGACAAGAAGACTGTAACCTGATTCTCTTCTTTTGTTGGCTGTGGGGTAAGGGTTACTGTTACCTAGTAAATATATATTTTTAATATTTATTTTATATTTAGGAATGTGTAAATACAGGCTCTGTGTGGGTGGATGTCTGAGGAGGCCAGAGGCAATGGATCCAATAGAGCCGAGGTCCCAGGCAGCTGTGAGCCCCTGATGTGGATCTTGGGAATCGAACTCAGGACTTTTGGAAGAATAAAGCATATTTTTATACTGCATTGTTTGTGCTTTTTGTCATTTTCAAAATTTTGCATGTTGATTTTTTTAAAATCAAAATGCATATTTAAAGGTAGGTTCCATATTTAAAGGAAGGACCCGTTACAAGATTACATCCTCATCTCCATGTTTTGGAAAACTCCAAAGTAGTTGTTTGGCAGTATTCCATCTCTAAGACCTAGAAGAGTTCCTTAAATAACGCTAAGTCAAGAAGCCCCATCACTACCGCTGATGCCCACAAGAGGGCGTCTCAGGGTCATCGAGAAGCCAACACAAGCCCAGAATCGCTGCAGCTCAGCAGTGAATGACCAATGAGTAGGCTCTGAAATATCAATTGTGACCCCGCCTCCCCAGCGCTTTAAGGAGCCCTTTTCTCTTTTACATCGCTGGAGCCATTTCTGCTTCCTCCAACCTCGAGGACATACTCTGTGTGTGTGTGTGTGTGTGTGTGTGTGTGTGTGTGTGTGTGTGTGTTGGGGGCCGGGGAGGACGGATGGACACAGAAATGGAAACAGCCTATCACAGCTGTACTGCCCCCTCCCCCGACTCTCTATGAAGATGTGACATTCCTGACCTGCCAACAACAGCTCCTCTTGGAAACTGAGGTCTGGAGCAGCCATACTAAAGATATCTGTCACTAACCTTGTCAAAATCAACCTGGAGGGAGCTTCTCTTGCAGAGTCCAGCAGACGGAGGTGTAGGGCGGGTCTTGTCTTTTTTTCGAGGACACTGCAAAGGGAGTGAAAGGTGTCACCTTGGTGGATACCCATTTAGGATACCACACGTGCCATCTGTTTTGTGGCTTGTACAAGCACAACAGAGAAGTGTTGCTAGCCCATATTAAGAAGGAAAGACCGAGGCTAGGGGAAGTATTTCAGAGCCTATATGCTCAACCTCTCTCAGCCTTTCTGGAACACAAAGAATCAAGATGTCAATCCCAGAAGGGTCCAGGCTTTCCCAGGTCTTCACCTCTTTTGTAAAGAAATGGGCCTCAGGGAGGGAGGGGGCCTTTCCTGAGAAGCAGGGTGAGTGAGACCAATGCTCCCCTCTTGAATTCTTGTAGGCTGCAGGGAGGCCCAGCTTTGCTTGCTGTGAGCCTGCGCAGGAAATCAGTTTTCCCCCCATTAATGCATGCTTTACTTACACTTCTTACTACAATTACTGTGCGGTAATTAACAAGGGAAATAACACATCTGGGGCTAACTGCGGCTCCAAACAGATGTACAAGATGCAAAGGCGTGTGGAGGCCCCATGCTGTGTCACATCTGTCCTGAGTACCTACTGTGGGACAAGGCTCCTGCTGGTCACCAGGGTAGGTTTCCAGGGAGGGGTTGAGGGGTGCAGGGATGGATCAACATTGTCAGTATATGGTAAGTGTGGGAAGACGGCAGAAAAGAGCGATGTGGCAGGGACCGTCCTTCCTCTCCCTCCCCAGAGGTGACAGGGCAGAGGGCTGTGGGGAAACCAGGGAGAAGAAGTATGGCAGGCAGCCTGGGGACAGGCAAATGCCAAAGCTCTGGGGCATAATGAGTTTCTCACCCTTTGAGAAGGTGGACAGGCCAGGGTGGAGCTGAGGGATACGAGGGTGAAGGAATAGCTCTGAAGAGAGCAGGGCCGAACCACCGTCTGGCTACTGGCTCAGGCCACAGAAAAGCAGTTAAAAGCACAAAGGGAAGCCTTTAGGGAACCGGGTCTGCTACTTTTTATCCACACAGGGCCATGGATCTGGGGGCTTTGCACAAGCTGGAAGTGACAGGCCAACTTGAACCAGCTACCATTCCCACCTGCTCTTTCCCACCCCATCAGTGTCCCCTCCCCACTTTGCAAAGGGGTCCTAAGCCCTGCTCCTGAGCCCCTCAGGAATGCTGAGCCCTGTGCCTTCCCTTCTGCCCAGGACCTCATTCCTCCTTCAGAGCAGGTGACTTCGTGGAAGGACTCTGGAACTTTCTCTGCAGGCTTTCTATCTTTTCCTGTCTTCCCATTTGGGATACTTCTAGCTTGCTTCAGAGGCCAAGGGGGGCTAGGGAGGAAACCACTTACCCAAGTGGGTCCCCTGGAGAATGGCTTTCCTCTGGAGCCACCCACACAAGGCAGGTCCTTGTCACCTTATTATTATTGTTATTATTATTATTATTATTATTATTATTATTATTATTATTATTATTTTATTATTATTTTTTTTAGCATAGTTCCATGTTTCTCTATACCCATAGCTTGTTTTTCTTGGTCCCCAGGGACTTCCTATAAGGATCTCTTGATCATTTTTGCCCCACCCTCAGTTATGAGTATACCCTTCCCTTCCCTGCCCCTGTAGATGTCCTCAGGCTGTGTGCATGTGTGTATGTGTGGCAATTGTTAAGGGGCTTTGGAGTGCAGAGGTAGGAACTGCTCTTTGTGGTGGTCTCTGGAGGGCAGTGAGTTGGGGACCTCAAGGAAGGAGGGTTGCTTCTACCCCAAAATTCTTTCCTCTTATACCTGGCTTGATTTTGATTGCTCCTCTTTGGTGTATTCCTTTTTTAGGAAACTGGAGGCTGCACCCAGAGAATAGATGAATGGTTGCTAAATCCATTTCACTAGCAAGGAGTATCTGTATATGTGGGAGAGGATGCTTGGGAGGTAAAGGGGAGATGACTTTGAAGTCCACTCACCTGGGTTCTAATATTAGTGCTGATTGCCCTGAAGGATTCCTTCAAGAGTTTTGTACCCCATTTTCCTCCTATGTGGAGTACTGTTTCCTGTGGTCAGTCTGCAAATTCAATGTGCTCATACATGTGAAGTCATTAGCAGGGTGACTGGTATAAGAAGTGCCCATTAAATGTTGGCTGATGTCACTGTCACCCATACTGCAGATGGGTAAGATGAGGTCATGAGTGCTTTCCTCTGCAAGAAAGTCCAGTTCTGAGGACTCCCCTGTGGGAGCTCCCTTATGGAATCTCAGCTTCTAACTCCCTACCATCTCAGGCTGGTCTTTTGAGCATCAGGTACAGCCCTTGGGACAAGAGAGGTGGCCAGCAGGGGACCAGCTCTGCGTTCCCAGGTTAAAATGAAATCCTTCCAAGAGGATCCTGACCACGTAGGGCTGTGGATGGAACCCTGAGTTCTGAGCCTTCCCTGGGATGCCTACTGGATTGATGGATCCTCAAAACCACCCCAGGTTAAAGAGTCAGCCAAAGGTGAGTTCTACCCTTGTCACTTGTGCTTGGTGTCCTTGAGCTGTACCTCGTCCCTTTCTCAACCACACAAGGAAAATCAACCTCTGCTCTGGAGGAATGGCGGGGCTGAGGGGCGTTATTTATGCAAATACCTCTTTGTAAATGGTGGTTCATGTGCTCATGCCACTGGGAACCACGTGTGCATCACCTGCCGCCTGTGCTAAGCCTCATTCCCCACATCCTGGTAACAAGGTAACTTTGTAACGTTGTGTTGCCCGAAGCATCCCTGATCTTACTCAGCACACATCTGAACTCCCTGGATCTGTTCACAGGGCTTTCTCTGGCTGTGGGATCTCCAGAGATCCTTCTGAGGAAGGGCAGAAGATCCAGGGAGTTAGTGCCCCCAGATGGACCAGGCTAATGGATAATCCCCTCTGCTCCCTCACTCCAGGTCAATGCCAAAGCCTCTAGGAGCTACCAGCACAAAAGGACTCTGTTTGTCCACAGAAGTAACCTGCTACTCACGAATGTCTTCAAGATGACGTTCTTCACAGTCTTGGCCCATCTGCCGCCTCAGCAGAACTTCCTGCGTCACCCACCACATATACATGTTCAGTCTGAGGCCTGACGTCTCCTCTAGTGGTCTTCACAGAGGTTCACTGGCCAGCATGGGAGCCCTACGGGTCAAGATCTGAGTAGAAAACCCAGTCTCCTTCCTAGAAGATCAGGGTCTAGGGCCAATTGTTCCAGGTGCCCCGAGGAGCAGGGACCAGGAATATGTTGGTGTCACTGCCTAGACCTCCAAAGATCCTTCAAGGAGCAGACAGGGTAGGGAATGCAGAGCAGGGGTGGGGGATGTGCAGTTTTGGGGCTTAGGGATAAGCAGTGCAAGTCAGGAGGTCGAGGTTTAACCTGAGAGCCCCTGATCCAAGTCTTGTGCCCAGCTCATTCACACCTGTGACTTTAGGTTCAGTTCCCAGTAACCTGACTGGGAGAGTTTAGCTGGATTTGACTACTATTGGTATCTATGTCATGACTGCTTGATCCATTCTGTTGTGGATACTGTTGCCCCATTTCTGGGCCCTGACCAGACATGAGCAATCAATCGGTGATCTTCTGTCATTGTTGGAGTCTTTTTTCATCTAGCATCCAGGTCATCACTAGCAATTGATTGAAGTTCTCACGAGAGCTGGGGCCCATTACCCATTTTGTTTCCCAAACAGCAACAGACTGTTATGAAACTAGGCATGAAAGGCTCAAGGGGAAGCTGAGGGCAGCCCTGGACCACGGTTTCCTGACATACTCCCCATTCTGACCTCTGAAGTCACACACACACACACACACACACACACACACACACACACACACACACAGGGGTTGGGGAGAGAAGGAGTGTGCATAGTTATTCCCCAGGCAGACATCTCTCTGATAAAGTCTAATGTATAAATGAGGCACAATAAGAGATTGAGAATAACCACTGATCAAATGCAATGATTAAAGCAAGACGACAGTGCATGCATCCGGGTCAGTCTTTGTCATCGTGACAAAGACGAGATTCATCGTGGCTCATTTTACAGGGTTAAGCCTAAGGCTGCCCACCTCCACATTGCTTTGGGTCTGAGGTGCAGGGAAGAGGGAAGTAAAGGAAGCTCCTTACCTTGCGGTGGCCAGGAAGCAGAGAAAGACAGGATATAACTTTCCTGGCCACACCTTCAGTGACCCACTTTTTCTAGCTATGTCTTATTTTCTGGTTTCTGTCATCTCCCAGCAATGTCACTGTTTTATGAATTTGTCACTGGGTGAATCAATGTCAGGATTTAACTGCCTGCTCGTGAGCTGTCAGTTTTTACCACATGAGCATTTGAGGGACATCTCAAGCTATAACAGAGCTTTCTCCTTCTCCTCCTCTTCTTCCTCCTCTTCTTCCTCCTCCTCCTCTCCCTCCTCCTCTTCTTCTCTTCCTTCTTCCTTCTCCTCCTCCTCTTCCTCTTCCTCCTCCTTCTCTTCCTCCTCTTCCTGAACCTTCTTCTTCCTCCTCTTCCTCCTCTTCCTCTTCCTCCTCTTCCTCTTCCTCCTCTTCTTTCTCCTCCTCTTCTCTTCCTCCTCTTTCTCCTCCTCCTCTTCCTTCACC
>JANHMN010000004.1:79864226-79881037 GCA_030674055.1 Rhabdomys pumilio | reverse complement strand
CTTCCTTCACCTTCTTCTTCCTCCTTTTCTTCCTCCTCTTCTTCCTCTTCCTCCTCCTCTTCTTCTTCCTCCTCTTCTTTCTCCTCCTCTTCTCATCCTCCTCCTTCTCCTTCTTTCCCCCTCTCTCCCTCCTGCCCTGTCCTCCCTCCCCTTAATCTCTCCCTCCCTCTTCCTCCCCACCTTCTTGAGTACCACAGAAAAGTGTGGAAGTCAAAACTGCAGATAAGGTGGAGTGGGGACCTCTGGACACTACTGGACACACATGGTGAAGTCCTCTTACCTTAAAACTGAGATTAAGTAGAAAAATAATGAGAAACAGTGTTGACCACTGAGGCCTAGTTGTTAGAGTTAGGCCCGGTGTGCAAGAGGGACAGAGACCTGGAGGATGCAGCACGGTAGCCACACAGTGCCGAGGTGAACAGTTCAGTTCATTCTCCCTTCTCACCAGGACACACGTTTTTATTTTGTCATATCAAACACATTGTCATCTCTCTTCATTTGCCACTTTCTAGACGGGAGTCTTCCTCCAGGAATTCAGACCAACTTCTAGAAGTTCAGGGAAGAGGTGGAGCTGAGCCACTGGGAGGGTCCATGTTGAAAGGGGCTGGTCTGAGTCAAGTAACTTCTCAGAGCCTCCCTCATCTGGACCTGCAGTGCAGTCAAGCCTGCCGGCTGCCTGTGTCCCTGCCACACAGCATGGGTGATTACTGACTGAAAAGCATGGACACCTGCTCTGCTTCTGACCCGAGTTCGCTTTAGAAAATATAAAGAACTGCATCTTGACTGTGTGAGTGTACGGTCCCAAGACAGCTTGGAGAGGGAGCGGTTGGACTCCATCTTGTCATTAGCTTTCTTTTATCTCCATGAATCCTCATAAAACTGAAGCAGCCGAGAGAGTCATCTCTGCACCGGTGCTATTGGTAGAACTTTCTAGAATGATGAAGATGTCTCATATAGTTCAGAAGCTGCTAACGACAGGCAGCCAGTGAGCCCTTGAAATTTGGCTCGTGTCCTAAAGTATTGTCTTTTCAATTTTGCTTCACTTAAATTAATTTAGCGTCAAAGAGCCCCATGTGGCTCCTGGTAACTTGGGTAGACGTAACAGATCTACACCTACTTACTGCAAGAATCCCATTAGGCAGTAAGTCGCTTCACTCCCTGCCAGAGCCAACACTCTGCCACCGAGCAGTTGGTGTGCCTGTTAAGCTCAGAAGCCAGCTGAGGTCTCTGGCAGCTTTGGAGACCCATCAAGCTAATTCTGCCATTAAAAAATAAAATAAAATAAAATAAAATAAAATAAAATAAAATAAAATAAATCTAAATGGAGCTGGAGAGGTGATTCAAGCAGTGTGTGCTTCCGTGAAAGTGTGAGGGCTGGCGTTTGGATCCCAGGACATATTGTAACAGTATCTGTCTATAATACCAGCATGGGGATTCAGGTGGATTCAGGAAGACTCACTGGCCAGCCAGTCTAGTGAACTGGTGAACTCTCGGTTCACTGAGAGTCTGTCTCAAAAAACAAGGTGGGACCAGCATCTTAGGGTTTCTATCACTGTGGTCAGACACCACAACCAAAAGCAACTTGGGGAGGAAAGGGTTTAATGCGCTAACATTTTCAGGTAACAGTCCATCTCTGAGGTTGGTCAGGGCAGGAACTCAAACAGGGCAGGAACCTGGAGGCAGGAACTGAAGCAGAGGCCATGGAGGGGTGCTGCTTACTGGTTTATTTCCTGATGGCTTACTCAGTCTGCTTTCTTATAGCACTCAGGATCACCTGGCCAGCAGTAATTGTTAGACAAGAGAATGTATCACAGGTTTACTCATAGACCAGCCTGGTGGAGTTATTTTCTCAACTGAAGTTCCCTCTTCCCAAGTGACTCTGGCTTGTGTCAAGTTGATTTAAAACCAGACAGCACAGCCTCTAAGATCTCTCAGCAAGTAAAGGCATCAGAGGTGGAGGGAGAGAACTGAGTCCAAAAAGTTGTTCCATGCATGCTGAAGCCTACAAACCCACACTGGTACACGATATTCAAGCACAAGTACTTGGATACACACACACACACACACACACACACACACACAGGGAGAGAGAGAGACAGACAGACAGATACACACACACAGGCACACAGAGAGAGAGAGAGACAGACAGACAGACACACACACACACACACACACACACACACACAGAGAGAGAGAGAGACAGACAGACAGACACACACACACACAATCTTTTTTAATGTAAGGTACAGAGTAACTTTGACCTCTGTTTCTTCCCCCCCCCCCGCCCCCCCCATAACTTTTAAAATATCAAAATCGAGTACAAACCAAGAGCCAGAGACAGGGGCATGACATGGTCCATAATGCTTGACCTAGTTATCTTGTTTCCTGTAGTGGTGTCCCACTTTTATCCTTAAACATGCCGTAGGCTAAGTGGCCCTCTCACAGGGACAGAGTCAGAGGTAGCATGCGAGATGAGAGCTACCTGTAGTTTGAGACAAAGATTGTTCTAATTACAGTTAAGATTAGGAGACGCATGTTCCAGGCCCAAAAGCCTTAGTGACAGAGTAATAGAGTTAGATGTTCCTTTCCTCTCTGTCTCTGGGAGAAAGGCCACGCCTCACACAACAGCTTCAGCCCCTCCCAAAGGAGTAGGATTTTCCTGGGAGCCCTGTGAGGTGAATGGCAACCAGTCTGATGCTCACCCGAGGTGAAACTCTGAACTGTTCTGAATCTTCCGTCTTTGGAACCTTGGGGAAGCCCTAAGGGTGCAGTTCAGTAATACCCCAACAAAACGACCCTGTGGGAAATGGTGAAGATTAAGGAAAAAGTTTCGGTAAAGCCCAGCAGGAAGCTGGCTTAGTTGAGATGATATCATATCAATAATGAAAGCAGAAATAACCCTCTGAGGGCAGAGCCATTCACAGAGACAGTGAGGGGCCTCTAGGAAAATTACCCTGAGGATTATCTCACTGAACTCCAGAGGCAGCTCAGGGACAATCAGAGTACATTCTGCTGCCTTCTATCTGGCTAGCATAGAAGCGAAACTTCCTGTGTGGGGGGGGACGGGGTAGGGGGGGAACAAGTCTTGTTCCTCAGTCACAGCTGGCTTAGAGCAGAGCGGGAAGTCAGGCTGAGAACTGGAAGTCCTTTCTGTGTCTCTTTTCCTCCTTTCAAGTTATCACAACATGAATGTATTATTAGGAAAGCAGGAGGTTGGGGATTTAGCTCAGCAAGCGCAAGGCCCTGGGTTCTGTCCTCAGCTCTGGAAAAATAAATAAATAAATAAATAAATAAATAAATAAATAAAAGGAAAGGAAAGCAGGGGTCAGGGAAGCAAAATGAGTCTCAGTCCTCATGAGATCTTAAATCGATTGATCATGATTATGTGGAGAAGAATTCTGAAGATACAGAGAACACTGATTGATTGTTCATGTCTGCCATGGTCTGGGAGTAGACATGCGATCACCCCCGCACTAAGGAGAAATTGTAGAAACATGCCATGAACGGAAGTCCCTGTGCCCAGACCATACAACTTCGGGCACCACCATTACTGGTAACACTCGATCCATGTCTTAGACTTTCTATTGTGATAAACACCATGACCATAAGTAACATAAGTAGCCCACCACCCAAGGAAGTCAGGACATGAGTTCAGGGCAGGAACCTGAAGGCAGGAACTAAGGCAGAGGGTGTGGGAGAGTGTTGCTTATTGTCTAACTCTGCATAGCCCTGTGGGATGGGCCTTTTCACAACAGTAATTAATCAAGACAATATCCCACAGACATGCCTACTGGCCAGTTTTATGGAGGTATTTTCTCAATTGTGGCTCTCTCTTCTCAGATAACTTTAGCCTGTGTCTACTTGACATAAAGCTAGCCAGCACAGTCCATAACTCCAGCATACACAGACACCCAGCTTTGTGAATCTGCCATGCATGTTCCTTCTTTAGCCCATGGTACCAGCTCAGATCATCCTGTTTGTTCTTTTGGTTTTTTTATCTGTTTCCTCTCACCTGGATGCTACTTCTTCCAGGGCAGGAAGCCACTCACACAGTTCACTGATATATTGAAGTGTATGTGCCCAGCCCAGAGCAGTGCTGAGCACATAGTAGCTACTCAATAAATATTTGTTGGATAATACACCCGATGTAAAGGCAAATCTATGGAGCTTTTAGGAGAAAGCATAGAAGTCAATATTTGTGACTTTGAATTAGGAATGATTTCTTCCTTTCTTTTTTTTTTAAGATTTATTTATGTATTATGTGTATGAGAGCTCTGTTTTCATGAACACTAGAAGAGGGAATCTGATTGTATTACAGATAGCTGTGAGCCATCATGTGTGTGCTGGGAATTGAATTCAGGACCTCTGGAGGAGCAGCCAATGCTCTTATCCACTGAGACATCTTTCCAGTCCAGGAATGGTTTCTTAGATGTGACACCAAAACTATAGACGAGTAAGGAAGGAACAGATACTTTTAACTTCATTGCAATTAAGAACCAGGGGCCAGAGAGACGGCTTAGCAGTTCAGAGTTCTGGCTGCTCTCGCAGAGAACACAATTTTAGTACCCAGCATGCATTTCTGGCATCTCACAACTTCCTGAAATTCCAACTCTGAGAAATCAGACATCCTCTTCTGGTATCCGTGAGCACCCACATTCATGTTTAGCCAAACAGATTCTCTGTCTGTCTCTCTTCATCTTTCTCTCTGTCTTTGTCTACCTCTGTGTCTCTGTCTGTCTGTTGAGCTGTATGTCTGCCTCAGCAGTAGTGCTCAGAGAAGGCAGAACACAGTTCAAGATAGAGGGTCCCAGTCGTGTTTCCCCGGGAGAGAAACAGTGGGGGCTAAGACAGATGCTGTGGTTCTCAATCTCCCATGTTGGGGACTACAAGGAGGTGAGAACTGGGGTGTGGGAGTCTGAGCTTCCTCTACTCACCAGGCAGAAAGGGGATGGCTGAGTCCAGGACTGGGTGGGATCTGGTTTGGTTCTAAGTGAGTGCAGCGAGTACAGAGGGGCTGGAAAAGAGAAGACCATCTCTGGGAGATTTAGGTCCAGCTCACTACAAAGGCCCCCAGCTGCGATCCTTGCTGGAGGATCATTGATGAATGATCCTTGCTCATCCAAACTGCTTTATTGTTATAGTGGATATGAATGCGTAAGTCTTTCTCGGGGTTAGCCAGAGATTAAATACCTTTTGCGGAAAGGGAAGCTCATAGGCTAAACACTCGTGGCCTATCTAGGAACCTCATTAGCATGGAGAACTTTAGGTTTTTATGCTACTTGACCAGTTGTCATGGTCCTCTCAATGGGGTGTCACGGTTATGTGTTCCAGGACAGGTAGAGCCTGGCTGGGTCGGGAGCTGGTTCCAAAGCTTGTTGTTTTCAATTATGAGATTTCCTGGGTTTTTTTGAAGAACCTTTCAGTTCTTCTGTCCGGTGGCATGGATCCACTCGCTCCACATCTGTCTGTCTCTGTTTCTGTTTCTCATACACAGGCACATACAGACGGTGAGCAGTCAGGCTCGGGGCCTTGACACAGTCCAACCTCAGTTCTTTCTAAGGCTAAGGAGAGTATAATGTAAAGATGCTGACTGTGGGTGCTGCATTTGATTTGCAATTCCCAGCAGCTGGCAAAACTAGTGTGACCCCAAACCTCTCAAACACAATGCTGACCTGCAAGCACATGCTGAGGTACAAAGACACACACACACCTGGAAGCACATGCTCACGAACGTGCATTCAAGTGTACACACAGACACAGAAGAAAGCATATTTGTCACTTTGAATTAGGTAATGGTTTCTCAGATGTGACACCAAAACTCCAAATGACTAAGGAAACAATGCACATGTGCACAAGGGGACATTCATTCTCATGTGTGTGCAGTCATAGTGACTAAACATATACCAAAGAAACACATACACCTCCACACATCTGTTCACTTGCAGAGGTGCACACACAGATAGGCACACATGCACCCACACGTTCCTGTGCACAGGCCTCCACCATCCAGCAGACGTTCCTTTTGGCTGCAACTGGTAGATCTGGAAGGTGGGGCTGGGGCACCTGCACCCTTCAGAGCAATAGTCCCACTCCTCGTCTGCCTGGCCTCTGGCTCCGTCACCCTCCTGCCGGCGCCCAGAGTGTTAGATTCCTTCTTAATGCTTACTTCTTGCTTCCGTTCTTCCTTTCTGGTGTCTTGTCTATAAACTGTGGTGGCACAAACTCTGAGGAATGGTCAAACTTCTGGGCTCATTTTCCCTACTTGTCTCACTGTTGAGAAAAGATACCGGACAAAAGACATGTAAGGGAAGAAGGGTTTGCTTTGGCTCACAGTTTCAAAAATGACGGTCATCACGGTAGAGATTTTGGAATGGCGGCAGGGGTTTGAAGCAGCTGATCACATTGCACCCACAGCTAGGAAGCAGAGAATGTGTGCGCTCACCTTCCCTCTGTTGAGCTGCTGTTCTGGTCTACTGGTCAGGGTCTCAAAGAATGGAGACAAGGCAGAGGTTCTGGAGTCAAGTCTCAAGTCTCCTTTATTGTCTCTCTTCTATTGGCGCTTATTCACTCTTGTTCATTCCTCCTAACCCTATTTACTCATATACCTCTTAACTCTATTGACTGTATATATTCTTACAAGGAAATCCTGGGTATTTATAAGCACATGCAGGAGAACACAGGTGAAAACATTTTACCACATGCACTATGCAGCTGGGGTCACTAACAACAAAACAAGCTATGTGGGATAAACAAGATATTTGTTAGAGTGTGCTCAGCTGTTGTAGGCTGTTGAAAAACTAAGTCTCTATCAGGGGTAAATGGTTCCAGATGGCTGCAAAGATGATAACTGCTTTCTAGCCGATTTCTGCTTAAAGTCGGCTCCCTACAGGTCCCCCTTTTAAAATTTTTTTTTCAAAAGGGAAGGTTGGGAAAACTTACAGAAACTGTGCCTGTCCTAGGTTGGAACAAAGGACCCCAGCCTCCCCTAAGATGGTGAGGCCTCCCTTTTTAGGGGCAAGGGTCTCGATATGTTCTCTTACCTGTCATTGACTATCTGGCTTAGCGCGTAAGTTAGGGGTTAATCCTCATCAGTCTTGATGACAGAGGTTTCAAAGTTCCCTACACTTCCAGCCTGTAATAATGGACCTGTATGGGTTTCATTTGAATCTCATCTGTTGTCGTATAAAAGCCATCAGTCTGTTGAACAGCATGAACCCGAGAGACAAGAGACTTAATAATGTCTAAATACCTGGTATAAAAGCAACACTCTTTAAGGCAACACACAACTTTCCCTGTTGGAGAAGTAAAAGGTCTAAGCCTTGTACCCACAAGTTTTCAATAGAAGAAATTATACCAATGAAATCCTTGAATTTGCATCAACTTAGTAACAATTATACAGATTTCTACCAATGGATTATGACTGTGTAATCAATTTTAGCTGTTTCTTCCTGTTCCAATAAAACCACCACTTCTCCCCAGAAAGACAGCCTAATGTTAACCACCTCAGTCCCCAAGTTCAGGGAATTGGGGCGCCGATTCTTCATTAACTTCTTCAAGCTGAATGTGGGCATTGAGATATTAGAAGAGGGATGAGGGGAAGGGTAAATTGATAAGCCTCTGATGTCTGTGTTAACTGCATCCAGCTGGAAGTCCAGGGCATCAATGAACAGGCAGGTGACAAGAAGATTCATTCACCAAGGCTGTGTATTCTGTAATATACAAATCTCAAAACAAATTTTAGTATCAAGATAATTATTTTGTTTGATTCTCTAGAATCTAGTCTTCTGGAGGTCTATTTCTGTCATATCTGATCCATATAATTCTGGAAGATATAACTACTACCTTAATGACCTCATCAGAAAACTCATAGAAAAACCTTTTTCCCAAAATCAGCCTTTCCTTAAGCCAGTAACCAGAAAAACCTTTACATTGAGTTTTTATCCAGAGGAAAAATATAACTCAGAATATAAAATAAATAAATAAAATAAATAAAAATAAAATAAATAAAAAAATATAAACACAACTCAGAATCACACACATTTTAAAAGTTAAATCAATTAACATTATCATTCTGCTCAGTTCTCTGTCTAGAGCAACCTTCTATTTATCTATTTATCTGTTTGGCTCTCTTGATTCAGAGCAGCCTGCAATTTACTCCTCGTATCTTTAAAGCCTTTTTTCATCTATTTATCTATTTCTATTCACTTATTTCTTGCCCCATTTTCGTTACTATGACCTACTGGTCTCCCTGTAATCATCTTTATTTCACTTCTGAATTCAGCCAGCTCCGTCAATTGACTGGTTCTCCAGCGCAGGAGCAAGGATGGCCGCTTCCAATTCCCGAGGCGTCCTTCACTGTATCCCGCTTACTGGAGCCTCACTTTGGGCGCCACTCTGTTGAAGACCGTTCTGCCCCACGCTTGGCGCCAAACTGTTGAAGACTGATCTCTGGCTGGCTTGGCTTGTGCTGCTGCTCTGGTCCACGGGGACTGAGTCTCGAAGAATGGAGACAAGCCAGAGGGTAGTCAAATCTGGTTACTCCTTTATTCCCCTCTTTGACTCCTCTTAATTGTATTGACTCATATATTCTTACAAGGAAATCCTGGTTATTTATAAGCACACGCAGGAGAACACAGGTGAAAACATTTTACCACATGCACTATGCAGCTGGGGTCACTAACAGCAAAACAAGCTATGTGGGATAAACAAGATATTTGTTAGAGTGTGCTCAGCTGTTGTAGGCTGTTGAAAAACCAAGTCTCTATCAGGGTAAATGGTTCCAGATGGCTGCAAAGATGATAACTGCTTTCTAGCCGCTTTCTGCTTAAAGTCGGCTCCCTACACCTGTCTCCTTTTTACTCAGTCCAGGATCCAAGGGACTGATGGTGCCACCCATGGTTAGGGCGGTCCTTCCCACGTCAATTAACCTAATTTAGATAATCCCTCACAGACATCCATGGAAGTTTGTTTCCATGGTGATCCTGATTCCCATCAAGTTGATCATCAAGATGAACCATCACACCTTTCTTCTCAAGACCCATCCAATGGCCAGGTCCTCTTACACAGGGATTCCCAGATTGGAAGAAACTAGCTTGATGCTTGGCCCTGGTAAATCTGGATTTTAATCTGCAGCATCCAAAGCCCTCTGGCCTTGATTCCATCTTTACCCCAATGCATTTCTTGCCTCTTCCCACCCAGTTTCTTTCAGCTGGGTGGTGGAGCTGTACGTGCCAGAGAGAAAGAACCAGATGTGGCGTGTTGACCGCAGCCCCTCAGTTAATGAGTGGAGGACTAGGTGAGCAGTTAAAGGGAACAGCATGTATGTGTGCATCTATGTATAAACATATATGCATATGAGCATTAGCATATATGTTAATGAGGGACGACTGAGTAGCTCAAGGGAAACGATGTCTTCTAGGTTATTAGGGTTGAGCTGGGTCATCTTGTCCGTGACCTGGTTCATCCTCCTAGAATATGCTTAGAGGAAGCTGACAGCTTGCCCAAGTGGTGTGTAGATGAGTGTCAGGGGATCATTTCAGAGTGAGGACTTTTTGTCCAGAATCTACTTTTGGATGGTGCCCTTAGATTTCAACTTCAGCAGTCTAGTAGCCAGACTCTCAGATTCTCTGCTGGAAAACAAAAAACCAAAACACAGAGGTAAATACTAAAAACAAAACAACCCCCCCAAACTGTACACATTGAGGGTCTTCTAAGGGCGGGTGTGTATACATTTTAATTATAGTGGCAGTGCATTCATCAGACCTACCTACCATTGATCCTGCACCACGAAGACACATCTCAGTCTTAAATACACTCCCCATCCAATACCTGTTCTCTGAAATCCAGTTACATGACCAATGGCCCATGGCCATCTACTGTGGACAGTCCCCTTCTCCTCCCAGGCCTGTCTCCTTTTCTTCAGCATGGAGGGGGATCAAGCATGAGTAGTCCTGCTTTGGTGACCACACTTCAGATGTCTGAGCATTGACACTGTATATGATGAGGTATCATTGCTGTCTGCCTCTCTGGAGCTGCATGACTGCCCATTTGTGGAATGATATGTCTCCTTCCTAAATTGCCTTTAAGACTGTATTTTTTTTCCTGAAGCATGTAGCCTGTGTTTACTGCAGGGCTTGGAGACCCTGACTGGTCTCCGTGCTGGGCTCTTGATAACTTTGGGGACAGTCTGGGAGAAGCCCTGCTGTAACCCTGCTCACTTGTCCTGCCTCTGCCACCAGTCTTGACATTGCATCTATCGACTCCTTGGACTTGCCATTTTTTCCACCCAGTTTGCAATGAGTTCCTGGCTTCATGCTGGTAACTCAGCCTGGATTCTAACTTAGGTAACTTGTCTTCCATCTTGGGGGACTGAGGAAGGCTTCAGAGGCAGAGTGCCATTGAAAGTGTTTCTTGCTGGCAAACATAGACTTTGGGCTGGAAGACAGGATTGGAGAGATCACAAGTCCTTATGGGGAAGCTTGTGATAGAGGCACGATTCCACCCAGGCCTCTGTGAGTCTAATGCTCTGCTAGGCCGGGTCCTTCAGCCATGCTTGATGCTGTTGGAGAACTGACAGATGGGCCTTTGATATTGTCAAGGCCTGTAGGGGTGGGGGGACCAAGGGTGGGGAGAGGACCTTCCTGTCTCCTCGTTATACCCTTAACATGTTGATAGTACCTATTCCAAAATGAACAAAGGTTTTGTTGTTGTTGTTTTAATTCTCAAGAAAATAATTGTGATACCTGTATATCAGATGAGATTAATGGTCATTTCCCAGAATAGTAATATTGGGGCTTGGCTTAGGATTCCCTAGTTCCCACTCCCAGAATCCACTCTTTCACCACTGCCTACTGAGCTTTCAGAAGTCCTGAAGCCTTGCCCCGCCCACAGAGGCTGTTGTAATTGGCCTGGGGTGTGGCTTTAATTTCAGGAATGTTTACAAAGCTCTGCATGTGGTTCCAATGTGCTGCTAACTTAACAGCACCCTGAGGTGGGGTAGGGTAAGATTCTGTCGGATGCCAGCTGGGGAAGGGACAACATGGGCTTTGCTCAGGGCACAGTATGAGCTGAGGCCAGGCTAAAGTGGATGGTTTGTGTGGAAAGCATGTAAAAGAGTGACTTTGGGGGTATTGATGATTAAGCCACACAGAATGAAGCAGAATAGAAAGGTACAGAAGGGTTCAACTTTCTGCACCCCAGGAGTAGCCATGTTTATGGGGTTGATTCACACAAATGACTGGCCTTTCTGGCTGAATTGATCACTCTCAGGAGGAAGAGATTTGAAGGCTGGTAGTAATTAGGTTGCGTAGCTGAGAGAAACAATCTGCAGTTCCCAAGTCCCCACAGCATGGGGAGAGAGGTTGTGTGGGGAGAACAAGGTAGAGAGTGGTAGGGTAGGACCCTCAGCATCCTCCACACATCCAATCAAAGGCATAGCATGTATGCACACACACACACACACACACACACACACACACACACACACACACACAGAGAGAGAGAGAGACAGACAGACAGACAGACAGAGACAGAGAGACAGAGAGACAGAGAGACAGAGACAGAGACAGAGACAGAGAGAGAGAGAAACATACACACCCCCCAAAACCAATCAGGTGACATCAATGTGAAGCAGCACCTGAGAGCCACTGGATTCTTTGGCAGAGGTGAGAAGTCAGTTCTGACAGAAGCAAAACTGTAAGACAGGCAGGGATCTGTGAATGTGGAGTCACAGGCAGGTCCACAGCAGTCCACACAGTCAGCTCTCTCCTCGGGACAAAAACAGCAATCTAGTCCAGATGGACAGAATACATAGTCATAAAGGACAAAAATAACAAAACTGACATATAGAAAAATATTTTCATAATTATGGAGGGGAAGAAGGACTTTCTCAAGCATGACACAAATCCCAGAATCCATAAAGGAAATGATTGGCAGATTGTCTGCCTCTCAACTCTAAGATACTGTTCAGTAAATCAACAACAAAAGCAAAAGACTGGTGAAATGTAAGATGAAATCACAACCTTCATAGACCAAGGGTTCAAAAACAGGTATTAACTTACAAATAAGTTAGGGAAGGACAAAAACTTTAATAAAAATAGGCTAATGAGGGCTGGTGAGATGGCTCAATGGGTAAAGGTGCTTGCTGCTAAGTCTGATGACCTCAGTTCAAATCCTGAGACCTACATGGTAGAAGAGAGAAATTATTCCAGAAAAATTATCGCCTTACCTCCACACATTTACTGGGACGTGTGTGGCTATACTCAGGCACACAAACACACACATGAAATAATAATATTAATGATATTAATATTAATAGTATTAATGACGTGGACCAGTAATTTCCAGAAGGAAAAATAAAGGAAAATATTGACGTAAATGCTAATAAACACGTCAGAGGAGGCTCAACCTCATGAACAATTGAGTAAGCAGAAGGAAACAATGGGGATTGGTACCTACTCGGTAACAATGAAAACTTTTAATGTATCAGTGTTAGGGAAGATAAAGAGAATCGATAGGTCCCAACTGTTGCTGGTGAGCATAAACAGGACTTTGTGGGGGCCAATTTGAAGAAATCATGGAAATATAAAATAATTCAGTTGGTCTGATAATCCCCCGTTAGAATTTATTCCACTGTGGTTATCTGAATGAACTGTCTCATACATTCTAGGCCATCAGAATACAATCGGTAACATTGTTTCTGTAGATTTAGAAAGTATGGCCTTGCTGGACAGAGTATGTCTCTGGAGGATCTGAAGTTTCAAAAGCCGAGTGCCATTTCCAACTGCTCTCTCTGCTTTCTGTTTGCCATCTGAATGTGACCTCTCAGCTGCCACTCCGGATGCCACTCTGCTACCTCTGTCCAGCCATCCTGGCTGCTCACCCCTCTGGAACCATAAGCTAAATGCACTCTTTCTTCTATAAGTTGTGTTGGTCCTAGCGTTTATCACAGCAACAGAAAACTAACTAAAAAAACAACTAAGTAAAGGAAATGCCAACACCAGTAGAAGGATTCTGGGCCAGGCTTACGTTAATTAATTATGTGATAATTAATTAATTGTGTGGGTGAGCACATGTTCTGTGGCTCATGTGCAAAGATCAGAGGACAGCATTCGGGAGTTGATTCTTTCCTGCCTCCATGTGGGACCTGGGGATTAACGCAGAGTTGGGCTCGCAAGGCAAACACTTATGCACAAAGTCATCTCGGCTCCTGCAGTGTTTTGTTTCGCAATAATGGAAAACTAGAGGGACCCAGAGCACCTAACACAGTTGCTCTCAACCTTCCTAATGCTCTGTCACTTTAACACAGTTCCTCATATTGTGGTGACCCCCTCCCCCAACCATAAAATTATTTTGTTGCTGCTTTATAATTTTGCTACTTTTATGAATTATAATATAAATATCTGATAATCAGGAAATCTGATGTATGACCCCTGTGAAAGGGTCTTTTGAACCCCAAAGGAATCTCAGCTCACAGGTCGAGAACCTCTGATCCAACAATAGACCCATAATGGCTTCTTAGTGAGCAAGATGAACCATGGGCAGAGCCCTATGCACTGAGATCCAGAGATGTTCCTGACGCAGTGCTCCGGGACAGCGGCAGCTTCGAAGGAAGGACAAGGTGCTGGCTCACGGTGTTTGCCATGACCCACTTTTTGGCAGCATATTAATTTGAGTTTCCAGAATAACCGAGGACCCTTTCTGGAGTCTTGGATAAGATCATGCTGTGAGACCATGATAAGGAAGTCTGTTTTGGGCCTTAGAAGCACAGAGATAACATGAATAAGAAGAGTTCACACCATGAAAAGAACATCATGGCTTCATGCTCCCGAGTCTGACTTTCTCCCAATTCTGTTTCTGTTTGGTTTCAGGGGACAAGGGGCTGAGGTGCATATTTTATCTACCAAAGCAGACCTGGCCCCCAGATGCATGCATCCTTCAGTCCCTTCTGGGCATCCCCTACTCCAAACTTTCCAGCCCATGGGCTGGGCTTCCTCTCCCCCCAGAGGCTCATCCCTATGAAATCCAGACAGTTTGGTCCCCCTTCTCCTTCTTTTCTCCTTCTGCTAGAGATCTTTCTTTCTCTTCCCCACCTCCTCTCTTTCCCTTGCCATGGTGACTTCCCTGGCTTCCTTTCTTGGGGTTGGTGAACTCACCTGCCCGAGAGCAGCTTCCCAAGAAGCCTGTGTTTATATATTTTAATCTGGCTTGAATTGGCTTATTTTGCCTGTGGAGAAATAGTTTATACTTTCATGCATGCTTCAGGCAGAGTCAAGTCCAAATCCTATGTTACCACTCTCTGCTCTCTGTCCCCAGAGAGATTACTTCCTGGACAGGGTTGGTAAGTAAGGCAGCAGAGATGGATGGAGATTTAAATGATTTAAATGATGTGACCCTTCGGTGATACCCCCACATGCACACAATTCACTGGCCACTCAAAGTTCACTCCCTCTGACAAAGTTCACTCCCTTTGACAGACTCTCAGAGTAGGACACCGCTTAACTTAGCCTATTACCGGCTTCCTTCCTTTAAGGCTCTCCTATCAACTTTCTGGAGATTTATTCATGGTTTCATTTCAAATTTTCTATTCGTGAACTCTCAGGGCAAGTCTCCAGTCTTGTAGCCATTCAGTGTCAATTTTATTACTTCCTAGGATGGGTTGCCCAGCCCTCTGTGACCTACAGAGGCCTTTGGCTGCATGTGACATTTTAAATACTAACTAGGGGGTGCTTGTCTTAAAGAGAGGGAGAATTAAGTTCAAATTGCGGCTCTTTAGAAATCTATAAAATGTGAGTGAGCTTTTTAACAGAAAGCACCTCACAAGCTCCGCTAGGCAAGGCCGGGGAGGGGGACCGCCATCCTTTCCCCTTTCAAAATCAAGGAGGAATATTTGTTTCCTTTTAACCAAGATGACCTCAGGGCACTCCCTTTTTTTGTTGACATAAAATGACAGAAGTCACTCAAAGGCAAAAGGGAACCACAGTTAAACCTGCAATGGGGGGTGGGGGACTTCTGCATAGCCAGTTTTTTAAAAATGAACACTCCACTTAAAGTCACCCATTCAGGGCCTGGAGAGATGACTCAGAAGGTAAAATGACTGTCCTGCAAGCAGGAGGAGCTGAGTCTGAGCTCCAGAACCGATGTGAAGGACTACAGGCTTGTAATCCCAGCACTAGAGTGACTGAGACAAGCAGATCCCAGGGCCAGCCATCCTAACCAACCTGTTTGCTAAACTTCAGGCCAGGGAGAAAGCAGGCTTGAAACAGAAAAGGAGGAGGTGCCTGAGGAATGAAGACCACGGCTGTCCTCTAACCTCCATGAGCGCCCACACACACATAAATACACACCCACGGAATAAAAATAAACTCACAAAGTGACCTTTATTCACAGCAAGATCCTTCACCTGAGGGAGGCCTGGGAAGCTGGGGGGGGGGACAGGGGACAGGTACCCCGAGGCTCCTGGAAGACATGTGTTTAGCTCTGGGCAGATCACACAGGTACGTGAAGGATAGAATGCCTTCAGATGGACTTACAATGAACACACAGTTTACTGAGCAGCTGTTCAGAAACCAGCATGAGAAATCTGCTTGATAAAACCAAGTGGTATGGTAGCTAGCTTGGTCATAGACCACAGACCCTGAGACCAGGTTGCCTGGCCTTTAAGCTGGCCTCTGTTAATAACCAATGGTATAAACCTGACCCTTCTTTAGAAAACAAAGAAAACATCCTGTGTATCTTAAACTGAAAAAAAAAAAAAAAAAAAAGGAAAGAAAAGCAATAGAAATAAAGATGCCTGACCATGCTGTTAGGAGTGAATGAATTTGTTTGAATGATAGTTGACATCTTTAAGTTTTGACTTTATTTTTAAAAATAAAGTCAAGGGCCAGTAAAACTCATGCTAAGGATCTTTCCCTGAGGTGACTTAGTCTTGCTTTCGGTGACCTCTAACACACAGGGTCACACCAAGTCAAATTCTTCTACTGGTAACGAACGTTAATTCATGGGAAGTCAGGATAACTTCTCTAACATGCATGGGGTGGGCGTGGGAAACTGATAACCTTGTCACCCCATCATGGGAGGGCTGAGGGAAAGTTCTCCAGGTCCCCCCTTCACCCCTCACAGCTCTGGAAAAGGCCCTCAGAGTCTCATTCCTTCCTCTCTGAAAGTTGTGGTAGCATTTCTGTCCCACAGAAGAGATTTTGGGTTTTTCTTCACAGGACCTCATTTTGCTCCTCCCCTGAACCTCATTCCTAGTTCCCACTTCAGCCTCAGCCTGCCCTGCTGCGCTCTGAGGTGCCCGGGTATCAAGTCAAACATTATTCTGTGTACACTCAAGACAGTTTCTGAGGAGAATGTGTAAGGAGGCTGCTCTCTCAGGGTGGAAGGCCAACTCAGGGCAATCAGGCTGACCTACCCAGAGATGTCAGAGATTTCCTACAGCCTGGCCACATGGAGCTGGGATGCTGGTCTTTTCTTGTCTTCATTCTCTAACTGAAGTACTCGATTCTTCTTGAGTCTTGGGGCTATGGCCTTCAGACAGGAGCTCTCGACCTTTGACTCTGTGCCTCAGGCCTTTGGACTTGCTCTGTAGGTCAGCTTGCTAGCAGCTCTTTGGGTCTGAGTGCAGATCCTGAGTTGTCTTGTCAGCCAGTTCCTTATGAAAAATGTGTCTAGTCACTCATACATCTGTGCATCTATCTGTCTGTGTGCCACCTTGCTATCATGTGTCTATGGTATATGTATATGCATATCTATATCATCTATCTATCTATCTATCTATCTATCTATCTATCTATCTATCTATCTATCTATCT
>JANHMN010000004.1:79818606-79864216 GCA_030674055.1 Rhabdomys pumilio | reverse complement strand
TCTATCTATCTATCTATCTATCTATCTATCTATCTATCTATCTATCTGTGTGTGTGTGCAGGTCAGAGGACAACTTTGAGAATTAGCACTACCCTGCTGCTTTGTGAGTCTGGAGACTGATACAACTTAGGCTGTCAGGCCTGTGCTCAAGCACACCTCTATCTACAAGTCATCTCACCACACACACACACACACACACACACACACACACACACACACACAGAGAGAGAGAGAGCCATACATATGGCCTAGAAATCTACATATTTTTATATACCACATAACACATATATGTCAGCTTTTGGTTCTTTTTCTCTGTCAAATTCTGCCTAACGCAGGCTTTGAGTTCAGTAGCAGCAGGGAGCCTCCCTGCTCAGCTTCCTGATCCTCAGAGTCTAGGAATGGCTCTGTCAGTGCTGGAAGCAGATGATGACGGGGTAAGACGGGGGATCCCGTGCCAAGGCTTAGTTAAACCCTTAGGTAAGGAAGCATTCAGAGGACCTGTGAGGTGAGTGACTGTCTCAGGAGGACTTTTCCCTCTCACTCTCCTCTAGTCTTTGGCTGGGACAAACCTCATGCCCCAGTCTCCACGGATGCAGAGTGATGGGAATCTCCTGCAGTGCATACAGAGCTCACAGTGGAAGCACAGCCTTTTCCCTGGTGCTTGACGCTGGGTAGGAACTCAATCAATACTATTTGTTATTTTATGTTATCATGTTAGGTTATTTGTGATTATTGAATGGCATAGAAACCCCAAAAGGAAAATACTGATCCCATTTTACACAAGTGGTATGGGAACTAAGAGACCCCACCCTAGGGCACACAGCCCATGCACGGCAGGCCTGGGATTCAAACTACCCTCTGTGGTACCCTAAGCTCTGTACTTCCTGAAAGGCCACTCATGGTGGATGGGGTCATCATGCCCAGATCTCTGCTTCATCTTCAAATAGAAATGTACAATCCATCTTCATGGATGGCACTTATCTTTCTACTGACTTTGGGCAAGGCCAGATGACTTTAGATACGATGTGTGAGGAGAACTTAGATACGTGGCCAAGACTGTAATGGGCTCCTTGATCCTCTGATTTACCATTAAAATACCCAGTTCATGGGCTGAACTTAATCCGACCAAACCCTGCAGCCAATCCAGACCAACCTGCGCTCAGAGCACAGCGAAGGCAGTAAACAGGTTCATGAGGCAGGAAATGAAAGGAAAGTGATTATCATAAAGTACTGAGTTCTAGAGTGCTTGTTAGGCAGCATTAGTATTACAATTACTGACTAACACACTTCCCTCAATGTATGGTTTTCAAGTGTAAATGGAGGAGCATGAAATGAGCCAGTGTTGAGGTCACCAGCAAGGGACAGGAGACATTACTGTCACCCAGGTCTCCTCTTTCTTTAGGCATATGAAAAAATTCCCTACCTTCTTATGTTAGTCAGGGACAGGTAACCATTTCTACCACAGCTCCCCCCCCCCCCCCCGTCCTCCCAGACGCTAGCAATAATATTCAAGGCACTGCCACCTGCCCTCTTCCCCTGCTACCGAAGTCATGAAAGGGACTCATGCTGAGGTAGGAACCACAGGAAAAGTTAGCTGCACATGTCAGAGACTCACTTCACTGGACCACAGTGGAGACCCATGAACAAGAAATCAGGTTTTTTGAGTATCATCACGTCCAGAGACTATTTGCTTCTGCAGAAATAGGGCCATCCTGACCAACATTCAGGGCAAGTGAAGGACATGGGGTGGGATTGCTGAGCCCCAACACTCTGGTTTACCCAGGAAGGAGAGGAATTCTGCCACAAAGTTCTTCAAGACTCGAGAACTTCTGTCATTCTCTCTCTCAGCCTCTTCCAAGGTCACATGAGCATCCTGAACTGTTAGAGTAAGCACCATGTGGATGTATCCTGTGGGATCACAGTCGGGCGGGACACAGAAGCAGCAGGCAAAGGGCTCTGGGCTGGGGAGGAGGTGGGACTCACTGGCTTTTACGAGGCCTCCGTATGCAGGAACTGGAGGTCTGGGGACTTCTTTCAACACGTGACAGACCTGTAAATATGTACTGCTCGGTGTGATTGCCATCTGCATGGCCAAGTCACAACCTGCGACTAGAGTTGACCCGGCCAGAGGGCAGCACTGTCACTTCTGAGATGAAGCAGTCATCTCTGCTGTGTGACAGTCAGTGCTGAGGCAGGACAGGGAGGAAGAATGAGAGAGAAAGAATAGAGGCTCACAAGCAGGAGTGCACCTGAGTGTCTTGTATGCCCAGCAAGGAACACGACGCTTAGATCACTCAAATGTAAACAGATAATAATAAATACGAGACAGTCTCCACCATGTAAGATCCTTCTAAACATATGTGAGGAGGAAAACCATGGAAGGAAAATAAAAAAAAGTTTGCTGTATTAGATGAAGCACAGTTTTGCAAATCTTATAAGGAAAAAAGTAAAGAAATTAGAAATCTAATAATACAATGGTTAAAATAGTTGTAGTGTATATGGAAAAAAGAAAAGAGTCTCATAGGTTAATAAGAATAAAGATGATGAGGTAAAATCACAAAAAAAAAAAAAAAACAGTCTAAAAATGCATGGCCACAAAGTGCGTGAGACATTCATTCATCTTTGCTAATGATGCTGATGACGCAACCCATTCATAAATGCTTCTTTACGTGCCAGGTGCCCATTGATGAAAACAGTCAAGGTCAGGATGCCGTAATCCCCAGAACTTGTTAAGGTACAGACTTCTAATGATAGACTCACATGATAAAACTCCCTAGTCTACCTGTAATACAATTAATGGTAGAATTACAAAAATCATACACTTTCTTCTAAAACACCTTGCTTGTCTTTTAAAATATGTTTCTTTGCTTCTATATTTATATAACAATGATAACTAAAGGAAAAGAGGGCATAAATTTGGAGGGGATGATGGGAGAGGCTGGAGGGAGTAGGAAATGATGTAGATATGCCTTAATTAAATAGAAAACTAAGTGGTGTGAATGTTTGGGATGCAGACATAATCGTACTTACAGTGAAGGTCACAACTTTAGACAATGTTATTTATCATTGGAAAGAGAGAAGTAGGCAACTTTAGCAAGGAAAGAAAAGGCACAAAAGCTACCCAAGAGGAAAGGGGAAGAGGGCCATTATAATACAGATAAAGCTAAAATGAATATATTAGAGATTGACCACCACCACCACAGCAAAACCAAATAAGGAAACATCACCCAACTGAATTGACCAATAAGACCAAGGCTCTTCAAAGGGATTATATGGTGGTTTGAATATGCTTGGCCCATGGGAAGTGGCACTATTAGGAGGTGTGGCCTTGTTGGAGTAGGTGTGGCCTTGCTGAAGGAAGTGTGCCACTGTGGGGGTGGGCTTTGAGGTCTTATGCTTAAGCTCTTCCCAGAGCAGAGAAGAAGCTCCTCCTGGCAGCCTGCAGAAGACAGTCTTCTCCTGTCCACTGTGGATCAAGATGTAGAACTATCGGATCTTCCAGCACCAAGTCTGTCCACATGTTATCATGCTTCCACCATGGTGATAACAAACTGAAACTGTAAGCCAGCCCCAAATAAATGTTTCTCTCTATCAGAGTTGCCTTGATCATGGTATCTGTTCATAGCAATGGAAATCCTAACTAAGACAGGGTATTGAATGTACCATCCTCTGGCAAATTCAGTCCAGGGAAAAAAGAATATGGGATCAAAATGAGAAGTGGGGATTTGTACATGTGGGATTTGTATGGCAAAGAATCCATTCAGTGCCTAAGAAACATCTACATTAAAATGGGCAATTTTATCAAAATCTCTAATGATCACATGCTCCCAAAATATATTCCTTGTTCTTGTGACAAAAATCAGCCTCAATGATACCCAGGCAACCTCAACTCCTTCCTGTCATTGTGTCCCCTCCTGGCAAGTTACAAATGAGTTAAACAGCCACACAGTGACAATGTCTGCCAGGAGCTCCACTTGTCAAAACTGGCTTCAAACTCTTACCAAGATGTGCCAGGGCTGCTAGAAGAGATGATGACATTTGACTGAGACTCCGGTTTTCTCTGGTTCTGAGTGCCATCCTGACCATCGCTGGCCTCCCAAGTCACCTGTGGCCTCTTCTGCTTGGCTGGGCCTGAGATCTCAGAGTGTGTTTCTCTGAGATGTCTATGCATCAAACACTCCTAAGCTCCTGAGCAGTTCCAGCCTTTCAAACTGAGGTTTCTTCCTGGAGTTCTCGTTCTGAGAATCTCCACACAGTGGGCTCCTCAGCTTCACAATGGAAAAAGCATCAGTCTGTGACTCGAGTGCCACGACTGCTGAGATGCCAAAACAGAGGGGTGAGGGCATCCCTTGTATGGTCTTTGTGCTGACAGTTCCTAACTCAGTTTGAATCCTCTGTAAACACAAACAGATGCTCTGGATGACAATGGTGGCTTAAGTCTCCAAGTGTCTTTTTTCTACATCTGCATCAGGGAACTATGCAGACACCCAAACCCAACACTCAGATACTAGCCGGGTGTGTGACTATTGCCTACCATACATATCAGGAGAGAAGTAATGATTTGTGATATACCACCTTTATTTAGCAATAATTCATTTCACAGTGCTGTACTAGAAAAGAAACCAAAGAGGGAAGTGATTTTTGGGGGGTCAAGCCTTACATCTACACCTTACTCCAAAGCTTCTCTATGTGCAGGGTGTCTGAGTTAAGAATCTTGGACATTTTTCTGTCCCCATGTTTCAGTGTAGCTAGGGACGTGGTCCCTGAAAGAGGAGACTGTGAAGTTGGAATCTGTGAATGGACATCTCTGCCACATGGATGAGATGCACCCACTCTCTGGGGAGATCTTCCCATGGACAGTTTCAGGTCTTCAATTATGATATAAGTATATTAAAAAACATGTATATTAATATGATAATAGATTACCATATTAATCTAGGTTCTGGTACTATAACAAAATACCTAAGGCTGGGTACTTTATTATTTTTGTATATCTATTTGCTCTATTTGTGTAATATTTATGCAATGAGTTTATGTACAAACTAACATTATTATGCCATATACAGTCAATTCGTAATAAATTAAAATTCAAAGTAATTACCTAATTTAACACGGAGGAAGATAACTATAAGTGAAATAAGCCAATGGGAATTATAGATAGATAAGTTACACAGTGACAAAAGGGTTAAGGAGCAAAATCCCACGATAATAATACACACATTACAACTAACAGCCAAAAGTAGTAATAATGAAAACAGGCTTAATTTGCAGGATGAAGTTCCAAGATCTGGTAGCCTCATCTGTTCCGTTCTCTGGTGAGGTCCCGTGTCTACAGCAGTAGCACATGTAGATGTGTGGATGCCACCACGCAGTGAGATGAGACAGACAGAACTGAGCAGCTGGCCTCTTTCTATAGCACAGGCTCTCTTGGGGACTGTATTGGTTACTTGTGACAGTGACAGAATTCCCAACAAAAATGACTCAGCAAAGAAAGGGTTTATCTCAGCTCACAGTTGGAGAGCACAGCTCATCATAGCAAGCCATAGTGGTAGGAATATGGGGGGACTGGTTACATTGCATCCACAACCAGGAAGCCAAGGGCCATGAATACTGGCGCTCAGCTCACTCTCTCCTTTGATTTCAGTCTGAGACCCCTAACCCAAGGAGTGGTTCCAAGGGCCCACATTCAGGGAAGATCTTCCTGCTTCATTTAATCTAATCTAGAAAATCCTTTAAACATGCCCAAAGTCTGTCTTCTGGGTGAGTCTAGATCCTGCTAAGATGACAATCATGTTAACCTTCACGGAACTAACCAAGGTCTCATTGTAACATTTGTTCCCTCAAAAGCAATGTTCCCACTGAACAAAACACTTGTCCTTACAACCCATCACTTCTCAACATGCCCACAATGAGGACCAAACTTCGAGCTCCTGAAGTACTAGGGACACACATAAACTATAGTAGCTGGAGTTCTGGGTGGATGAATAGGGGTTCTCCAGAGAAACAGAATAACAGTGTGTGTGTGTGTGTGTGTGTGTGTGTGTGTGTGTGTGTGTGAGAGAGAGAGAGAGAGAGAGACAGAGACAGGAGGGTTCTGCAAAGATACCACATACTCTACCAACTGCCTGTCAAGTGACCTTCATCAGAAACAATATGAAAGATGGCAGAAAAGTACCCACTAGAAGGGTCAGTCCCATTCCTATTAGCTCCTCTCACTGTGGTCCTTACACATTTTTGTGCACACACACCTGCAGTGCACACACATCTGCAGTGAACACAGTTGCCTCTGAAGAATCAAGAAGATACTCCAGAAAAAAGCCCAGGAAATGTGGGCTCAGGTAGTAACCAATACCAGGTTCTTACACTTGCAGTCTCTGATACAACACTTTACAGGGATTAAGACCGTAATAAACACTAGTTAACGAACAGGTAAGGAAACCGAGGCACAGAGGTCAGCAACTTGTCTGGGTTCTTACTTCTGTTAAGATCAGACATAGAACCTAATGTAGCAGAGTCAGAGTCTAGGTGTGGAATCCTTAGGTTCTGCTGTCTGCCCTGAGGAGGGATGGCAGGTGCTCAGTGGAGAGAGCTTGGGAGGGGTCAGAAGCTGCAGGGGTGGCTTCCAGCTGGAGGTGGCATGGAAGAAAAGTGCCAGTAAGGAGGGTGCAGCAGCTCCTTAATTCAGAGGTGGGACGCTGGCAAGAATGATTCTGGCAGATGAGAGAGGACATAACAGACAGCATCAGGGGCCTGAAGATTTAGCACCATGACACCATGGGGAGAGCAAGCCAGTAGCTGCAGACTTCCTCAGCAGCTGCACATAGCACTGCATGCTGCTTGCGCCTTAGCTCTGGGAGCAGGCAAAGTGCTCTTTCCCACCTGATTCCTTCCCGGGCTTTGGCATCTGACACACTGACCCACTTCAGAAGCAGCTGTAAGCTCTGCCTACCTCCCTGGCAGAGGCTGCTGGTGTCATGCTGCCTCCCCAAAGGCTCACTCCCGAGCAGCCAGACAGGAAACCATCAGGCCAGGGAGCTCCGTGTGCTTCACTGGCAGTGTCTGGCCCTGCCAACTGAGGTTCCTGCCAGGGCCTATACCCCTGGAAGGTATGGCTGTGAGGCATCCTGAGGCTGAGGCAGCAGAGAAGCATCTGCTTTTTCACATCTCAGTGGGGCCAGGAAACAGAACAGGAATCTGGCATTTACCTTTCTCCTTTCTTCCTCTTTTACTCTGCCTGGAACCCCAGCCCATGGCGTGGATCTGTCCATAAACAGAGTTCTTCCATCTTAAGTGAATTGTCTGTGGAAATGCCCTCACGGATACACCCAGGAGTGATCCTCACTGATGCCCTAGGTTTAATTTTTCAATTACGTTAATCATCAAAATGGACCATCACACCCATTCAGCCCATTGACTCATACATCCATTTGTTCTGGAAGCAGCCTCTTGGATACAACCAGAAATAATGCTTTGCCATTTTTTTCTAGCCCTAATCCAGGCAAGGGACACCAAACGGTAGCCGCCACAGCAAGATATCCATGTGCACCAACAGTCATACAATCAACAAACACTTTCTGAGCACCTCGTGTGGTGTTCAGGAAAGGCATACCTGTTAGTTCTAAGGGGTGACCGGCACTGGTGGCGCTATGGTGGGGACCTCTCTTCCTTAGGACATCCTTCCTCTTGTATGTGACCAAACTGACCTCATCAAAGTCATCTTCTTTTGGATTTCCTGCCCCCATTAGTGATACCACAAAGAACCCAATCGTTCAGTTGGAAAGTGTTCCTGGCCTCTCACTCCCTTTTGGCCTACACTAAGTTCATCAGATTGCCTTTTAAAGCCTCTTCCTGCCCTGGTTTCCTGTCTCCTGTGTGGGCCCGACCTCTGCTTCCTCCCAGTAGAGTCTGTGCTTTGGCCCTAACCTCCTTCTTGCCTGTGATTGTTGCTACTTCCAGGTTTAAGATCCCTTCCTGGTTTCCCTTCTCCCTCCTGGGCAACGGGGCCAAAGCCTCTGGTATTCCTGGGTTGTGAGCCTCCCTGAAGCCTCTGCTGGATCTCTCATCTGTGACAGGACCATTGGAAAATAAGCCTTCCAGAGCTCATGGAGATGACATCTTGGGGGTGGAACACTAACCCTGTGGGACTGGTGTCTCCATAAAGGAAGACACTGGTGAGCTCTCGTCGTTTGAGAACACAGCAAGAATGCTTGTTGTGTGGTTTTTCCTACGGTGACATTGAGGCTATGGGCCCTGGGAAAGCGGAAGGGGACATAATATTCTCAGTTTGAGGTTTTTTTGTTTTTGTTTTATAAGATTGCTTTTTATCCCCAACAATAGACAGTTTCAATTTCACCATGGCTTTTTTCTTTAGTAGTAAGTTTTTATTTCTCTGAAATGCAGTCCATTTCCCTCACATGCAACAAGTCCCTCTGTGTCTGTCATACCACAGAAAGCCGGGAGGTCTTTCAGCCCGGGAGAATGCTTTCACGCAGTCAGTCATCAATTAAAGAGACAGAGACTCAGCCCCTGCTATAGAAGGGACACAGAAACACCATTAAACCAGTACACAAGAGGAAAGAGAGGGACCATGTGGTAAGGCACCCTAAACCCCTTAGAGTGGTTGGTACCCCAAATCTGGGGCCCTTCTCCATCCGAGAAGCCTGTAACACTTGCCAATAAACACATCCATTTTATATTCCACCGTTCCCGGTTTTTTTTCCTTTTAATCTAATGAACAAAGAGAAAGAACCCACCCTCTAGCCTCTATCAGTGCGGCGCTAGATGAGGCCAAAGGAACAATTCTACCTAAGTTCGACTTAGCAAACCAGTGAGTTCAGTCGGGCTCCTTACAGGAGGATGGACTAGTCAAAGGCAGATGCATCAGGGAGAAGCTCACCCCAGAGTGGAGCACGTGGGCCACAACTTGGAAAAACTGCGCCATGGGAGTTTCCTGCATGCCAGTATGAAGAATCCCCTCTCCTCAGCAGTAATTACTGCTTTTGTAACTGTGAGGAAGGGACTTAGAGTCCTGTGAATCTCCGTACTACCTCGGTGGGGGGTGGGAGTGGGTGCGGGGAAGCGGTATTTAAATTCAGAAAGTTGCTATGCACTCACCTCTGATCCCCAGCAGGAGGCGCTCTCAAAGTTCACCCGAGAACTGAGCGACCAAATAAATTTCCTGCTCTGAGCCCTTGCCTCCTGCTCTGCTTTTAGGACACCCAAACCAAGACACCTCCTCTTTCTTCCATAGAAGAAGAGATTCTTTTATTCTTTCTCCCCAAGTCATTCACCATTTGATGTCGTGAAGGTCTGCCTAGGTGCCTGTCCTAATTATCTTTAATTGTTAGCAATGCAGCCTAAAATTATATGAGAGAATAAACTCAATTGAGGAATTGCCTAGAGTAGATTGACCTGGGGCATGACTACAGGGAATTATCTTAATTAATAATTGATGTAGGAGAGCCCAGCCAGCCCACTGTAGGTAGCAACATTCCCTAGAAAGGTGGTTCTGGGCAGTATAAGAAAGCTGGCTAAGCATGAGTCTGTGATCAAGGCAGGGAGCACATCAGCAAGCAGCATTCCTCCATGGCTTCTCTTTCAAGTACCTGCCTTGACTTCCTTCAAGAATGAACTGTAATCTGGAGATGTAAACCCTTTCCCCTCCTAAGTTACTTGTGTTGAGAGTTTTATTATAGAAATAGAAAGGAAACTGGGACAGTGCCCAGGTCCTCCATGTCACTCTGATCTAGAAGAGAAGAGGGAGCTGTCCTTGTCTTGAGAATATGCTTCACTTGGCATGTGGAGCAGGTCCTCCACCAGCGCTGCAGAATAAATAAACAGAAGCAAGGTGCTTGTTATAAATGCACTGAACCAATGGGTAGAATGAATGTTCTCAACCTTATAAAGGGCATTTATAAAAGCAACAACAGAGAGACCACAGTCACGTCATACCCTGTGCTGAACAGCCAGGAGCTTCCCCTGTGGTCAGGAACGTGACCTGAATGCTTCCTCTTGCTGTTTCTTTCCAACACGAAACCATAGAGTTATAGTCAGAGAATCAGAAAATTTTCCATTCTCATGTGAAAAGTATCAATTATTTATTTTTGAATTGACAAAAATTATATATATTTGTGGTATACATCACGCCGTTTTGAAATATGCATACATGCTGGAATGCCCGAATCAAATCTGTGAACACCTTACCCCACCTCTTCAGCATTTATTTGTGGAGGGAATGCTTAAAGTCTATTCTTAGCACAATTCAAGTATACAATGCTCTGCATTCTTAGATATTAATGTAGCCCTCATCTCTCACCAAAGAAACCTCCTTTTTGCTGCAGAAGAAGATTGTGCAGGAAACCACAACAGGACAAAATGCAAACAATAGACCATGATGTTCATGGGGTGTCCAGCACCAATAGACACATCTGCAATACAATTCCTGCACCCAAGGCTTAGGGAACATCATGGAATAGGGGCAGGAAGACCGGAAGAGTCAGGGGCCAAGGACTTCTGCTGCGAGACAGTGTTTTCTATATGTGACAGGGATGCTGCACCCATGGAATTCCAACAATATGATTTCATATACAAGACATGGGCAATGGCATCACTGAGTGTCATGTCAATGTGGGTGGAGGAGAATCTCACAAAGCCCCACCCTTAGAGGAAGAGCTACAGGAAACCACTGTGTGCAGAGAGAGGGAGAATCAGTCTTCTGATGAGCTCCCGAGAGGTCGTCCAATCACGTCATCCCTAAACAAATACGTGCATGAGAAACACCAGGCAGACTTAGCAGGTTGTGTTTATTTTATACAAATCTCTATTACACATAGCGACTGAAGAAGAAGTCGTTGATAATTTGAGAGGGAGCAGAGGTAATGGGAAGGGTTGGAGGCAAGAGAAGGAGGGGCGGAAATGATGGAAATACAGAATCTATCTTAGTTAGAGTCACTGTTGCTATGATGACAAACCATGATCAAGCAACTTGGGGGAGGAAAGGATTTATTTGGCATAGGCTTCCACATCATAGTCCATCACGGACAGAAGTCAGAATAAAAATTCAAGCAGGGCAGGATTTTGGAGCCAGGAGCCAATGCAGAGGCCATGGAGGGATGATGCTTACTGGTTTGCTGCTCATGGTTTCCTAGGTCTGCTTCCTTATAGACCCCAGAGTCATCATCTCAGGGATGGGTACCACCCACAATGGGCTGGGCTCTTCCCATCAATAACTAACTGAAAAAATGCTCTACAGGTTTGCCTACAGCCCAAGCTTATAGAGGCAACTTCTCAATTGAGGCTCCATCCTCTCAAGTGACTTTAGTTTGTGTCAAGTTGACATAAAACTATCCAGTGCAATACTCATGTGTAAAATTATCTAAAAATTTAAATGAAAACTACTCTTAGCAATTTTCAAGTAAACAATACACAATATTACCCACAGTTACTATGCTGTATGATAGATTTCTTGAAAAAGTAAATTCTTAAAAATTAAATTACAAGCACTCAGATTAGGAACAAGCAAAATGTTTTTAATATATTCAACTGATGCCAGATCTTGACTCTGAAGAATTGACAAAAGCTACAGAAACTAACAAACGAATTAAGCAAAGTGACGGTAAAAAAGTAAGTTCCAAAAATCAGTTGACTTTCCTCATACTAGCAACAAACAATCCCAAATGGAAAGTAAGTAAACAACCCAAGGGAAATACAAAGAGAGAATAAGATACTTGGAAAAGAGTGGAACCAAAGAGTCAAGACACTGAAAGCTACAAAATACCACCATAGTATAAGAGTTTGAAACTAATGGAAAGACCGTCAGTGCTCATGAGTTGGAAAATGAGTACTGGCAAGATGCCAACTCTCGGAAGAAGAATACAGGTTCAGTGCACTTCCCATCGAAACCCCAGTGGGCTTCTTTTTATGTTTCTTCAGAAATGGAAAAAAAAAAGATTCTCAGATTTATTTGAAATTACAAAGAATTTTGAATATTCAATACAATTTTGAAAAAAGAACGAGTAATTCGTTCAAGACTTGCCATTAATGTAATCAAAATGATGCTGTCAAAAACGTGTGTACAGGTAAGATCGCATAAAATGGTTATATTTAGGAATATATCTGTATATACAAAACTATACAGTCATGCAGTAACAATTAATGTAAAAAGGGGCCATGAATTTGAAGGAGAGCAGGGAGGCATACATGGGACAATTTGGAGGGAGGAAAGGGGAGGGAGAAATGCAATTATATTATAATTTCAAAAATTAAAAGGACAGATACACAGACTGTGGAATAGAATTAAAGAGTAGAAATAAACTCAAAGTTGTGGGAGTTGATGAGTGTGTGTATGTGTGCTTGTGTATGCTCACACATGTGCATGCATCTGGTCTCATGCATGAACAAGTACTGGATGGACTCCAAGGGTAGGGAGGAAGCCAGAGAATAGAAGAACCCCACCTGGGACTTCCAGCTCTGGGCAGGAGTGAGCCTGAGACAGATGATCCACACATGGGGCCACTTGGTTGGGCAGGGTGAGGAGTGAGCTAGAGATAATCACCTGACCAGTGCCATGGGGCCCGAACAGGGAGCTGGCCTGAGATGACCCCTGCCTGGTGTGATAATGCAGAGGCAGAGCTTAGCACTCCTGAGACCACTCCTAAGACAACCCCAGGCACCACTAAGAGGGGCAAGTAATGGTTAAAAAATGAAAGAGAAAGAAAGCATAAAGTAGTGAGGAACAATTCGATGGGAGCAGCCAGTGATGCCAGCTGGGATCATGGTGAGGTCCTGGCTTGTGCCAGGATATACTTAAGGAGTCCCAGTGAGGTTCCAGTAGAGTAGCAGAAGTCAGAGGCCTCAAACCAGAACAAGGAGTCATTGCAATGAACACTTGCAAGCAAGGACGTGTGGACAGAAGGGTATACTGTGGGACGGGACACACTGTGACACACTACAATGTCCACAATGTGATTTTTTCCTCTGTTGTGAGGGGAGTTGCAAGGTTGGAAGGTGGGTATAAGACAGGAGAAAATGAGAGGGATTGGTGTGCACAATGTGAAATACACACACACACACACACACACACACACACATACACGTTTTTAAAAATGCAACTTATAGACTTCCTCACCCATGCTTTGTCTCCATATTTGCTCTCATGAGTATTTTGTTACTCCTTCTAAGAAGAGCCAAAGCACCCACACTTTGGTCTTCCTTGTTCATGAGCTTCATGTGGTCTGTGAGTTTTATCTTGGTATTGTGAGTTTTGGGGCTTATATCTATTTATCAGTGAGTGCATACCACGTGTGTACTTTTGTGATTGAGTTACCTCACTCAGGATTATATTTTCTAATTCCATCCATTTTCCTAAGAATTTCTCGAATTCATTGTTTTTAATAGCTGAGTAATATTCCATTGTGTAAATGTACCACATTTTCTGTATCCATTCCTCTGTTGAAGGATATCTGGGTTCTTTTCAGGTTCTGGCTATTGTAAATAAGGCTGCTATGAACATAGTGGAGCATGTGTCCTTGTTATATGTTGGAGCATCTTCTGGAAATATGCTCAGGAGTGGTATAGCTGGGTCCTCAGGTAATGCTATGTCCAATTTTCTGAGGAACTGCCAGACTGATTTCCAGAGTGGTTGTACCAGCTTGCAATCTCATGATAAAGATTTCATTCTTACAAAAACAAACAAACAAACAAAACCCCTCAACTTATGTCTCCATCAGATCTTTCCCTTCAGGGCTCAGGAAACCCCATGGAAGAGGAGGCAGAAAGAGTTTCAGAGCCAGAGGAATGGAGGACACCAAGAAATCAAGACCCTCTAAGTCAACCTGGTCTATCCACAAATGGACCCACAGAAACTGAGGCAGCATGTACAGGGCCTGCACAGATCTGCACAAGGTGAGGCCCTAAAGCTGAAAGGACGAGTGGACCCAGGTCTTATCCCTGACCCAGAAGCCATGGAGAATTGCTAACTATCTGCCAATGAAAATTTAGGTTTTCCAATGGAATCTTACTGGGAAAATAACTCTTTTTTTTTTAAATTTGTTTGATTTATCTACATTCCAAATGTTGCTTCTCTTCCCTGTCCCCCTCCAAGAATTCTTTACCCCATCCCCCCTCCTCTTTGCCTCTGAGAGGGTGCTCCCCTACCCCAACCCCCTCACTTACTCCTCCAACCCCCTACCCATATCCTTCTTCCTGAGGCATCACGTCTCAACAGGATTAGGCACATCCTCTTCCAAAAGAGTTAGAGGAAGGATTGAAGAAAAATTAAATTACTCTGGATGGTGGCACTGAATATATATATATATATTTTTTTTTCCCTGTTTCTTTTAACCCAATAGGTGCTTTGAATATATCTTAAGGTTTCCAGCTTACTGCTTTATGGAGTTCTTGAGTGTGTGAATGACTGGCTCCTGTAACTATATCTTATTTTATGTGCCTTCTTTTTGGGGGAGGGCTCTTTTCTTTCTGTTTGTTGTTTGTCTTATTCATATGTATTATTTTTGTTTTATTTTGTTATTAAAAACCATTAATTCATAATAAAAACCAAACATTTCGTTTCAGGTCTGGGCTTTTAGAAGTCCACACAGTTTAGTATCTGTCTGCCCTGAGCGGAGGCTTCAGAACTTCCTAACAGTTCCTCTTGAAGGCTTGGTTATGGGAGACCTTCTATAGGCTCTTAAATTTAATGGAAAAGAGTGATGAATAGAATAGGCTCAGAGAGCTAAGAATTCCCAATACCTGAGATGTCTTGCCATCCTAAAGGATCTCACAGCTTGTAACCATGGGGGTCCTGGGAGATGGGAGAGCCAGGTCTTAGGCTATGCAGAGACTGGACGCCTTGTGTAATTCTCTCCTTCTCATTAGGCCTCAATGTTCTTCTTTTAGAAATGTCAGAATTAAATTTGACATAATAAGGACTTGTGACTCCAGCATCCCATGCTTGAGAATTTTTTTCTTTCTGGAAAAAAAAAAACACACACAAAAAAAGCAGAAAGTTATATGTTCAAAACTGTTCAAGAACCAGTGAGATGTACAGCAAGTGAAGAGGCTTGCCACTACGTCTGACATCCCCAGTTCAATCCCCAAGACCCACACGGTGGAAGGCAAGCGCCAACTAACTCCACAGACCTGTCATTTGACTCCCACACTGGTGTCATGACATGTGCCTGGCCACACACCTATACACGCAAGCACTTAAGTGCAATGTAATACAGTTTTAAAAGCCTGTTTATTGTACTGTTATCCATTTAAGCAAAAAGGCAAACCAACAACAACAAAAAACATCCAGAGAATGGAACAGAATTATGGCACTGTGTATAAACTGTCAGCTGGCAATGCATACCACCTCTGCCTTCATGCTGCCCAGACAGGGGTGACTCTTGTTAAGATGAAGCCATAGTGGTCTCCAAGTGATGGCATTACAGTGAGCTTTGTCTCCTTCTCTCTGCTCTTACAGGCTTTTTTGATTTTTCTATAATGAACACATATTGCTTTAATAATCAGGAAAAAAAAACCCAAATGTCACTGAAACAGCAATTAATTCTATAAGGAATGTGCGACAAATGAGGAGAAGCTTAAATCATATGTGAAATGAGAAGCAAGTCCAACAGAAAATGAATATTCAGACTGTAGCTCTGTTGAAATGCAGCCACTTTGCCTAATTGTCAATTCATCTCATAACCAGCTCTCTATAAATTCACATACACACAGCCTTTAGGTTTTTAACTTTTTGTCTATTCAGTTAGTGGTTTCTTTCTCACTTTGCCATCTTATGACATGTTAAACATCTTTGTACCACTGTCTGAAGTTCCTTCTTAACATTCTATTCCTAGGAGTTAAATTGGCTCTATTCCTCAGTCCTAAGAAAGTTTTTTAATCCCTGAATATATAATTGTTTTTAAATCTACTTTTGAATAACTTAAGGACTTATTGGGATGTTTGTTAGAAATTCTTTCTTCAAGATTTAATATTTTAAACACATTTTTTTTCCTGTGGTGTCCAAACACTATGAAGACCGGCTGACCAATGAACAAAAAACCACTTTTATGAAATCCTAACAACTCGATCAGCACACAATGCCAAAAAAGATGTAAGAGAGAAAGAGAAAAGGAGTAGACTCCCACCAGGTTGAATTTTTGGTGGCTACACTTATCTGAGGGTATGAGGAAAAATATTTAAATTGTTAGGGCTTATGCTGGCTTCATAGATTAATGGTTACAGATTCTCCTTCAAAAGCCATGACTTCACTAGCACTGAGTAGTTGGTTAGGTTTCCCGTATCAGGAGTGTCTTTCTTCTTGTCCAACAGGTCTTAAGCACAATTAGATGTTAGCACCAAGGTATGCATACCACCATGGCACCCTTAGTGTTGTTGTGCCATGCTGGTCATTGTGGTTCATAGGCATCATAGCTGGGCAGAACCATTGGTAGCTTCTCTCCTTTGGAAACTTGCATGACATCTTCTTGTACCATGATCCTCAGGGAGTGGGCATCCAGGTCAGTTCCAGCTCAGGGGTCTCTGTGCCTTATTTCTAAAGTGCATGTTAGCTTCAGAAATAGGCACTTACCTCCCACCTGACTTACTTCCCACCTCTGAGGTGTAACCAAGGACAACAGAGATATGTTTTGCGAGTCTCTTGGATAGACCAGCCAACAATTCAAAAGAAGGCTACTCATGCCTGTTTTTTCTGGAAGGACCACTGTCAGGTCTGATGAAAAGAGATCATTAAAACAATATATGTGTATTTATACTCAGAACTATGTTCATTACAGTTGTTTTAGGAAGGTAGTTGATAGTGTGGTTCCTTAGGGCTTTTCCAGACAGCCAGGGCTGTTTTACCCCCTCCTTCCTTCTGTTTTCATCTCTATCCCCCTCCCTGCAGAGGCTCTGTTTACCACTTCCTCTATCAGATCACTTGTACTCCACTATCCCCTCTTTATTGCTTCCAGACACCCCATATCTCAGCAACAGTCCCTATCTACTGTCCTGGTTTCAGCAGTTACCCCAGGCTAGGTACTCACATCTGAAGATTTGGAGCCAGAAGCCTCTGGTGAGAGAGAACATGGGCCATTGTCATTCTTTCTCGGTCTGAGTAATCTCAATACAAACTTTTCTAGTTCTATCCAGTTACTCACAAAGTTCATCATTTCCATTATTTCATCCCTCTTTGCAGCTGAATAATACTCCATTCTGTGTATGGACCGCATTTTCTTTTTCTATCCATCAGCTGAAAGACGCTTATATTGTTTCAATTCCCTAGCTATTGTGAATAAATTGGTAATTAATATGGCTGATCAGGTATCTGTGAAGAAAGATGTTGAGTCATTTGGGCATGTGCCAAGGAGTCATATAGCTAGGTCGTATAGTAGGGTTCTTTTTAGCTTTTTGAGAATTCTTCACACTGATTTCCATACTGGCTTTACCAACTCGACATCCGGAGTCAGTTCTCTCCTTCTGTTAAGTGACTGCTAAGGATGAAACTCAGGTTCAGGCTTGGCAGCAGGCACCGTTTTGTACTGAGCCATCCCGCTCGCCCTGTGTAGACATGTTCTCTTTCTTCTGGCTTGAAAATGATGCTGTTAAGTTCCTTTACTAAAATTTTTATTTCAGGGTTGATGTTCTTAAGCTACAGGATATCTACCAGGATATTTTTAAAAAAATAATTTCTACATTTTATTGAAAGTGATATATGCTAATATAATTTTCATAAGTGTAAATCGATACAACTTCTCTACCTGGTAAGACATCATTCCAATACATTGCTTTGGTTCTTTGATGTGGTTTTCTTTAGCTCACTAGACATACAGTAATTATGTAAATAATTATCCTGAAAGGCCAGTGTGTGGCCTTTTCAGGGAGGAGCTGCAGAATGCTCCTTCCTGTATATGGACCATATTTTTTTTCTTCTTCGGGAATCCTAATGCTTTTTTAAGTATTTGCAACTTAATATAATTTGGCAACTGTGGAGATCAGGTGCTTTCCCTTTCCAGGCTCTGACATTACAGTCTGGGCTTTGTTCTTTTCTTTTGTGACTTTTAGCTTTTTTTTTTTTTTTTTTTTTTTTTTTTTTTTTTTTTTTTTTTTTTTTAACTTCTCCTTTAAGGTCTCTGCTCCCCTTGGTATGTGGTCTTTAAAGTCCCTGCTCAGTTGCCTTAGTGAGTTCAGTCTTTCCTGGGACGCAGCTGTGTGCACTGGCGCGTGCTTCCTTAACTCAGACGAGGCCGGCAACCCTACCTTAGCCTTCAATTCTTAACTGTGTAGAGTCTGAGCAATGCCCCAGTCTCAGACATGTGCAGAGCTGCCTGAGTGCCCGGGTCTCTATATCCCCAACATGATACCAGATCTGTAAAAGGCTGTGGCCTTGTGCCCACCTTGTCTTTCCAAGCCTTTCTTTAGCTTGTTGTTTGACCCAATGACCGACCACCCAGGTTACATCACAGACTTATGTCGCTTCTAAATGTTTTCAACAAACATCTAGGGCAGAGGTTCTCAGCCTTCTGAACACAGTGGCCCTTTAATACAGTTCCTCATGTTGTGGTGACCCCCCAATCGTGAAATTATTTCATGGCTACTTCATAACTGTAACTTTGCTACTGTTTCAAATTGTAAATATTTAACATGCAGAATATCTGATTTGGGACCCCACGAAAGGGTAGTTCAGCCCTCAAATTGCTCTTAGGGATCCAGAGAGAAGGCTTTTGGCATTTTGAGGGAAGTCAGATATTGATGCTCTTTGCCAGGTCTTCCAGGGAGGGATTAGATGACACAGTGATGGCAGTTTGCTGGGAGTGAGACTCTAGAGGAATTCCATGTTGTCCTGACTCATGCACGAATGTCAGGCTAATGGGGTTTGCTGTGAATTTGTGCTGTTGATTTTCAAGGCCACCATAAGCTGGAGAACATGAGATGGGGATGGGGCAGGTGATGTAACACTTGGCCTTACCGGGCTGTAACTCTTTCTCCTGAATTAAACTCCTAGACTGCAAGGTTCTTAAAACCGAATTCTATGACTTCTCAGCCATGGGGGACTGAATCTTCAAACTGAGAGCTTAAATAAGCTTCCCTGGCATAAACAGCAACAAGAAAACTAAATGATTCTGTTTTATTAATTATTAATATGTTTGGATAAAGAAGCATAGGGTTTTAGGAGTAGACAAGCATGAAGAAACAATGGCTTCTTGACTATACACTGAATAAGATCTGATATCATTTAGATCAAAACTAGATCTTAACTAGAGACAGTATCTATGGATGCTCTGCCCTGATAGATGGGGGGGGGGGTTTACTTTGGATGATTAAAAATGACAATCCATATCTGCGGCTCTCAGGGCTGCTTATCTGTTGCTCTGGGGGTTTTACTCCTGAGTATATTTCTCTGATGAGACATTTCTGTTTCTGTCAAACTTAAACAGACACACCAAGCATTTATCTTAGTTTGGCTCTCCTGGAAAACACAGATATAAGGCACCAATCACTGTAACAAGGAACTTCCCCTTTTCTTTTGTCAAGCGTGTTTTATGAGGGAGAAGTGGCTCTGTGGAGGATAGAAACAATTCCCAGAAAACCCACACTTCCATTGAATTACAACGCTGGAATGCCTGTTTTGGACTGGGATGAAAAGCTACAATCCCCAGCTGAGTGAGATTCTACTAATGGAGAAGTTTATGGAACAGACTAGCTTGATCTAGTTAGAAGACACAACTTATGCTAGGCATCTAGGGGATAGCAAATCTCTGTCACTTCTGTCCTCTAAGACTGTCAAGAGGATTAGCATACCTTGGGAGCACAGGGCTTAGTCTGCATGGGCTTGATGTCTTCCAGTGAAGTTGTTCTGTGCACAGGCCTGAAGATCACGGCACCTGGATGATTAGACACAAACTTCACCATGCTGTTGAAGACCCAATGACCATAAAATAATTAATGTCTGCATTTAAGAAGTCCTCTTTGGATCTTTACGATTAGCTCAGTAGTCTAGAAGCAGAAATGCTATTGGCCAATCGGCTGAGGTTAGTGCTCTGAACTTTTCAGGAAGTCCATTATTTAAGTGTTGAGATATAGGTTTGGGGACAGGGGGACAAATTATAGCTTCATGAAAACCTCTTTACTTTTTAAACCGCATTTCATGTTTCATTTTGGAGACAGGGTCTCACATAGTCCAATCCAGTACCAGGGACAGACAATGCCATGGGGAGCCCACCAAGATGACCACTCAGATACAGTTGTAAGTCTTTACTCCAGACAGCTGGGACTACACTCAGGTATCCGGGGACCCAAGTGCATGAGTGTCCAGAGCAAAGGGTTTTTGAAGGGAAAAACATCCTGGCACCTTGCTATGCAGCTGCAGGGCAGTAGAGGGAACTTCATGCAAGCAAGCAGTCTAACAGAAGCTAAGATAAGTGGTTAGCTAGAGAGGGAGGCTGTACAAGCAGGTAACTTAACAGAAGCTAAGTTTGCTGGTGCATCTTGATCTGGGGTTCTTAGAATAGAATTGGGTAAGATTCTGTTCTGGAAGATATCTGTACTCCCCCTGAACACCTACGCTCCCGCGTCATCCCCTTCCCCACATCCTGCCTTTTTGTGTTTATAACCCCTATGTGAAAAAGCAAAAATCACAGTTTGATTAAAAAAATAAAATAAAATAAAAATGGGTAAGATAATTTCCCATGGGCTTCCCCACCACAAAGATTAAATTCTAGTCAAACTGAAAATGGCCTCAGCAGGAATACACAATGAGGAGCCTCTGCATTTTCTTGCTCTGTCACATCAGGTCAGACTCACCTGGTAACACCCACAAACACGGTGGCATGAAAGACTCCTTCCTAATGATGAGAGAGAGGGAGGGATGTGGAGAACCCGGGTATGTGTAGCCGCCCTCGGCCACAAGTCAACTGGGTTCACCTGAAAGTGGGGCTGGGAATGAAAGGGGACGGAAGGTGAGAAGAGATGAAGCCAAGACAAAGTTCTCTGATCAAGGCTCAAAGCTTTAATGCTCAGCTCTCAATTTAAAGGGGAAGACCCAACTCACAACCCCTCCTGGTTTCAGCCGGGGAAATGGGTGGGATAATCCATAATCCGTTCTAGGTCAGGCCAGAGATGTCTCAAAGCAAGCCCAGGGGCAGTTCTGCTTCTGTGTTCTGTGCAGCCAAGGTGGGTAACTCTACCTAGATCCTATCACTTGGTCTGTTGTGGTAAACAAGGTCTCTCAGGCCTGCTCAAGGCTGGACGGGGAGGGCATAGGTATGGATATAGCTGGGACCACAGAAAGAGCAGTCCAGATAAGTGATGGTAACACTTTAAATATTCGACAGATAAAATGGCATCAAAGATGGGTACAGGGCAAGGCATGCTTAGAAGGCACAGAACAGGAATCAGGGCGCAAGGAACTAGGAACACCTTCACCTCTCTTTCCTCATCTCAACTTTTCTCTTGAGACACTCTCTAGCCTTGTCTTGGAGCTCACTGTGTGGACCAGGCTCACCTGAACTCACAGAGACCCACCTGCCGCTCTCTCCTGAGTGCTATAATAGTATTTTTGTTGATGCCTATTAAGTGTTTGTTTTTTTAGAAACAAAGTGTCATGAAGCTCAGGCTGGACTGGAACTCACCATGTAGCCACAGATGGTCTTGAACTCCTGATCTTCCTGCCTCCATTTTCCCAAGGCTGGATTTATAGATATGTACCACCAATACTACACCCAGTTTTGATGCTTATTATAAAACAGGCAGTCATTAAGTAAACAGGATGCCCTCCCCATTTGAAGATTCAACCAATCAAGGATTGAAATTCTTCTAAAAAAGAAAATTACCCCTGTGCTGAGTGTGAATAGACTTCCTGTCATTAATCCCTGAGTAATACAGTAGAACAATGATTTGCATACCATTTACATTGTATTAGGGATAATAAGTAACCTAGCGATGATTTAAAGTTTACTGGAGGGTGTGTGTAGGATATATGCAAATGACACATCGTTTGTATACGGGACTTGAGCAACTACAGATTTTGGTACCCCCCCCCCCCAAGAGACCGAGGACAACAAATTTCTTCCAAACAGGCTCTTGTTAGACTTTTGGGGCTTCGACTAAAGCTTGTCTTTTGCTCATCGGAAGTGAGGACCAGATGAGAGATAAGACCCAAGAGATTAGTGAACAGAGATGATTATTTGCTTTTTATTCAGATGGGTCTGTATTTGTGGTCAAACACCAAACCAACAACCATTTCCACTCTTCCTGAGTGAAGATCTGGGACAGCCCCCCACGAGGAGTTTTGAGATTCAGAGCCACAAGTCTGCCTGGTCTCCTGCCTGGAACCCACGTGGAGCAGGGAGGTAGGATGGGGCATACCATGTAATCATCAGTTAAGTAGTTCCTCTTACTGGGAACCGAGGTTAATGAGATTAAGGTCAGGTAACTCCTCTCCCTCCAGGCTTAGTTGGAAGAGGGAGTGGTAGGGCCTGGGTACAGGAGTGTTAGTTACTCTTTCCAAGTTCCAGCTCTATGGAAACAAAACATAAGAAGAACCTAAACTCTGTCCACCAAGCCCTGACGAAGAGAATTGTTTTGGCTATGTGGCAGTAGAGGGAGCCAACCCTGGAGAACTCCCTAGAAAGGTCCCTCAGATAAAGGAATAAAGGCAGGGAATTCCAAGGCTAAATCTATCTAGCTTTGAATACTTGCCTCTAGTCACTAGCTCTCGACTCCTTTAGCCGCTTAGAAGGAAGCATTACCCGTTAACAGTACCTGTTCCCAGCTGTGGCTAGCAGGAGTCTATTCAGAAGACGGCAGTGCCAAGGCCCCAGGCTCTGGGACTTACCTTACCTCTTTGTCATTGTCTCCTGTTCAGTTTCCCTCCTTCCCTCCCTCCCCATCCCTAAGACTGTCCCCCATAGCTTCCATCCTCATCTTTATCCCCAACTCTATCAGTTTTTTTTTTTTTTGAAACAGGGCCTCACTAGGTAACCAAGCTGACTTTCAACTTGTGATCCTCCTGTCTCAGGTTCCCAAATGCTTGAGTTCTAGGCATGCATCATCACGCTCATTTTCTTACTAGGACAGTGTACCCTAGAGCAGGAGCTACAGATGCTGCCAGAGACTGCCCACAATGCCGCAGGACATTCCATTCTTGGATTTACAGTGTGAGGTCCTCTGTGTGCCAGTTTCCTTTTCTTTCTTTCTTTCTTTCTTTCTTTCCTTCCTCCCTCCCTCCCTCCCTCCCTCTCTCTCTCACTTGCTTATTCCTTATTTATTATTACTTCTGTAATCCTCTCATGTCCCACATGTGAGAAGAATTAGGTGGTGAAGAGACCAAGCTAAGGGTATTAGGGACCATGGATGGTCCCTAATGCTTGTTTAATTAGTGACCTTTCAAATGATTGTCCTTTCATCATGCATTTCAAGAGAGAACAGAGCGACTGAGTCAATAGAAATTGTGCAGAAAACTGAATCCAAGTGTGTACTTTTCAGTCTCCACTGGGGGGCGCTGTGTACTTTGATGGAAGTGCAACCAGGGTCCCGCAGCATCTTAGCTTCCCACATGAACTTGTGCCCTAGGCATTGACTCCCTGTCTCCTCCCCACCTGGTTATCCCCAAAGTCCCATAGTTTACTTGCACCAGGATTCAGACAAGATCCCGTCTAATTTCTACTGGGCTAATTCCACACTTTTAGAGCATTCTTGCCGTTCTTCATTATTATTTATTTATTTTTATTTCCGGCAACAGGTTCTACCTGGCCTCGCCCTGTATGTGTGTCTCTTACACTCTTCATACTGTCTGTGAGGACATTTCCACCACTGCATGCTTTCCTGTTGATGAATGATAAGACAGGTAACTTCCTTGGGCTGGGCTGGCTTCTGAGTCCTCGGATTACGTTTGGATCCATTTACTGCACCATCTCCCACACCATCAGCACGTGACTTGGGCCCCGTGAGCATCTTATGACAATACAGATAGGTACGTGCGTAGGTATGCACATTGTGCACACACGTGAGACTCAGGTGGAGGTCAGAGAACAATTTTGGGGGATCCATCCTTAAGTTCAGTCCGACCTCTTTTGTTTGAGAGGGTTCTCTCACTCTCACTGGCAGGGAGTTTCTTCAGGAAGTTCAGGCTAGCTGACCTGTGAGCTCGCAGAGGCCCCAGTCTCCCATCTCAGAGCACTGGGATTATGGGTGTGCAACGTCATCTGCCTTTTTATACAGGTTTCTAGGCTCTGAACTCAGACCCATGCATTTTCCAGGCAAATGTTTTACCCACTGAACTATCTCTTCAGCAACTCAACCCTATTTTAAAGGTGTAGAACCCAAGATCCCAGGTTAAACGACCTGTCTAGAGGCCCCATTAGGATGGCGGCACTGCGGGGGCGGGGGGGGGGGGGTAGCAGCCCCTGGCCCTAGCTTTGCACTACGTGGGGTTTTATTACCCTTGCCCCAGCCCTGAGTGTGACTGCCTCCAGCACCCCGCTGGCCTTTTGTTCTCTGTTCCCTCTGTGGCAAGCTTCCAGCTGGGCTGATTCATGGATCTGGGACCGCATGGCTCCCATTAACTTCGAGGAAAAGGCATAAGGCAAAACCCACATCAATCAAGACTCTAAATTACTCATCCATCTTTGCAGGTGACACGTGGATTAAGATGAACTTGGAGAGAGGAGAATAACCATAGGAAAGCTATTTAGATTTATGAAAATTGCTTAAGAGTTTATATCAAGTCCCCAAATGGGGGCTGACTGTGTTCTCAGCCCAGATGACACAGAACAGCAGTAGATAAGAAGTAGATTGTTACAATACAACAGCCTTACACTCAAAGTCAAAGGGGCTGGGGCACCCTCCCCCCAACCCCCACTGCCTGTGTTGCTTGTGTTGGCAGGCAGTCCTTATACCTGTAGGGTTAGTTTTCTCATTTTAAAATTAAACATGTATTTTCAATTATGTTGGGGGGGGGTGTCACATGTGTGAGTACAGTTGTCCACAGAATTCAGAAGAGGGCATCAGATCCCCTGGAGCTAGAGTTATAGGTGACTGTAGACCACCCAGTACGGTTTTGAGGAACTGAACTCAGGTCCTCTGAAAGAGCAATACATGCTTCTAACCATGGATTCATCTCTTCACCTTCTGTTTTCCAATTTCATTTTCCATTCTCCCCATGAACTGAAGAGGCAAGTTTTGTCCCCATTTTATAGATATGGAAACTGAGGCACAGAAAGGATAAGGTACTTGCCCAGGGTGGTATTGCTACTAAAGGATGAGACAGAACGTCTATGCCTTTGTCCCACTTTACCTTCAAAATGAGTCGTGAGTCTGATGCATCAGGCACAGAGTAGGTCCTCTGTGAGGCTTTCTGAAGCCAAATTCTAGGATAGTTTTTGTTTCAGAGACAGAAAGAGCCCAGTTTCAGCCCTGTGGGACCTAGTAGGCGCTCAATTAGTCAGAGTTGCATGGCAGTTCTGTGGAAACGGCTCTGCTTTTATTTAATGACTTGCTTAGATGCATTTTAATATGCAGACCACAATGCCGGCGCACTGTCTTCTGGACGGCGAGGCGTAGGCATTCATTATTTTATGAGCTGCATATGTCATGCAGAGCACAAGCCCCTTTCTTAAACCAACACAACATGCAAATAGAAATTTCATGTAAAATCACATTCAGACAGATTCAAAGTAGAAACAGATGTCTGAAAAATATGAACGCCGGGCTTATTAAATATTTTATCATCAAATATTTCATACATTTCAGAAATGTCATCTGTGAAAACACAGAAATACCGCCTCAGGAGAACCAAAATATTTAATCACTTTCAAGAAATTCTTAAAAATAAGTCCTCACCCCAGAACTATTCCAGGCAGAGAACAAATTTCCAGGTGCAGCAAGCTATATTTATTATATTTTCATCAAAATCAGTAACCTAGTTGAAGGAGATACAGTAATCAGTAAGGTCATTATTAGGTAAGATAATGACTTCTGAATGAATTCTCTCATTAATCTCATTACAAAATGGTAATGGTACCTGACTAATCATGCCAGAGGGGAGAGCTGTGTTGAATCAGAGCAAAATTAAGACTGTAATCATTGAGCTGCTCTCGTTGTTTCTTCAGGAAAACCTCGCTCAGGGCTGGGAGGCTGACTTTAGACTCTTCTGACCCAGAGGACTGCAGAGCTAAAGGCTGGAGCTCTCACTGCATTGAAGACAGGGTAGGAAGGCCTGGGTAGCAGCAGGCAGGAGAACTGGGCTCTTTCTGTCTCTGTCCCCTACTTCCTGGGTGCCTTTGGCTGGATAATATCTATCTCTGGGCTCTATATAGATAATATCTATATCTGGATAATATCTATCTCTGCTTCCATCCTTGATCCATTTATAGAGTCTGTTCTTTATCCATCAACCAATGTGGCCCAGAATGAAGGTAGATCACCTTACCACCAGTAATGGCTGCCCATCTCACCCAGAGAAGTACCAGGCCCTTCACAGGATCACACACTCTGTCTCCTTCATCCTCAATACTGTTCTACCTCCATACCATGAAACTCTTCACTGCTATTTCAACATGCCTGTTGTCACCACTATCTGAACTGTTCCTGTGCCCCACTCGGCATTTCTCCCTTACTTTCCCCCTCACTTTCTCTTCATCTTTGCCCATCTGTCACCACCTCAGTCCTGCCTTGTCTCAGACCACCACGCTACACATTGTGATCACTCCCAGCCACTCTTTCTTTCTCTCCACTCTTATTATTCACTCCATGATTTACTGAATGTCTTGTCTGACTTCCTCCCCCATTTCCCCCTCTGGAATGTAAGCTCCGCCAAGGGCTTAGCATGGTGAGGTTCATAGTATGGTTCATCTACATGCCAGGCACACAGCCGATGCACAACATTCCAGGAATGGAGAATTGGCACAGAGAGGGTGTGGGGTAGATGTCCAGGAATGACCAAGGATGACCAAGGATGTCCAGGGATGTCCAGGGATGGGATGCACTTAGTCAAGTGCACTCACAGGCTGGAGTATGGGTGGGGTGGTCTGTGCTTTTCCATTCTGTTACAGTGTGGAGATGCACCCGGGTTCTTTTTTTCCCCCATGAGAACAGATAGTGCCAGGATCAAAGGAAACCTCGACAGCCAAGAGGGTAGCACCCATCTGGCAAAGTTGCCTTTCCCCAAGTTCCAACACCAGTGTAGGTAGCAATCAGGAATGTTTTATTCGACTTCTCTTGGCAAAAATAAGACAGGTGACAAACTCACGCCATCCCTCAGACGTAACCTCCCACTCCTGGTTCATAATGGTGGGAATGAGGTGTCAGCATGCTATGGATGTCCATTATTCAGTGAATTAAGCCTTCAGTTAACACTTGAATTCATTTTTATAGAGGCCAGTGATTGCCCACTGCTACCTCAGAGTGTAGAAAGCACACCTCTCAAGGGGCAATGGGAAAGCAAGGGAATACTTATCCCAAGTCACGGAAGGCAGGAATAAAGTGAGTCCAGTCTTTGGTATTGATGAGACCAGTATTCAAGAGCTGGATGGCTTTTATTGTTCTGTGGCTTTAGAGCCAGGATCACATCACACACCCTGACTGCAGATCAGTGCTATCACTGACTGGACATTATCCTACCATGCCAGACCAAACCTCAGAATACTGTTCAATACAACACATCACACCAAGCTTTCCAGTCCAGCCAGCTAAATGAAAGCTCACCTATGAAATGGAGTTGCTTTCTTAAAATGCAGGGATGGATTATGAATTGAAAACCAGGAGCATTAAGAAACAATACTTATACATCTGTGTGGTAGGGCCGTGATTCTAGCACCTTAGTGGGTGACAAGATGGAGTCCAGCCTGGGCTACCTATAGAGACCTTGACTCAAAACTACACAACAAAATATTTATTGGAAGTAATGATTCCTGGCTGGAGTGGTAGCTGTTCAAGAGGCCGCTGCTGTCTCCTCCTTACTGACGGTGTCCAGGAACATAGAAAGCAGTAGAGTCTGCACTGGTTCATGGTAAGTATGACAGTTCAGACCCATAGCTATATCTGACCAGACGCTTTAACAGTTAGGGACAGTGAGTGAGGCTCAGGAAGAGGAGGGACAAGGCACACTGCGGTCCACCCAATGCTCAACACCTGAATGTTCCTGCTTGGGGCCAGGAAGTTTGGTCATTTTCTTCTGCTAACCAGGTTCCTGCTTCATGAGGTCTCACTGGCATTTGCTTTTTTGACTCAAAACCTGTTTATTCTTTTGGTTCAGCATTCCATCTTGCAGCCTTTGAGTCAGAGGGACTCACTGTGGGCCCTGCAGTGAACAGATACTCAATACCTGTATTGGTAGTTTTTATGTCAGCTTGACATAAGCTAGAGTCGTCTGAGAAGATATCCCTGAAAAATCAGGCTGTGGGCAAATTTATAAGACATTTTCTTAATTAGGGATGTGGGAGGGCCTAGCTTCTTGTGGGAGATGCCATACCTGGGCTCTATAAGCAAACCAGTAAGCAGCTCCTGTCTCCAGGTTCCTGTCCTGTTTGAGTTTCTGCTTTCACTCCGTGGACTGTGATTTAGGATATGTAAGCCAAGTAAAGTCTTTCCTCTCCGGGTTACTTTTTGGTTATAGTTTTTCATCACAGGAATAAAAATCCCAACTAAGACAATAGCCTTATTCATACACAGATGGTCTCTCTGTCTCCTTCTTTGCATTTCAGTTTTCCATCTTGATGCAGGGCACTAGGCAGGCATCTGACCTTGGCTTGGAGGGAGCTAGTTACCCACAATTCCTTCTGCCTATGGTTCCCTCCAAGCACCCAGGCCAGGACACTGGAGTATTCCCGCTGTATAGTTCCTCATCTCTCCCTTTCCTCTCTTTCTTTTCCTCAGATAAGAGCATACCTTATTGGTACTCATTGTGTCTACAACAGGACAATATGGAAAAAAAAATTCCCAGTCCAAGGAAAGAAGGGGTTAAGTATCCGAAGACCTTTGAGTCTTTTCCCAACACAGCCCCAAATGTCAAGCTTGTCATTTTGCTACTGTCTTTGTCTCATAATTTTGGTCCAAGGAGAGGTGGGGTGATGACTTTTTTGAGCCAGACTCTAAGTGTCTCTCAGGAGAAAAAAATACTGTTGATTTTGTAAATGAGAAGCCACAAGACAGTATGATTTTTAGGTAAGAAAAAAAAAATATATATATATATACCACACACACACACACACACACACACACACACACACACACAAGCCAGAATATGCAAAAGTGTTTACTGTCATACTTTTAACTGAGATAAAAATCAAGAGCAAACTGAATATCTAGTGAAAGAAGATCAAAGTTTGATCTTAAGTGAACATCGTTCATTTATGCAGCAGAACCTTATTGTATATTACTAGGCAAGGAAAGCCCAGTACAAAACACAGTAGGAACTACTGTGTATAACTACCTCTATGTAGTAAAAGGACAAGTGATTTTTTTTAAAGAGACATTTCTTCCCTGTTCTTTGTAATATTTTCCAAAATCTAGTGGATTGGTTTGATGTGGTGCCTTTTTTTTTTTTTTTTTTTTTTGGTCAGAAATAAAGAAATAACAAATGCGCTCTCTCTCTCTCTCTCTCTCTCTCTCTCTCTCTCTCTCTCTCTCTTTCTGTCTCTCTCTCTCTCTTTCTCTCAGAAAAGACATGTAACCCTTTGGTGAGAAGGACACAGGTACCGAGGGTATGGAGGACACAGTGGACTGTTTCTGCATGTTTGAAAGACTCTGGTTCTCTGTCCTTCTCAACTCTGGCATCTTGCCCAGCGATGTGATGGAAGTGGGAGCCCACTTTGGTGATCCCCAGGCTGTTGGGAAGCAGCCAGTGCCCCCACCAGCACAGAAAGTGCCTGCTCCCCACGAGGCCTTCCCACGACAGACATATTCCACTGTATTGAATAGTCTTAGTGCCCAGAAAGCCTGCTGTCTGGTCTCCAAGTCCAAGTACCCTGGAGCTTCAATCTTTTATGAAATAGCTTTTCATTTTCCCTTCTCAACTAAGGGCTTTTACAAGCCACCAAGTGGTTCTTTGTACATCAATTTTTAATCTTGTTAAGGTTTTATTTTTCCACTTGACCAATGCTCAGTTCATAAATAACACATCAAAAATTTGCTCCAATTCTTTCTGTGGGTTTTTGTTTGTTTGCGTTTATTTTTAAATGGCCTCCTATTGGGAAGGAAGAACGTGGCGACCACCCCACTGTCTGCCCGTGTCCTTACCCTGTCTACAAAGTTTAATGGCTGCCTGCGGCCAGGTAGAGGAAATCCGCCCTTTTCACCATAGCGCTTGAGGCCGCCATTCCTGGTTCCTCTTTCTCTCCTCAGTAGGCTCTCTTCCGTCCAGTACACCCGGGAAGGCAGAAACGACCCTTACTTCAGCACAGACTCTTCTCCCGGTCTTACCATCTCTGCTTACCTATAATTTCTATTTTGGGAACTTAGGAAAGGTACAAGACTGTGAGCCCAAAGTAAGTCTTTTGTCTTTATAAGTTGATTATCTCCAGCATTTTGTTTAATACCTGGAAGCTGACTGTGAATGTAACCATATAACATCTATCCTTTATTAATCCCCTCAAGAAAGATCCAATCAAGGGTTAGGTAATTTTCATCTCTGTTGCCTCTTATTTTTTCTTTTTTAATCTAAAACATCTCATATGCTCATCCTTGTTGACTTTGGGAAAACCTAGGCTACTGCCTTATGAATTGGTCACGTTTTGGAGTTTCTGATTATTTTTTTATATTATCATATTCCTTTAGTCCTTGTATTTTCTACCAACTGTATAGCATAGACTACATCCTACTGCAATAGTAAGGAAGGGCTTAACTCTTTGCCTTCATTGCCAAGTTTAAGAGTAAAGAGTTGAAGTAATGACTTGATCAGTGTTGGCATCTGACTTGATTCTCTTTCTGTGTCCATCATGAATTCCATTTTTAAGGTCTGGAGAGATGGCTGTGGGATAAAGGGCCTGCACTGTGCTTGCACAGAACCCATGCTCAGTTCCCAGCATCTGTGTCTAGTGGCTCACAGCTCTCTGTAACTCTAGCTTTAGGGGACCCAACACTCTCTTTTGGCCTCTTTGGGCAATTGCACTCACGTGAACATGGACACACACATGCACATTTAAAAATAAAAATCTTGAATAAAACATGTTTTGACATCATAAGTCATGAATTCATCAGAGGGTGATGTAATGATCCAACAATTTCCCCGAATAGACTATCTGACTGTTACATATTATTTATCTTAAAGTCCACATTTCTTCCAAGAATTTGCAATTCCCTCTTTAATAGCCCCATATTCCCATGTATAGCAAATCTGTTTCTGATCCCTTTCCTCCATTCTATCTATCTCTCTGTCAAGTTACGTGTCGTTACTCTCTCTTATATCCAAGGGAACAACTGGCTTTCTGGGCATCCATCTAAGTTTTTCTTGCTTTTTTTCTGAGTGTCCCTGAATGTCTCTATATGAAAATTGAGTTGTCTAATTCCAGGTAAAAGGAAGCATTGACATTTTTACTGTGGCTGGGATAACTTTATTATTTGAGAACTATCCTGAGAAAGATCATGTAAAAGAGTATCTATAGAATCACATAATTTTATCATTAAGTAATTATAAATTTAATTATAAATTTCTATTAATATTCAGAGGTGTATAAACTCCATAAAATTGAACTATCCTTGAATTTTTGTTATTTTAAGTATGTTATTGGATTTCTTTTTTTTTTAAGATTTATTTATTTATTTCATGTATGTGAGTACACTGTAGCTATCATCAGACACACCAGAAGAGGGCATTGAATCTCCATTACAGTTGGTTGTGAGTCACCATGTGGTTGCTGGGATTTGAACTCAGGACCTTTGGAAGCGCAGCCAGTGCTCTTAACCATTGGGCCATCTCTCCAGGCTGTTATTGGATTTCTTAATAAGATTTCATTAATATTTTTGTGTAATGACTGAGACATGAGATTGGCCAGTAGCCTTAGTTTTTATACAATGTTGGTCAGGTTTCCTACCAATTTTATTTTGACTTTAACCCCCTAAATTGTAAGTTTCTATTGTTTTCTATTTCTTTGAACACTTTAAGCAATAATGAAATCACCTGATTTTTGTCATTTCAGAATCGTCTGGTTCTGATGGTGTTTGGGTGGGCTAAGGGTTCTATAACCTTCTCTGCTTACTGTGGAACTGGATCTGTCCAGGCTGCCTCCACTATGCCGATTCTGATGAGTTATGTTTTTTTCCTTGAACATTACCTACACCATCTAATCTTTCAAATTTTATGTGTTCACCATTTAACAAAGAATTTTTCCGCACTTCTTCAGTTTCACTGAATAATTTCTCCTAGCGTTTCTTATTTTGTATATTTCCTTATTATTTTTGTTTCAATTTTTAAAATTATATTAAAATTGTTACTTTTTTTGTGGTGCGTGAATGTGTAAGGAGCACATGTCACCCGGAATGTGTATTACTGACAAGGACTGCAATGCCTCAGACCCACAGAAATGGCAAGGGATCCTCTTCCTGTCGTGTGTCACACCCAGCAGCTGCAGCTTCCTGTGGATGACTGCAACCGTAGCAACCGTAGCCTCCTCCCACTGAGACTCATTAAGCCGTACAAAGTAGCAAACACACCGAGGTTCCAGGTTAGTATTAGCTGCATCTCCGTCAGAACGCGCCTGGCCCACTGCCCAACCTGCCTGTCTGTGTGCCTGTGTTTCTTCTTTCTCTCATTGCCCTGGCGTGTTTCCAGAACCAAGACGTGTGGGATGCAAACGTCGGGTGGGAGATGCACATGCAGAGGTCAGAGGACAAGGTGCAGGAGTCAGTTCTCTTCTTCCACACTAGGGTTTCAAGCTTGAATCAAATTGTCAGGGTTATCAGCTCCTGTCTTTGCCTCTAAGCCAACTTACTGGCATGGTGTTTGTTTGTTTGTTTGTTTATTTTTGAGATGTGATTTTGTGTAGTCCAGGCTGAACTTGAACTCCAATTGTAGCTAAGGTTGACTTTGAATTCTTGATATTCCTTATTCTCATATTATGCTAACTATTTTCATGTTTTGTTTGTTTGTATTTTTTTTTTTTCTGTAATCTATTAAGGTTTCCAGTGTGGCCTAATGTGTTGTTGACTTTTTGTGAATGTTTCAATTCACAATTAAGGAAGCGCTGTATTTTCAATTGTCTGGGCACATGTTTAGATGGTTACATAGATTTATCTCATTCATTATTGTTGTCCTTAATTGTTATTAATATCATTGAGATAATTTCACTCCATAGCATGGGCCAGAACTTGGAACAATCCCTCTGCCTCAGCTTTCCAAGTGTCTTGTGGGAAAGGTTCCAAAGTTCCAAAGGCTGGCAATCTGGCGGTGGCACAGGCCCAAGCGACACGTGGAGTCCGGTTTTCCAAAGCTTTTATTGTTCATGGCGTGGTGAATAGGTGTAGATGGTTTGCGCTTTCCCCACCAATAGTCAGGGGGTCTCACCTTTTATAGGAAAGGGGAGGGAATAACTTAATTAGCTACGCCCCCTGGTCTTTAGATAACTCGTTAATATTTTAATCTCTGGAGGTGGAGACCTGCTAATCACACCCTCCACCTGTGTCCTATGTGATTGAAGGGCGCAGGTTAAATGGAGTTACCTCATCCAAGGCTCAACAGTGTCTCTTACTTTTCTTGGAGTGAGAGTATTATTTAAAGTATCTCACTTATGATTGAAGGCTTGATACATTTCTTTTTGCATATCTTACTGTTCCTGCTTCATGAAGATTATGGTATACATACACGTGTGTGCACACATGCACATGCATGTGACCCATGTACTGTGAAAGTTACATGAGAACACTCACATATGTGTACTCTGGATCTGTCTTTGACTTCCACCTTGTTTGAGACAGGCATCATGGCAGGAAGCATGGCAGTGTCCAGGCAGACATGGTGCTGGAGAAGGACCTGAGAGTTCTACATCTTGATCCACAGGCAGCAAAAAAGAAACTGTGAGCCCCACTGGGTGTAGCTTGAGCATCTGAGACCTCAAAGCTTGCCCACACTTCCTCCAACAAGGCCACACCCACTCAAGGCCACGCCTCCTAATAGTACTACTCACTATGGGCCCATGGGGGGGCATTTTCTTTCAAACCACCACAACATCTGTTTCATCTTTAAGATGAATTACAACCTGTGATAATCAAGTGATTCATTTTGTTTCAGGTCCTTTGCCCCAAATTTCACCTTGTTATAGGTTAAGCCGTCAGTTCTCTTCTGACTGTGTTCATCTTTTATTTGCCCTGGATCACTTAGTTTTCAATGTGTGTCTTTAAAACACAATGAAGATGAATTTTATTGAATGAACTGATCAGAAAATCTTTTTTTTTCTTCCAGAAGCCTATTTACATTTATTGGGATAATTTAAGCTTGGCCTAAGCCCTGCTATTTGTCGTTAACACTTGCTAACATTTGTTATCCAATCAGCTTAACCTCTTTCTTGGATTTCATTTTCTTGACTCTTAAAGTTTTTACATTCTTGATTGTCCAGTTGGCTTCTGAATCCGCGGGGTTTACATTTTAGATTTAAGCAACTATGGTCAATATTTGGAAGGAATTAGAACTGTGTAAACACGTAAAGAGCTTTTTCTGTGCCATTGTTCCTCTTTTTGGATAGAATCTCATGTAGCCCAGGTTGGCCTCAAACTTAAATATGTAGCCAAAGGTCACCTTGAACTTCTGATCTTCCTGCCCTCTACCTCCCAAGTATTGAGATTTTTACAGGCTCGTGTCACCATACATGATTTATGTGGTGCTGGAGACCAAATCTAAGGCCTACTGCATGCTAGGCAAGTGTTCTAACTCACATACATGTCCTGCCCCATATAGCCCCTTACATGTCACTTACATTGTATTGGATATCATAAGTAACCTGGAAATAGTTGAAGTATACAGGGAAATATGTCTAAACACTGCACCATTTTATATAAGAAACTTGAGCATTGAAGTGTTTGTTATTTTATGGTCTTCCGAAATTGCTGCCCTAGAAAGACAGACAGGATTTGAGCAAATGAAGGTCACGGGGGTCAGGCAAAGAGTCAAAGAAGTCTTGATGCAGAAGGAACAGAGCATATTAATATGGTCACAGTAGCTCCAAGTGGGATCTGAAAGCAGGTAGAATGTTGGAATGGTGCAAGAGATGGCAGAGACCAGGACAAAGAGGTTGGACCAAGAATGGGGCCATGATACCTGAAGCCATGGGGAATCATGAAGGAGTACTTTATTGAAGAGAGACATGGGCAAGCACTGAATCACAGCATCCATATACAGAAGGGATCTCACCAGTGGCCTGGTCCAATTTCCCACACTGCACAAGAAGCCTACTGCAGATGAGAGGAACTTGTTCTCCGGGACAGCCTTTGAACCCAGGTCCCTCTGGTTAGCATGTGATCTCTTAGATTTCCCACACGAAGCAGCTCTGCCCTTCCTTCTCATACCTCTGTCTCTGGAGCAGCACACGTGATTTGATTACTATCTCCAAACTATTCTGGCCTGGGTCCTTAGTACGATGACCATAGCTTTGACTCTGTGCATCTTGAGCCTCACCCTCACCCATCTGAATCCTGTCCTGGTCCTCTCTTCATCCCACAGGTCTCTGTTCTTGAGAGCACTACAGCATGCTGACTCATTAAACAAATCCCATCCAACAGATGGACGTTCTGCTGTAGAGCACATCTGACCAGGGAGGGGGGAATACTCCTCCTTCAGAAATGCCTTTATTTCAAGAGGGCCTGTCACTCAACTGAGATTCATAGGAGAAAGAGAATCCCAAGAAAATCAAGGGCATTTGCATTACAATCCACCTCAGTGCCCAAAAATATCCTGCTGAACATGCAGAATTTCTAAGGATAGAGTGTGTTTTGCTTATTTGCAGGAAATAAATGAGTGGTGTGTTTGTGCGTGTGTGTGTGTGTGTGTGTGTGTGTGTGTGTGTGTGTGTGTGTGACTTAAATTCTCAGACATGCAGAGTCAAGCATCTGGTAAATGTTAACCAAAAAGTTATCTTTGACCCTGCAGCCTTGCAGTTTGGGGTAGAGGGAGAGAGAGAGGGAGAGAGACGGGGGAGGAGAGATATCTTCCCTCTCCTCTGCCTAATCATTTCTTCTTCCAGGTGGGGACTGAAGATGCTTGGTGCTCTGTTGGCGGTTCATGGAGTCTGTAACCAGTGAGATCTTTACCACCTTGGAGAAGAAGGAACCCATCCTCTGTCCAAGGAGAGCACATCATTGTCCTTCTCATCAGGCAAAAAATATTTATTTCCATTATTTTCTCTCCTTCTGCCTTCCAAGTCTGCTCATCTGGGCTTGGGTAAGGATCTGACCAATTCCTTCTGACTTGTCCTTGGTCCTTAGAAACCAGTGTGTGTAACACCAACTTGTCACCTCTGTTTCAAGCCCTGCCACACTCCACATCTATTACGTGCTGACCTCAGAGATACTGCATATTTAGGCCCAGACCACTGCACCACAGTGAGTGTCACAGTGAAGAGAGTCAATAAGTCTCTGCCTTCTCAGTGCAGATAAAAGCTATATTTATGCTTTATATAAAAGTTATATTTATATATTTGGACTTTGTTAAGTATGAAGCAATGTATATTAAAAACTGTACCCCTTAAAATACTCCATTGATTAAAAATTCTAAGTCATCTAAGGTATTAGAAAACAACAAGGTTGATAAACTTACTTGACATTGGAATGTCACAGGACTTTAAAAACTGAAAATCTCCTCAAGGCAGTAAAGCAAAGTGTGATGAGGCAAGGCACATGCCCCACTGTGTAATTGGAGAGGTTTTTCTCTTGAGACATCATCTTTTAAAAGATGAGTTGTAGACACTCACCCCCTCCCAGCCTCCCTTGCAGCTATAGGGTGTAGGTAGTTTACCCGATATCTGGATACACCAACTCACTTTGAAATAGAAACCAGTGATATAAAGAACTGAGGACTCTCTGGACATCCAGAATGGCTGCAGGAGGCAGCAGCCACAGTTCAGGGCACAGAGATGGGGACTGGAGTCACAGGAGCCAGTTATGGGGCTGGTGGTTGTGACTACACTGCTAATGTTTCTGTGGGTCTAGAGATGGGGACTGAGGTCACAGGAGCCAGTTATGGGGCTGGTGGTTGTGACTACACTGCTAATGTTTCTGTGGGTCTCTTCTGGAGCATGCTGTTGGGCACTGCTTTAGACAGAACACAGGTTTCCTGTCAGTCTGTGGACTTATCCAATGTCCTGTGAGCTCACTCATCCTCTGAAATCAGTCCTGTTTCTCTGCCAGAGCAAAACCAAATGTGTATTAGTGAAATTAAAAAGATTTTTGAAGTTACTGCCTGTTTCATTGCAATTTTTTTCCCTTAAATGATGATGAATCAAAATATGCTATTTTGGGCAAAAGCTGCCTTTTTCTAATGCCTCAATGACACGCTGGGGGGAAAAAAAACCCTAAATGAAAACCACTTCTAGGCAGAATGCCCTCATGAATGATGCAGTGGTCCCGAGACCCTCATCCTCTGTGGTGGCTCAGGGAATAGCTCTCTTGATTATGCTTGACCGAGACACCACAGATCCCACCTTCTCTAACAGTCTTCAGGTTTACAAGCTGACAGTATGCTAAGTGAAAAAGTGACTCACACACTCCGGAAAATTCTTCAGTCTCATCTGGAAACTTTATCAGAGCCATAATAAAGAAAAGAAAGCAACCAACAAGATGTGAAATACCCCAGATTGTAACATCTACATCTTATCTAATGTATAGAAAATAAGTACTGAGCCTTAAGGAGATGGCTTAGTTGGTAAACTGCTTGACACATAAGGATGGACACACACACACACACACACACACACACACACACACACACCTGGCTTGGCAGTATATAACTATAAATCCCAACACTGAAGAGGTAGAAGCCAGATGATCCCTGAGGCTCACTGGATGGCTAGTCTTACTGAATCTGAGCTCTAGGTTCAACAAGAGACTTTGTCTCAAAAAATAAGATGGAGAGCGATTGAGGAAGACACCTAATGTCTATGCTGGCTGGCATATTCTGCAGCAGTGTCTTTAATGCTAAGAACTAAAACCAGGGCTGGGGACTGTAGCTCAGTGGTAGAGTGCTTGTTTAGCTTGTGTGAGGCCCCCGGGTCGAATCCCTAGCACTGCAAAAAAAAATTAAAATAAAAATTAAATTAAAACAGTCCTTATAATAATGGGGGCAGCAGGGTCAAACACACATAGAAAACCAACTGAAAGAGCTCCCACAGGGCAAAGATGGAATAATCTGAGTAACAAAATAAAGTAATATTGCATTATAACTCAAAGTATCCAATAACTCTGCTACTCCATTCTGCTATTAATGATTAATGAATGGGTAAGTAACTCAACGGGAGCAGAGAAATCTCCTGTGTAGAAGAATTCTCAACACTGTGTATAGATGGTTCATTCTCATGGCTGTGAAACAGCGTCCCCTCCAGAAGTATGGCTGTGCATGAGGACCTCACAAAGAGCAAAGTGTGGGATGGGAGAGAGCCTGACAGTCCTGGGATAGGAGGTCAGGTCAGCAACAGTAGCAGCACTTCACACTGATTGCAGGTCCCTTACTATGATGTGATGTAATGAGTATCTACCTTGTGCCCCTCCACCCACCGCTCCCATCTAATGATGGAAAAGCAGGGTAGTCCTAGCAGAAGGACCTTATACAAAACACCGGACTAGAGCTTTCTAAAATGCCAATGTCTCACAGAACAAGGGAAGTCTGAGAAGATGCCACAGCCCAGTGGAGCCCGAGAACACTGGCAGCTAGATGTGAGGCGGTGTTCTGGGTGAGCAGTTGAGACAAGAACAGAGGGACTCCAAGAAAGGACAGGCTTCGGCCTCAAATACCCTGTCACTGTGGGTGGATCAGATGAAGGCACACATTGAATACCTGATGTTGATAATGGTGGACACTGCATGCTGTGACACATGACACTAGGTTTCTAGAGATCTGTAGAGCTATAAAACCATTGAACAGAGGGCTGGCAAAGGGACTCAAAGGCTACTTGCACAAGCCCAATCTTTGGGAGTCACATGGTAGAAGAAAAGAGATTCTCACAAGTTGTTCTCCAACTTTCACACATATAAACACACAATAAGTCAAATTTAATAAAAATTGCTCTAAAATAAGTCTAAGGGATTATATCAGATAATATAATATATATGTAGTCAGATTCTGAAATGGTAGAGGGAATTGGGTTGGCAGAATTAAACAAATGATGGCTGACATTTTTTCACAAATTTTGGGAAAGAAGCAAACGTAGAGATTTAAAATGCTCATCTGTGGACGCTCGAGGTGGCTCAGTAGTTAAGTCTTAGCTGCACAGTTACGAGGACCAGCGTTCAGATCCTAGCTCCCATGTCACAGGCAGGGCATTCCACAGATACCTGTAACTCCAGCTTTAGGCAATCTGATCTCCTCCTCTGGCCTCTAAACGCATACATGCATATAGACTCACAGAGATACACAGACACAAATAAAGAAATAACAAAAATTTTAACAAGTTCTAGAGAGATGCCTCTTGATGCTCTTCTGAGGACTGGAGTTCAGTTTCCGACACCCACAGCAGGCCCTTCACAGCTGCCTGTAACTGCCTTCTCTGGCCTTCTTGATACACACACACACACACACACACACACACACACACACACACACACACGCGCGCGCACATGCATATACACACAAATAATAAAAAGGAGTCTCTGTAAACTCTTACTAGTGTGAGTAGGATACATACAATGACTTGACATATCGGTGGACCTGCTGAAAGTTTGTGTGTCGAAGTAAAATATTTGTAGCTTTCACTGACCACACAGAAATGCTAAAAATTAAATTAAAATAAATAAATAAGTCAAGAAAAGAAACAGAAAGAGAGGGGATAATAGCAGAGATTAAGAAAATTGGAAATAATTATGCAACGAAAAGACTGAAAATACTAATTGTATATAAAAAAAAAAAAAAACCAACCAAAACCCCTCTGGCCAGATTGATACAATTAAAAGAGAAAACACAAATGTTGAATGCTACATATGGAAAAGGGGGCCAGCCACAGATGGAAGAAACTGTGAACAGATGTATGGAAAGAAATGGAAAGTGTAAAACAAACTAGACCAAGTCTACCTTTATGCTGTTTATAACTGAATCAAGAAGTAGGAAACCTTAACAATGTATCACATGGTTTTGCTTTTCTGGTTTTCATAGTACTGGGGAATGAACTTAGGGCCTTATGCACCGTGAAGCAAATTCTCTGCCTCTGAGCTACGCCCCCAGATTTCTTTTCCTGTTTTACTTTGAGATAGAGTCTCACTCGGTTGCTTAGGCTAGCACTGAAGTCCCTCAGAAGCCCAGGCAGGCTTAATCTATAATGCTCTTGCCTCAGTCTCCCGAGTAGCTGGGATTACAGGTTTGTGCCACCAGACCCTTATAATTCATTGTTTTTGAAGAAAACAATTAGGCCTGTAAATTTTAGAAATGACTTCTAAGAAACTGTCAAGAAACAATTTCAGTCTTCTTCAAATTCTTCCAGAAAGCCACCAATGACGAGAGATGCTGGAACTCAGTGTGTGAGACTACAAGCACCTTGAAGCAGATTGGACCTGAGTGTTGAAGAAATGTCACTTCTTACTATCCTAACTGGGAAGTGAAGATGCAAAAATGTGGCTACACTTACTAATTAACTGTATAGAAAGGAACTTTTATAGCTCCAGTGGACTCAGGAATGCAAAGATGGTTGGAGTGAAAGAGCGAAGAAACCAGTGGATACATTCAGCAATCTGATGTGAGCGTCTGAACCAGTGGATACACTCAGCATTCTGTGATGTGAGGGTGTCTGGACCAGTGGATACACTCAGCAATCTGATGTGAGGGTGTCTGAACCAGTGGATACACTCAGCACTGTGATGTGAGGGTGTCTGGACCAGTGGATACACTTAGCACTCTGTGATGTGAGGGTGTCTGAACCAGTGGATACACTCAGCACTCTGTGATGTGAGGGTGTCTGGACCAGTGGATACACTCAGCACTCTTTGACATGAAGTGTTTGAACCAGTGGATACATTGAGCACTCTTTGATGTGAGGGTATCTGGGAAGGAAGGGCCAGAGAAGGACTGTCCTAATCCTAAGAAGGACAAATACAAGCTACAAGCATATTTAGTTGACAACATCAGAAGTGAATCATTTCAACTGAGGGAAGGGTCGAGGGTCGAGGGTCGAGGGTCGAGGGTTGAGGGTCGAGGGTCGAGGGTTGAGGGGCTTCTGTACTGAAGACACCAGCCAATGAATTAAAAAATAAAAATAAACAAATAAGTAAACAAGCAAGCAGGCAAATAGTAAATGAGGTGGGTCAGAGGGATGGCTCAGCAGGTAAGGGCAATGGCCACCAAGCCTGAGGATCTGAGTTCTATCCCCCAGGACTCACATGGTAGAAGGAGAGAACCAACTCCCAGGGGATGTCCTTTGATCTGCGAGTGTGTGTGAGCTTATATGCCTATGCACACATGTACACACGCACACACACACACAGAGAGAGAGAGGGGGGGGAAGAGGGAGAGAGAGAGAGAGTAATGAGTAACTAACAAACTAAATTTTAAAAGATGTTAAAATGTTTGGAAAAAATCAACAAAATCACCCATATTTACAGAGTAAATTATCATCAATCCAGAAATCAAAGGAACCTTTGAATAACTATAGTGAACAGGCTTTGCAGGATTTTGGATACAAAGATGAATACTGAAGTTATTCTTTCCCTGTACACAAGCCACAGGCATTAGAAAAGGGGCAATCTAATCTATATACAGTTTAAAGGACATAAGAATGCATTAAGCCAAACATGAGCATTGTATCTGTGGGCTCTGGTGTTGGGAGCAGACTTTAAGCAGAAAGCGGCTAGAAAGCAGCTACCATCTTTGCAGCCATCTGGAACCATTTACCCTGATAGAGACTTGGTTTTCAACAGCCTACAACAGCTGAGCACACTCTAACAAATATCTTGTTTATCCCACATAGCTTGTTTTGCTGTTTAGTGACCCCAGCTGCATAGTGCACGTGGTAAAATGTTTTCACCTGTGTTCTCCTGCGTGTGCTTATAAATACCCAGGATTTCCTTGTAATAGGGTTAAGAGGAGTGAACAAGAGTGAATATGCGTTAGTAGAGAGTCAAGAGAAGTCAAAGAGGGGAATAAAGGAGTAACCAGACTTGACTTCAGAACCTCTGGCTTGTTTCTATTCTTCGCGACCCTGACCCGTGGACCAGAGCAGCAGCACAAGCTGGGCAGTCAGAGCGTGGGTCACAACAGTTTTGGCGCCAAACATGGGCCTAAGTGGTCCACAACACTCTGGTCATTTAGTAAAAGAAACAAAGACAATTCCAAATAAAGCAAACACTATACTGTGTCCATGAATAACAAGACTGAATATCAGAATATTTGCAAATTCTCCGCAAATGAATTTACAAATTTAATGTACTCCTGATCAAAATCCCTATAATATACTTTGTGAAGCTTAAAAATCTGATTCTAAAATGCATAGGGAAGAGGGACGGGCTATACTAATTATGATGAGTTTAAAACCATGTTGATGTGCATGCCGTGTTACATTACAGGTAGTTATTCTAACGTGATCCTGCCGATCTGCTCCTCTGTTAGGAACATATAAGGGTGACCTTCTTGGCCATGTTGTGATCATGAAAAATTAGGAACATGACCATCTACCAATAGGAAAGGGTAAATGAATAGTGGGATGTTCACATAATATAGTGACATTGAGAATATTAGTGAGTCTGGGGTTATTGCTATGGCTACTGATAGATGTCACAAATACATAATTGAAAAAAACCATATGTTGAGCTGGCAAGATGGTTAACTAGTGCTTGTGGCCAAGTCTGACATCTTGAGTTTGATCCCTGGGACCAGACCAACTCCCATAAATTGTCTTTGGTCCTTACATGTACATTGTCTCATGGGTACACCTGCACTCTGTGCATGTGTACGTGTGTGTGCCACATAGAGAGACACAAAGTAAATAAAATTTACAAAAAAAGATAAGTCACATTTTCTGTAACAAAAGAAAGTACATAGAATGATTTCTTGGAGACAGGACACACGTTACAACTGTACAAGGCCATATTTGGAATAGTTGGTCCAGCTCAGAGGCTGCCCGTGAGAGGGGCAGGGGTGAGGTGATGTGGAAGGGCATATACCAAGGGAGTTAGATGTGTTGACAATGTTTCATTTCCTAAGCAGGGTGGCAGGTGTATGAATATACATGATATTATTTTTAAACTGATTTGTAGGTCTTGGTTATTGCATATACATTAAAAATTTAAATAATAAAAGAGAAAGAAAAAACTCCATAGTTTTGCATTAAGGAGAAGCTAGTATGTATTTTTTTAGGTTGCATGGGTAAAGGAAGTAAATACACTCAGAATAAGCCTTAGAACTGTATACATGCTAGGCTTTCATTTGTATATGGTTGCCCCTCCTGTACGTAAGCTCTGGAAAGATATATATGAACTTGCTAACAGTGAATCCTCTAGCTTTGGAGACAGAGCACCAGGGAAGGCTTTCAGGTACATTTTTATAACTATAAAGTTCATGTTATGTGCTTCTATTAACAAATGGACAAGTTGCCTGAAAAGGCTCCTTGTAAGGAGGCTCTGTTGACTGGCTGAAGAAGAATGCCATGTGGTCACTCTGTGGCAGCAGGGGAGCACTCCTTAAAAGAGAGAGTACTGTGTTGAGGACTCCATGGCCCCAAACCCTACATCTACTCTGGGGCTTTGGGGGAAAAGCCTGCCAACCCTGATTCAAGAGGACAGGGGAGGGTGGGGACTTGGAAGGTGTCTAAGCTTTTGAGTTTGAGCAAATAGCTCGATGTACTCACTGAGGTACAGCTTTAGAGCTCTGATGGAGAAGGATGAGGTGGGCCAGGGAGGCTGTTCTAGAAGACTCTGTGGAGACCTGGAGCTGTGGAGACAGGTCATGGCTGGCAAAACAGAGCAGGAGTTACTGTCAGAGAGAAGTGGTGTAAGGCGTATGATAGAGGGATAGAAAGGACAGTGTTGAGCAGTGAAACAAAGGAAAACTAAAGCAGTATGGACTCCCAGACAAGGGTCAGGTCTATCCCTAAAATAGGAAACCACAGACCATATGCCACTGGGAGGGTCTTAAACAGAGGAATGTAGTGGTGACCTGGAAAAGAACATTTCCACAAAGACACCAGAATTCTAGTGAGATTTTTGTGGTCAGAGATTGAGAGAACAGACTCTCCAGGAGTTGGGATGATGATGATGATGATGATGATGATGATGGTGATGATGATGATGATGATGATGATAGGAGGCCACGAAACTGGTGTCATGTTGAAAGGATGGAGAAGAGAGAGAAGAGAGAGTAGGGGGAAGTTCCTTGTGAAATTCCAGGTGCAGGAAGTTGGATTGCATCTGCACACATTAGGGACCCAAGGCAGGTGTGGAATTCAGGAGGGCAATTAAGAGAAGAGACATATTTCTCTAAGAGAAGTTTACGCTCACGACTCTGTCTGGGAATGTCAAGACTCCACAGGTTCCTCTGGAGGTTGAGCTCCAACACTTCAAAGGACGTCGTCAGACCTTGCTAAGGTCCAGCAGGCGTGGAATGCATCTCATCCGATTACACAGAACTGAGCCGTTTCCTGAAGCTCTGTTACACAGGAGCCAGGAGGTGGGGAGTGGGGGATCTGGGTACCAGTAAGTCTGATGAGGATTTAATTAAGAACTCAATTTCCACAGACTTCCAGTTCTCAGCTGCCTGATGTTTCTTTAATAGGAACTGTTGATAAGGTCTAATTATGGCAGGTTATTTATGGGATCAAGTCTCCTCTCTTTGCTCAATTATGTTTTGTTTGGGAGATTTGTATTCTTTGAGGACTCAGTTTTTAATGGGGTCTATTGTGTTCCCCAAGGATGCACTTAGTCTAGGGATCTCTCATTTGGGGCTTTGTCTCCACCAAAAATCCCACTGCCCCATCTTCCTCTTCCTTTCATTGATAGACATCAAAGGCACGAGGAAGTGACTCCTCCCTCTCCCATTCATAGTACTACCAAGTTGAATGGTTTACTTTAAATTCAAAAAGTCTTCAAAATCTCGCTTAAATATTAGCGACCTCTGACAATTCATGCTACATAGATGGCTCAGTGTTTAAGGTGCTGACTGCATACCCTTCATGATCAGCGTTTGGATTCCCAGTACACATGTAGAACACTGGACAGGCCTGGCAGTAATTACAGCCCTAGGAGGCAGAGATGAGGGTCCTGGAGTCAGCAAGAGTGAGCAGGAGCAAGCCGGCTAGTGAGAATCATCTCATTGGTGAGCCCTGGGTTTGTTTAAGGGACCTTATTTCAGTGAATAGGGGGATTCCTAACATCAACCTCAGAGCTCGGCATGCACACTCACACCATGTGTACCCACACACACAGCACACTCACACCATGTATACCCACTCTGCACACTCACACCATCTATACCCACACCCTACACACTCACACAATGTATACCCACACACATGCACAC
>JANHMN010000004.1:79799234-79810867 GCA_030674055.1 Rhabdomys pumilio | reverse complement strand
GAAGGAGGAGGAAGAGAAGGAGGAGGAGGAAGAGGAGGAAGAAGAAGAAGAAGAAGAAGATTATAAGCCAGATTCTCCAAAGAATTTTGTTTCTGGCCTAGGCAAAAGCCTGTCCTACAGCAGCCTTGGCGATATGGGGAAGATTATGATGTTATGAATGAAAGCATGCTAACCAACCGTACAGTTTTGTGGAAGTCATGCAGCAGGCTCTTATCACAGTAGTTTTTTTTTAAAGCATGTACTTTAAACTCCCCTCTGTTGAGAGAACACTAGTGGATTGTAGACTTGTTTTTAAAGTAGACCAAACCCAGTATTGTTTGTATATCAAACAATTGGAAATTATTTCAATAGATAAGGAACAGATAACAGAATATATAAGTATTAGGTGAAATATTATACGGCACTTAAAAAAGACAAAATGTCCAGGCTTGCAAGAAACAACATGGGCTGGTCCTGCAGAAGGGTGGTGGTTTGAATAAATATGGCCCCTGTAGGCTTATGTATCTGAATGCTTGGTCACCAGGGAATGACACTATTTAAAAAGGATTAGAAGGTGTGGAGTAGGTGTGGCCTTGCTGGAGGAAGTTTGTCACCCAGGGACTTTTGTGATCTCAAAACCCATACAATCCCAAGTCTCTTTCTCTGTTTCTCTGCCTACAGATCAGGGTGTAGCTCTCCAGTGCCTGCCTGGATGTTGCCATGCTCCCCACCATAATAATAATGCACTAAGCCTCTGAAAGTGTAAACAAGCCTCCAGTTAAATTCTCCCTTGCCTTGATCATGGTGTCTCTTCACAGCAATAGAACAGTGACTAAGACAGACAGTGAATGACAGGAGTCGTTTTCATCAGATTATGCAGTGTCAAGACATTTGCATAAAATTTGAAATCCTACCTGATTTTCTCTCCATTGTTTACTGATACTCAGTGCTGTAGTAAAACATGAAGAAGGCTGGGAAGGAATGTGCTATGTCTATGGCAGTGGCTGCTTGTGGGTGGGAAGAAAAGGTGTAAAGGAGCTTCAGTGACTACAGCATTGTTTTAAAAAGAAATTATGCAGTAGCTAGAGAGATGGCTCAGTGGTAAAGGACAGGCGTAGCTTTTCCAGTCTGAGTTCAGATCCCAGCACTTAGGTCAGGCAACTCATAACAACCTATAGCTCCAGCTCCAGGGGATCTGCTGCCCTCTTCAGGACTCTGTGAGCACTGCATCCATGTACACATACACACATACATAGCATTTAAATAAATAAAAAGTATAAAGCAATTTCCTGTTTCCCTGCACCTGGAGCTGACCCTGTGCCACAGGTCTCCATACCCAAATTCCTTCTGGAGAGAACTGGTCTCCCAGGAGTGCTGACACACAGGCTTACAGGAGCAACAAGCCACAGTCAGAGTCAGCAAGACCAGCTAACACCAGAGATAACTAGATAGCAAGAGGCAGGGGCAAGAACATAAGCAACAGAAACCAAGTCTACTTGGCATCATCAGAACCCAGTTCTCCCACCACAACAAGCCCTGGATACCTCAGCGCACTGGAAAAACAAGAGTCTGATTTGAAATCACATCTCATGATGATGGTAGAGGACTTTAAAAAGGACATAAATAACTCCCTTAAAGAAATACAGGAAAACACAGGTAAACAGGTAGAAGCTCTTAAAGAGGAAACACAAAAACCCCTTAAAGAATTACAGGAAAACACAGCCAAACAGGAAAAAAAAAGTATAAAGCAGGTTATATCTGTCCATTAGTTATATGAATGAGGTTCATTCATATAACTAATGAACCAAAGGTTAGTATCTGTTCATTCTAGATGGTGAGCATGTGGGTCTCTGTAATTTTCTGAGATTTACTTATTTATTTTGTAATTGGAAGGAAGAAAGGTGAGAAGACATCTGCCCTATTCAAAGCCCCACTTAGCTCTTATTGGTGATGCGGCTCAGTTTGATAGAGTGCTTACTCAGAACACACCAAGCCCTGCATTTGATCTCCAGAACCAGATAAACCAGGCATCATGGTACATACTTGTAATATCAGTGTTTATGAGACACAGGTAGGAGGAGAATTTCAGAATGCTTCATGATAGTAAGTTTGAAGTCAGCCTGGGCTATATGAGAGCTTGTCTCAAGAAACAAAATTTAAAAAAATATTTGTGGTTCTATTATTATTATTATTATTATTATTATTATTTTGAAGCAGGATTTCACCACTTAACTTCAGCTGGCCTGGAACTTGCTGTATAGACTAGGGTAGCCTCAAAGTTACAGAGATCTTCGTGCCTGTCTTCTGAGTGCTGGAATTAAAGGTATGTACACCATTATGCATGCCTCTTGGTTCAGTCTTAGAGGACGTGGAAAATAAATGAACAATGGACCACAAAGATTGTTTTTTTTTTTATAGCTGTATTTTATCGGCCACAGCTTTACCCACTTCCATAATGTTGGTTTACAAAGGAGACTCCTCATTCTAGCGTTGGCAAAGGGTGAGGTTCCAAGGCTTCTGCTAAGATGACACTGACTGCAGACATGGTGGCTGAGTCGTCTTTGATAGCTACTGGTTCAAACCAGGAAGAGAGGAGTGCAAATTATCTCCCGATGACTTTAAAATGCAAAGGGATCTACCCTGAGGGGCATGGCCAATCATGAAGGAAGAGTGACAGCATAGAAACAAACAGATTTAGAAGGACAGAGGATGCAGTGCAGTGTTTTGTCTTAGTTGCTCAAGCAAAGGACCCAAGCCCTGTGGCTTTTTCTCAGCTTCCATGAACTTGCTATGCATGGAACTGTGGGAACCCGTCAGTGTCTTGACTTCTGCAATCTGGCTTCTTATTGCTTGCTATCAAACATTTTGAGCATTGACGTCAGAATCTTCTAGCATTTGCACAAGTAGAGTTCTGCTGGTCTTGCTCACTGTTGTGTTCCCAGAGCTAAGAAGAGCCCCTGATTCATAAGTCGTGAAAAGAAGTAGTAAATGAATAGATAATTCATGGGAATCACCTCCCAGGATCCTTACACAAGATTCAACAGGACTCGTTAGAAGCTCCCAGTCATGAAGCTAGAGTCCCAATTTACCCATCTAGAAGGTAGGAAAGGCCAGTTTCAGACATGAGTGGCAGTGTGTGTGTGTGTGTGTGTGTGTGTGTGTGTGTGTGTGTGTGGTGTATTAGAAAAGAGGAGGTATATGTCAAGTGTCTCAGTCACTCTCCACTAATTTTTTGAGACAGGGTCTCACTGATTGGCGTAAATGTCTCACAAGCTAGAGAACTCCAGGAATCTACCCATCGCCACCTCCCAGTGCTGTGCATTTTTACACAGCTTCAAGTGCAGGTGTTGGGGTCCTCACAAATATCTTTCCACCTCCTGGACCATGACTTTAAGCCTGGTATTGTATCAGCTTCCAGCCTGATGGACGTCCTCCATCTGGAGCTGCAGCTTAATGGTAGAACACCAGCGAGAACCTGGGTTCTACTTTTACACTTCCAAAAACTGTCAGGGGGATTTTCCTGCTAACACAGGGAACCAGTAAGACCCCCTCAAGAGTGGACCTGAGTCAGCTGCTCCTGATTCATGCCCTTGACTGGTGTCTGCCTCTGTGAAGGATCCGTGTTAGGACTAATTTCTTTGGCTTCTCCATCACTGGCCACGCCATGGCCACTGGTATCCAGGACTGTGGCCTCACCTAGCATCACCAGCTGCCAGATGGAGGTCCCGGCTGGTGATTCTTCCCTCCCCCACTTCTGTGAATCGGTTCCAATTCTCTGGTGAGCCTCAGTTTTAAATCTTTTTCATATGCAAGTAGTTTATTCTCATTAAGAGAAATCCTATCTTCTGCTTGTTTAACTCTGTCAGTTAAATCCGTTAAGTTTATTTGTGTTTGCCCAGTGGTAATTTTTATTGAGAGAAAAATCTGAAACCCTCACAGGGAGGGAGCGAGAGAATCTTGCAGAGTGGCCCAAACTCTGGCCCTCATTCTCTTGACATCTCTGCCACCCAGAACAGAGCCTGCCAGCCATATGTGACCTCTGGGTCACACATCCCAGAGTCCTTTGGAGTTTTGCACTTATGGAGAAACAGCCTTGAGTTCTGAGATTTGACACATGTGTCTTTGTGTTAGAGGGATTTGGGGGGAAATGATCTCAAGGAGAGAGGAATAGAGATTGCTGAGCCCATGTGAGTGCCAGTGGACAGGTCTGGCTTCCTGTTTTCTGACTTCATAAGAATGTAATGACCCAGGACTAATCTCCACTGCCAGAATAAGCTCACTTCTTCCTCTGAGCCATCCTATGCCTAGACCCTTGGCACTCACCCCTACCCAGGATCAGATCCACCTGCGTCTCTCCCTTGCTAAATAAACCCTGAAGCCATGAGCTAAGGTCCTGTAGAATTTGTTTTTCTGCCTTGATTGCCCCAGAGTGTTTTAATCTAGGGAGGACTTTTTGGTGCTTGGTGAATGACACAGCAAATGGATGAATGGACAGGTGGCCCCACGAATGTCATCATGCATAGCGCCTGCCTTCACAGAATGAGAGACAGGCAGAAGTGACGGCCCTGCACGTGACTGCCCTGCTGGGCATCAAGGAAGTGACTGTCATGGCACTAGTGCCACCTCTGTCTTACCAGGCTTTTCAACATTTAGTCCCGTATCTTCATCTTCTTTAAGGAAAAGACTACGTTCACCTAGTTAATCTAAGGTTTCCCGTGTTTGTTTTCTTTTTCTTTTTCCAACACAAACTGTAGTTTCCAAATGATCTGGGACAAAGATAACCACAGTTGTAAAGCCAAGTATCTCCGGTAGAGACACTGTATTTGGTGCAGAAAAGAAAGTTCCAACTGCGCTTTGGGTGTCAACTTCCCTTGCCCCCAGCTGCTGCTGTTGCTGGTGGTGAGTGTGTTTCAGAGTCTCATCTGGCTTGAGTTTGTAAGAGTTCGAGATGAATCAGGCTGCCATTATAGTTAGGGAGCTTTTCAACAGAGGAGGCAGGAAGTAGAGAGTGGATGGCCACACTGGGAAAGACAGGTAAGGAAATAATTGAATAAAATATGGCAAGGAGTGCAACAATGTGCACCAGTAAGCCAGAAGAGACAAATTTAACTCTATAGTTGGCAGACAAAAAGGAGTGATTAAAAAAATATTTGAGTGTGTGTGTGTGTGTGTGTGTGTGTGTGTGTGTGTGTGCGCGCGCGCGCTTTAGACATAGTCCTGAGATTATCTTGGTTTTAGTGTGACCTTGAGAAAGTCATATAATTTTTCAGTTTAAGTGATATAAATGACAAGAAACCCAGCACAGTGCCAGACAAATAGAATGTCAAAATACGTTGGCTTTTTGTGTTGGCTAATCTTAGTTGTTAACTTAATACACTTAAGAAGAAGAAACCCAGTTGAAGTTTGACCTCCAACATCTGTGAATATGTCTATGGGGAATTTTCTTGATTGCTGGTTGACATGGGAGAGCCCATCCCATCCAGGTCTAAATAAGAAAGGTAGGTCAGCATCAGTGGGACTACAGCTGTAAGCAGGAGTCTTCCTGTCTCGAGTTCTTTGACTGCCCTGTATGATGGGCAGGAACCTATAAGCCATATAAACCCTATTCTCCTCCATGCTGGTTTTGGTCAGTGTCTTCTCACATCAACTAAAACCAAATGATAACAGGCTTCTTTCTATTCGTGGCTCGTTTGATGTCTGTTGTTTTTCTGAGAAAAGGAGAAGAACAGATAGCAATTAACCCTGTGTTTCCCCCATACTTGAAAGCACATTCGCTTTTGGAAAGGATATTACCTCTTCTCCCATCTAGAGGTCGAGGTTATATCTCCATCATGTGTGGTCATGTGACTTGCTTTGGCCATGGAGGTTTTGACCCATAGACTCCCAAACAATAAGAGATGATTGTCATCTTGAGCCATTAGGGGTTGGGGCTGTTTGTTTCGCAGAAATAGAACTATTACATGTGGACTAGACGTAACAGACAGCAATGAGCAAACGGAATCCACATTTCAGAAGTTGGCTTGGTCGATGACTTCCTACTCAATCGCAGGCATGAATGAGTAGATGGACTTCGTTGTTTTTTTCTTTAACTTTTTATTAGTTCTTTGTGAATGTCACGTCAGGCACCCATCCCACTCATCCCCCTGTCCTCGTGTGTCTACCTCTGCCCTTGCAACCTCCCCATCAAAAGAAGATGAAAAACAAAAATTAAAAGTTAAACAAAGCACAGAAAAACAAAAACATGTCACGGAACTGTAGTGTGTCACAGCGTTTCACACAATACACCCTTCTGTCCACATATCTTGTAAATGTTCACTTCAGCGAGCTATTGATCTGGTTCAAGGCATCTGATTCCTCACCTGAACCCCTTTCAGATACCCTGCTGTGGCCCTGTGTCATGGAGATCCTGCAGCTTTGGATCTGCAGGGCTGGTCCCCTCATGTACTCCAGCAGACCATAGATGGGGTGGATGTTGGGATGGGCCATTGTAAAGCCTTGAACCTGGGCCTGAGTGATAGCTGAGCTGATTAGCCTGCCAGTTCTGCACCTACACCACCAGGGCAAGGTCTCCAGCATTGCCCCAGCTAACTCACCCAATGCTGCAGTCAGCGAGGGGCAGGGCCAGCTCTCCTGTTCTCATGCCCTCGGGGGTTGGCTCACCTGCACCCACATCACCAGAGCCAGCTCTGCTATGCTGCCCAGGTGAGGTGCAAGTCGTGCACTCTTGAGTAGTGCAGCCAGTGAGGACCAGGGCCGGGTCTTCCACTGTCAGGACCTCAGGGCCAGCGTTCCCACCTGCCACAGGTGGCAAGAGACAAGGGAGCAGAAGGGATCTTTCCCATCTCATACCACTACAGGGCAGACATGGGCAAGATCAGCTCTCCCACGATCCCTCCATCAGGGTCAGCTCTACTGTGCTGCCTAGGCAAGGTACAGGGCCTGCTCTCCAGGATGCCACAGCCAGTGAGGAGTGGGGCCAGCTCTACATAGCCCTTGGACCTCAACATGCTCCCAAGAGGCAGCCCAGTACAGGGGTGTCTGTGTGGCCTTTGGTGGTAATATGAGCCACAGACATCCAAACAGATCCCTGCTGCTGCATGGCTGTGGATCCAGACATGGCCCTCAGTGGCAGCACAGGCTAAGACTTCACCATGGTCTCAGGTAGCATTGCAGGCTGCTCCTCTCCACCCTCAAACCTCCAGTTCTATCTCTCTTCATAACGCTCAAACCATTCCACATCTTTCTCTCCCATTTCACCGCCACATACTTGTGCATCATAGTGGCCCCCACTGCTGTGGGCCACGTGCTGGCAGGCCTCTGGTGTCCTCCACCCAGTGGGTGGCAGTGGACTTCAGAAAAATCACAAGATAGGTGATGTTGCCATAGCTCAGCTATGTATCTGGATGCAAGGACCAGCTGTGTGAACAGACCTGTTGAATCCTGATGGAGCCCTTGGTCAGGCCTTTGGTCAATTTAATCCATAGAAATGCATGCTACGGCCCCAAAAAGTGAACTGGAACGTTGGAACTTCGAAATTTAAGCGGTGTGTACTTAAGTACTATGCCCTCGCAGCCCCCCTCCCCAGACATCCCCCAGGGCCCTGGAGAGGAAGGCTGGGACACCACTGGTCTTTCTGTTGCTGAGAGAAGCCACTTGCTATTGCCTAAAGCCCCCTGCAGAGGCTCTGCTGTCTTGGCTAAGAAGAAGTAACTAAGTTGCTACTTGATTCCTGGATTCTGTTGCTGTCTCCCTTCCTCCTTCTCAGAACCGCTCTCCTCCTCTTCTTTCATATTCTGCTCCATCCCTCTTCCCTTATCCCTCCTCCTCCTCCTCCTCCTCCTCCTCCTCCTCCTCCTCCTCCTCCTCTCTTCCTTCTCCTTTTCAATATCAACTCAGGTTTTCCATCTTCCCTGGGGATGATGCAAGGGGCTCACCTGGCTGAGTGAGGAAGATCTTTGATGGCCTTATTACCGCAGTCTCCAAAGGTGACTGTCTCTCCCCTGCTCTGCCCACTCCACCTCACATCCCCTGGCCTAAGTGCACCGGCTCTCACTTGGTAACAGAAGCCCTTCTGCCCTCCTGGGTGAAAAGCAGCGCAGGAGTAATCTTTTGAAGATACTGGTCTCCTGTGACTCACCCACCTCATAAATCTGCGAAGACTTCCTATTGCCTGAGCCACGAGACTCATTCCATTTGCCGTTTGCCTACTGTAGTGTTCCCTGGGGGTGCCTAACAAAGTACCACAAGCTAAGTGGTGGCTTCAACAACAAAGAGTACCGGCTTGTATTCTGGAGGAGGCTGACTCCCGTTGTTAGTTGGGCTGCCTTCCTCCAGAGTGCTGTATAGCCTTGAACATCCCTTGGCTTATAGGCTGTGACTTCCCTGTGTCTTCACTTCATGCTCGCCCTGAATGTGTCTCTCTTTCCACCACCACCTACTAATTTCATTTATTGCTTATTTGTGGGTACGTTTATTTATTTAAACAGGGGAGATGGATACACATGGCACAGGACACCTGTGAAGGGTCTGAAGACAACTTGTAGAAGTTAATTTTCTCCTTCTACAGTGGAGGTCCTGGGAATCGAACTCAGGTCACCAGCCTTGAAGGCAAGTGCATTTACCCACTGAACTAACTCGCTCTCCTTCCCTATCTTAAAACAAACAAACCACCCCCAAACCCCAAGACAACAACAACAGCAACAACTGTGTAGCCTCCATCTTGGATTAGGGTCCAGCCTAATGACATCATCTAAATTTGATCATCTGCCAAGATTCTGTCTCTAAATACACTCACACTCACAGGACCTGAGGTGAGGACTTCATCCTCCAATGGAGCCACACTTCTACCCACAACAACTGGTTTTCAAGGCCCCCTCATTGGTGAAGCCAAACTCTGTGTCCCTGAAGAGCCCAATGTGTTCTTGATTTTGGGGTTAGTGATGCTGAATTCAGGTTTCTGTCCTGCCTCCTGTCAGGCTCTTACTCCCTCTATATCCCCAATTCTTCATCTTTAAAATGGGGATAAGACTAGCACATACCTCAGAGAGAGATTGCCCTGTGACTTAAAAGTTTAAGTACGTTGATTCTGATAATGCCATGGTACAGTGACTGGTTGAAACTTATCCAGATCAAGTTAATTACTAATTACTCTTTACATTTTTAGGGTTCTTCTTTGTTCACTTTTTCACAGCCCTCAAAGAAGTGATGGCAGCATGCCAAGGTCAAACACTTTAGGCTCCAGCACGTCACCTGCAAGCTTGTCCTGTCGCCTCTCTACCTTGGATTAGTCTGGAGCATGCCTGTTCCCTCTCTCCTAACTCCTTCCATAGTAGGACCTGGAAACCCTTCACAGTTTTGAAAACCTGGCTTCCAGTTTAAGCAGCAGCACCCTAAGTGTTAGCAGCCGTTGCTCTGTTCCTGGTTAATTTGTCACTCGGGGATACGAGAGGGACAGGGACGCACCAGAGAGTGGTACCTCCAGGCTTTGTCGGCATCCTAATTATTCCACACCTTTTTAATAGAGGAAGCATTAGTATTCCCAACCTGTGTAGGGGTCTGATTGAAATAATGTCTCCTGAATTACCTTTTCATAAGCAGGAGAGAGAGAGAGAGAGAGAGAGAGAGAGAGAGAGAGAGAGAGAGAAGGAAGAAGAAAAGAAAGTGAAAAGCTCCTGAGATACAGCCTCCTCCAGGGTCTGTTCCAGGAGTCCTCTGGCACAATGACTGAGTGGGGCTGTGTTTGACATGCTAAGGCATGGATGGCAGTTCTCTTTGCCCCTCCTCCTCCATCCTTCCATACTGGGCTCTAGGCCTGATCATGTGACCCCCTCCTCCAGGAAGCATTCCTAGACTGCTCACACAGGGTACACCCTAGTCATTCTTCGTGGGCAGCTTAAGTACAGGGCCATTTAAAAGGAGCTTGGACTCCTCCTCCCTGACTGCTGGCATGCAGCCTTGGTCCTCAAGAAGTGTCTCTGTATGGCTGCTAACTGAAGTGGACAAAAGGAAAGAGCTGGAAGTCTCTGGGTGAAGCCCCTCCCACTGCTGCCCAACTCCAGCTGTCACTCAACAGTGACTGAGCCGAGCTCACCAACAGGATCTGCTCAGCACCCAGTGGGCACATCAGGGAAGAAGATGCCTTGAATAAGCCCATTTTTCATTGTGAGGAGCTTTCCAGCAGCACACCCGAGGCCCTCCACAGCCGGGGTCCTGTGGCACTTGGGCTCCAATCCTTGTTTGCTGAACTCTCATGCAAAGGAATCACTAACTCCTTCTATACACTGCCAGGCTGTGGGATGAGGAGTCTGTAGGCAACACTCATCGCTGTGTTAGAATTGGTACAAACAGAGCGTCTGGAGTTTCAGAGCTGTCACTCCACTGAGAGTCATTCACATAAACAACAAGGTCCTCGTGGGTCTGATGGGAACACAAACACCACTTGTGACTCAATTAAGGAAGTAGTAATTAAAACAGGGAGCAGCTTGCTGTAGCCTCCCGCATGGAGTTTCCCTACCAGAGCCTAGGCATATGGGATATGTGGCTTGGGAGTGGAGTTTGCCCAGGGGGAGGAAGATGGTTTCAGTGAGCACACGCCATTGTCCCCAACTGATGGCTTGTTGCTCATACCAGTACAGAGGGATCAATTCATAAAACTGTTGTCAATCATCAAAGCATACCTGAGGAGATATGAGGTTGGTCCCTGGAGGTGAATCCCCATTTCTTGGTTCTCAATGATTCCCAATACCCCTTTAAAAACACACTCCATATTTATTTCTCACTGTTGTAATGATTTATAGCTGTGAAGTCCCAAGCATATTCCCAGGATAGCTAGTATAAGGAGCTTCATTTTTCCAGATAAGGAAACTGAGCCATGACCTTGAGATTATTTAATTAGGAAGAGGCAAAACCGGTGTCTGGCACCAGGGTGTGCCTACTTCATGATCACTATCCAGAATCCTCTTTCAAGGCCCTGTCCCATGTCACACTAGTCTGCTTATCCCTATGGTCTGCCCTGTGAAGGCTAGTCTTTGATTAACCCCATTTTAGAGATGGAGAAACTGAGGCTCTTGGATGGTGACAACCATCTTTTACCAATCAGAGGGACAGAGTCTAGGGTCAAGTTCATATCCTCAGAAATCCTATTCAGAGCTGTCCCCTCTGCACCCCAGTTCTGCTGCCTGACAGCGGTGCTTAGAATCAGAACACCTTTTCTTGCCTGTAAAATGGGATGTCTGGGCATTCAGGATGGAATGAGTCACCAAGTGAGTACCTGACCCCAGTGAGCAGGTAGTCTGCTGTTCAAAGGCTGAGCAGGGGCAAGGACAGCGAGTGAGCTCCAGCTTGCTCTTACCTTGATGCATCCATGTCATGAACCTACCCAGACCTCACATGTCCCGAGGAGGATGGTCTGTGGTCATTCAGGTCCAGAACCAGAGGCACGAGGTCCCATAGCTACACATTCAGAACCAGTTTCTGGACTTGTCATTTGCCCCAGAGTCCCAGTTCTGTCTCTTTGCCGGCTGTTTGACAACAGAAACGGTCTCTGGGCCTTTGGTGTCTCTGGGCCTTTGGTGACTCTGTGCTCTTTGGTGTCTCTGGGCCCTTTGGTGTCTCTGGGCCTTTGGTGTCTCTGGGCCCTTTGGTGTTTCTGGGCC
>JANHMN010000004.1:79673551-79799224 GCA_030674055.1 Rhabdomys pumilio | reverse complement strand
TGTCTCTGGGCCTTTGGTGTCTCTGGGCCCTTTGGTGTTTCTGGGCCCTTTGGTGTCTCTGGGCCCTTTGGTAGCTCATAAAGTCTCTGTGGGATTTCTGATCTCAAGAATGAAGGCTGAAGTGCTGAGGGGATTTCATGAGGCACAAATGTACTCAGCCTTGGACTGGGCACAGGAAAGGGTAGATGTTAGGGCAGCCATGATGGTGGGGTAATGGAAGGTAGGGAGAGGAGTGTGAAGAAGAGGAAGTAAGAGGAGACATCTTTCTTCTTTGTGCCTCTGTTACCGGCTTCCTCATTCATCATGTGTAAACTGGTCCTACCCCTGCCCCCAGATGGACCTGTCACCTGCGGGCTCAGGTAGGACATTTTCCCAAGACCCTGACTACCTGCTGTGCTCCAAGTGCAAGGAGCTCCCTCCACAAACCCTCAGGACAACAGTCCAACAGGCGGTCTGTAATCAGTGGTGTTCCCATGGCCATTTGCAGAAGCTGAGGCACAGTCAACTCTGGATAATGCAGTTGGTCTGTAGTCAATGGTGTTCCCATGGCCATTTGCAGAAGCTGAGGCACAGTCAGCTCTGGATAATGCATCCTGCTAGGGAAGACATGGGAGCTGTCATCCCCCACTAATGAACAGGAATACCTGTGTCCCCTCCCAGCCTCAGGGCAGTGTCACCAAGGGCCATACTTTGATCTCTTTCAAGAGATTACTGGGGAAGTGGCAATGTCTGGTGTGTGTGTGTGTGTGTGTGTGTGTGTGTGTGTGTGAGAGAGAGAGAGAGAGAGAGAGAGAGAGAGAGAGAAGAGAGAGAGAGAGGAAGAGAGAGAGAAAAAGAGAGAGAGAGAGGAGAGTTGTGTTTGTATATGTGTTTGTTTGTATGTGTTTTTCCGGGAGGCCATCAGCATTCCAGCGGCGTCCTAAGAAACTCATCAAATTATTTAACCTTTGCAGGAATAAATAATACATGTGCTTTCTCAGGATTTGTTCTGATTAAGCCATTCTGGAGTGGTGCCAGGCCCGAGCCCGCCCCGGGAGAGGCAGGAAGGAGACTGAGGGGTGCACAGGATGGGAAATCAGGAGACCAGAGGAGGGCTGGACGGGAGGGGCCGTGAGGCCGGAGTCGGACCCTCCAGGCTGGCGAGTCACTGAAGAGGAATGTGCACTCCCTGAATGTCACTCCACCGTGGGCTGCTGTCACCATCATCTGGGCCTCTGGCTGTGAGGACGAGGTACAGTGGAGGACGTGCTGCTCTTGGTGTTGGGATGTGGCTCAGGGTGCCAAGTGGATTTCTGCAGTGCCCGGAGGCTGAGTGCCAGGCAGGCCTGGGTTTGAGTTCCTGTTCTGTTCTCTGCCAGCTGTAGAGACCAGCCCCTCCTGGCACTCACAGCCGCAGCCACATACCCACATCCATGTGTACACGCCCAGCTGGCGTGCTCAGAGCCAGCATCTGCCCACAGTGAGTGCCAGACAAATACGAGGCTGGAATACACTGCATTGCTGATAAATGACCGGTACTTGTGTAACACAGGGCAGCTTCAGTGCCATGTACCTCCACCTGTACATGTGACATGTGACACTGCAGTGGCCACAAGTCCTAACACAGGGGCTCAGGCTGTCTCTTAATAAATCCTTTCCTCCCTTCCTCTCTCCCTTCCTCCTTCCCTCCCTCCCTGCCTCCCTCCCTCTTTCCCTCTCTCCCTCCCTCTTTCCTTTTCTTTCCTTTTCCTTCCTTCCTTCCTTCCTTCCTTCCTTCCTTCCTTCCTTCCTTCCTTCTCTTTTGTTTAAATGAGAACAGGGTCTCATGCACCTAAGGCCTTGAACACAAGGATGACCTTGAACTTTCAATCTTGCCTCCAACTCCCAAGGGCTGGGATATCAGTGTGTGCCCGTCTATGTGATACTGGAGATGGAACCCTGGGCTTCATGCATGCTGGCAGCACTCTACCTGAGTTACCCCCGGCCTCCAAATCACTTTAACTTTAAACTTCAGGCCTTTGAAGTCTGTGTGTTATTATGATAGTCCTGATTTAGATGGGAAACAGACCTGGTTGACAGAATAGCCACCCGAGTTACAGAGTCCAATGTCACAGCTTGTCTTATCAATACACTTAAGATATCACTTGGGACTTGCCTGTCCTGAGAGAACGTGGCCAATAAACATAGTGGCAGAAGAAACACAAAGGCTTCCAGAGTCATGCACGTTGGGGACAAATGGTTGGTTAAGGATATACACGACAGTTCCAAGCCTGTCATTGGCATGAATGTGATCTCAATCGTAAGCTGTCAGCTTGCTACAGAGGTACAGAGGGGATGGGAATATGTAATGGGCTTCTGCATACATAGTGGTATAAGAGGATCCCAGGAGGGTTCTAGAAATTACCTGGAAGCTGACTGTAGGAAAAGAGCTCTCATCCCAGCAAAAGAGATCCCCTCACTGGCTTGTCCTCACCCAGGCTGGGTTCTAGGTTCAAGCACACAAATGTCAGAGTCACCATGTGGGATCCTGGGTACTCGTGATTGGATCCAGAAGAGAGGGGGCCTGTCTCACTTCACTTTGGGAGCTGCTGTGCCTTCTCCGATGAGTGGCTAAGCGGTCTCTCTCCACATCCTTCAAAGTGGAGCCGTCCTGTAATCTCTGAGCCTGCACAGCCAAGGAGAGCAGGGAAGAGCTCTGAAGTCAGTCAGCCTGGATCTGAGTCCAACTCTGCCGCCCAGACCTCCAGCAGGTGGCTTGCCTTTTTGAAACTCATGTCTTTATCTGCCTATAGACTGGTGAGGTTATCAGGATAGAACATTCTAGACCCAGCAGGGAAGTTCCCCATAACCATGACCAGGAAGGCCTGGAGAGGAATGGGGGAACAGTAAGGTGAACAAGTAAGTCTCAGGGGACTGGCCAGAGAGTGGTGACTATGGCTAACTTGTCCCACCTCCACCTGAACTCTGAACCCCAAGATCTGGAGTACAGAAGCTCAGACACCAGGCAGCTCATCCCTGGCTCAGGATTGGGCTGGGACTGGGAAATTTTTGTACTCACCCAGCGATAACCCTAGATAATCCCTCTTGCAAGCACATATCATTTTCCCCTTAAAGAAATAAAATCTCTAATTAGAGTTTTCTCTTTGAAAAAAATTAAAAATGCATAAAGCCTCCCGTATCACGTATGTATATTTCATTCCCTCATAATTGGGATCTTTGTCAGGAGGCAGGGTGGCGGACGACAGCCTTTTAATGGGCTATGGGTGCTAATGCAGAGGGCACCCTTCCCTCTTCGCCACTCAACTGCTCAGCCCGAGCCTAGGGTCCCTCCCTAATAAGTATTTATGTCAAAACCCTTTTTGGGGGCGGGGAAAGAGCAGCTGTAGCACAGTTGAAAGACGGGGCTCTGATTACAGAGCGCCAGCAAAGGGAGGGGGGAGAGGGGGCGCTTTTCAAGTGAAACAGTGTTAATCAAGTTAATCACAAAACCCGCACTGTAATTGCTTCTACTCTCAGACAAAATTTTACTTTTATCTAAATTACTAAAGTGAGGAGAGTGCAATCCACTCTAATTTAGCTTTTGAGCTAAGGAGAGCTCGTGTGTGGAAGACTAGAGAGGTTTTTAAACATGGGGTTGTGGGGGAGCTCCTCTCTCTCCCTCTCTCTTTCCTCTTAACCTCCCTTCCCAGCACTTTAGCCTCACACTGGAATGCATGGACTCCTGGGTCTGTTGCTCTGTTGCACTAAGTTGCTCAGTCTCTAAGCATCCTCATTCTATTCATCTGTGAAATGGGTATGATCGTGGTACCTATCTCAGGACAGTGATGGGGGCAATGAGGAAGTACTACTGTGAACATGGGTCAGGTGGGGTCTGGAGAGAGGGCTCAGTAGGTAAAATACTTGCTATGCAAAAGTGGGGACTCAACCCCCAGCACTCATGCAAAAAGCCAGGCATGGTGGTGTGTACCTGCAATGCTAGCCCTGGGAAGACAGAAGGAGGCTCTCTGGAGCTTGCGTGCTACTTAACACAACCAGACCCATGAGCTCCAGGTTCAATGAGAAACCCTGCCTCAGTGTATATAAGTATGCATACATAGTCTGTACATAGACTCCATTAGATCCTGTAGTGATCGGTCAGTCTCCCCCTCCCTCTCTCCCTTCTCTCTTTCTTTCTCCTCCCATTCCCCTCTTCTTTTCTGTCTCCTCCTCTTTCCCTGCCTTCTCCTTCCTCAATCCTCTATTCTCTATAACTTTCACCTCTAGCCTCTAAGGACCCCCCTCTTCATGGCATGATCTATCTTCAAGGACTCCAGTATAAGAGGGGAACTAGGGAACTCTAAAACTGAAAAGTCTGGGGGTTGAGCAGAGGAAAGCTCTCCTCCTCAGGGCAGTTGGCCAGCGGGCTAGTTGAGACCAGGGCAGTGAGGAGTGAGCGTAAGCTCTGGGACTCCTATGACAAGAGGGATGCATGGTGCATGTGAAGGTCACCAGGGTGCAGTGGAAAGCGCTGGGCACCACCAATGGGTCTCACGCTGAACCTGGTACAGAGGGCAACTTCAAGCTGTCACTTCTGCTCTGTACAGCCCGCAGTTCCCATCTGTCGTAGGAGGAGTCTTATATTCCTCATCTTCTAGGGGACCCCAGGTTGGATCCACATCTTCGTGTTTACAAGCTGCCACATCCCACCCACCTTTCACCCACCCTCAGGGGCCTCCTCACAGGGAGCCTCTTGTGGGGGGTCTTCCAAATTCACACTTAGTCCAACGAGAAGCTGATGTCATCCAACTTGCCCGGAAACACAGATTAGAGAAAACACACACAGTCAATTTAACTGGCAATTAAACAGGCTCCCCTATGTAATTAGCGTCAAGACAACTCACAATTACTACAGGGCGCGCTTTCACAGCCACCGCTCTACGCTTATATAGAACGACAGTTCCTGGGCGCTAATAGCTTAACGGGAAGCGAAGAAAAATCCTGAAATCATTTTTAGGAGGCAACCATCCTGTCCCCTTGCATGGTAAATAACTCCCTTGCAAAACTGTGAAATTGAAGAGGGAACCCTTGAATGAGGCCAAGGAAGAATCACATTGACTCCACTGGAAGGAGCCGATTGCTGTTTGGGAGTGATCCATTTCAGGGGACCCACTAGTTGGTGTAATGACAATGAACATCATAGGTTCAGGACTCGCCTGGTGCCAGGCTCTACTGCATCCAGGTCTCTCAGTAATTCCTCTACAGGGATGGGAACTTTGGGTTCTGTGGGCAAAGTAACTTATCTGGGGGTCTCATAGCTCATCACAGGAAGATAGCAGGACACAAATCTGACTTCAAAAAGTTTGTGCAATCTCTCTCTCTCTCTCTCTCTCTCTCTCTCTCTCTCTCTCTCTTCCTCTCTCTCATAACACACACACACACACACACACACACACTGCCCCTGTCTATACCTGGTTAGCTCACAAATACTCCCAGACTGATTAGCAAACGTGCAGGCTGAGGCTCAGACAGCAGCAGGATGAAGGCCCAAGAGGACCTACAACCCAGGTCCTTACCTCAGCTCCTCCCACTGTATTGTCCGGTATATATGTAAGTATGTGCTTTGCTGTATGTAGAAGCTGGTGACCCCACCTCCCTTAGAACTAACTACCTTGTAGTTTTAGGGTGCTGATCCAAGGGAGAGCGAGGTCTAAGAAAGCTTTCGGCTCAGCAGACTTTATGCAATGCAGCTCATTCAAGAGCAACATCAGACACCATTTTGGATATAGAACATTTCCTTTTCATCCCCTCTCCCAGCCATTTGTTAACAACTCCTTAAAGGGTAGCAACCGTCTCTCAGGTGAGAAATCCAGTCACTAGTAATGCTTAGCCACACTTACCATATAAACTTCGTCCATCAAAGGCCAGGAGCTGTCAGAGCCATATTACCATATGAGCTAGCTACCGCTGTGTAACAAGTCTCACACACACACACCCCTCAGCAGTGTAAGTACAGTGACTTTTGCTTTCTGCCTCATGCTGGCCAACTGGGGATTGGCTGATCTAGTGGAGCTCCCTGGAGGTCTGGGGATTTGGGGATTTTTTCATGGCTCCAGTCTGGATGAGCTAGCAGGTCACCTGCAGTGTTGGACTCTCCTGGGGAGGACAAGGATCAAGAGTTTGAGCAGAAACATTCCAGGTAAGCCTAGAGTTGTTCTGTCTCTGTGGTCTTGGCCAACACAAGTCACATGGTTTGATTACATTACCCAGAGTGGTGGTGGTGCTGAGACAATGGCACATTTAAGAGTGGTTAAGATTAGGTCATTAGGAGCATCTCAGAGGACATTCGTGAGGTGCTCATAAGACCCTGGCAAGTTTCTCAAGCAAGAATGGTTCATTATAAAGCTTGGTCTGTTTTGCACATGACTGCTTTCTCCACCATATCATGGTGTAACCCAGAAAACTTTCACAAGAGAATGAACAGATCACCCATCTTGGACCTCCTGGTATCTAAAACTCTGAGCTAAGTAAACAAATGTCTTTATAAGAGAAAGTACCGAGCTTCGGAGATTTTGCTACAGCAACAAAATACCTCACTTGGTCAAATCATATAACGAGAAGAGAAGGCTTGTGGGGAGAGAGATACTTGCCACAGGGTAGAAAAACAAGTCATTTCTTGATTAAAAATCAGTATTTTGGGGGCTGGGGAGATGTCTCAGTTACTAAAGGAACGGCCATACATGAGGACCTGAGTTTGGACCTAGTATTCATGTGCATGTCTAGGAGCCTGGAGCAGCTATTGAGAAGAAACAGATTCCCTAGAGCTCTGGCCAGTTGCCAGGGTTCAGTGAGAGACCCTGTCACAAGAGGTAAAATGAGGCTGACAGATTGGCTCAGTAGGTAAAAGCACTCACTATCATACCTAAGGGCTTGAGTTCTCTGTGTGTGTGTGTGTGTGTGTTCATGCAGTAGAAGAAGAGAACGGACACTTGAAAGTTGTTCTCTGACCTCCACAAGCACACAAGTGTGCCCATGTGTGGCTCACACATACACACGTGCACACAAACAGTTAATAAATGTAAAATATTTAAAAAGAAAAGATTGTGTGTGTGTGTGTGTGTGTGTGTGTGTGTGTGTGTGTGTTGGTTTGAATATGTTTGGCCCAGGGAGTGGCACTATTAGGAAGTATGGTCTTGTTGGAGTAGGTGTGTCACTGTGGGTGTGGGCTTTGAGACCCTCATCCTAGCTGCCTGGAAGTAAATCTTCTGCTAGCAGCTATCGGATGAAAAGGTAGAACTCTCAGCTCTGCCTGCACCATGCCTGCTTGGATGCTGCCATGTTCCTGCCTTGATGATAATGAACTGAACCTCTGAACCTGTAAGCCAGCCCCAATTAAATGTTGTTATTATAAGAGTTGCCTTGGTCATGGTGTCTGTTCACAGCAGTAAAACCGTAAGACAGCGTGTGTGTGTGTGTGTGTGTGTGTGTGTGTGTGTGTGTGTGTGTCTGCACACGTGCGCACGAGTGCATGCATGTGCAGGTATGTGCACATAAGAGCAGGTGCCCAAGGAGCCTGGCAGCTTCCCCTCCCCTAGAGTTACAGGTGGTTGTGAGGCTCCTTGAATGAGACCTATCAATTGAATTCGGGTCAAGAGCAATAACATTGTGAGCTGCTGAGTCTTCTCTCTACTCGGTGATTTAAGGCTTTAATGTATGACTCTACTATGCGAGTAATTATCACACCTCGAAGGCTCCCATGAAGCTTAAATGAAGTAGTCTACAGAATTTCTCAGGGCCAGCCAACCTGGCAAGTCAGCTACAGTCATTCACACCAATCATCAGAGGTCACTAGCCCATCCTGGCTTATCCAGGCAAGTCCTAGGCAAACAAAGATGGCTAGTCACTATAACCTCCCCTGTCACCAGGATAGTTTGTGCTAGTCTTCATCTGCCACACATACTACAAGGCACAGGGTGAGAAGTAGATTTTCTCAGTTAGTTACCCCTTAAGACTGCCCTACATTTCAGGGGCCACAAGTTTCATGCTGCCAGGTCAGGGTCTCAGTCAGCACTAGAGTGGATAAGATTAAAATATGAATCTTTTAATAGATTCTTCCCTTGAGGGACTGACAAGTCTAAAACGGAACACCTAGGACCTTCCAAGACAAACCTCCTCCTGGATGGCAAGGCTAGGAACCTAAGCAATTAGCATCTGAATACAGGAGAGGGCTCCTAGGTTAAGGTGTGTGCTGCCAAGATTGGCAGCCTGAGTTCAATTCCCAGCAAGGAGGGAAACAATTGTGAAAGGGAAGTTGTCCTCTGAGACACATACACACACACACACACACACACACACACACACACACACACACACACACACGGAGTAAGCTTTTTTTTTTTTTTTTTGAGTAAGCTTTTCTTTAAAAAAAAAAAATAAGCAGTAACATTCCCTGATATTTGTTCTATTTTGATAGCCAAGATTTAAAATCTGATGTGAGAATCTCAAGGGGAACTATGTGTGACAAGAGTCTCTTTGACTTAGTCCCTCTAGAAAGGCTTGTCCTTTAACTGCATTTGGTTACAGACTGGAAAACCTTTAAGTCCCCCAGGGGATGTGCAAGCATTCCATACCCTGAGATCTTGGGGGTTGAGAGGACTCTATTCTGCCTGCTCCCTGTACTGTCAGACCTCTTTCTCCTCTTGGATACAGGCAGTAAATCAGGGCGACCAAACCCACTGCTTCACGACCGACCTAGCAGCTGTGTTCTCTGTCACTGTGTTTTCTGAAGCCACAGGTGAAGTAGGTGCTGCCCCACCAGCAACAGAGCACATGAAGGTGATATGATCCAAGGGAAGACACGTGGGGCTCAGTCCTGTGCCCCTGAAAGAGCAAGTGCTTAAGCATTTTGAGGTGTGTCAGGGAGCATCAAGATTTTCTTTTCTTTCTGTTCCATATCTTTCTGATGCTGGGATGGAAGCCAGGGCCTTTCACATGCCAGGCAAGCATTCTCCTTCCACACCCTTCTGAACTTTTGAGACAGGATCACTGAGTTACTTTAGCCACTTTGAACTGACTCTGTAGTTTAGGTAGGCATTGAGTCTGCAGTCCTCCTGCCTCAGCCTCCCCAGAAGTTGGAGTCACAGGGTCAGCAGTTTGTGGTCCTTGAGAGACCTGCACTCACCAGGGAAAGCCCAGCTTCTCATGTCCCTTGCTTTGCTTTCTGGCATGGTAAGTGTTCTGTTTCTGACCTATCTGGCTAGACCCCAGCCACCCTCTGTGTCAGTGAGTTCTCTCAGAAACCACTGAACCTGTCACAGAGGGTTTTGAGGCCAGACCCACTCCAGGCTGCAGAGAAACAGCTGGGCATTAGAAGTCCTGAGCTGGATGTATGTCTACCCAGCAGCAAGGCAATGGAAGCCATACAAGGTCCCAATGTGTGATGGGGTAGAGGAGAGAGTCCAGGAGGGCTTCTTAGACAGAGCCATGCTGGGACCAGTTCCGGGAAGGGGAAATTAGCCTTTTGATCCCTGCCTATTCTCACTGGTGGCTTTAAAGTGGGATTTCCAAGCTTCCTAGGCTATTTCCCGCTCCCCCAGTGGGGGTGATGACTATGTGCCTCTCGTGAAGCATTGTGACATTTAACTGAGGAGCTGTGTCATCAGTAAAGTATCTGGTAAGTTCAGCATTGTTGGGTGACAAGCTCTGTAGCAAGCAAGGGAGCTCTGTGGTGACAAAGCAACCTAGAACCCATGATGACTTGAGAGTGGCACACCAGGACAGTTGGCCACTCTACTGCTGCTGTATTGGGTGGGAGGAATGGTTTATGTTGGCCCATGGTTTTAGCCTGTCATTGTAGGAGAGGCATGGTGGAACAGCTTTTGGGCATTTCTGCATGCGACAGAGGCTGTTTGGATCATAAAGTCCTAGGAATCACAGAAGGCAATAGGCCCCCTGTATGAAAGTTCCAAAGAGACCCAAAGTAGCACACAGCAACTGATAGTACAAGGGCTTATAGATAACACTTCAGACCATAAGAAAAGCCCAGGCCTGCATGACCCCACCATGGTGTCTGGAGAGTCATTCCCCCATCCACGGATGCTGCTATAATTATTAATAGCCAGGATTTACTGAAAACAAATGAACCATGTATCACATGCCTTATATCCAAGATCACACTGATTCTTATAACACCCCTAGGATGTAGGAATCATTAGTCTATACTGTAATGGTAAACTGAGGCACAAAAGAAGAATGATTTGTCTGAGTCATGTGGACCTTGTGTAGCCGAGAAAATACTGAATGTCCAGCCTTGTCTTGGAGAGTGAGCCTGATGAGGGGCTGGTGTGTGACGGAGCAGGCTGATTCCCAGGCTTTCTGGAGCCAGAGAGCTTGCAGCTAGGATGATGTCAGGCAAACCGTTTAACCTCTAGGGCCTCAGTTTCCCCTGCCGTAAGGTGGAGCTCTCAGAGCTACCCAACTAAACCCATATTGGGAACTAGCTGCGCTTAAACAACATGAGTTTTGTAAAGCAGGCTTATCATAGGAGGCTCAGTGAGTGTCCGCTGCCACCGCCTCCCTGCAGAGACTAGGATCTTGCCTCCAGTGGAGGAGGGAACCAATCCCAGGATTCAACCTTTCCAGGGCCTTTGAACACAATGTGACGTGTACCCCACTAGTAACATTCGTATTCCCTGTAGTTCGAATCATTCACATAAACTCTTGTTTGGCATCTTTGCCATATTGTTTCCTCGGCAGCTTCTTTCTCCACTCACTGGAAACCATCATTCCTCCTGGTCCTTGGTTGCTGCTCTAGGCTAAGGGCCAACTTGTCATCACCATCTTCTTCATTAGAGTCCTTTGTAGGCCAAATGTTTTATACCATCCTTGGCACTCTCAGTAAGGTCTCTTCTCACGAGAGACAGAGGCCATCAGCAAACACCTCCTTAAAGCATCCAGGAAATCTGCTGAGCTGTCACATTTCTGGAGTCCAGAGTGGTCCTGCGAGCTGAACTGAATGGTTCTTTGCTCCAAACTCTGTCCCCATTCCCTCGTAACTTCTATAATTGATTAGTTATATAAAAATATCAACCTGGTTTGGTTATAATATCCAGAAATTTGGTCAAATATCTTTTAGCTGTTTTTCAATGAAAGTATTTTTAGATGAAATTAACATTAACATTAACTAACTAAAGAAGAATATCTTCACTGTAAGAATGGAATACATCCAAACCATTGAAAATCTCTGTAGCGGTAGGAGGGTCACTCCAAGGAAGAAAAATTTCTGCCAGCAAACTGTTTTGAATTTGAATCTCATCTTCAGATTTTGAATTCCATCTATCTACTCAATTCTTTAAAATCTCTTGTCTGGGAGTCAGGGGACAATAGGTGAGTCTTACCTTGGTGTGATGGTTAATTGTCAACTTGACACAATCCAGAGTCACCTAGGAAGAGAGTCTCAGTGAGGGATTGTCTACATTGAGTTGGCTTATGGGCATGTCTGTGGGGGGATTGCCTTAATGAACATTGTTGAAATTGGAAGACCCTGCCTACTGTGGGTGGCACCATTCCCTAGGCAGATGGTCCTAAACTGGATAAGAGTGGAGAAATCCAGCTAAGCACAGTAAAGAAGCAAAGAAGCATGCATACTTCCATTTGTTTTTCTGAGTTTGACAATGGTTGTGATATATGAATAGTTGTTTGAAGCCCTTGCCTTGACTTCCCTACTATGGTAGACTATAGCCAGGACTATAACTTCTTCCCTAAGTTGCTTTTGGTCATGGTATTTTATCAGCACAATAGAAATGAAACTAGGACACCCTGGCTTCTTCCTGATAGTGTAGATATATGTGAGGTCTGAAACTAGAACTTGAAAGCCCAAGTCAGTCAGCACCCTTCCTGGGCCTGCGTGCTGTGTGACCTGTAATTATGTGTGGTATGTTTTCACTCACTTATTACTTGTCTTCTATGCACAAGGCCTATATAAAATAATACAAAGAACAACAATTTAGGATGGAATGGTACAAAAACTAGGCACCCAAACAGGGGAAACAAGAAAGCATACAATGGCAATCTATGCCATGCTGTCTTACTCTGTTTTCTGTTTCTATAATGGAACACCTGATGCTGAGTAGTGCATCAAGCAAAGAGGTTTGTTTGCCTCAAGTTTCTAGTGATGACATCATGGCCCAGGCAGCACAGAGCCAACACCAGAGTGAGAGCACAGGCTGTGTCACAACATAATAGAGAAAGAAAAGAAACTAGCTCCATGCATAAAAGGTTGAGACAGTTCAAGCAGTTCTTAGTGCAAGGAACAGAACTGAAAACAGTAGGAGTCTTGAGCTCAATTAGAAGCAAAGCCACAGAAAATTGGTCTCTGACTGAATTTGAGACTATCTCCCAGGAGAAGCAAGAGACATTGGAGGGCTTCAAATATAAGATAACGTGCTCCACTCGAGGGCTGCTTATTGTTGGTAGTGTACCCAATGTTTTGGTGGAGAAACGTCCACTGGTGCCTTGATAATGAGCCGTTTGTCCCAAACACTCTGACGCAGATGGAAAATAGCAGGCGCCCCCTAGTGGATGGAGGGGCATAGCAGGCAGAGCGCATCCTGGTGATTTTAAGACTAGGGAGAAACCAGGAGTCCCAATCTGTCCTCTGTAGTTCAGATATGCTCACTAGGCTGGGCCAGGGATTGAGCTGCACCATCAGACCGTGCAAAAGGAACTGCTGTTAATTAATGGTCCGTCAGTGTTTCCGCTAGAAAGACAATCATCCCAAGGGCATGTGCTTGGGTTTTGCTTGTTTCCCTCCTAGGGTATAAGGGTCCAGGCAGGGACTGCTGATTGTGCATGCAAGACAGGCCTCCAGGCTGTTGTGCAAGTGTTAGCGTTCCGTTACAATATCCAGTAATGAATTGGGGCTTTCAGAGTAATAGCCGTCTGTGCTATTGGCCAAAATGAGTGTATTCATCTTAATTTTAAACATCTATCGCCTTCGAGAAGCTTTTATAATTAAATGTTTGGATGCGCCAGCAAATACCAAGAAGGAAGTTTCCTCTCATGAAAAGGAAGGTTCTTTTGACTCCCAAGCAGCTACGTCTCTGGCTCTGGACACAAACACAGCTGCCATTGCTCTACCCACAGCCAGAATGGAGATTCAATTTGAGCCCCTTAAGCAACTTTAGGGTGATCATACTGTTCTGGGAATAGACTAAATTCCTCTTCCTTCCTTCCTTCCTTCCTTCCTTCCTTCCTTCCTTCCTTCCTTTTCTCTTTTTTCCTTTTTTCTTTTGATGCAATAGGTTGTCCCCCATTGCTGTTGGTTTTCAGGCATAGACTATTAGCCAAGCATTCCAACATTAGAAAAGGGATTTGTGTTTCCAAGGGACAGAGCTTTGTAGACGGACCAACACAGGGTCATCTTTGAGCCTGAATTTCAAGGAATGTACTTCGGAGAATTTATTTATCAGTTTATGGGATTTTAATGGAAGCTTCTGGTAGCAAAGGGCAGGGTTGCCTTACATGCTCTGCTCTGTCTATACAATTCTTTTCCAGGTAAGGGTTCCTGGAGGCTTGGCAGCACAATGTTTGCTGAGTTTCTGTATATCCGTGCGAACAATACAATCGAGCTTCCTTTGACCTACTTCCACCTCTGAATTGTCGATCCTCCAGCTGACCTTCGAAAGTTCAGCCAAGTTTGACGGTTATTTCCGACAATGTTTCCAAGAGGCAGCAGCAGAGAGTGGACAGCAACGTGCCTCTGCCTCGGTGAGTTATGACAGCTGCTTAGGTGAGTCCCTGAAGAATGAGTCCCAAGGTTCTTCCCTGTCGATCCAAAGAGCCATCTCAGGGCCACACTGGACCCTCATCTCCTCTACACCAGTCGGATTCAAGCAGATTTTTCGTGGCGGCTTCCAGAATTCCTATTAGAGATTGAGAATTTGGGTGTTGCTGCTGCACGAGGCAAAAGTGGGAGAGAGAAAGGGGGCATTTTCCAGAAACACTCACTCCTGCACTGGCCTTTGTCCACAGGGTCCCAGAGGTACAGCATCCTTCTCACCGCCCCCCACTCCTGTGTCCAAACGCATTCCTCAGGAGGGCTACGAGCGTGGGTTCCTGCGGGGAGCAGAAAAAGTGTGCTGCAGGGGCTTACTAAGTTCTCCTGCCTTCTCCCCCGGCCCCTGATAGCCAGTGGTCTCAGACTACCCTGCTCAGCATCTAGCTCCTGGTAAGCCATAAATATCTGAAGAGTGGATAGACGGACAGACGGTTGAGGAGATGGAGACCATTCCCTCTCGATTCCAGAGTTGGCTCAAGCACATCCTTCCATCCTGCCTCTCTCCCAATCCTCTTGTAAGAGCGTCCTTCTGAGCTCAAACCCCAATCCCTGAGGAGTACCCCACTCTTCCTAGCGGTGTCCATCACTACTTCAGACTACTCATTTTCAACTGAGGAAATTGAGGCAGAGACTCTGGAGTGTCAGTTAGCAGGGAGAGGATCCATGCCTTTGATTCCAAGACGAAGGCCCTGGTGAGAATACATCGAAAAGGCTCATCACTTCCAGGCTGATGACCTGGGAAATACCTTTTTGGAGGGACCACCCTCTCTTTCACCTCAAGTAGCTTACCCACACTTTGGTCCCTGCCTCTCCCTTCTGATGCCCTCATAACTGCACCATCGCCTGCTCTGTGAGGGCTTCGCCTCAGCAGGCAATTACCTGAGTTCACGTGGTTAATTGAAATATTCCTTTTCCTAGAGTTTTAATTCACCAGCGTAGTTCCAGGAGCCAGAGATAATAAGACCTAATTTATAATTAGGGCTTATCAAGAATCAGCTAATTTCCAGACCCCCGATTCCCAAAGAGAGAGAACAGGGTGGGGGCTTTTCCTCTCTTTCCAGGGAGTTGCTACCCACGAAGCTCCGAGAGGCACCAGGGAGGCAGGAGAACTAATTGGGAGCTGGCCCTCCATCTTGGACAATTTATTAATTGGATTATGGGAAATCTCAGGCCCCAGGCAAATCCCAAGGAGGCCACACAACCTCCCTGGTTTATAGTGAGAATATCAGTTGTGAAGACTCAAGATCCAGGTCCATTTAGTCTTTTAGGAGCTGAGAATCTTTAAGTAAGTTCCTCTATACTGTCTCGACTCAGTTTACTCAACTGTCCAATGGCCAAGATTGTCTCTGTCCTGTAGCTCTCAGAGATTTATTGGGAATTATATGAGGCGATTGGGCAAGTGCATCTCTAGAGTTATCATGATTAATCTTGGGGCCTTTTTACTTGGAAAGGGCCCTCAAGCCAGCAAGGAGAGAATTCTAGCCCAGGAAACCCCCAGACCTCAGGGAGATTGAAGGTGGCCAGGATTCTATAAGAGATAAGAGTTGGAGTCTGCTTTGTGCTTGGTTTTTCTGGTTCTCTGAACTTTCACATCCCCAAGGCCTTGGGTCCCTGTCCCTCTGTTCCATATTTCAAGCTCCACTTCTCTCTGGGAGCCTCTCACAGACCCAAGCAGGTAGTGTGAGTGTCAGAGGTAAGGCTGGTGCAGCAGAGAGAAGCTTCTGGAGAACCACATGGGGCTGTCTTCAAACTTTGCTAGCTGGGTAAGAGAGGATTCAGCCCCTGCATAGGAGAGTACAGAAACCCATGTTAGAAAAGCTCCAGCTGGAAGTCTCGCTTCAAGCAGGGCTGGATTCAGGTGCTCAGCGGTGAGGACACGGGTATCTCCCACTACACTCACTTCTTTTGTCAGTGGGGAGAAGATAGGAATGTTGGGCTGACGGGAGAAGTGGAAAGAGCCTATTTTACAAGCAGAACGTTCTCATAGGGAAAAGGGGGTAAGAAAGGGAAAATTTGAGGATCAAAAGTCAAGCAATGTGAAGCCACCTGTCCACCTAATCTGACTCTTTTTTCTCTTCAGGACAATGATGCCAGCAGCCATGCTACCAGACACAAGATAAATATACAAGAATTGGTTGTATTTTTGACACTAGCAATAAAAAACAAACAAACAAAAGAAACAAAAAATGTTCACATTATAGTCAAAAAGAATTCTCAATATATTTAGCAACAGAAGTGCAAGGCTTTGCCACTTGGAATTACAAAGTATACTGAAAGGAAAGAAGGAAGAGCCAGATCCCCGCGAAGACATCCTGCTCTTGTGGAAGGTTTAATATTGCTGAGACAGTCAAGAATCTGCAAAACATGAGCCAGATTTCTCTTCAGAAACCGGCAAACTGACCCTCAACCACACAGAAACACAAGGGGCGGGGATTAACACAGTTTCAAGAAAGACAAGACAAAGTCGGAGGACTCACACTTTTCAGGTTCAACATTTTCTTCAAATGTCTTAGTTAGGGTTACTCTTGCTGCGATAAAACGCCATGACAAAAGCAACACGGGAAGGAAAGGGTTTATTAGGCCTAAGCTTCTGTATCACTGCTCATCATCGAAGGAAGTCAGGGCAGGAACTCAAGCAGGAAAGGGACCTAGAAGCAGGAACTGATTCAGACACCATGAAGGAGTACTGCTTGCTGGCTTGCTCCTCATGACTTGCCCATCCTGCTTTCCTACAGAACCCGAGACCATCAGCCCAGCGATGGCCCCACCTGCAATGGGCCGGGCCCTCCTCTATCAGTCTCTAATTAAAAACATGCCCTATAGGCTCACCTACAGCCTGGGCTTATGGAGGCTTCCTCCTCTCCAGTGACTCTAGCTTGTGTCCAGTTAAGATGAGACCGTCCAGCAACAGGAGGCAACATGGTGCTGGCTTAAAGATGAGCACAAAGCTCAAGGACACAGAATGGAGCATATAGAAACAAGCCCTCTATCTATGGCTGCCAGTGGAGTTTTGACAATGGTGCTGAGACAATTCAAGGTGGCAGAGTAGTCTTGCCAATGGTCTGGGACATGAGTTAATTGGTCAGGTGGCTGTCTAACACATGTGAGCCTTTGGTTCAGTGCCACATAAACAGGTCTAGTGGAGCACCCCTGTAGTCCTAACTCTCCGGAGGCAGAGACAGGAAGATCAGAAGTTCAAGGCCATCCTCAGATACACAGTGAGTTCAAGGACAGCCTAGGAAATGTGAGGCCCTGTCTACTGATAAAGAAATAAAAACCAGCTGGGGTACAGGCTTTCCATATACAAATGAGTAAGCTCACCCCTTGCCTGTTATTGAAAACTAAGTCCAAGTGGATCATAGATCTAAATGTGAGAGCTAAAACTGTAAAACCCTTAGAAGAAAAGAGAGGTACAAAAGTAGGTGCTTTGGGTAAAACAGTATGTCTTTTTAAGCATAGCAACAAAAAAAAAATTCCAAAAATAGACTTCAAAGAATAAAAAACATTTAATTAAGAATATGCTATCAAGAGAATGGGAGAAGCACCTGCAATTCATACATCTGATAAGAGATCTGTGTGTGGGAGACACAAAGAAATATTGCAGATCAGGAAAGTTTAGAAGTTGTTATTTCCCCAAATACCAAAAGATTTGATATATATCTTAAGAAAGACATACAAATAATGGAAGGTACGCTAGGCAAATGCAACCCAAAACCACAGGGCGGGGCTCCCTCACGTCTGCTCTGACAGCCATAGTTGAAAGGATGCAGAATCACAAGTTTGATGGAGCTCCAGAGGCACAGGCCCGGCCACTTTGGAAAATAATATGATCTAGTGAGTTCAGCACTCAGTAGGTCTACTCCTCCAATGCCAAAGGAATGAAAGACACATGTATACACAGAAACGCTCAGAGGATGTTCACAGCTGCTTTATTCATACTAGACAACCAGTGGAGAACCTCAACTGACCATTGGAAAACCACGGTGATTTTAGCTGTACAGTGGAATGCTAGTCAGTCGTTAAACAGCACTATAACATGGTTGCACTTCAAAAGCATCATGATACATGGAAGAAACCAGTCACATAGACTGGACCTAGTGTCACTGGCTTGAAATCCCAGCATCTGGGAAGCTGAGGTAGGAGGATTATGAGTTCAAATCCAGCCTAAAGTATACAGTGAGTTCTATATACACAGCTACATAGTGGTCCCTGTCTTTAAAAAAGCCACATATTATATAAATCCATGCCCATGAAATGGCTAGATTTGGTCATCTGTGTGGCAGAATGCAGATGAATGGTTGCCAGAGGCTAGAAATGAGTGTGAGGAATAACTGTTGAAAGAATTTGGAGTTCCTATGGGAGGTAATGAGAATGTTCCTGAACACAGTAGCGACGCTTGTGATTTTGACAGATATTAAAACTGCTGGGTGTGCATGTCAAGATGAATTGGTAGTAATTAACTCTATCTCTATAAAGGTATAATTTCTAAAACCAGTATGAAAACACCCTTCAAACAGCATAGTTACGGGGAGTGAACTGATCATACCTGAAGCATCTTGCACATGCCAGGCACACAGGAAGCATTTTGTGCGTCTCCTTTTTCTTTCCGGAATAACCACTCCCCACTTTCCCAGCTCCCCTCCTCAGCCCTGATAATGTGATTCCCCTCCCTCACAACCTCACTGTGTAAGGTAGCTGGCCACCCTTGGCTACTCCCAGAGCAGCTAGGGTCATTACTAAGTCGCCTAGGCCAGCGTGGCTTATATTAATGCTTATAAGAATGCAACCACCTCTCTGTGCAGCCCCAGGCCTGGGGAGAAGACAGTGTGGCTCAGTGAACAAAGCCGACCTCTCAGCCATTTTGACTCTGGGGTTTGCTTCTGTTCAGTTTCCATGAGGAAAGTTTATTACTCTACGATGTCAGGGATCCCAAGTATTGGGCATTTGGCTGGGGATGATGGGGAAGCTATTTTAAGTCCCGGGAGTTCAAGGGTATGTGCCTCAGCGCTTTTGTTTGAATTGATTTGTAGCCCTGCTTGCTTGACCTTGCTCTTTAAAATAGTTCCAAGAAGAACAGAAAGAAAAGAGAAATTCCACCCAATGATGCAGATGGGTCCTAGCCAAACCCACCTCCCACTGACCTTGAGTGTGGCCTTCCACAGTGACATAGTCACCATGCAGCCAGAGGGACAGCTCAGCACAATAACCCAGCTACCTGGGTGGAGAACACTGAGCAGAGGGGAGAAGTCTGGGGAGGACTGAGGGGTGGACTGAGGGATGGATTGCAAGGTCACTAAAGGATTCAGAGACAAAGAGCAGTCGAATCTAGATTGCTGACATTTCAATGTTTCAACACTGACAGAAATGTTTACCTGTTTGCTAAGTGTCTTGTGCCGGGTGCCTGGATGCCTTATGATATTACCTCCCTCAATCCAGACAGCCTGCAGTGAGCTAAGATGTGACCAAAGAGACAGATACTCCCTACTTTGTAGACAGCTTCCTCTATGTGCCCAAGTTCATATGGCCAATAAGATGACAGGGGCAGAGTCTGACCTCCAAGCCAGCCCTCCAGCCACCATGAAGCCATCCTTATTCACTCTCTTCATCTGGAAACCAACAGTGCCTTCCAGGTTCTGAGTAGGGACCATGTCAGCCAGGTGATTGCCCCCCCCCCCCCCCACTGGTGACATCATTCCTCCACTTGGGTTTCCTGGGAACCGGAAGCAAGTTAATCAGTATGAAATGTGCCACATCTTGCAACCATCCACATACTCTGTCATCTCCCTTCCCTCTGCCCAGACTGAGTCTACATTCAGCCTACAGCTGGGCAGATTACTGGGTTTTGTCACTTAAAGCTGAATCGCAACCTTGGATTGGGGGCTAGGATATCCATGTGGGTTTCCTATGTGTCTCTGAATAATCCACTTAACCTCTCTGGCTCCCCAGTTACCTCATACATAAGGTAAATTAAGGACTTGCTTTTCCTACAAGGTTGTTCTGTAGATTCAGAGAACTTGCCTGATGTGGGTGAATACCAATGGGGTGTAATGAGAGGGAGTGACCAGTAGGTGGCAGTGCTTCAAAGCACCCGTGGGAGGTCCAAAGGAACTTTGAGCATTCCCTTCCCAAACAGGTGTAGGAATATTAGCCTTTCACTCTCTCCATACACCTGTGAAGGCAAAAAGTAAACTTGGAGAGACGTGTCCCTACCAAGGGGCTCAGGACACCACAATGGCAGCATCAGGATCAGACCAGGTTGGTTCGCTTGCTGAATGCCCTCACTTAATCCCTATTTATCAGACTCCTGCAGTGCTTATGGGAGTCTTTTCCTCTGAGCCTTACAGTTGCAGCCTGCCTGTGCTTTCCAGTCTCACATAACAGCACCTGCCCTCTCTCTGCTTCCGGATGGGTGCTCACCCAACAGGCCCCGTAGACCAGACAGGGAAAGCTATCAGAAGCATCTTGCATCGACCAGGGGTCCAAAAGGGCAGAGTCTAGTCCCTGCTGCACCTCGAGCTTGCTGTGTTCCCTTGGCTAAGGCATTCTACAGTAGATCATAAAATCAATTCCATATAACAATAAAAGTAGCATATATCTACTTCAGTATTAAATGGCTCCACTTTTATACACTCAATCTGATAGAAAAGACATTCTTGCCTTTTGTTCCTTTTCCTGGTATGTTTGTATGTGGTGTGTGCATCTGCTTGCAGATGCGCATGTGTCATGCGCATGTGTAGAGGTCAGAGGATGACCTTGCCTCCTGCCTTGTTTGAAGCAGGGTTTCTTGTTTACTGCTCTGAACACTCTGCTAGCCGTCATTCACGATTCTGTCTCCATTCCCCATCTTGCCTTAGAAGCACTGAGTTTACAGACACATTAATGTGGACGCCATGGATCCCAACTCAGGTCCTCACACTTGCAAAGCCAGCACTTTATCCACTGAGCCATTTCCCAAGACATAAAAGGCATTCCTCTTGTGAGTCAAAAATGCACAGCTGAGATCTGAGAAACCCTTCCCTACCCACAAGAGTAGTTCCAATTGTGCAGTCCAGGGTCTGCTCCCTCTCCTCACAGCTGCAAGCCAGGGATCCCCTTCCCAATGTGTTTCTGCCTGTGATCTGGTGTTTGGGAGTGGGAAAGGTCTAGTAAATGCATCCCTGACCACTGCTTCCTTCCTTCCCAATAACAGCCCCTCCCCCATCTCACCCTCCACGCATTTGTATGAAGACACTGTAACCTCCACCTACAGAGGAGCACACCAAGGCTTGGAGAGGTCCCGAGGTTTGCCCAAGGCCTCACTCTGGCTGGGGGCGGCTGCGTCCAGGCAGAGCTTAGGTAGGTATTGCCTCCTGCCTGTGGCCAAGACGAACCCTGGGCTGCTTCTCTGTCGCACCCTCCATCCCTCTTGTTCCAAGTCACTTTTATTTTCTCTCTCTTTCAAGTTTGATTGAATTTACAGTTAATGAATCCAACTTTGTCATTTAGGAGATGCTGGCGCAATAAGACCTGACAGGGAGAGAGTGATGGCGCAATAAGTCGTGCGGGAACTGCAGCTGTCCCTGCTCACTGCCTTGAGCAATGGCTGCCCCATCTGGATCGGAAGAGGGCACTGGACTCTCAGCAGGAGCAAGTCGGGGTGGGAGGGGCATTTCATTTAAGTGCAGAGCTCAGAACAGGCTTTCTGGACTAGACTCTGCAAAGAGGGCTGGGAATAGGAGGGACAGAGAAATGGAACAAGTGGGTACTAGCTCTGCTGCTGAGCACCCTTAGACAATTCACCTAAACCTTTCTGATCTTCAGTTTCTTCATCTGCAGAATGGAGCAACTGCCCAAGTTGGTGGGTTTCTAAATTGCGGGAAGAGGCATAGATGCTTGTCAGATGAAATTTCAAGGTAATTGGTGGCAGTCAAATGAGTGAGTACCTTGAAGTCTCTCTCTAAGGGAGCTCTGCCTCCTGGCCATTGGGCAGGAGCCGTGGAAGGGCCCCTAGGAGAATGAGAGAACAAACTTGGATAAATAAAACTCGCGGAATTTCAGAACGTATTAAAGTGAGAGCTAGCACTTTAGAAAGAAAACACAAGACCTGCTCAGCAAAACTGGGTCTTGGAGGGTGGACCCAAATGGTCGCAAGGCTCGAAGGCTGTCTCCTTCTTGATGTTTACCCTGCCTCCTCACTGTTTTTCAAACCCCGTGATGGGAAGTGCATGAAACCCGCGTGAAGATCGTGAAGATCGCTTCCATCCCTTGAAGCCTTTCTCTAATCCCACAGCCCCACTCCACGCAGGCAGCGCTGTGCCTTCGTCTCTTTTGTTTTATTTCTTCATTGCCTTATTTTTGACATAATTTGGATGTCAGCGATGGCTCAGTGGATAAAGGGGCTTGCTGCCACCACTGGTAACCTGAACTCAATCCCTGGAATCTACATGATCGAAGGAAAAAAAAATCAGATACTGAAAAATACCATTTGACCATCACATGAGTGAACATACACAAACACATACACTCACATGAGTGTATACACATACATGTGAGAAAATAGTTTTATTTTACCTATATTTTAAATGTATGTAAACACAATCCTGCTGTGTGTATTTTGTGAGTGTTCATGTGGAAGTCAACACTAGGAAGAATTTCTTTTTCTTTTTTTTTTTGAGACCAGGTCTTGTTGTACAGTCTCAGCTGGCCTCAAACTCAGTATCTAGCTCCCACTAGCCTCGAAATCCTGACACCCCTCCACACCCCCGTGTCCTAGTCAGGGTTACACTACTGTGGTGAAACAACATAACCAAAGCAACTTGTGGAGGACAGGGTTTATTGGACTTGCACTTCCACGTCTTCACTCTTCATCAAAGGAAGTCAGGGCAAGCAGGGCAGGAACCTGGAGGCAGGACTTGACGCAGAGGCCATGAAGGGGTTCTGCTTACTGGCTTGCTTCCTCTGGCTTGCACCACTGCACCACCTGCTTTCTTATAGAACCCAGGACTCCAGTCAAGGGATGGCACCACCTACAATGTGCTGGGCCCTCCCTCATCAACCACTAATTAAGAAAATGCCCTACAGCTGGATCTTATGGAGGCCTTTTCTTAATTGAGGATTCCTTCTCTCCGATGACTCTAGTGTCAAGTTGACATAAGAACAGCTAGCACCCCCTGTCTGGGGCTCCCCCAGTACTAGGATTACAGGTGTGTACAGGTGCCTGGTTCATTGTTATGTTTTTAAAACTATGATGTAGCTCAGTGGTAAAGTGTCTGCTGTGACATGATGCCAAAGGAAAAGGAAGGAATGAAGGAAGGAAGGAAGGAAGGGAGGAAGGAAGGAAGGAAGGAAGGGAGGAAGGGAGGAAGGAAGAAAGAAAAGAAGGAAATATTTTGGGTATGGCTAAAACTGGTGAGTGTCTGAGGCTGTATCCATTGACTTGGTAATAAAATCTGTGTGACTTTTACTGGAGATGTGCCATAACATGACTAGCATGGCTTCAGTCCGTCTAAAGAATAGTGCATTTCAGTTAAGAGATTAGTAAAAACAAAGATAAACAGGGATGTAGTTTATTTACCTCGTTCCCTGAGTTCTAACAGCACTCTGTATGTTCCTCTAGGTGTTTGAGTTTTTAAATAGTCCACAATAAAGCCATGAACTTTTTTGGAGTCTATTTCTCGTTTTACAAACACATGAATACAGACAAAGACTCAGCCACCTGGAGAATCCAACTAAGATGGTAGAAGGGGTGGGTGGGGCTGGAGGAGTGGAGGGTTCCTGACACAGACACATTCCTGGGCCTGGGGAGAGAGCTCAGTTGGCAAAATGTTTTCTGTGAAAGTACAGAACCTGAATTGGATCCTCAGAATCCATGGGGAAAAGCCAGTCATGTACAATCCCAGCCCTGGGGAGGCAGAGCCAGGAGGATCACTGGAACTCATTGGCCAGGCAGCCTGCCTACTTACCAAGTTCTAGGCCAGTGAGAGACAGTGTCTCAAACAAACACATGGAGCTGACAAGAAGGCTCATCAGGAGATGAGACCCCTAGGACCAGGGGAGATGGCTCTGTTAGTACAATGTTTTTTGTGCAAGCATGAGAACCTGAATTTGATTCTCAGAACTCACCCAAATGTGGAGGCAGAGAACCAACTCTATATAAAGTTGTCCTCTGACAACATGCACATACTCAGACACACACACTCACACACACTCACACACCCACTCTCTCACGCAAACTCACACACAATACACTCAGACACACAGACTCTCACACACAATATACTCACACACAACCCTCTCTCTCTCTCTCTCTCTCTCTCTCTCTCTCTCACACACACACACACACACAGACACACACACACACACACACACACACTGATTTCATCTTTAGATCAGATATCCTCTAATGTACCCCCTGACAGCACCCCCATTACAGGTCCACGATATTGACATTACACATTATACATCTTAAGGTCATAGTTCCTTAGTGGACATGAACTCTAAGCCACAGGCTTTCGTAACTTAAAAATTTAAAGCACGAAGAAACCATATGAAGGAAGCTCACTGCTCTGGACCCCGGGAAGCCGGGTTTTCTTGCCCCACTCCCAGCACACACACAAACCCTAAGAAAAACCTGAGTCTGGAAAGAAAGATGGCAGCAGGAGTAAACAAATTAGAAGACACAAAAACATAGGGGTCAATAAATAAACCCAGAGCCGGTTCTTTGTGAGAGCTAATAAAAAAGGAGACCAACCTCTGGCAAATATAATCAAGAAAAGAAAAGAGGCCCAAATGAAATCAGAAATGAGAAAGTGATTGTAACAATGAATCAAAAAGATGAAAACAGATCGAGGGGGAGCGCGCATAATTCTACAACAAATTCATTTTAAAATTATCAATTAAACAGATGACAGGCTACAAAATCATAAAGTAATGCAACAGACACAAGGAGTGTGGGTGAGAAATCTGAGAGAGGGAGAGATACATCAAGGAGTGATCTTCTCCACTCCCGAGAAGGACATTCCTATCCACCCCAGCGTCTCTGGAGAAATCTATCCAAATTTTACAGAACGCTACATTTCCATGTTACATAAATTATTCTTTAACATAAAGAAAGGATGGCAAAAAAAAAAAAACCCTCTGCTAATTCATTTTGCAAGGCAAATACAGTTCTGATTTTGAGCTCTGATACGGGACTGATTTTTTTTTCTCCAAAAAAAAAGGAACAGGATCCAATATTCCTTAAAAATACAGTTGCAGAGAAAGTCGTTCAGCAGCCTATTAGAAGAGTAAAATTCCATGACCATGGAGGGTCTCCAGCAATGCAAGGAAGGGTCAGCTCAGGGACATCTATTAATACAAGACGGCAGATCAATAGATTAAATAATAGAAACCATACGATCATAGTAGCGTGTGCCAAAAGTGTATTTCAATAGATGTCAAAACATTTTTTTAAAATGAGAACAGTATGACACTTCTTTATCATAATAAAGATCTAGTTAAAACCAAGCTAGCAACTTTGATGGGAAAAGTGAGAGACATTTTCATTAGGGAAGGGGGTGGACAGGTGAGCAGTGTGCTGCCATTTTTTATTTAATAGTATACTGATGATTCAGGCTGATGGGATAAGACATGAAAAAGAAACCACAGGAATAGCTATCGGAGAGGTAGAAGGACGCTTCCTCCACAGAGGCTGTGATAAACCCTCTATAAAGATCTGATATCAGGCTGGAGAGATGCTTCATAAGTTAGGAGTGCATGCTCTCTTGCAGGGGACCTGGGTTTAGGTCCCAGGGCCCACATGAGGCAGTTCACAACCTGTAAGTCTAGCTCCAAGCGTTCTTCTGGTATTCTCTTTCGAGTACCTGGGAGCACCTCCTTGTACACACATGCACACTAAGACACACCTCATACACATTAATAATTTAAAAAGTACCAATAAACCAGGCACATGCCTTTAAATCCCAGCACTTGGGAGGCAGAGGCAGGTGGATCTCTGTGAGGTCCTGGTCTACAGAGTGAGTTCCAGGAGAGCCAGAGCTACACTGAGAAACCCAGTCTTGAAAAACAAATAAACAAGCAAACAAACAGTAAAATAAATTGTCTGTTATTCACTATTTGTTTTCCTTATGAAGCCACTCTGGTTAGGGTGAGGAGGAACTATGGTGTAGATTTTAATCAGTACTTCCCTGACGCTAAGGATGCAGAACAGTGTTCATGTTTTTTTTCTTTTTATTTTTTATTGGATATTTTATTTACATTTCAGATGCCATCCCCATTTCCCCTCCCTAGAAAACCCCTCTCCCACGCCCCCTTCTCCTTTTTGCTTTTATACAATTTTTTTAATGTTAATCAAAGGCTTTATAAGTTTGGTAGTGCTCAGTATCGATCAGAAGTGTAACCCAATACCCAACTTAGATATATCAATTATCTTTGGCAGAGACACGTGAACATCTGCCTCCATGTCCCCCCTCTTTCTCTCTCTCATCACCTAGCTCCTCCTCTCCTTCTCCTCCTCCTCTCCTTATTCCTCCTCTTCTTCTCCTTACTCCTTCCACCTTAGCTCCTCCTACATAACACCCTTCCTGTTAAAATAAAACTTTTCTCTCAAAATACAATTAGAGCATAACTATATGGTACAAGATAGACCCAATACCCAGTCCATCATTTTGTTGACTAAGCAGAACCTCTGTCATCTCTCTTAACTAAAAGACTTAGTTCTGAACCTGGCTTTTTTCTTGGCTTTAGAATGAATGTCAGATGAAAATCATTCTCTCAAATCTTTTCTCTCAAAGTAAATAGCTGTGATTGGCTATGAGACTATAAGTTTTCAACCCTGTCAGAAATCCAGAATGACTGAGTTAACTGAAATTATGGGAAGCACAAAGCATAGCTTCTAAAACTTAGCCAATTTATAGAGACCGCTGAACACCTGGACAGTCCTTATACTACAAAATGTTGGAGCATCCGATCTTCAGCCTTTTGGCCCAAACTCATCTGACAGATCTAGTGATGCAAAATTATTAAGGGCTGATTATTCTGTCTTGGCAGATATAATCAGTCGACTATTCTGCAAGTGTGTCCTTTTCTGAACAGTAATTTGTCAGTAGATGGAAAGAGGCAATTCTTGCCTAGTGGCTGCTACTGGAGTAACTCCAAAGATACTCAATTTCTTCTTAGAATTTAAGACAGGAAACTGTCAGGAGCAAACAGGTCTCTAATCTAAATGAACATTAATATAGAAATATTTGTAACGTCAATTCTGTGGACTTCTAATGTTTTGAAAACCAACTATCCATGTAAGGTAGTTTGGACTGTTGTCTGTTAACTCCTCTCAGCTATTTCTAAATAAAATATAGAAAACACCCTAACAATAAACTCAGAGCCATGAATTTGCTATAGGCCCATAACTCACAGGCTAACCATCTCAAATCAGTTAAAAAAGGTTAAAGAAGGACTGGGTCTAAGCCTTGTATTCCTAAATGTGTTATACAGGCACAATGCCTATGAGAGTAACAATATTCATCTCACCTTTATATCAATAAGAAGCTCATACCAATGAAAACCTTAAATTTGAAATCAAAGTAAATTTTGTACCATTTAAGAAATTATAACTTTTTCTTAATAACAAGTATACATATTTCTACCAGTAGATTATGGCCATGCAATAAATCCTAGCTAATCCTCCCTGTTCCAACGAAACCACAACTTTTTTTCTAGAAAGACAGCCCAATATTAACCACCTCAGTCCCCAAGCCCAGAAAATAGGGGTGCTGACTCTTCATTAACTTCTTCAAGCTGATTATGGGTGTTGAGATATTAGAAGAGGGGCGGGGGGAAGAGTAAATTGATAAGCCTCTGACGCTGTGTTTTCACTGCATCCAGCTGGAATTCCAGGACATCAGAGGTTTGAGCAGGTCTACTCAGCTCACTTGATGAGTAGATTCACCAAGGCTGTGTATTCTGCAATATACAATTCTCAAAACAAATTTTAGTATCAAGATAATTTTTTGTTTGAATTCTGGAATCTAGTCTTCTGGTGGCCTGCCTCTGTCATGTCTAATCCATATAATTCTGGGAGTTTCTATGAGGGTGTGCTCCCACCATCCTCCCATTTTTGCCTTCCTGATCTCAAATTCCCCAATACTAGGGAATCCAAACTTTCAGGCACCAAGGCCTTCCACTTCCACTGATGCCTAACCCCTTACCCCATCCCCTCTCCTCCAATTACTATGAGGGTGTGCTTCTACCATCCTCTCATTCCCATCCCCCTGCTCTTGAAATTCCCCAACACTAGGGAATCCAAACTTTCAGGTACCAAGGCTGTCCACCTCCACTGATGCCTGGCAAGGCCACCCTCAACTACCTATACAGGTGGAGCCATGAGTCCCTCCCTTTGTGTTTTTAGGCTAGAGATTTCAGAATGGCTACTCCAGCTTGTTTCTTAGGAGCATTTGCTTGAAAAATTGTTTTCCAGCCTTTTACTCTAAGGTAGAGTCTGTTTTTGTCATTGAGGCAGGTTTTCTGTATGCAGCAAAATGCTGGGTCCGGTTATGTATCCAGTCCATTAGTCTATGCCTTTTAATTGGGGGATTGAGTCCATTGATGTTAAGAGATATTAAGGAACAGTGATTGTTGATTCCTGTTATTTTTTGTTATTAGAGGTGAAATTATCTTTGTGTGGCTATCTTCTTCTGGATTTGTTGGAAGAGGATTACTTTCTTGTTCTTTCTAGGGTATAATTTCCCTCCTTGTATTGGAGCTTTCCTGCTATTATCCTTTGTAGTGCTGGGTTTGTGGAAAGATATTGTATAAATTTGGTTTTGTCATGGAATATCTTGGTTTCTCCATCTATGGTAATTGAGTGTTTTGCTGGGTATATTAGCCTGGGCTGGCATTTGTATTCTCTTAGGGTCTGTATGACATCTGTCCAGCATCTTCTAGCTTTTATAGTATTTGGTGAGAAGTCTGTTGTAATTCTGATAGGTCTGCCTTTATATGTTACTTGGCCTTTCCCTCTTACTGCATTTAATATTCTTTCTTTGTTTTGTGTACTTGGTGTTTTGATTATTATGTGACAGGAGGTATTTCTTTTCTGGTCTAGTCTATTTGGCGTTCTTTATGCTTCTTGTATGTTTATGGGCATCTCGTTCTTTAGATTAGGGAAGTTTTCTTCAATAATTTTGTTGAATATATTTTTTGGCCCTTTAAGTTGGGAATCTTCACCCTCATCTATACCTATTATCCTTAGGTTTGGTCTCCTCATTGTGTCCTGGATTTCCTGGATGTTTTGTGTTAAGAACTTTTTGCATTTTGCGTTTTCTTTGACAGTGTGTCAATATTTTCTATGGTATCCTCTGCACCTGAGATTCTCTCTTCTATCTCTTGTATTCTGTTGGTGATGCTTGCGTCTATGACTCCTGATTTCTTTCCTAGGTTTTCTATCTCCAGGGTAGTCTCCCTTTGTTATTTCTTGATTGTTTCTACTTCCATTTTTATGTCCTGGATGGTTTTGTTTAATTCCTTCACCTGTTTGGTTGTGTTCTCTTGTAATTCTTTAAGGGATTTTTGTGTTTCCACTTTAAGGCCTTCTACCTGTTTACCTGTGTTCGCCTCAATTCTTTCTTTCTTTCTTTCTTTTTTTTTTTTTTTTTTTTTTGGTTTTTTGAGACAAGGTTTATCTGTGTAGCCTTGGCTGACCTGGAACTAACTCTGTAAACCAGGCTGGCCTCGAACTCAGAAATCCACCTGCCTCTGCCTCCCAAGTGCCTCCCCACTGCCCAGTGCCTCAATTCATTGAGTGTGTTATTTATGTCCTTCTTAAAGTCCTTTGTCATCATCATTAGAAGTGATTTTAAATATGAATCTTGCTTTCCTAGTGATATGGGGAATTCAGGACTTTCTTGTGTGCAAGAACTAGGTTCTAATGATGCCAAGTACTCTGTGTTGCTGATGCTTATATTCTTGTGTTTGCCTTTCACCATCTGGATCTCCTTAGTGCTACCTGCCCTGTCTCTGACTGAAGCCTGTCTTTCCTATTATCTTGGTTGTATCAGAACTATGTGGGGTGGGTGTTACTACTGGGGTAAGAGCTGGGGCCCAAAATATGTTCAGTGCTTGGGCCCAGATGTCAAGAAACCAGGGCTCTGGGCCAGGAGTGACTTCCTGGGTCCTTGTGGGTCCCAGTTACTCCCCGTTTGGGGTGGGCGTTGCTGTCTGCTTACCTAAGATACTGCCCGGGTTAGAGCTCCTGGGAGCCCCGCTTCCTCTGGGTTCTGTGGGATCGGTGCCATTTTTCATGTTTTGTGGCCATTTTCATTTCATCTTTTGAGAACTGCTTCTTTCATTAACCCCTTTATTGGCTGTATTGTTGAGGGGTGCTATTGTGGTTTGAGGTCTTGGTATATCCTGGATATGACTCTTCAGTCAGATGTATAGACGTTTTTCCCAGTGTATAACCCATTTCCACACTCATTCCCTTTGCTGTGCAGAAACTAATTGTACTCAATCTCAATGGTCAGTTCTCAGGGTTAGTTCCTGAGCTACTAAACCTTTACCGAAAGTCTTGGCCTGTACTTGCATCTTAACACGTCTTCCCTAAGTTTTCCTTTAATGACTTCATAGTTCCAGACCTTTCAACCATTTTGAGTTTTTCTTTTTTAATACAGAGTGAGAAGCAAGGGTCTAATTTCATTCTACGTGTGAATATCTGTTCCTCCCAGCACAGTTTATTGAAGACTCTCCCTTCTCCAGTGTATATTCTTGTCATCTTTGTCAAAAATTATGTGACTGTAGCTGTGTAGGTTTAATTCTGGGCCTTCTATTCTATTCCATTGATCTATGTGTCTATTTTTGAACCAGCACCATGCCCCTTTTGATGCTGATGGCTTTTGGTATAATGTGAAATTGGTGTTGTGATGCCGTCACCCTTGTTCTTTTTGTGCAGGATTCCTTTGATTGTCCAGGGCCTTTTAGTAATTTTAAGATTGTGCTATTTTTAGGGTCTGGAGAAATGGCTCACTGACTGCTCTTCCAGAGGACCTGGGTTCAATCCTCAGCATCCATATGGCAGCTCACAACTCCAATATCTGACACCCTCACTGAGACATACATGTGGGCAAAACACCAATGCATATAAAATTAAAAAAAAAACATTAAAAAAGATTGTGCTTTTAGTTCTATGAGGAGTGTCATTAGAATTTTTTTCTTGGAGCTGCACTGAGACTGTGGATTGCTTTAGGTAATTTATACATCTTCCCCATATTCCACCCAGGTGTGAGCACAGGGTCCTTTCCACCTTCCCAGGCCTTCAGTTGCTTCTGTTTTAACATCAACAGTGTAGAGTCTCACATCCCTGTCAGGCTTCTTGTCTTACGATTTATTCTGAAAGAGGTCATTTTCTTGGTTTCTTTCTCAGCATTTTTCACTATTGGCAAAAAGAGAAGCTACTAATTCTAATTTCATACATTGGTTTTGTATCTTTCTCTTCACTGAAGTTGCTTATTAGTGCAGAGAGCTTTCTAGGGATCCAGGGTCTCTTCTGTACAAGATCTCTGCAAATGGCGATGCTTGGACATCTTTCTCTACTATCTTTGTCCCATTCATTCCCTTTTCTTGTCTTGAGGTTTAGCTGTGACTTCAAGGACTGACTTTGCTGAATGAGACTGGAGGAATGCAATTCTCTTGTTCCTGACGTAAGTGGTACTTCTTGACCTTTCCCCTGTTTTATGTCATGTTGATGACAGGTTTGTAAAGTATGTGCTCTGTTATGTTGTCATTAAGGAATGCTGGGCTCTGTCAAAGATCTTTGCTGCAACACTTAAAATGATCACATGACTTCTGTTCTGGAGTCTACTAATATGATATATTTATTAGCACATGTTGAACTATCCTTGCATTCCTAGAATGTAGCTCATTCAATCAGGGTGAATGATCTATAAAGATGAATTTGGTCAGCAAATACTTTTATTAAGAATTTTTCATTCATGATCATCAGGGAGATTGGCCTATGATTTTCTGTATTTGCTGTGTCCTCACCAGGTGTAAGAATCAGGATAATACCGGCTTCACAAGCAAGTGTGACAGCATTCCTTCAGTACTCAACAGTACTCAGCAGCCAGTCTCCCTGTGCTTGGACCTTCGTTTAGTCGGGAAACTTTCTATTCCTCTTTCTCTCTTGTTGCTTGTTACAGATCCATTTGTTTATAGCCTTCTGGTTTGGTTTGGTTATTGATAATTTATCCATTTCTCTCAGGTTCTCCAACTTACTAGAATGTAAGTTCTCAGCATACACCCCGGGGAGCCCCTGGATTCCAGTGTTTTCTGTTGGAATGCTTGCTTTTTCATCTCGAATTTTATTTTCGGTGTCTTCTCTCTCTTTTGATTCATTTGACTACAAGGTTTTCAGTCTCATTTAACTTTGCAGAGGATCATTGACTCTATACATTGTTCTTTTCATTTGCATTTTATTAATTCCTACTCTGATCTTTATTATTTCTTTCTCTTTACTGATTATGGTTTTGGTTTGTTCTTACTAATCCACTTGAGATTTCTCCAGCTCTTTATTTACTGCTACTATGATGATGATGATGATGATGATGATGATGATGATGTGTGTGTGTGTGTGTGTGTGTGATGTGTGTGATGTATGTGATGTGTGTGATGTGTGTGATGTGTGTGAGGACAAGTGCTACATCTTTGTGTTCTCCCATTCAGCCTTGATGTGGGTTCTGGGGATGGAATTCAGGCCATCAGCCTGCGTGGCAACTGCTTTACCCACTGAACCATCTTAGTGGGTCCTACTGTTTTTATAGCATTTGTCTTTGGTGGTGGGATGTACACACTACAGAACACAGGTTGGAGTCAGTTCTCTCCTTCTACCACATGGGTTACAGAGGCTGAAATTCAAGTCCACCTCAGACTATACCTCAGACCAAACAGCCACTACATAGTATGATTCTGACTCAAAGAGCTTATTCTCTCTCTAGGTACAATTAGACAAGCCAGGTCTCAGAGTACAGCCTCATGATGCCTGTTTTCAGTTCTCAGAATGAGCCACAGAGTGAGAGACTTTTGCCTCTACAGCCACCAACCCAGCAAGGGGCCTTTGTACACCGCTTCTTCCCATGGCTTTAGGGGAATGTCAACACTGCCTCTCTTGCTGCTGGGTCAGCTGCTGATCTTGGCTTTTCTCTGTATCTTAACCCACAGTTCTGTCCTCTGCAGCTGCACTCCCACTGTGTGAGGCCAGCACTCCTCTGTCAGGCCAAGTCCTCCATAATAGACTTGAGACTGTCCATCTTCTGCTCTTTCCCAAAGTTTCTCTCTGGCTTTGTTACTAATGCTGTTTTTTTCTCTGCCACCATCCACTTGATTGATAAGATGGCTGTCCTCCAACTGTCCCTGGTTGACCCTTTAGGCTGTCTAGTACTTCTGTGCATGTGTATTATGTCATCTTCTTTCTTTCTACAACGTTTCTTCTCCCTTTTCTCTTTCATTCTATTTTCATGAGGTTGACTGGTTGGCTGGCTTGTTGGTTTGGAGAATCCTTCTGTGTGTCCAGGATGACTGCAACGAACTCACAGTGCTCTTGCCTGGACCTCCTAAGTGCCAGGACTGCAGTGTACACCATCATGCTTTGCCTGGATTAACCGTTTTATCATTATTTAAACCTGAGTTTTTTGAGAATCTAAAGAAAGTTAAGAAATTCTTCATAATTGCACATGAATATGTATACCTGCATGGATGCACACACATACACAGTCACATACACAGTCACATACACAAACACACTCACATACACACTCACACACATACACGTTCTCACCACACACACTCACATACATTCTCTCTCTCTCTCTCTCTCTCTCTCTTTCTCTCTCTCCTCTCCCCCTCTCTCTCTTTTTCTTTCTCTCTAACACACACACACACACACACACACTCACACTGACACAGATGCACACATGAAACATACATCTAGGACCAATAAATTCTCTACATCTTTCCTTGAGCCAAGGTTGAAAATATTTCATCCAGAAAAAGCAAATAACATTAAAAAATAATTAAGACCCTCCCCCCACACCAAGGCCAAAGAAATAAATGAACAAAAGGAATGATCAGAGGAAATGTGAAGGAAATAGAAATCACAAACAAGGACAATCAAGACACTAAATGAGGCCCCAGCTCTCTTCTTCTACACTATCAGCTGAGTTCAGAAAGCAAACTCATGCTGATGAGGCTCCAGGAAAACTGCCATGCTCTGGTCCTCTATTTGAAGTCACTTAAAATACCCAAGACCCACCCTACAACATCAATACTTTTCAGCCTAAAAGGCCTTTTTCCGGGAATTCGTACTCATGGAATAAGTTTGAAGAGTGTCTTTCATGGCTTTATTCAGGGGCAACGTTGGTGTGAAAGCGAAACTCTTCATACCAAGGTGTGGGGGGCACTCGGGACTTAAGGGAATGGAAGGCTCTACTTACCTTAAAAGGAAAAGGAGAACATAGGATGACATACCAAATGACAGTGGAACCAACTTGTGTAGTTAATAAAAATGATGGAGAGACTTTTATTTTTTATGTATCCCACTCAAAGCATGGAGAGGACTTTGATGCTATCGTAGACTCTGGGGAACAGGGTGCCCTACAGAGTCTGGGGAGTGTGGTTCAAACACAGGGATCCAGAGTTAATTAGTTGATGAGTTATTTGAGATCCACAGGGCCTATGGAGCTTGCTGTGCTGAACTCAGAATCTCCTTTCCCCTCTTCCCCTCTTCCCCTCTTCCCCTCTTCCCCTCTTCCCCTTCCCCTCTTCCCTTCTTCCCTCTTCCTCTCTTCTCATCTACAGTTGTCTCCTTCCCCTATTCTCACCCTTGCCTCCCCATCTCTTTCTCTGACCTCTCTTCCTGACTCTTCTTTATTTTTTAATTCTAGTTTTGTCCTCTTTGGAGGGATACATGGTTCTTACATTAATGATCATGACTTGACTTTATCACCAATCCTGCCATGAAGGATTCAGAATTCCTGTCACTGTTGAACAATGAGGACCATATCTTACTGTGACATGCGAATAGGCTCATTCTCCTTGTGTCCGTTACAAGCTGCGTGTCTGTCTTCTGCTGCAGAGCCTCCAGCAATCAGAACAGTACTTGGCTTGTGGTCACTGCTCAGTAGATCACATTGGGGAGTGGATGAGTGGAATGAGGAAGGCTCCACCTAAGAAACAAAGATACCCCAAAATCTGACCTGAGATCATTTGTTGATCATGACGAGCAAACAAAAGACTTGGAGCACAGGGGTGGGGGGGTAGGGGTGGGGGTGGGAAAGGCTGAAGCAGCTTCTCTATCTCCCCACCCCCAAGACTCACTAAGGATGGTACCCTGAGCTGAGAGGAATAATCAGAGCTGCTGGGAAAGCTGACTGGACCCTTATTGTCTCCAGCTCTGTAGGAGTCTGGGTGAAACCCTGATCAGTATGGTGCAGATAACTTAGACCTTATCCTGATGCCCGGGGTCAGAGGGTGACACTCGGATGAACTGAGGGGCAGTAAGAAGTGAGCTGAGAGGATGAACAGAGCTTGCTCCGGGTCCCACACAGAAGAGGGAATATTCACGTTCCATAGAGAGTGAAATCAGATGAAAAACTGGAAAAAACACCCCCATGCAGAAGGAATACAAAAAAAAAAATCTATTACCAAATTCACATTTTCCACGAGATTAGAGAATACACGTTATTTTTCAAAGGGTGATTGTGTGAGTTTAGACCATCTCACTTTGAGATGAAAAGCATGATTGTTGGATTTGAAAATGTAGATGAAGCAATGAAGAGCATATTAAAAATTGAAGGAAGTGAAATAAATAATTTAAATCATCTGTTTAAAAAAAAGATAATTTCTTATAATTCAGAAAGCATGGAAAAATGAAAGAAAATGCCAGCACCAGTCTGAAATTGGCAAAACCAAAACAGTCTGAGGCCAGAAGTGCCTACACAGAGCTGGGGAAATAAATGATGATAACTCACATCTAGACATACCCTGGTAAATATCCTAAATATGGAAAATGAGTCCATAATTAGTAAGTTTTTGATTGTTAAAATAGGATTAACTAAAATAAGAATACATGTAACTTATGAGGCAATTTTTTTTAAAAAAAAAGAAAAGAAAAAAGTAGAAAAGATGAACACAATAACCAGAGGGTAAGGAGGAATGTAAGAGGCACTGTAGAATAAGATGAAAGTATTAACAGAAAGATACATGACAATAAATATAAATAGATCAAACTTCTCTCTGTAAGGACAAAGATTATCATACTGACTACAACACTTAAAAGAAAGAGCAAAAGATGTAAGATGATCATTAATATATCAAAGGAATATTGTAATAATATGAATATAAAATTTTAATTCAAACCAGATATTTTAATAGTACAACAGGAATAAGCCATTTTTACAAAAGTGAAATTCTCTTTATAAGGGATAGTAAACATTAGCCTCTAAATAACATGGAATTGCAAATGCAGGAGCAGTTAACTTCATGAGAGATATGGACAATACTGTGTCTACCTTTTCATTTCTGACCATGATAGAAAAACTAAATTGAGATTCCCATCTTGTTATAAATAGCTAGGAAATTTGGCAGTATTGATAAATTAACTGTTGTCAAGCCAGTCTGACCTGACATACAATAAAAACTTATCAGCTTTATAAGGAAGTCGAAACACCAATTATGAGGAGGAAAAATATCAATGCCTGAATCCCAGGAATGATACTGTTGAGTATATGAACATGTTGATACCATATAGGTCCATTTCATACATCCACGGAGCTAGAGAATAGCTGGACAGCTAGGTGCAGCCGAAGGGAACACACACACACACACACACACACACACACAGAGAGAGAGAGAGAGAGAGAGAGAGAGAGAGAGAGAGAGAGAGAGATTTAACCCAAGAGTATAGTACATGAAATAAAAAGCATTTTGGGATTACCTATGCATTTGGTGTTGTGTAAGGAAAGATTAGTAAAGTGGAAGACATTCAGTGATGAGTCAAGATGCGACAGAAAAAGAAAAGTGTTGGCAAAGGTGCCTGAGCCATGGGAAACGTCACAAAACATCAGAAATGTCCCAGCAAAGAGATCAATGGAATGTATGTGCCAAAAGATAAAAAACAAGTTAATGAGCTGCAAGCACAAGAGAAAAAGAGCCATGCCGAGGGGCACAACTAAAGTACTTACAGATGAGCAAGGAGAAACTCTGTACTGTGGCATCCAGAGACAGACAGGTCCCATGCAAAGAGCCAGATAAGAGCTGCATCAGAGTTCTCATCACAAACAACCCAAGATAGGGTCTATTGCGGCCACATAGAACTGAAAGATCTTTCATGATCCAATTCTACAGCCAACCACAGCATCTCCAAATAACAAAAGGCAAAATAATCCTCAGACATAATCCTTAAGAATTTATCTAAAGATCTTAACTGTGACTTTTTTTTTTTTAATTCTTCAGCAACTGGAGAGATGGGTCATCAATTGAGAGCCCTTGCTATTCACTCAGAAGACCAGAGTTTGGTTCCCAGCATCCACCTAGAGTAGATCAGAAGTGTATGTAACTCCATCTCCAGAGGATCTGATGCCCTCTTCTGACTATCTCAGATACCCACACTTACGAATGCACGCGCACGTGCGCACAGACACACACCACACATAAAGGGATCAGAGACAGAGAAACAGAGACAGACAGACAAAGACAGATGAAGAGAGAATAAATCTACCTGGTTAAAAAAAATCATATTAGTTACATCCCTATAAAAGATTGTTGATTATCTAAAGCAAATACAATGGTGTGAGATTACACCATTTGTAAAAGTAAAATGCAGGATGAAGTATCGGCTCAATGCAGGAACTGAAGCAAGGGCGGGCTGAGACAGAGTGAGCCAGGCAGAACAGTCATCAAACTATTAACTTCAACACTAAAACTTACTCATCCCAAAAAAACAGACATGGGTTGAAATGTACTCAGAAAACATACCAAGTGAGACTATCAAGAAGCATCAAACAGGCTGGAGAGATGGCTCAGTGGTTAAGAGCTCTGGTTTCTCTTCCAGAATACCCAAGTCACAGCAACTAAACGGTGCCTCAGAACCTCTGCATCTCCATTTCTAGGAGATCTGATGCCCTCTCCTGGTCTCCTCAAATACTGCACACAGCGTGCAGATACACATGCAAGCAAAAAACGTTTGTACACATAAAATAAAAAAGAAATTTTAAAACACTATGTTAAAGATAGACAACTATGTTTTTGAAAGCACCTGGAGCTTTATAAGGACAGTGACACAGGATTTCTTCAACCACATGGAATCAAACTAAAAGTCAATAAGAGACGTAAAGGAGAGATCTCCCAACACCAGGACACAGCAGCACATCACTTCGAACTGACCCCATTGCACAGAGAGCAAGTTTCAAGAGGAATAAAAAACCTAAACTGAACTGATAAAGTGAAAATACAATGTATCAAAATTCGTGGACACAGCCAGGAAGTGCTGAGGGGAATTTACAACACTGCATGCTTGCATAAGTAGATACACAGTTCCTAATCTACAATCTAGGCTCCCTCGGAATTCCCAGGGAAAACAAAAACAGAATAGACTCAAAGCAGGCGAGCAAAAGAGAACAATAAATCTCAGATGGAAAAAATCAATAAAAATTTAAAAATAGAAAAAAAATAAATGAAACAAAGAACCCAGTCTTTGAAAAGATCAATAAAGTTAAAAAACTGGCAATAGTCACCGATGACACATTTTCCAGTATTAGCAACACAAAGAAAACCACTATGGACTCCGCAGATCACAAGAGGACATTAGGTGGGGGGCTGAGGGGATGGCTTGTGGGTAAAGTACTTGCTGTGTGAGAAGGAAGGCATGGGTTCCAATCGCCAGCACCCACACAAAAAGCTGGATTTGTCCTGTGTGCTGGTGACCCCAGCACTGGGGAGGCATCGATAGGTAACCTATGAACTCAAGATGGTCTGCAACCATAAAAGTTATGAGAGGCTGAGTCTCTGAGTGTCACAGCTGCACACACTGAACACACAGAGACACATGTGCACACACACACACACACACACACACACACACACACACACACACGGACATTAGACAAGCCATTCAAACCACACAAGGGTATCTTCAACCTTTGAAATCCACAAACCAATGCAGCTCACCCAATATGAAACAAGTAAGTGAGTGTCCCATCACTTACAAGAAATTAAAATCGTTATAAAAATTCTGGGAGATCTGACAGTCAGTAAAGATCAAATAAGGAAACAGAGGCACTGAATACTGATCACACTAGATAGATGGGGGATGGGGTGACTAGGGTGGCCTATGAATGTGCTATTCTCAAATGTTCATGAAATCATTTTTAAATTAATGATTTCACGAGTCAGAAGGGAAAACTATGGCTTTAAAGGGGGAGGAGTTTGTTGATCTATACTACAATGCAGTCAAATAAGGAACAGGCCACAAAATATAAAAAAGTAAAAATCACCTACACAATTAAAAATGCCCTTAGAAATAAAAAAGTCAAAAATAAAAATCACATCACAGGACCAAAAAAATAATGACAGCAGTGTGTGTGTGGGATTGAGGAGAGATGTGTACTCCGTGCCTCCAGATAACCCATAATTTTAATATTGCTCATCATGAAGCAGAGAAGGATCAAAATAACCAAAATAAATGTTCATCTCAAGAAAGTTTTTGTTTCTGTTTTGTTCTGTTTTTGAGGCACAGCAAAACGGACCGAACTAAAAAAACCGAAAAGGTTCACCGGTAAGATTAAAATCAGTGACTTGGAAAAGAAAGGAAAGGGGAACTGATGAATTCTAATTTTAAAAATATGAACAAGGAAACAAAATTCTAGAAAAATTAATCAGAAAGAAATAGGGGGCAGTGGAAGCAGGGGGGTGGGCAGAGCTTGGACCAGTGTTTGTGAAAACAGCAAAGACTTCTATGAATTCTCTCCTCGGTGAAGACAATGAAGGAGCTGGTAAACTCTAACAGAATCTAGGGCTCTGAGAACAAGCCAGAGGCTAGCAGCAGTGTGTGGTTTTAGGTTTAGACGGATGCACGATGCTTTTTTTTGTTTTTTTGTTTTTTTTCTATTTTGTTGTTGCTGCTGCTGTTTCTTTGCATTTGTTTTTGTTTTAAAACAAGATTAGCAGAGTTTTCACTGTTGTAACCCAATTGCCCCTTCTGCAACTCTGCAGATGTCTTGAAAACTCTTGATCTGCACTTAAAGCAGTTGCTTGGTGACTGCTAGACAGAGTGTGGAACAGGGCTGGAGCCCTCAAAGCTTATTTCTTGGTGAAATTTCTGGTGGTTTATGGAATCTTCTATGCTTGGGTTACCATTATTTGACATGACACAGTGATCACACAGCACAAAAATAGTCTTTCACATAGGTATTTGTCAAAAGCAATCACAAGCAAGTGTTTTTATGTCTTGGCTTCCTGAGGTGACTACAACAGAAAATCGTAGACAAAACTAGAGGTTCAGGTGGAGAAGCTGGGGGGAGACCTGCTAATGTTGCATTAGAATTCTGTCTTCCTCTGCACACTTCAAAATTAAAAAGCTGATCTAAAAATTTATATGAAATTCAGAGAGCTGAGAATATTCAAAATATTTTTCATCAACAGAGCAAAGTTAGAGGGCTCGCAATTCTCAGGTTCAGAATAGATATTACAAACACAGAGACCGACAGCATTACTGGTATTGCAAAAGATGAGTTCAAATCCCTGCATTATTGCCATTCCGGGGATCCAGCGCCCTCTGCTGGCTTCCATGAGGACACACATGCACTTGGCATATACTCATACACAACGACAAAAATAATAAAATTAGTCTTTAAAAAAAAAACAACATGGAGTTTCTTTTAAAATTTTAAAGAAGATTCTTGATTGTTTAAAATTATACTTATTGGTTTATTTTATTTATTTGTGTGTGTGTGTGTGTGTGTGTGTGTGTGTGTGTGTGTGTATCTGTGTTGACAGGTGTTTGCTATGTGTGGAAATAAGAGGACATTCTGGGGGAGCCATTTTTCTTCTTCCATCATGTGAGGCATGGGGGTTGAATTCAGATCATCTTGCTAGGCAGCAAGCATCCTTATCAACTGAGCCATCCTGCTGGCCCCAAGAAGAAAACTCAAGAGGAAAGAAGAATCTGTTGAACAGTGGTGCAGAAAAGCTGGCTTTCACATGCAGAAGAATAAGGTTGGGTCCCTACTTCACAACATATACAAAAACTAACTCAAAATGGAGCAAAGACAAGCACAAAACACCATGTATAACTATCAAGGAAAAGCATAAGTTATTTCTATTAGCCAATAGTTTCTTAGCTTGAAAAAGAGGGGCTGAAGAGGGGACTCCAATACTGATAGTGCATCCTGCTTTTACCAGGGTGTGAGTTCAGTTCCCAGCATCCAGGTTGGCCAATTCACAGCTGCTTATAACTTTAGTCCTAGGTTATCTGTTGCCCTCTTCTGGCTTTCTTGGGCACCTGACCTCATAATAATAAACAATAAAAATAAAAGAAGTTAAAAAGCTACCCACAGGATGGAGAAAATATTTGCAAATCACATATTTATATGACAGTAGTATATCCAAAAAGTAACATGGACACAGAGCATGTAAAGAGCTCTTAGGATTCAACAATAAAAGCACAAATAACTCAGCAGGCAAGGAGTCAAAATAGACTCTCTCCAATAATGATATACAAATTGTGAATGAGTGTGTGACAAGAAGTCCAACATCACCAGTCTTCAAAAAAATACAGATAAAATCTATTCCATTCCTTCAGTGGAATGGTCATAATTTTTAAACTACTTGATTAAAGGTGTCATGTAGAGAAAATTGGTTGCTGGAGGGAATATTATAATGGTACAGCCACTTTGGAACAGTCAGTTCCTCAAAAAAACCAGAGTGACAGTGTGATCCAGCTATGTCACTTATGGATGCACACAGAAGAGAATTAAAAATGTAACCACACACACACAAAATTGAACTCCAATGTTAAGTATTATTTAGGACATTCCAAAGTGTAAGTAATACAAGTGTCCATCAAAAATGACAGAATTTAGAATGGTGAAACTGCTTTAACCACAGACCTAGAGAAAAGTGTCATTTTAAAGCATATTACACAGAAAGAACTAACTGCTAGGTAAGCAAGCAAGCAAGCAAGCAAGCAAGCAAGCAAGCAAGCAAAATCAAACAAACCATTCAGGGTCCTGGAGAGATGGCTCAGAGGTTAGGAGCACTGGCTGCACTGAGTTCAGTTCCCAGCACCCACATGGCTGTTCACAACCATAATTCTAGTTCTAGGGGATCTATCACCCACTTCTGCCCTCTTCTGCCCTCTCACACACATAGTACACAAACATGCACTAGAAAGTCACACTTATAAAAGAAATATAAATTTTCAAATTTTGAAATTTTTGATAAAGTAAATTAAAGTAAATTTGTAAGACTTAGCTCTCTAAAATAGACTTGAAAAGAGATTAAAAAAAACTGAAACAGACAAACAAACAAAACCAACAGTAAAGGTTAGAGAGAGGACCTTAGTTCAAATCCTAGACCCTGACTAAAGAGCCAGGTGAAACAGAGCACAATTCACAGTCTCAGCACTTAGGAGATAAGAGGAAGGAGACAGAGACAGAGAGAGATGGGACAGGGGAAGGGAGACAAACAAAAGAATGGAAATGTCTTAGAGTTTCATGGCTGTGAAGAGACACCATGACCAAGGTGACTTTTTTTTTTTTTCCTTAGAAACAATGGTAACTCAATCTCTGGATGCAACAACTAAAACCTAATCTTGTAATCCTTATTAAATCTGATTCCTTTGGTGGCAAATCCTTGCAGATCCACCATGATACCAGGGAAATCTATCAGCTACATCTTTTCCACGCGCTATCCCCGTTCCAAGAGGTCTCTCACTCTCTCCTCCTCCCCAAGGTGACTCTCATAAAGGCAAACATTTAATTGGAGCTGGCTTACAGTTTCAGAGGTTCAGTCCATTATCACCATGGTACGAATCATGGCAGCCTGCAGGCAGACATGGTGCTGGAGAAGGAGCTGAGAGTTCTACATCTTGATCCACAGGCACCAGAAGACTGTCTTCCACAGACAGCCAGAAGGAGGGTCTCTTCTACACCGAGCAGAACCTGAGCACTAGGAGATTTCAAAGCCCACCCTCACCATGACACACTTCCTCCAACAAGGCCACACCTCCTCCAACAAGGTCATGCCTCCTAAAAGTGCCATTTGCCACTGGCCAAACATATGCAAACCACCACAGGAAGTAATTTGCATAGACTAAAAACTGTAATTGAGCTTGAGACGATTTTTTTTATGAGAGAATAAAAAGTATTTTGCCTCTGTTGTTTAATTCAGAGATAATTCAAATCCAAGCCTGAGAACATTTATAGACAAACGCAGGAAAGAAAGCTAATAACTAACTGGGCTTTGGAATGTGGATAAAAAAAAGGGTGATTGAATCCAGCTGCGCATGAAGGAAATAATATACTCACCAAATAGGACTCATTATGAAAATAAGAGGCCAATTCAATATTAAAAGTCACTATCTTAACTAACGGTATTAGTGTGTCAAAGATGGCATACAATATTAAATACTTTGTAAACCACAAATAATGCTCACAAAATTTGATTTTTTAATTACATTCAATAAAATATTACTATTATTTAAAAGTACTAAACACATTATAATTAAATCCAGTAAAAAAAAAAACAAAACAAGACCCCCAACCTTAATTTCATCCTATCACTGCCTGCCAATGCAGTTCAGCTATAAAGGTCAAAAAAAAAAACCATGGACATTCAAAAGGTTAAATAACAATTCTGCAATAAAAAATGAATATATATTAAAAATATCAAATATTCCTTTGTATTTTCTAGGGAAACAAAGCTGTTTCATCCACATATCATAAAATTTCTTGCATTCCCTAGAGATTAAAACTTAAATTGCTATCAGATTATTGTAGTAACTTCCAAACCATTTGCTGATTTCACCAAGTTGCTGGTACAATTTTAGGAACACAGCCATCACTAATTAAGTGAGCGATAGTCTGACACACACAGCACCCTGAATTCTTCCAGCCACTCATCATGTCTCTTAAGATCACAATGGCGTTCAAATGCTAATGCATTTGTCAGCTCCCGGTGAATATGTAGCAAAGAGTCTACACCTTTAAAACACTCATTTCTATGTTCTCAGATTCTTTATCCTTGAAGACATACAGAAATCACAGACTATAATGCTGTCCGATCATATGTCACATAGCACATCTTGATGAGGGACAGGCAGCATTCAGCTGGTCATCTGCGAAGACTGTCTCCCTGTGACTCAACAACAACCCAAGCTTGTCAGTACGTCCTGTGGTGTGTTCGCACATATGGGATAGCCTAGCTCAGGCTCCTCAGAACATTTTCCCGTGGCTTAGTGATGTGTGACTCTATTTAATTACAAAAATCCTTTTAGCAACCTGCATTTATCTTTGCCCTAAGAGTCAAATAGTGGCCAAACTGGTAGTAATGATAAACTTTCAAACACAATTTAGTGAGAAAAAAAAAATTAAAGAAAAAAATTTTTTTATGTTTTTACTTTTGACATTAAACACCAAGTACATTTTATGTCCGTTAATGGATCAGATTCATTTTCTCTTTAAATTAATGTTTTCTCCCACCAGAAAGAGTCTATTATCTTTATTTTTGTTAAGCCTCCTCTCTCCTTTGGTTTTCTGTGTTCCCACATTCATCTGCCTCCAATCATTTAGTAAAACTTCACATTAAGCTGTCACTATTCCTATTTTACTTTCAAATTAACTTACACTGGAGTATCTTTCTGAAAAGAGGGCAGTTTTCTCAATGTCTGCTCCGACTGCACCATTTCTGCTAAGCTGACAAACTGGCAAACTTCAAACAGCTCTTGGAACCCATCAGGACCCAAGTGTTCTGCATCCCACTGTTGAAACATTCAACTCTGGCTCTATTATTATTTTCCCTGATACTATAGAATGCATGACAATAAATCAAATGCTAATTTAGAAGACATTCATAATCCCTTACCTACTTTAGACAGGCCAGGCATCACACGGGATACCCAACGTCGGTGAGTCAGACACTACCCGGTTAAAACATCCAAGAAGTTTTCTATAATAATTGTTTGAAACTGTGGTTCTCTCCAGCTCTTCTCAGGCTTTTACAAAATCTAATAAGTTTTCCATGGAAATATTGTTCGCCACGACCATTTGTCTCATGTGTCAACAATAAATTTTGATAAATTATTTCAGGTGCTTTTCCTTCCTGCCTCATGAGATCAACAAAAGCCATTAAATTATCTTCAAACTCTTGAAGTTCCTGTGTTAAATAAATTATTAAAGCTATTTTATATGAAATGGTTGAGGCTTCATCAATAATGATTGACATTTTACTGCCTTGATTTATATATTTTCCAAAATGTTGTTTTCATTTCTCAGTAGATAAATATTTCTGCAACAAGCATGTCTATATATTTAGATTGCAATGATAGGTCCATATTAATGGCATTCCTTATTTGAAATTTATTAAATATTTTATGCCTGAGGATTTACAATTATTTTTAAGCACATATATGGTATTCTCTAGATGTTTTTCATTTGCTTTAATATTTTGATAAGCTTTAAGAAATTTTACTACAAATACTTATCATGTGAAGTTGAGTCATAATATTTTTATGATTTTCCTTATTGATGAAAGAAATTGTTCTCTAAGCTGAAAATTTTCACAGGACATAATTGTCACTCTTGTGAAATGCGGAAATATGATATTTTTCATTTACAATTATTTTTTAGATTTATTGATTTCATTTTAATGTGTATAAGTGTTTGCTTGCATGTATGTATGTGCAGCACATGCATGCCTGGTGTCCCTGGAGGTCAGAAGAGGATGTCAGATCCCATAGAACTGAAGGAACAGTTGGCTGTGAGCCACCATGCTAGCACTGGAAATCAAGCCCAGGTCCTTAGCAAGAGCAGCCAGTGCTCTTAACCACTGACCCATCTTTCCAGTCCTCTACATTTTTTGTTTTGAATTTCTATATATTATTAATGTGTGTGAGTGTGTGTGTGTGTGTGTGTGTGTGTGTGTGTGTGTGTGTGTTTAGGACAACTTCGGGGAGTTGGGTTCCTCCTTCTACTGTATGTTCTGGGGATCAAACATTATGCCTGTATGGCAAGCATTTTGAACTTATAAATATTCAAGTTTTGAGCATTCTTACGATCTGGGAAACCGACTGAGTCCATTGGAGTCTCTGCTTGGTGTTTACAGCTGTCTTCATCGTGTTCATTTCTGTGGCGTGTTCTCCTTTGGACCACTTCTACAGTTTCTAAAGGTCTCAGTTTCTGGTCTCTGCACAGTATCCAAGGCTGTTTCCCCACGTGGTTTAATGTTGAGAATGTGGCTTCTTTGTTCTCCCACAGGCAGAAAAGTCATGTTTATAAATACTTAAGAACACGAAGGAACTTATCCCAAACTCTGCTGTATCTTCAATCTGGATTTCATTGTTAATATTTTATTATGAAGTCTTGAATTTATAAACATCAAAACACTGCACAATTACTACTTACACAACTAATTACAGCCCACTAACAGCAAAACCAAAGCAGGAACGGCTCTATTTAGAAACAGGAGTAATTGCATAATTTAGCCTAAAGCCACGGTTCTCAAACTTTTTGTTCTCAAAATACTTTCTCATTGTTAAAAATGATTTAAGATACCTATAGAAATTTGGTTTGTGTGACTTATGGCTACCATACTTCCTATGTTAAAAGTAAAGACAGAACGTTACTTTTTTTGCCTGTTTATTTAGTTACACTATCAATAATAAAGTTATTCAATGTTAACCTAAATAACATGTTTGTGAAAATAACTATATTTTCCAAAACAAATAAAATATAGTGAGAGCAGTGTCATTGTCCTCTTATAAACTGCTTTGATGTTTGGCTTAATGGAAATCAGCTGGCCCTTCCCTTCTGCTTGCATATTCAGTAGGATGGACTATCTCATGTCATGCAAACTCTGAAACATTCCCTGCACATGGACTACCTTATGTCATGCAGACTTCAGAACATTCCAAAAACATCTATGCTAAAAATGGGAAAGAGGCAAATGAGTCTTTGTATTGCAACTATAGAAGTAGTCTTCTCCTCACTAACCCCTAAGGAATCCCTAAGGCTACCAGCCTGCATGCTATAACCATTGCTTTAAACATATAGTATAAACTTCTGAATTGTGCCAGAAAGCCATGTTGCTATCTCTGAAATAGGACAAAATGGCAGAAGAAAGTGCTAAGATGCTACTGTGATGGAGAACTAAGTTATTTTAGCAGGTGGTGTCACATGCTAGTACCATGGATTTAAAGTAACCAATTGACAGGAGAACATGTGTCCTTAATTGGTCTTGCTGCACTTAGCTGTAATTGATACATTGTTTATCAACGTTCAAATACATTTCAAAAGGTAAAGACAGGTCAGGCAGCTAGACAGCACCATTAGAACACTGGTCTTGCCTAGGGTTTTAAATATTTAATGAGGTAAGTTACAGTCTTCATTCTTCTAGGCATGTGAGGCCATATGAAAGCCAAAAAGAACAAATGAAAAACGATCAAAGTTATTAGTGGTATTGAATAAGAAAAAGTTGTTGCTAAAATGCTCTGCTGCTGGGGCTGGAGAGATGGCTTAGTGGTTAAGAGCAGGCACTGCTCTTGCAGAGAGTACCAGAGTTCACTGTAACTCAGGCTCTATGTGGTTAGCAACATCTCCTGGACTCCAGAGGTATTTGTGCTCATATGTGCAGATACCCATACACAGACACACATATGCATGGTTTAAAAAACAAGCCTTATAATATTTTGCTATTTAAAACTGCATATGTAAGAGGTCCAGAGATGGCTCAGTCACCTAAGTGTTTGCCATTCGAGCTTGAGGACCTGAGTTTGGATCCCCAGAGCACATGTTGAATTCTGGGTGTAGTGGTGCCTGTCTGTTATAACAGCCTCAAGAAGGTGATGGCAAGAGGCATGGAAGGCCAGCTAGCTTCAGTGAGAGACCTTGTCTCTAAAACTAAAGAGAAGAGAAATCAAATTGATACATTGAATCAAGAGAAGATGCCTAATCCACTCATAAGCATGTATACACACACACACACACACACATACACACACACACACACACACACACACCACACACACACACACTTACGTGTATGGGAATATCAACCTCTATATCTGTGTCTGATTGTCCTGAGTAATAAGGGCAATTTAAATTTAATAAAATATGCATGACAAACATGAAGAGCAGAACTTGATTCAGGGTATAAAAGAAACTATATTATTATCTAAAACAAAGGGTTCAATGGTCCAATGGTCTATATTTAATACTGTATCTATCAAAATAGGTTATTTTTATACTTGATAAAATTATGTTAAAGGCATTATGTAGGTATTAAATTTTGTTAAAAAGTATATGCAAAAAGGAAGGAAAGAAAAGAGAGATGAGGAAGGAGTCAGGAAGAATGGTGCATATAGAATATCTGGTCTGCTCTGTTAAATGCTAATATGTATTAAAATTGCAGTATGAAAATAGTGCCGTACTCAGACCAGAATAAATAAGCACATAAATAAAACAGAACAGATACTTTTCCCCAAAGACTCAATATGTATAACCTCAGATTCTAAAATGAAAAAAAAATTATTCCATAAATAGCAGCACAACTGGCTACTATTTTGGGGGAAAAGTTAAGATGTCTAAGTTACAGCACACACCAAAATAAATCCCAGCAACATTAAAGATTTAAACATCAGTGAGACGTTTAGAGCAACTACAAGAATACAGAAGAACATTTGTAATCATGAGACAGGAAAGGCTCTTCTAAGCATCTCGAAGTGATAGATCTGACCACATAGTAAGAAAATGGCTGCAGAAAAGTAATGCATGAAGTAAGGAAAAAGCCAGATAGATAGGTCGGACATTCCAAAAGAAGAGTGGACACCAGCCTACTCGAAAGTCAACACCAGCAGCTGGGAAGCGAGAACTGATGCCTGACTTGGCTGTAGAGAAAGAATTGAGCATATGGGATGCCTGCATACAAGAGCACTCCTTCAGCTGTCAGTGAGGTTCGGGGTTCAATCACCAGTACTACAAAAACAAGCAAATAACTCCAAAACCCTGGAATCCAGTTTCCACCTACCATGTTTTCTGAGATTAAAAGAAATTATACTATCTATTGGCTAAAGCTAGGAATAAGAAGAGTATAAATTAGAAGTGTTTGTGATGGACACAGGGGTGTGTGTAACCAAGTTCATGAACTTACAAAAGGTATATACACAATCCATGATGCAGCAGTTCCATTTCTTAAAAGAATTTAAATATATATATATATATACATACATACATACATATATATATATATATATATATATATGTATACACACACACACACACACACACACACACACACACACACACACACAGGAGGTATGTGTAGAGAAGTCAGATGACAACCCATTTTGGAGTTTATTCTCTCCTTTTGCCATGTAGTATCATATAGGTTCCAGGGATCAGACTTAAATCATCAGACTTAGCAGCAAGCTCCTTTCTCCACTGAACCATCTCACTGATCCAACAGTTTCATCTTTAAGGAAATATTCCAGTAGGTTCACGATAAGATGAATGTGCTTAGAATGCTTGAACAACCATTGCCCCTTCAAGAAAAAAAAAACATAAATTATCAACAATATGGATTTAATGTTTATGTATATTACATCATATGTGAATGTTTTTCTATGCTGCATGACATAACATAAAATAAAGGCATGTTCATACTGACAAACTATTTAGCTATCCCTAAATATGATATATACCTGTTGACTTCAAGATACAGTATCATTCCAAGCAACACACTGATCAGGATTTTGTTGTTTTAAAAAGCTTACTATCCATTCATCTGCATCACCATGCTGGCTGGTTTTATACTGACTTGACATGAAGTAGAGCTATTTGAAAGGAAGGAACCTCTGTTGAGAAAATTCCTCCGTAAGATTGGGATGTAAGGCCTTTTTTTAAATCAGTGATTGATGGGGGAAGGTTCAGCCTATTGTAGGTGGTGCCATCCCTGGGCTGGTGTCCCTGGGTTCTATAAGAAAGCAGGCTGAGCAAACCAGTAAGCAACATCCCTCCATGACCTCTGCATCAGCTCCTGCCTCCAGGTTCCTGCCCTTTTTGAGTTTCTGCTCTCACTACCTTTGATGATGGACTGTTATCTGGAACTGTGAGTGAAATAAACACTTTTGGTCATTGTGTTTCATTGCAATAGTAATCATAGTTAAGGTAATAATCACGGACAATAATTATGAGCTTTTACTATAACACTAATAGCTTGAGGGTGGGTTTAAATACGTTTACTTCTTGATGTGTTTGTTGATCTAAAAATTCCAATATTAGACATGGATAGGTTCTTACAATACATATTGTAAATATCTCTTGTATTTCCTCTGATGAAGAGATGAGATGAGAGCTGCACCCAAGCTTTACGAGTACATGGCTTAGACTGAGCCCAGATTGTTTCTATCTAACTAACCCTAAGCCTAAGCCTGGAAGCATCTAGCCTCTCTGTACAATCTAATCTTCTGCAAGCCTGGACCTTGAAGGCTTCAGCTTCCAGCCTCCATCTGTTAACCTAAGCCTAGAATCTTTCAGTCATTGAGACATACAGTTGAATAAACCTGTCCTTTCTAGCTCTTTCTGAACAACTCAGCAGTTCTGGCTCAAACTCTTCCCCAAGCTGATTGATCCCAGTTGTCTTCTCTTGGCTTCTGGCTGAATTGCTCTGCTTGGAAAGTCTGCTTCTGAACTCATGTATTGAATTACACTGCAGGAACTGCGTGGAACTGAACAGAACTACAGAAACTCAACTGAAATCAACCCCACTTCTCTCCTTACCCTGCTTTTAAGTAGCCTCTCTTTCTTGTCTGTTCTCATGAGAGTTGGGCATATCCTTTCTTCAACTAATTCTGTCAGATCTTTCTTTGATTTGTCAATTTGTCTGCCCCTCAATTAGATCATACTGTAATCCAGGGCATGTGTATGTTCCAGCTGGATCATATAGACTTAGAAGGTCTTTGGACATAGTCCCTTGTAGGAGGAGCTAGGGTGGGAGGAGTAAGGAGAGGAAGAGGAGGAGTAAGGAGAGGAAGAGGAGGAGTAAGGAGAGGAAGAGGAGGAGTAAGGAGAAGAAGAGGAAAAGGAAGAAGAGGAGCTGGGGAAAGCAGAGATGTAGGAGGATGGAGAGCTATGCAGGTATGGAGAGCAGTCGCCTGGTAACAACTTTTATTTAGGTTAGCTAATTGGGAAACAACTCTCTTTGTATGGGCATATTGCTATTGAGCATTATCAAATATATAAAGCCTTTGATTAATCTTTAAGCATTAGAGTCTCATTTTACTACTGGGCCCACATGAATGGCGGGATGGTTTGGGCAATGCCCAGCCTTGCGGAGACAGCATGGAAGATTGGCAGAGCCATCTCCCACGCTGGTGTCTTGTGAGTGGCAGGGCTAGTGTTTCTGGCTGGCCATTTCTAGCTGCGGCATACACGTGGCCTTTGGCCACAGAACATGGCGGCTGAGCTAGGCAGAGCCACTGCAGCCTAGACAGTCGGCATGATCGGTGGCCATTTTAAAATAATTCCTACAACAGTCCCTTGCCAGAGCAGTCATAAAAATGGTGTGATCCTGGATCCTGGCTGTATATTTACAAACTTGTTTTCTTGCTTAGTTTGTAAGTTTGGTACCCAAAGCAAACACACATTATGGAGTTGTTTTGACCATCTCTCATTGAAATGGTGCATATGAAATTGATAGAATTGGGCCCAGTAAGTAGATCATTAACTGTTGTTGGCATTTTTCCCTGTGATTATATTAGAAGAGTTAGGTCTGGTGACAAAGGAGGACATTGCCTGGACCCCATCACTGTCTCCTTTTCTTTTATACTCATGTTACAGTGGGACCCAAGAACTCCCCTAAAATCTGTGAGGGTACCAAATTCAGAGGAGGTGTGGCTTGCTTTAGAGCACCCAGTAATCCTATTGACATGGGCCCAAGCCCCAGGTATCTTGCCTCTCAAGCTGGTGCTTTTCAATAAAGTCCCTGTCCCCTTTGAAAAAGAACTTAGCTTTTTATAAAACACAAGCTTCAAAGTAAGAACTTGCCCATTCTCCTGCTTTAGTCATGGTTTTGTTGGTTTTGTTGGTATAGCTGCAGATGTGCCATCAGTAGACAGTGAAGGTAGGCTGATGTTTCTCCTTGCTGTTTTATGCTTGCATTTCTGTCTTGGCAGTGGGCAACCCTTCTAGGTGGCAACAAAATTGTGCTGGGATCCTTGTGTGGAAGTGTACTCTCACTTTGTGTGGCTTATGAACAGTGTACCCAGGCATTAAAACACTGGCTTATGAGGACCAGCATGTCCTCTACTCCCCGAGGACTCCAGTCTGTACTTCCTCAATCTAAAGAATGGCAGCTTTGCCAAAACTCTGGAGGTGAGGGTTCCATGGCCACATTTTTCTCAGAGAAATGCTTGCTGAAAATTGACCAGTAAGCCCCCCAAAGAGTATTTAACAAAGGACCCCATTGCCTCGTATTTTTAAACTGCAGTTGGTCAGGATCCAGCTTTTAAAAATTAATTGTGTCTTAGTGTACAAAATAGTGGGTGTCTTTAAGACATTTTAATAGATGTGTATCATTGATTTTTGCCCACATTGGCTTCCACATCCCTCCTTTATCTCCTCCTAACCCTTCCCACTGTCTCATCTCTACCCCAAGTAGTCATCTTACTTCATGCCTTAAACCAAGGTCCCACATATGAGAGAACATTTGAGGTTAATCTCCTCCCTTCTCTCTGAGAAGATTTGCGTGGTGCTCCTGGCTCAAATAGTACTTCATATCCCCATCCTGACATATTTCTTCACAAGACTTAACACACAGCACAGCTGGCTGTTTGGAACTCTCTGCATCTGTCTCTCACTTGCCTTCCTCTCTGGAATATGAACTCAAGTTGAAACACTTCGTCATGTTTGCCAGCCATTGTACTTACAGATGCAGGGATACCTTAAACCCTACAATGAAGCCATTGAAAAAAACTAAACAAGTTTGCTAAAGATTTCAGTGTTATTGGGGTTGGTGAGATGGCTCAGCAGGTAAAGGTACTTACTGCCAAGTCTTGCCCAAGTGAGTTCAATCTCCTTAAGATCCACATGGTGGAAGAAGTGACTTCTGTAAGTTGTCATCTGACCCTCCGTGCACACATGCATCACATGCATTTACATACACACACACACACACACACAAAATGTAGTTAAAATGTTTTTGAATTATTTCAGTGTCATGAAATTTCATTCCATGCATACCAATTGGAAAATGGTCTGGGATAATCCTTTGTCTTAGACACAAATTTATTGGCCAATTGATGGAATAAGTTTAACTTGTTCATAGCTGTTAATACAAACCCTATAAAGTGGGAAGTTAATTGAGAATAATTAAATTTAGCAAAACTGATCAAATTGAAACAGAAATGCAGATACCTCAATAAAATAGTTCACACCTCCTTCTAAGGTAACACTGAGGCGTCCCCACCTCCTCACTTCTTCATTGGCTCTGTCTTCTGTGACAGATGTCATGATGACATTGTGATAGCATCCAGTAAGCATCTGTGCTGTGATAGATGTTGTGATAGCCATTTAGTCCTCACATCTACCTGGTAAGGAAGAAGTGAGTCAAAAGGCTTATGAAGTTCCTCATGAAAAGGGTGGGTCTGCAGAGCGGTTGGAAGAGGCCTGTGCTGAAAACACTTGGTTTTCCAATCCACCACCATGTTATGTCTTTTATTTATTTATTTTTCATTGATTTTTTTTCTTTTTCTTTTCTTTTTCTTTTCTTTTTTTATTGGATATTTTATTTACATTTTAGATGTTATCCTTTTACCTCATTTTCACCCCCCCTCTACTCAGGAACCCCCTACTCCATCCCCCCTCCTCCTGCTTCTATGAGGATGTGCCCCCACCCCCTCACTCCTACCTCCCCATCCTCGAATTCCCCCACACATGACATCCAGCCTTCATGAGACCAAGGATCTCTTCCACCTATGCTCGACAAGGCCGTCTCCCCCTACAGCTGGAGGCATGGCTCCCTCCCTATGTGCTCCAAGGCTGGTGGTTTAGACCCTGGGTGCTCTGGTTGGTTGGTATTGTTGCTCTCCTTATGGGGCCACAAACCCTTTTATCTCCTTCAGCTCCTTCTCTCTAACTCCTCCATTGGGAACCCCATGATCAGTTCAATGGTTAGCTGTGAGCTTCCGCCTCTGAATATGTCAGACTCTGGCAGACCTCTAAGGAGACAGCTATATCAGACTCCTGTCGGCATCCACGTCCTGACATCAACATCAGCATCCTTTTACCCCATTTCTCCCCCACCAGGAACCCCCTATTCTTTAGTTACCTTTGCACATGGGATGAATACCCAAGTGGAATGGTCTCCAGACAGCCCCTCCCTCAGTTTCTGTCCCACACTTTGTCTTCATATTTGCTCCTTCATATTTGTCTCCATATTTTGTTACTCTTTCTAAGAAGGACTGAAGCACCCACACTTAGTCTTCCTTCTTCATGAGCTTCATGTGGTCTGTGAGTTGAATCTTGGGTATTGCAAGCTTCTGGGCTAATATCCATTTATCAGTGAGTGAATACTATGTTCTTTTGTGATTGGGTTACCTCACTCAGGATGGTATTTTCTAGTTCCATCCATTTACCTAAGAATATCTCAAATTTATTATATTTAATAGCTGAGTAATACTCCATTGTGTAGATGTACCACATTTTTTTTTATCCATTCCTCTGTTGAAGGACATCAGCTTCTGGCTATTATAAATAAGGCTGCTATGAACATTGTGGAGCATATGTCCTTGTTATGTGTTGGAGCATCTTCTGGGTATATGCCCAGGAGTGGTGTAGCTGGGGATGTGTTTTATTTTATTACTTTGAATTACTTTGTGTTTTTCCTCTGTAACATTTTACAGTTGCCAAGTACACATCCAGCACTTCTATTGTTAAACTATAAGAAACATTATACTCCTTTTGTATCTTATTGCAGGTTGGCTGAATTTATCTTTCTGTGTTTGGAATCACTTGGCTGTTGGTCAAAAGATCATTTACTTTTGTGCATCTTTTCTGCCTTCTGCTACCATGTTTCCAAATGCTTCTTGGTTTCAGCTGCTTGGGGAACTTGGTTGCAGAGGCTCCCAGAATCTCTCAGTTGAGGGAATCATTCTTCCTGTAGATTTGTCTGTCTTGTTTAGAACCAGCCTATGTGGTTACACAGAGCAAATCTCCTTCCTTTGTTCCTGGTTTTAGTGCTAAAACCTTCCTTCAAGGTTGTAAGTAAGATGGCAGCCATGGCTGACTTGAAGATGCCCCTCTCCTACTTGCTTTTTGGTATCTCACCAATAACCTTAGCTGTAAGGTTTTGCCTGATATCTTTTCTGAATCTATAGGGATAATTGTGGAGATTTAAATTTTTTCCTTTAATACTTTTTTGATTTTCATATGTTAAACCAACCTTGAATTCCTGGGTTCTCTTGGTCAGGGTGTATCATTTGAATATGTTGTGCTCACTCTGCCAGCCTTTGTTGAGAATTTTATGTCTAGATCCAGAAGAGACAACACCCTGTAATTTTCTTATGGTGGCTTTGTCTTGCGTAGTCTCAGGATAAGATTGGCTGTACAGATTAAGTTAGTAAGCATAGCCTGGTGTGGTGGCACATTCCCACAATACAAGCAGGTACTTGTATTATATACTATATATACTATCAGGAGGTAGGAGTTCAAGACCAGCCTGAGCTACATAGTAAGTTAGAAGGCAGCCTCTTATATAGTGAGACTGTATCTCAAAAGAGAAAAAGAAAAAAAGGAAAGGAATTTCTTCCTCATATATTTTCTGATACTATGACTTTCTTAAATGTAAGACAAAGCTTACCAGTGAAGTTTTCAAGACTTGAGTGTTTTCTTTGTAGAAGAATTTAGTTGCTACTCAGATTATTTGATTATGTATGTTGCGTGTGTCTATTCTAGTGTCCAGTTTCTTTTTGACTCATTTTGATCATCTGTTTTTTTCTAACACTTGAATTCTTGAAGTTATCTAATGAACTGACACAAAGTGATCAGATATTCTTTTATAATCCTTTCACTTCGGTAAAGTTTCCCATGATTATTTTGTGTGTGTATGATGCAGGGGTTGGGGGGGTGGGGATATGCATGTGAGTGCAGTCACTTATGGGGGCCAGAAGAGGGCACTAAATCACTGAGAGCTGGAGTTAGAGAGTATTGGGAGCTGCCTGATGGTTTCTGGAAATGAACCGGGAGTCTTTGCAGGAGCACACTCTGGGCTGATGAGCCATCTCTTTGGATTCCTCTGTCCTTCAGGATTTTTGTAATTGGTGTGTTTTATCTTTTACTCTTGGCTAGTTTAGCTAAAGGTTGTCCATGTGAACTTTTTGAAGAATGACATTTTTAAAGACATACTTTATTTTAATTATTCCTCTGTGTGTGTGGAGTGTGTGTTTCTGTGTTTATGAATACACATGATCATGGAGGCCAGAGGTGTTGGATCCCCTGGAGCTGGAATCACAGGCAGCTGTGAGTTGCATACCATGGGTGCAGAGAATCCAAATTGTGTTTTCTGTAAGAGCAACAGGCATTTGTAGCTACCGAACTTACCCATCCTCCAGCCCCAAGAATCAACTTCTGAGGATGTTTCCCCTATCCCTATGCTTTCTATTTCATTCCATTTTCCCTGTAATCTTTATTATTTACTCTTGTGTGTGTGTGTGTGTGTGTGTGTGTGTGTGTGTTTTCCTTCTTTCATTTGTCTATAGTTTGGGAAGGCCAAAATTTATATTACTGATACAAACGCAAGAACAGTTTTGATAAGACTTTGTGTGCACTGCAGATCTTATCTCTGACACAGGCACACATTTTCCCCTCAGGACACCTTTAGCTGCATTCCATAAGCATTGGTGAGTTTTCACTCCCAGCAAGCAGAAGACACTTGTATGAAAACTTGTATTCACTTGTATTGAAACTACCTTGTGGTTTCATTAACCAGTTTGTCATTTCCAGGGATCTTTTAATTTCCTAATATTTATTCATTTCCAAAATTCCCTGCCATTGTTAAAGTTTGACTTAATTAGATTGTGTTTAGAGAACACAGTTTATATTGTTTCAATCTGTTTGCATTTGTTGAGATTGGTTTTATGGCCTGATCTACTGTCTACCTTGGGAAATGGTCCATATCTGCTCAAAAAGAGTGTTAAGTTTGCCTTTGTTGGATGGAATATTCAGAAGATGTTAGTTACATCAGTTGATTGGTAATACTGCTTAAACCTTATGGCTAAGTATTTTGAAGATGTGCTATAATTCTTTGTATTAGTAAACATCTCCTTTCACAATATGAATATAGCCAGCTCTTCTGTCTACTGTCTGCTTTTCTTGTCCGTTTCCATGCTTTGTTTTGGGGTCTTCTCACATGCGTCATTGCTAAGGAGCATGTAGGTACACTTTGTGGTCCAGTCTGCTATGCTCCTTCTGCCTGAGGTGATGAGACTCTTAAATTGTAATGTCAGTTATATTTATCATTTTGGACTTTTTATGTATATCTGTCTCTTTTCTTCTGTCCCTTTACTTCCTTATTTTGTAACAAATAACTATTTCTTCATAGCATTTTTGACTCCTACAGATTTCTTAGTTATTTTCTTATTGGCTTCATTAAGGTTATAATACATGTGGCAATTTTTGCCCCTGGGAACTTCTAACTAGTGTGCACTGAATTCTGGGAAAATACAAACCCCTTGCCCTTGCCTAGCTACATTTGCCCCCTCTCTTATCTGTGCTAATGTATGTATATAGTAACATGGAATAAACATAACTATAGATGGGTAATATTATTTTTACACAATTGTATGTCTTTTTCAAAAGTCTAAGGACTAGAACAGAAATGGGAGGAGAGCCTGTGATATTAACTCACGTATTTATCATTTATGGCAGTTTTCATTTCTTCCTGTGGACTCTGATTACCATCTGCTTTCAATCTCTTTCTGCCCAGAGGACTTTTTATAAAGTCTTGTAAGACAAGTCTTCAAGCCATCACTGCTGTTGGCCCTTTTATCCACTGACTTATATTTTAATCTGGGACTGTCTTTATTTAGCTTTTGTTTGAAGGATATTTTTGATTACTCTGGAATTCTTCTCTTGGCAGGTTTAGTGTTTTCTCACCCAGTCCTTCTTAATAAGCCCTTTTGGTTTCCATTATCTTATAAGAAAAAGTGGGGTTGAAGTTGATGTCCTTTCTAAATGTGCAGAATTGTTTCTCTTTTGTGGCTCTCTTTGTGTGTGTGTGTGTGTGTGTGTGTGTGTGTGTGTGTGTGTGTGTGTATGTGTGTGTGTGTGTGTGTGTGTGTGACGTGTGGAAGCCAGGGGTCAATGTTGCCTGTCTTTCTCCAACAATCTCCATATGAATTTTTGAGACAGGATTTCTCACTCAATCTGGAGCTCTTCCACTCCACTAGGCTAACTGCACAGTAAGCTACAGGGTCTGCCTGTGTCAGTCTCCCCAGTGCTGGGATTCTAGATACAAACTGCCATGTGTCTGGCTTATATTGCATGAGTACTAGGGATTTGAACTCATGAGGATGTCTATTTGGCAGAGATTTTACTGACTCAGCCATCTCCCCATATTCAGTGTTTTATTCTGATTCTTGCCTTTCTTTTTAGAGATATCATCCTTAGGGCCAGTCCTGGGTCTGTATTTCAGTAGTCAAAGACTGTCTGAGTTGATATAACACTTCAAGCAAGTAAGGCTTTCATCCATTGCTGACATCTACCACGAGGCATGAGAACAGACTTAAAAACTGGGGCATTTTCAAGTCTACTCCAGCATTTCCTCTCTGCTCAGCCCTTCTGGTTTGCCTACCCATGTGTGCAGCCTGGGAAGCCACCCAGAATTGTATATTTTGGCTTGTGCCATCATCTGGTCTCTGCATCTGTACGTGTAGCCCCAGCCAGAAATATGTTTACCATAACCACGACCAGAATCTCAGACTAATAGAGTTGTTCACCTCCATGCTCAACCGCTGCCAAAGGCAGTCTATCATGTGTGCTATCGCACGTGTCTGCCTCTGATCCAGACCCAAGAAAGTCCCCTGGCTTCAGCCGTACGTACCGCTGTCCTTCCTCACAGTTTGTCACACTCGAGCAGAGCTGGGTTGGTGTGCTCTGAAGGACCCAGGCTAAGGCATTGCTAAGGCACTGCCCTTTGGCTCTTCTTATCCAGCATTCAATAGTTTGGTTTGCCCATTCACTTCTGTGACGAGGTAGTCGTTGCATGCTCACATCCTTCCCAGTGCTAAGGCTACAGGCATGCTCCACCACATCAGGTTATTCCACAATTTCAAATGCAGGCTATCATTTTAAGCCAAGATCCTGATCCTTAGCATATGTTTTCAGGTTTCTACCATTCTGTGAAGCTGCTAAATCGATTTACAAGTATTTCTTCGCCTAGACAGGACAACCCAGGACAACACATTTTCACCTTCCTTATTCTAGCTTTAGAATTAAGGGCATCCTCAAGTGTAAGAGATCCTGGAGGTGACACAGAGAAAGAAAGTTGGGTTCAGAAGAAAAGGCGTTAGCAAGACTAGACAATTGGTCAGTGAGTCAGCCTGAACCTGACCTTGGGTCTTCTGCTTCCCAGGTGGTGGCTTGGGTACACCACCCATCTGATTTCCCACTTCACCCCTAGTGCTAGGTCCTCCTTGCCCCTAGAGGATGCAAGTGTCATCATAAAGGGATGACAAGTTGCTTAAAAAGGGAATTTAAAGTTTGGTTTGTGGCAGTTGTACACATTCTTTTGTTCTAATTATAGCAGGATTAATCTGACTTTAATAGATAACTATTAATAATTCATATAATTATCTTTAATAATAAATTTCTGTTTAAAAATGTCCATTTGTATTGCTTTTTTTCCAGGACTTCCCTTCAGTTCTGGAGTTTGGTTAAAGCTTATAGCAGATTATTAAAGCTTTCACAAATGGAGATTTAATCAGGCAATTTTTCTTTTTTAAAAAATAAGGATCAGTTTCCTATGAAAGAAAGTGTCAAAGAATTAAAACATTCAAATAACTAGATATGTGTGCATCAGAGTTACAAGAAGAAGAATTAAAAACCTTCTATAGGGCCAGGGAAACCATTCTACCTCAGCAAAATGTGCTTTCAGATCCTACAGGGCCACATCTCTTGGTTCTGCTGTGGCTTTCCCTTGTTGTTGTGTCCTCTTTTGGACACACAAATGTCCAGTTCAAAACAGAGCATGTGATGGAGTCATTCTCCTTCTGGCCTGTACACTGTGACCAAGGGAATTGAAGATATGAAAGTACATTCCACTGGCTCCCTGGCTCCCTGGCTCCCTGGCTCCCTGGCCTCCTGGCCTCCTGGCCTCCTGGCCTCCTGGCCTCCTGGCCTCCTGGCCTCCTGGCCTCCTGGCCCCATGGCTTTTGGTTGGTTTGGACAAAGAAAGACAGTAGCAAGAAAAGTGGAGATTTGTTCGACTCTGGTTTGGTAGTGATCATGTTCTATTTAACACTCAACACTGTTGGTGGTTTTCTGCTGAGGCTGCAGACTTCACAGTGTCCTGGACAGATTCCTGTGTCTCCTCAGGCTCAAAAATGGGACCTTCTTGCCTTGTTGCTAGTTCTTGGTGTGTGCTGTGCTGCTGATGCTGATGCAGGGGCACTAGCCCTGATGTTCTTACTCGCTCCTGACCTTGCTGTGCAAGCATGTTCCAGATCAGTGGTTCTTAATCTATGAATTGTGACCTCTCTGGTGTCAAACAACTCTTTCACAGGGGTTGCCTAAGACAATTTGCATATCAGATATTTACATTATAATACATAACTAGCAAAATTACAGTTATGAAGTAATAAAAATAATTTTATGGTTGGGGGTCGCCACGAAATGAGAAACTGTTCTGAAGCGTCCCAGCATTAGGAAGGTTGAGAACCCATGATCTAGATGAATGTTCATGTCTTTGATTCCTTTCGAGTGCTGGAACTGTATGCAGTTCTGAGATGGAGAGCTAGTTTTGCTTAGGAGTAAAGTGCCATGATGGTTCATACTGTCAATTTGACAGTATCTAGAATCCCTTAGGAGACAAGCCTCTGGGCATATCTGTGAGGGACTATCTAGATGCAGATAAATGAAGCTGAAAGATCCATCTTAACTGTGGGCATCACCATCCCAGGGTCTGGTGTCCTGGACTAAAAATAAAGACTGAACACCAGCAATCTCTACTTCCTGACTGTGAACAGGATATGACCAGGGCTTCCAGCTGCTGTCAGTTTGCTGTCTGTCCACCCCCAGGATTGTTCATCCTCTGGAACCATGAGCCAGACAAAACCCTTTCTTCCTTAAGTTGCTTTTGGTGGGCATTTTGCTACAGCAAAGGGAAAAGTAGCTAATACACAGGCCGAATAAAGAATTCTGAGACCTTGCAGGTGGGGCTGGCTTGGTTATTACTTTGCTATATAACCTTTCTATCCTCTGAGTTCAAGAGCTTCACCTGTATAAAGTGCTCGCATACAATCAGAGGCCTTTGTACATCTTTGTCCTATGTGCCTTGAAAGGAACTGTGAACAATCTCCATAATGACATGCTTTTAAGACTGTATTGTTGTTTTAAATGATTATAAAGGATACAGCATGCTACAGCTCATAATTATTAAGATTTCTTCAAATATACCCAATATAATTTCAATATCCAATGTAATTTTTGGATTCAACCAATTAAGCCAACCAGGTTCCTTTACTCTCGGGGGCCTGGTCTGCAGTGGCTGTGAGCAGCATCTTCCTTGGCAGAATTGCAAGTCTAGTTTCTATATGGATTGCCCTAAGGGACCTTGGAGGCAATGTTCTGATATATATTGTATCTCTGATCTCAGTGCTATCTCCAGTGTAGGCTCCAGACAGGTAGGTGGGAGTGCCCAGGGCACAATGGCAGGAGTCACATTGGCCAGGTCATCATGTCTATTCACCCTAAGCTGCAGAATGACATGTGACTGAGGCCCTGCATAGAGCCAAGTTCAAATTCCCCCACTACCAAAAGACCCATAGCTCAAAGAAATGGGGCTTCTTTAATACAGGTACATTTAAAGATGTGATAGCTGAGAAACCACTCATCCCTGATAACCAGGATCAAATATATCTCCATCCATGCTCACCTGGAAGCACTGAACCCTAGGGCTTCTAACGGGGCTGTCCTCACACCCCCATCAAACCATATTTGATACTAAACCACACACCCAGTCTGAGGAAAAGCAAATAAATACATACGGCTCTTTTTTCATGGCACCTCCATGACAGTTGGCTTAGTCAAGATGAAGTTCAACATCTCCTTCCCAGCCACTGGTCAAAAGCTCATCGAGGGGGATGATGGACGCACGCTTCGTGTGTTCTGTGAGAAGCACATGAGCACAGAAGTAGCTGCTGATGCACTCTGTAGAGGAAAGGGTTGGGTGGTCCAGATCAGTGGTGGGCGTGACAAACCAGGTTTCACCATGAAGCAAGGTGTCTTGACCTATGGCAGAGTGTGCTCGCCGTTGAGTAAGGGGCATTCTTATAGATCAAGGTAACTGGAGACAGGAAGCATAGGTCTGTCTGGGAATGCATTGTGAATGCCAATCTGAGCATTCTCAACTTCGTTATTAGAAAACAAGGGAAGAAAGATATTCCTGGACTGCCGCTGTGAGGGCACCAGTGTGCCTCAGTGGTTGGGACTCCCAAGCACTAGCAAAATCCTAAAGCTTTTCAATTTCTCTAAAAAACAATCACATCCACCAATACGCTTTCAGAAAGCCCTTAAATGAAAGAAAGGAAGAAGCCCAGGATCAAAGCACCCAAGAGTCCATGTCTTGTTATCTCACATGTCCTGTAACACAAACCCAGACAAACCCATTGCTTTGAAGAAACAATGTGCTAATAAAAATAAGGAGGGTGTGGAATATGATAAACTTATGGCCAAGAGAAAGAAAGAAGCCAACAAAGCCCACCAGAATCATCTTGACATCACAGCTAAATGAATACGGTGTTTGTAAATGGAAATATAAACGTTTTATGTTTTCTGGGGCCATAAGGCTTTCATATATATGAATATAACATATAACATATAATATATAATATGCATATGTACATATATTATATATAATGAACATAAATATATATATTTAATTGAGTCATTAATACAATCAATCATTGTGAATCAAAATTTGAGTTACTGTTAAACAGGAAAAGTCAGATGAAAGGAAATATGCATCTTAATGAAAAGAAAGGCTATGGTGTCTCCATTAAAGGATTCTTTGCTATCCAAAATATATGGAACCAGATATCTTCCTGCCCCAAATTCAGGTGTTTCCTTTCTCCCCACAGTAAGAATTGGAGTAGAGGGCTGGGGAGATGGCTCAATGAATAAAAGAAGCTTGCTAAATGAGCCTAAGGAGCTGAGTTTGAATCCCCACATCCTGTGTAGGAACGCAGGCACAGCAGTGTGCACTTGGAATTCCAGCATTTGGAGGGAGGTGGTGGTAAGAGGCTCCCTGGAGCTTGCTGGCCAGACAGGCTAGCCAATCAGTGAACTCCAGGCTCAAAGGGAGACAAAGACAAGTCAAGGAACACATGGAATATATCAATCTTTGAGTTTTATGTGGACTTGCATGCACGTGCATACATGCCCATACATGTGTCCTCACCCTTCCTTCCTGAACACACATGAAAGTAACTGCAGTGGAAAACTGAGGATGATGATGAAGGAGATAAGAAAATAAACCAGGTCTGCTCTTTGCCCTGGGAGCCACAGGTAGTTCAGTTTCAGAAACTCTAGACACGGATTCTCTTCAATTTCCTGTGCCAGTTTATGCCCTTGTTAACTGTGTCCCTGGAGAATATGGATGGCCCTGGAGTGAAGGCCCTGAGCCCGATGGTTTCTGAAGAGCATCCATACATTAGACGGTTTCTCAGAGACCCATGGGTTGTGTACTTGGGCAGTTCCTATCACTGAATCATCCTGCCTCATTTCCACAGTCTGAAAAATGAAGATGCATACAGCTCTGCCTTGGGCTCCCCCCCTCTTGTGTGTGCATGTGTGCATTGCCCAGAGGCCAGTCTCAAGGGTGTTTTTCCTTAGGTGCTGTCCACTTGCCTTTTTGAGACAGGATTTCTCACTGGCCTGGAACTTGCCAAGTAGCCTACCCAGGCTAACTGCTCAGCTAGACCCAGGGATCCAACTGTGTTCATACCCTCAGATGTGAGATAGCAAGTACATGCCTCCAGGCTAAGTTTTTTTTTTTTCTTTTAATCTGGGTGCTAGGGACAGAACCCAGGTCCCTTGCTTGCAAGTGCTTTATCAATCAAACCATCTCCCTAGCCCATCATAGGGATTCTTTGAGGGCTGCCTGAGAAAACGACTATAAAGAGCCAGTACACGACAAATGCTTAAAGAAGAGTCAGAGGATTCTGAAGATCTCTCCCAACTGATGCACTCTGGGAAGGAAGCCAAGATCCCCCTTGCCTCCAGTCACCACCAAGCAGCCGCCTGTCTGCCTCTCTCAGCTCCCCCAGTGAAGGCAATGCTGTCACTGAGAGTGTCTTGGCATCCCTGTGACAGAAAGCAGAGTGCCCGTTGGCTCATTTTCATGTGTTTAGTTTTTGTTTGGGTTAAGTTTTTCCAACTACCAGGCTTTTTTGATTTAAAACACAAAGTTTACACCAGTCAGTATTTACCCACAGGTCCTAACCTTTCCTTCTTCAGGAGGGTGACCGTTTCTGGTGACTCCCTCCAGAGAAGCAACAGTCACGGATTTGGACTTTTGGAGAGTGTTTTGGCAGGCTTCCTAGGGTTCCCCCATTTCTCAGGGAGAGTATTATAATCAGCCTGTGTACAGGGTGTGTGAGCCCAGAAAATGACAGTTACTGCTTTTCAGGAACAGAAAGAAAATAGATACTCACTGTGCCCTCCTGGAAGCACTGGGGTTACCTAGGGGCCAACTTTGAACCAGGCAATTCAACATTTGAGCTTTCTACAGGAGAAACAAAACGAGACACTGACGTGTTAAGAAACTGCTATTGCCTGCTCTGATTCATAGCTATACTAACTTCATTGCTCAGACTGGCATGGTGGCCCGCAGCTGACTGCCACCTTGCCTCCAGAACAGGGATCTCACTGGCTGAGTTCTGCACTCTCAAGTTAGTTTTCTGCAAGTGCAGAGGGAAGCCTGTGTCCTTTCTCTAAAGAACCCATTTGTGCGCATTGTTCCTCCTGTGGCCCCCTTATTCACTGCCCTTAAGAGCTCAACTGTAAGTTACGGGCCCTCGTGGTGCTGTATCTAAATGACTTTTTACTTGAGATTTAATTTTGTTCTGAGGCAGACGTGAGAGCTTGGTCTATAAGGTGCTTGCTGTGCAAGTATGAGGATCTTAGTTCAATCTCAACACTACCTATATAAAAAGATGGATGTGGGACATGTGCTCGGGGACATGGGATGGGTGGATCCATAGGGCTTGTCAGCCAGCCAGACTAGCCCAATCGGGAAGTCAGTGAGAAGAGACCCTGCTTCAAAATACAAGGTAGGTGATTCTTGAGGAGGAATGACACTTGAGCGTGTTCTCTGACATATGTACCTGTACATACAAATGCATTCACACACATGAGCATGCGTGTGTTTGTGCACAGAAATGCACACACACTTTTTGTTCTGTTCTTTAGTTAATAAAAACACTAAGCCACAGTTGTGTGTATTCACAGCCTGCCTTCTTATCCGTCTCTGTTTCCATTCCTTGAGCCATTTGACCACAAAGTCCTTCTGATTGGACTTGGGTTCAGCTATGTGACTTGCTTTGCCCAATGGAAAGTTAGCAAAAGTGAATCCACACAAAAGATTTCTGAGTGTACAATGGGTTCATCTGCTTCTACCCCTCTGCCATTGTCTGGGCTGTAAGGAGAAGAGACACATGGTTCTGAATCAGCTACCCCAGTATGTCCCAGCCAACACAAGTCAGCTAAGAGTTCATTTAGAGTTAACTCTAAATGTGACCAAGACCAGCCAAAACCAAAACCTTTCAACCAACCTGCAGAATGATGAATGAAGTTGTTTGTTATCTGAAGTCATGGTGCTTAAGGAATGTTTATGCTACCACATTGCTATGTAATAGACTGTGTGTAGAATAGACAGTGGATAGGATAGGATAGGATAGGATAGGATAGGATAGGATAGGATAGGATAGGATAGGATAGGATAGGTTAGGATAGGATAGTGAGAAGACAGGAGAGGCAAAGAGAAGAGAAGGGGAGGGGAGGGGAGGGGAGGGGAAAAGAGGAGAGGAGAGGAGAGGAGAGGAGAGGAGAGGAGAGAAGAGAAGAGAAGAGAAGAGAAGAGAAGAGAAGAGAAGAGAAGAGAAAATAGAATAGCTTGTTCTCTGGAGCAGAATGCTAGGAACACTGAGCCCACATGTAACACTTCCCAAGGGCTCTGGAAATGGTGAGAATTGGAAAAAGGAGTCTGTCTGTCTGTCTGTCTGTCTGTCTATCTCTCTTTCTCTCTCCGTCTCTGTGTTTCTGTCTCTCTTAACCCCCTTGTGTGTGTGTGTGTGTGTGTGTGTGTGTGTGTGTGTGATTTTTCATGTCAGCTGCTAAATTAGGTTGACTATGTACAAAATATGTCAATCTATCGTTCAGTAGCATACTTTAAAAAAAAAAAAACAACTTTTTATTGATTCTTTGTTTCACATCATGCGCACCAGTCCTGTTCATCTCCCCTTCCTCTCATGCCTGCCCTTCACTCTTACAATCTTCCCGCCCCAGAATAACACACACACACACACACACACACACACACACACACACACACATCTCACCGTGGAAGCTGTAGTGTGTTCCACTGTGTTCCACAGTATATCCCTCTGTCCACATATCTTTGTTTGCAAATGTTCATTGCAATGAGTCATTGGTCTGGTTCCAGATCTCTTCTGTGATAACATCAATATGGGATCATCACCAGGACTCTTACTGGTTATCCTGTTGTTGCCCTGTGTCATGGAGATCCTGCAGTTTTGGATCAGCAGGACCAGTCCTTTCATACTTCCCAACCATTTGCAGATGATATAGATTTTGGGTGGGCCAATTCAGAGCCCTGGATCTGGGCCTGGGCAGTAGCTGACCTGGTCAGTGCTGCTGCTCTCCCTTATCTGCACCTCCAGGGCAAACTCTCATAACTGTTCCAGCTAGGCTACCTAATGCCACCATCAACAGGAGGCAGGGTCAGCTCTCCTGCTCTCATACCCTTGGGGCCAGCTCATCTGCTCCCATGCTTACAGAGCCAGCTACAGAGTGCTGCCCAATCAAGGCACATGGCTGCCTCTCCCAAGTGCTGCAGCCAGCCAAGGGCTGGGCCAGCTCTCTCACTCTTAAACTCACAGTGCTGCTCAGACAAGGTGCAAAGCCCACTCTTCCAAGTGCACAACTGGTGAGGGAGGGTCAGTTCACCCACTCTCATGACCTTCGGGCCAGCTCTCTTGACTGCTTCAGTTGGAAGTGGGGGTCACCTTACAGCAGAGGAATGGCTGGGCCAGTTCTCCCTGGATCACACACTCAAGGCTGGCTCCCCTGGGCCCCTGTCATCAGGGCCAGCTCTACTGGACTGCTCAGGCAAGGAGCAGAGCCCACTCTCCAGGACTAGCTCTTTTGCTCTTGTGACCCTGTGGACGGTTTTCCCAACTGCCACAGATGGTGAGGGGTAAGGAGGGGGAGGGCATCACCTCACACCCATACCACCTCACAGCAGATGAATGGTGGGGCCAAGCTTTTCCAGGCTCTTGTCCTCAGGGTGGCTCATCTGTGTCCTCACCACCAGGGTCAGCTCTGCTGTGCTGTCTAGGCACCATGTAAGTCCCATTTGCTCTCCTGAGTGCTGCAGCTGGTGAGGGGCAGGGCAGTTCTATACAGTCCCTAGATATCCACATGGATGCCCCGTCCCCATGTTCTCTAGTGGTAATATGAGCCACAGACATTGACACTGAGTCCTGCTGCTGCATAGCCATAGACCCAGATGTGGCCCTCAGTAGCAGCTCCGGCTGGGAATCTCACCATGGCCCCAGATGGGCCACTCACAGCAGGCTCCTCCTCTCCATCCCAGTCTCCAGTTCCATCTCTTTTCATAGTGCTCAGGCCGTTCCACATCTCTCTCTCCCATCTGGCCACCACATACTCTCACATTGTGGTGACTCCCACTGCAGGCTGACCAAGTGGCTGGCAGGCCCCTGGGTGACGTCTTCCATCCACACTGTGTAACATGGCAGCAGGAGGGTGTGGTGTCTAAACCCCACCTGTTTCCTGTGTGGGAGGGGCAGATCTGTGATCCACAGGTCTCTGCCTTTCTCCTCTGGAGCTACATTGCCTGGATATGATTTGCTTTGCTTTCTATGTGTCCTAGCCATAAAGCAGCTTTGGCCGCCAAACCATGCATCAAGCTAGGATGGAGAAAGGCTTGCCATCTGCTCTGCCCCTGACTGTTATAAGAACACCACCACCACCACCCAGGTGTCTCTTTGCCCATTGCCAGGAGGGAAAGGAAGGAGTCTTAAAAGTGACATTCAAATACTTCTTCCATGAGGCAAAGGATCTGCCTCGTAGAGATTCAGCATAGATAAGATTGTATGTCCGAGTACAGGCTATAGAGTGAGGCACCTAGGTCCAAGCCCAAATCTATTTATGTGCTGTGTGTCCTTGAGCAAGATAGTTTAAGCTTCTGATCCTGTGTCCCTCACTTGTAAGACAGGAAGGCAATAAACAGCATCCATCTCATAAAGCTCTGACAAAGAACAATAGATTTTTTTTTTAAATCTTAACTTAAACTGACAAATAAAATATGCATTTTTAGTATATAACACAATATGTATTTATTATGAAATGAATGCTAAGCCAAACTAATTAGCATCTATCTATGTGTCCTAGGCATACCTCGCTGCTTTATTTTTCCTGGAGAGAACACTTAAAATCTACTCTCTTAGTAATTTTCAAGTACACACTACATTGCTGTTAATGATATTCCCTGGGCCGTACAACATAGATCTTTACCTTCTGCTTTCTGACTGAAATCTCTGTTCTTTTATCATCAGCTCTGTTCACATCATCCCAGCCCATGTTAAGTATTCAATACCTTTCCACAAGCTCCTTCTCCCTCAGATTCTGTATAACAAGTGAGATCATAGGACATTGGTCTTTCTACTCTGGGCTCATTTTCCTTAGTACAATGCCCTCCAGGGTTCTCTACATTATCACAGATGGCAGGGGGTCCATTTCTTAACTCTATTCCATTATGTATGTATACCATGTTTCCTTTATCCATTCATCCCTTAGTAGACACTTAGATTAGACACATGCCTTGGCTATTCTGAATACTGTTGCAATCATCATGGAAATGCAGATGTCTCTGGCATTCTGATTTTACTTCCATAGGCTACATACCTAGTAATAGAATTGATGGATCACATGGTCTATTTTTAATTACGTGGGGAATCTCCATACTGACTTCACAATGGCTACATATTTACATTCCCGTTAGCAGACTCTAGAGTTCCTTCGTCACCACTTCTGTCAGCACTTGTTATTTTCTGAGTTTTAGGAAGTAGTCATTGTATCAGATAGGAAATAGTGTCTTACTGTGGCTTGGATTGGCTTTTCCCTGGTGATCAGTGAGGCCAAACAGTTTATTATACATCTGTAGGCCACTTGCATATTTTCTCTAGAGAAATGTCTATTCGGGCCCTTTGCCCATTGCTTAATGGGGCTCTTTGTTTTCTTGCTATTGAGGTATTTGAGTTTCATGTTTATTTAGGGGTACTACTCTCTTATGTACTCTGGCTTATACTTTCTGTAAATTACCTCTTTCCCCTGTGGCTTGTCTCCTTTGCTATGCAGAAGCTTTGTCATTGATGTCGTCCCTCTTGCCTGTCTGTCTGTCTTACATGCACTTTTGCATCATCAATATCCAAAACATTACCGCCCAGGCCACTGACATGGAACGTACATTCTGTTTTCTCCTAACTGACAGCTTTGGGTCCACATGTAAGTGTTTCGCTCATCTTTAGCCGATTTCTGTGCGTGTCATGAGATAAAGGTCTAGCTTCATTCTTCTGCATGTGGATACCCAGGTTTTCCAACACTATTTATAGAAGAAACCATCCTGTGCCCCTGTATGTGCTTGACATTTTAGCAAAAACCAATTGATCTTAACATACTTTGAATTGCCTGTTGTGAGGCCTGGGTTAGTATTTGTTAAATAAATAAAGTGGGACTTCATTTATGTTCAAGGCTTGGTAACTGCTGGGGTCATCTAGACTGTGCTTGTCATTCGGTAGGAAGGCTACACTCCCATCCTGGAAAGGCTGGTTTGCATTCAAGTAGACAGTCATTAACTCTAATGAACCAAATTCATATTCAAAATTAGGGAGGAAAACACATTTTTTTCTTTTGAAAATATACTCCATTGTTCAAATTTCCTGCCCTCCTTTACTCCTTCTTTTGGTTAGGCTGGGAGCAGTGAGGAATGTGAGATTACAGGAAGGGTGGGAGGAATAATGCTACCTGATTTTCAAAAAACATTCAAATCCAAGTTATTGAGTTATGAGTTCAGTGCATAAAAAGGAAATCCTTTACTTCTTAAAAACCTCCTGTGAGAATGTCTCTGCAGTCATTAAAGTCAGGCTTTCTCTACACCATCTGCAGATGGTGAATGTCTGGTGCCTGGGCAGGGGCGACCTGCAGACTAGGACCATGAACTCATTACCAACTGTGAAATGATCATATATCTATTTTCTCACAGCTACTGTGAGTTTGGAATCTTCTCTTAAGATTGTAATTACAGGTGTGCTGGCTAGTTTTATGGCAGCTTCACACAGGCTAGAGTCATTGAAGAGGAGGGAGCTTAAATTGAGAAAATGCCCCCATAAAACCTAGTTGTATGACGTTTTCTAAATTAGTGATAGATGGGAGAGGGTCAAGGCCATCATGGCTGGTGTCATCTCTGGGCTGGTGGTCCTGTATTCTATAAGCCATGAGCAGCACCCCTCCATGGTTTCTACATCAGCTCCTGGTGTCATCTCTGGGCTGGTGGTCCTGGATCCTATAAGCCATGAGCAGCATCCCTCCACGGTTTCTACATCAGCTCTGGTGTCATCTCTGGGCTGGTGGTCCTGGATTCTATAAGCCATGAGCAGCATCCCTCCACGGTTTCTATCTACATCAGCTCCTGGTGTCATCTCTGGGCTGGTGGTCCTGGATCCTATAAGCCATGAGCAGCATCCCTCCATGGTTTCTACATCAGCTCCTGCATCCAGGTTCCTGCTTTGTGTGAGTTTTCATCCTGACTTCTTTTGATAACGAACAGTGATGTGGTAGCATAAGCCAAGTGAACCATTTCTTTCCCAAGTTGCTTTGCTCATGGTGTTTTATCACAGCAATAGTAACCATGACTAAGACAACAGGTTTTCCAGAAGGGTCACTCAGCCAGGAAAAAGTTTGCATCTAAGTGCACTTACATGAATGCCGAAGGCCTCAGGTACTTGTGAGGTGAGATTTAGAACTAGTATGGCTATTGCCAAAGACTGTCTGGTTGGTGCCTTGCCATATTTTGCCGTAACATGGCAGCCTTGGTGCAACTGGGTTTCATTCACAATGACTCAAAAACTCCAGATTTAACAAAATTCTAATGAAAACTACAGTATCTTCCATGCCTGGACTGAGAAAGTAATTCTAATCATCTTCTTGCTTATTCAAATTTGAGCACAAGAGAATTAGACTTCATTTCTTGAGGAAGAGGGATACTATTTCAGGGAGGATTGCTGTCCCTATGATGGAAAACCATGACCAAAGCAACTTGGAAAGGAAAAAATTTATTTGGTTTATGCTTTCATATCACTGTTTATCAATCATCAAAAGATATTAGGACAGGAACTCAAACATGGCAGGAACCTGGAACTGGGAGCTGATGCAGAGGTCATGGAGGGGTGCTGCTTACCGGCTTGCTCCTCGTGGCTTGCTCAGCCTGCCTTGTAGAACTCAGAACCGTCAGCCCAGGGGTGGTCTAACCCACAATAGGTTGGGCCCTCTCCCATCAGTAACAGTCTTAGGGTTGTATTGCTATCATGAGATACTATGACCACAGCAACTCTTATAAAGGAAAACATTTAATTGAGGGGTAGCATACAGTTTATTTGTTTAGCCCATTACTGTCACAGTAGGAAACATGGCAGCACAAAGGTAGACTCGTGCTGGAGAGGTAGCTGAGAGTTCTCCATCTGTATCAGCAGGGAGCAGAAAAAGAGAGTGACGTGGGGCTTGGCTTACGCTTCTGAAACAGTAAAGCAAAGCCCCAGTGACACGTCTCCAACAGGACCACACCTTCTAACAGTGTCACCACCCATGGGCCATTCTCATTCAAACCACCACAATCACTAATTAAGAAAATGCTCTATAGCTGGATCTTATGAAAGCATTTTTTTTTCAATTAAGGTTCCCTCCTATTAGATGAATCTAGCTTGCACCAAGTTGACATAAAACTAGCCAAAACAATGGACTCCTTGTCAACTTGACACATAAACATTTCACTGTTAAGCCATAACTTCTTTTCTTGTCACCCCCAAGATTACAGTTGTTAACATCAACATCACAATAAAAACAATTTACAAACTTTTAAAGTCCCATAGTCTTTACACATTCAAACACTTTGAAATTCAGTCTCTTTAAAAACCCAAAGTATGTTTTAAAACCTAAAATCTCATTTAAATTTTATTTTATTTAACTGTGCATTCCTATAAAAATAAAAATTAAAAAAAAAAAAGTTAAACACTTTTTAACTTCAAGAGGGAAGAGTCAGAGCACAGTGGCAGTCTAAACAAAGCAAAACCAAATTGCAACAGTGTAAGTAACTCAGTATCCAATTGTCTGGAATCCAGGATCTCTTGGGCTCCTCCAAAGGGCCTGAGTCACTTCTCTGACTCTGCTCTCTGCAGCACATACAGATTGTCTTTGAGGCTCAGGTTAGCTTCACTCCATACCTGCTGCTGTTCTTGGTGGCAATTCCATAATACTGACCTCTCCAAAATACTGGAGTCTTTTACTGCAACTGGGTTGCACTTTCACCAATGGCTCATCCTGGACTTTCTTCAGGGACTCCATTCCTGCCACACAGTGCCAAGCCTCAACTTCTCTCCATGACTCTCCTTCATGCCTTCAAAACTGGTACCACCTGGTTGACTCATACTACCAAATTCAGCTGCCAACAGAAGATACGACCTTAGCCACTTCTGGAACACAGCTTCTGTGTGCTGACCCTAAAGAAATACTTCCCAGAAGACTTCACCTCAACGCTATTGGCCTCTTCTTCATCACAGCTGATTCTTCAGTTCAATATGCATTGTCCCAGCAAACAAAGATGTCACTTTAGTGGTTCTGATATCTTGTTAATCACAGCTGATCCTTCAGCTCCAGCTGACAAGAATCACAGATTCTTCCCACAAACGGCCTGGTAGAATATGTGCTTCCCTTTGGATCTTCATAAGTTACACCTCCATTGTCTGCGTTGCTCTCAACATTCTTATCTTCCAAGATTCTACAGAGCAGCCCACTGAGCTCTCAACACTAGAAATTCCATAGTACTGACCTCTCCAAATTTTCTAGCCCAGAGTTTCCAAAGTCCTCCTCAAAACAACATGATCAGGTTTGTCACTCACATCAACACCCCACTCTTGGTACCAATTTCTCTTAGGCAGGTTTACTATTGCCGTGATGAAACACCATGACCAAAGAAGTGTGAGGAGAGTCTATGTTAGGGTTTATATTGCTGCAATGGTAGATCACGACTAAAGCAACTCTGGGGAGGAAAGGGTTCATTCTGCTTACACTTTCATATCACTATGCATCACCAAAAGAAGTCAAGACAAGAACTCAGACAGGGGAAGAACCTGGAGCCAGGTGCTGGTACAAAGACTATAGAGAAGCATGTGCCTACTGGCTTGCTCCCCATGACTTGCTCAGTATTCTCTTTTGTAGAACCCAGGATTACCAGCCCAGGGGTAGTACCACACACTTTCAGATGATTCTAGCTTGTTTCAAGTTGACATAAAACCAGCCAGGACAGATATCATGGAAGCCATCTGTGGATTCTGCCAAACTCTGCCATTAGACTCTAATCACTCCAGTCTGAAATTGTTCACCTTTGTGTGTTGGTTATCCTAGTTTGCTTTCAGTTACTGTGATAAATATCACAACAGAGTAACTTGAGGAGAAAATGATTTATTTCATTTTATGGTGCACAGTCCACCATGGATGGTAATTAAAGCAGATACTCAAGGCAGAAATCTAGAGTGGAAATTCAAACTGAGACCACAGAGGAATTCTGCTCACTGCCTTGCTTCCCCTGGCAAATAGATAAACTGACTATACACTAAAGTTTACCAGACTCAAAGTGTATACAATTCAATGAACTTCTGTGTAGTTAAGAGTTGGCATTGATATGGAAGCCATGAAACTTCACATTACATTTTATAATTGCAGCACTGAATATATTTTATACACTTATCCATAGGTATTGGGCAAGGGTAACAAAGGAGGATATTCAGCTAATTGTTTTTCTGGTCTAATTCTGTCCTGTGTGTGTGTGCGTGAGTGTGTGTGAGTGAGTGTGTGTGTGTCTGTCTGTCTGAGTGACTGACTGTCCATTCGTCTGTCTGTCTGTCTGTCTCTCTCTCTCCCTCCCTCTCCCTCTCTTTCTATGTGTGTGTGTGTATGTGGACTGTCCGTCCAGCAGAGCATTAAACAGGAGCCCGGGAAGATCGCCTGAAAGAGAGGATGGGGGACAAAGGAGAATGCAAAGAACAGCAGCTTGTCTATAGGCTGATCAATCCCCTGATTTTACTTTTTTCACACAGGGGTTATATTATATGCATATATACATAGAGGCAGGATGTGGGGAAGGGGATGATGCAGGAGCATAGGTGTTCAGGGGGAGTGCAGATATCTTCTAGAACAGAGTGTCAGCTGGGTGAAGGTTAAGGGGACAGGTCACTATGACTCTGCCTATGATTCTCTTGTCCTTATCTAAGTTGATACTATCCACCAAGGCTACCCAAGGTCTATGACTATCCACAAGACCCATGACTATTTGTTCTTATCCAAGCTGGTAAATTCCCACCAAAGCTGCCTGTTTATAATTTTTTTTTTTTTTTTGGTTTTTTGAGACAGGGTTTCTTTGTGTGGCCCTGGCTGGCCTGGAACTCACTCTGTAGACCAGGCTGACCTCGAACTCAGAAATTCGCCTGCCTCTGCCTCCCAAGTGCTGGGATTAAAGGCGTGCACCACCACCGCCCGGCCTGTTTATAATATCATATAGCTATCTGTTTCAGTGTTTTTCCATAGAGACCAAGACTTTGTGTTAGCAGGCTGACTTAGGCCTATGGATGATTTTAGGCCTTCAGTGTGTACGCAAGGCTGCCCCTGACATATGACTGTGTCTATGGTGGTGGTGGATTAGCTACCTTTCTTATACATACCAGGTCTAGTCACGTAAGGATGTTACTGCCCATAGTGGGCGTGGTCCTCCTACATCAACTGTTAGGCCAATAAAATGCCCATGGATCTGTCCACAGGTCAGTCCAATGGAAACACTTCCTCACTTTCGGTTCCTTCCTCCCAGATGTCAAAATTTGACATTGTAAGCTAACTGTGACAAGGGTTGTAGAGAATACAGATGTGACAGTAGAAGTACTAATGGTCTCCTGAGGGTGACCATATACTTCTTTTTAAATCCAAGTAGTGACACTACCACAGTGAAAGATAGTGCTCTCGGAAATCACACTGGACAACCAGACAGAACAGTCTAGAATAAACTAGCATACCTCATCAGCCCAGACCTGCTCAATCACCCTATATCGGGTTCCTATCTGGAACTGGCTAGAGAGTCCCAGGTGAGGTCCAGCAGTGTGACTCTGAGGACTTCGGAGGAGCCTCATAATGAGGAATACGCAGTGAGGGTGTGGCCCATCAGGAATGTAAAGAACACCACTCACTCACTCCCAAGTCACAGACTCTTTACTGAAATTGCTTGCACGAAACAAACTCAAGAAATGTTTGTTGAGCCACATAATTAAAACTTCCTGGCTCATAGAGGGATTCTAAGCATGTCATCAAAATGCCCCATTCTTTCCATCTTCAGGCCCTGTTTGCCTCTGTGTCAGGTGTAATGGTTAACCTTGACTGTCAACTCTTCTGGGGGTGTTTAGAATTGCCTTAGGTGAGATGGACTGCTGGTGTGTCTGTGAGGGAAGGTGGGAAGACACACTCTGAATGTAGCCAGCACCATTCCATGGGGGGATTCTGGGATGCATAAAAAGGAGGAAGTGAGCCAAACACTCACATTCATCTCCCTCTACATCCTGACCATAGGCACAATGTGACCAGCCAATTCCCACCCCTGCCACCATGCTTTCCCAACACGGGAGACCAAAAGAAACCTTACATCCCTAAGTTGCTTTAGTCACATCAATAAGGAAAGCAAATGGCACCTCAGGTAGCTTTATTCATGGGGTATCCTGATATCCTGTAGCCTTTGCGTCTTAGCCACCTCAGTAGGAAACAAAACCTGTCACTCAGACTCCTGAATCCAAATCTCACTGGCTCTGTCTGTCACATGACCCTTGAACCAATGTGTGGACAAAGGAGATGGAATGCAGTAACTGGCCAGATCAAGATGATTTGGTAGTGGTGGGACTCAGGGTTAGAGCAACTCCATGAGGAGAGAATCTGAGCACATGTGGGCTTGTTCTGTACATGAATCAGATGTCTGTGTGCTGTGGGGAAAAAAAGACCGGAGAGAACAAGACAAAGAAGGAAAGAGTAACGCTGGTTCACTTTCAGAGTTTTGTCCATAGTTGTCTGGACCCATTGGTCTGGGATTGAAGTGGACAGAATCCCACGTCACAAGATTATACTAGAGGCTGCTCATACGATGGTGGCCAGGAAGCAGAGGAGAGAACATGGCTGCCTGATAGGGCTTCTTCTCTTTTCATCCCGTTTGGCTACCACCCTGTTGTAAGATGCTGCCCATATCCAGGACAGATCTTCCTGCCCCCCACAAGGAAATATCCCCCAAAGCATACCTGGGGGTGGGATTTACTAGTGTTCTGGGTATTTCTCAATTTAACCAAATCTTGACAAACAAGACCTACTTTCACAATTTGGGAGATAAACTGAGATACTGTCACCAGAGCAAGGAAAATGGAAACGGTCTCTCCAGTTCACCTTCTTTATAAAGCAAAGGACAGTAGCCTTTAGGATGGATGGGAGAAATAGGCCTGTGGATTGTAGCTGCCAGATCTTAAATCTGTCTGGGTCTGTCATTTATGTCTCATGACAGCTCTATGAAAACACTGAAATTGATTGCCTCCTTCTCTGTTGATCTAAAGCTTGCAGCTACTCCTCAGGGGAAGAAAGAATGTATCAGTTATCTATTTTCATAATAATGCTGTGTAACAATACCCTCAAAGCCCAGTCACGAACAGCAACAAGTGTTTCTGCTGCTCACAAGTATATGGACTTGGAAGATAATGCGGATGGTCCTTCCAGGCTCCTCCAGCTCTCTCTGCCTCTGTGGATGGCCAGAGGTTGGCTGGGTATTCACACATCTGGCAGTCGGCTAGCATAACATCTTTTTACCTTTCTCTTCTGATCATCCAGAAGACCTCCTTGAATACATTCTCACAGAAGAGCTGAAAGTTCAAGGTGGATTGCAAAGTCAGTAACACAGCACTTTGAAACCCTCTGCTAGTTAGCAGATGGGAATAGCACATACCACTAAGCCCAGCACTCAGGAGAAATAGGCAGGTGAATCTCTGTGAGTTCGAGGCCAGCCTGGTCTACAGAGTGAATTCCAGGACAGCCAAGGATACACAGAGAAAACTTGTCTCAAAAACAAACAAACACAAATCAAACCTTTCTTGGTCCAAAGCAAGTCACAAGATTAAGCTCCGATTCAAGGACAATCTACTAGATGCTACCTGTTTGGTAAAAACTGCAATCACATGACAGAAAGGGATAGGTGGGAGAGATGGGGTTAGAGCCTTGAATACAGACTCCCAAAGAACAAAATGAGACTGTAACTTTTCTCGGTTCTTTGATTTTTGCTAAACAGAGACGAATAGAATTTGTTTCTCAATAGACTCTGGGCAAAATTCTGAAGGACTGAACATCTCTTTACCCTATTGAAGCAGTTTTTAAAGATGTTCCCTTTTAAGCTATTATAGAAAACATGATGGCTCATTAAAGCCTAAAAATACTATTATCTGGTGTGCCAAGTAATACATCTATCTTTATACCCTTCCCACCCCCAAACTGAAAGCAGGCAACTTAACAAATACCCATATACAATGTCCATAGAAGCATTGTTCGCAATAGCTAAAGGTGGAAAGAAACAGCCTGAGCACTTGTTACTGGACAAATGCATAACCAGCATGTGGTATATCTATACAATGGAATATTATTCAGTCTTTAAAATGAATGAAATTTCAGTAGCCAAAAAGTGGTGGAAGCAGGGAACATACTCACTGACAGTTCAATTTGTTGAAGGTCAATTTGTTGATTCCTATGATCCAACTGTAGAAAACACATGAATGGCAGAGGTGCTGAGTTGAAAGTGAAATTCCAGTAAGTAGAAATCTGCTTCTGGAGTCTTATATACAGAATCAGCTTCAACAAGCAAGCAAGCAACAAACGAAGGAATCGAAAGCAGTGCCTTTGTCCCTTGTAGCTGCCTGCAGCCACGATCACCAGGTTCTCCTGAGATGAAGCCTAGAAATTAACGGGAAGGAGGGCGAGAGAAACGTGGGGCCAAGACAAAGTATTCTGATCAAGGCCCAAAGTTTAATAATTTGTTTTCACATATAAAGGGGAAGCCCCACCCCCCAGAGTCTCTTCTCGGTACTGCCCAGGGGCTAGGTGAGGAGATAGCATTCCGGAAGGTGTTAAGGCTAGCTCAGCAGGCAGTCCATTCTTCTTAGCTCAGTAGCAGACCTCAGGGTGCCAAGACTGGCAAGGCAATGCCTCTTTCTAGGTCCTATTGTTGTTTGGTCTTGTTGTGGTCAGTGACTTGCAGGCCTGCTCAGGCCTGGGGGAAGGGCACAGTCCCCACCTGCTTCATTCAGCCGGAGCCCTTTCTTGAAAAGAAAGAATGAAAACACTAAAGTAAGTAAGTAAATACGTAAATAAATAAATGAAATTCTGGCGCATGCAACAACATGGAACAATTTGAAGATCTAATTCTTGTGAAATGTGCCAGGCATAAGAGACAGATATTGTGTGTTTATTTATGGGGGTCACAAAGAGTGGTCAAATGTATGGAGACAGAGTAGATCAATGATCCCCAGAGTCTGCTGGAAGTAATGGGGGTTGGTGTTTAATAACACAGTTTCTGTTTGGGATGATGGGGAATTCTGATTGTGATGGTTAGCTAACTCGGGAATGTTCAGTCATATCCTGTAAACTCTATATTATGTTACATATATTTTACCATAATTTAGAAATGCAGGTTCTTTCTCTATCAATGAATGTTCAGTGCCTGTCAGATCCTCTACATGAGGATCTGGACCAGCCAACAACAAATCAACAAGCTTGGGGCCGGGCGGTGGTGGCGCACACCTTTAATCCCAGCACTTGGGAGGCAGAGGCAGGCGGATTTCTGAGTTCGAGGCCAGCCTGGTCTACAGAGTGAGTTCCAGGACAGCCAGGGCTACACAGAGAAACCCTGTCTCGAAAAACCAAACAAAACAAAACAAAACAAAAACAAAAAACAAACAAACAAAAAAAAACCAAATCAACAAGCTTGACTCCTTTCACCAAGGACCTCATAGTTAAGATGGGAAATGGACAGCCAAACAGCAGAGATGATGTTAATGGGAAAGTAGGCTGTCTCCCACACAAGGAAGTGTGATGGTCCTTATCTTCTGTAGGACTTGAGAGGTGGGGCTTGCTGAAACACAGGCACATAAGCCCCATTTGGTTTAGGAACAGGTGGACCATGCAAGCCTGTATGTTTTAAATATTCCCAGCAGACTGAGATGCTCAGCCAGGAGTCCACACAGTCCCTAAGCTACTCCCAACAAAGTTAATTATGAAGAATTACATCTTACTGATAAGAGTAGAAATTGCAAACACACACACACACACACACACACACACACACACAATTTACTTTGTAGAAGCAAGCAATAGAAAATAATACTGACAAAGATGACTCCCATGTGCGGTAAATACCATGATTGACTACAAATTGTGGCAGACCCTAAATCTCTGTGGTAAAATTTAGAACTCAGGATTTGCCTAGGAAAATTGGACCTGCTAGGAATAATGTCCACAAATGAAAACTCACGTCATTAGAAAAAAATAAAGTAATCAGCAGATTTTGATGCAGACAAGCTCTGATCAATGAATCAATTTTTTTTCTTGGTCAGACAAGCCATGAATGACTCAATTGTGTTTAAAATAACATCAAGGTCAGCTTCAAGCTGTTCTAAACCTCTCAGAAATTTCACGTTTTTTAAAAACTTTTTATTTTGAAATCATGTCAAATAACGTCAAAGTTACAGAAAAGTCGTAATAATAAGATGAAGAAGAGCCTGAGGATGAACTCAGAGGTAGAGCACTTGTCTAGTGTAGTCGAATCTCTGAATCCAATGCCTGGCCGTATATAGACACCACTACACACACACACACACACACACACACACACACACACACACAGTACAAAGAACTTTTGTATGCTCTTTATTTAAATGCACTAATAGTTAATAAGCAGTGACATATTATTAATCATGCAGACATATATGAAAAAAGAAGCTATATACAGGAATACATAAATAATATATGCATGTGCATTTTTATACATACACATATACGCAGACACAGACATATGCTGACTTTCAGGAAAAAATTTGAATTAGTTAATAATTTAACCCAAGCAAGCATTATTATCGAATATAGATTATCCATATCGAAATTTCAACCATTTCTCACAAAAATTTCCTTGATTATTTCCACACTCTGGTCCAGGGCCCCAAACAGTAGAACATCTCCTGCATCTCTCCACTTTCAGTATCTCCATCTGAATTCACCTGATGGTTCTTCATGATTGTATTTGGAATGTGTGATTTTTCCTTCCTTCCTCCCTCCCTTCCTTCCTTCCTTCCTTCCTTCCTTCCTCCCTCCCTTCCTCCATTCCTTCCTCCCTCCCTCCTTTCTATCCTTTCTTCCTCCCTCCCTTCCTCTCTCTCTCTCTCCCTCTCTCTCTCTCTTTCTTTTTAATTTTTGAGGTGGCCTTGTGTAGCCACAGTAGGATACAAACTAGAAATGTAGTCAAGAGTGATTTTGAATTCTTGATCTTCTTGCTCCCAAATGCTGAGATTAAAGGGTGTACCGCCATGTCTGGTTTATGCAATGCTGCAAATCCGATCCAGGGCTTCCTGCATGCTAGGCAAGCCCTCTGTTTACTCCCAGCACCAGATTATATATTTAAAAAAACATTATTTATAATTGTGTGTGTTTGTGTGTGTATGTGTGTGCATGTGCATGAGTGCTTGTGTGTGTTTGAGTGTGAGTGCACGCACAGGCAGGTGTCTGTAGAGTCAGAAATGATCAGATCTCCTGGATGGGCATGTAGATGTGTGGGAACTGGCAACTTTGGTCCTTAACCACTGAGCCATCCCTCTTGTAAAAATAACTTTGATTCACCTGATGTAATTTTAGTCTTAGAAGTTTACTGTCTCTGTTTGCTAACTTAGGCCTATTCCTGGAAGCTTCTAGCCTCCGTTACAATCTAATCTAGGCCTAGAATAATTTTAGCCTTTGAGATTTGCTGCTGAGTAAGCTCACCCTTTCTAGCTCTTTCTGAACTCTGGCTGGCTGGTTCAACTCAGCTCTCCTGGCTCAAACTCCTCTCCCAGCAGACTGATTCAATCTGGCTTGAATTGCCCTGCTTAACCTCAAACTAACTTTGGCAGTTTGTTCTAATCTTCTGGTTTCTTCCTCATTCTCTGGCTCATTCTGACTTCACTTGTGTCTTGCTTGTTCTTTCTGTAACCTGTCTCTCTATAAGTGCCCCAGTAAAACTGCCTCCTCTCTATGTAGCCTTTTTGTTTTCCTCTCTCTTCTCGTGAGAGTTGGGCATATCCTATTCTGTCAAATCTTTCTCTGATTTACCACTTTGTCTGCCACTCAATTAGAAATCACTTTAAAACATGGTGCTTCATTCTACAAACTAACTTTACCTTTGCTGTTTGGGATTAAAGGTGTGTGCTAAGGACATGTCTGTATTTCAGCCAGAGGGATTAAAAGTATATGCTAAGGGCTGAGCCATACCATAACTAGAAACAGGTTTTTCAGTAACTAACATAATTTCGGGGTTCACAATGTGATCAAATATCCTGCAACACTCTCCAGCTCCAGGCTATATGTTTTGGGCAGGAATTCCATCCAAGTGTGTCTGTTCTCAGTGGGTGTGACTAGGAAGTACATATTTGTTCTAGTCTCTTCATCTGTAAATTGGCAACAGATCTGACTGGTTTCTTGGCTAAAGTGTCCTTTCAGACATGCTCCACCTTTCAGAAGTTATATAGATAAAGCTACCAAGATCATTGTTACTATTTGTTTTTTGTTGTTGTTGTTGTTGTTGTTTTATGTTTTTGTTTTTATTCGAGACAGGGTTTCTCTGTGTAGTCCTGGCTATCCTGGCACTCACTCTGTAGACCAGGCTGGCCTCGAACATTGTTACTATTTGTATCATTACTGGCAACATTTAGAATATGACTGTATGTTGGCATTTGCTAACTCTCATATAATACATGCATCTATCTATCTATTCATCTATCTATCTATTCATCTATCTATCCATCCACCCTACCACCATCTATCTATCTATCTATCTATCTATCTATCTATCTATCTATCTATCTACTATCTATCCTTTCATCCATCCATCTGTCCATCCATCCATCTGTCTGTTATTACCCTAGTTTAATAATGGGTTAGGAAACTGAGGCTCAGGGCATTGATATAATATGCTCCAGATCATACAGTTAGAAAGGGGCTGAGCTGGGACTGAAGTCTAGTTGTGTCAGAGCCCAGAGCTTCATCCCTATACAAGCCATGCTGTTGGTTGACCCACTCACAAGCTGTCTGGGAGCAGAAGAAGTAGATGAAAGCCTTCAGCTGACACAGGAGGAAAGTCATAGGTCAGGGCCTGTCACCTTTAGTGCTTTTCCCTCTTTCCTGTGGCCCAAGTTTATCTCTATTCTGAGATTAGAGGAATTAAAATCCGGGTGAAGATGGCACTAGGGGTGCAGAGTCTGCTGGACTGGTGACTCTTCCATCAACTCTGACTTTGTGACTTGGCTGGATGACTGCTCAGAAGTGACTCCACCCCTTCCCATCAAGAACCTGCATTTCTTTATAGTTGTTAAAGTATAATGACTACTTTAAGCCTTTAAATAACCCTGTGTGGTAGGCACCCTAATTTGAAGATTTAACAGATGAGAAAAATGAAGATACTTATGGTGGTGAATGTTGAAATCAAGAGAGTACAGGTTTGTATGCAGGCCTACTGAAGAGACCAGACATCACCAGGATGCTATGGTTGGATTCATGGGATGGTAGATGTCAAGAAACATGTGCCTGGAACATCAGATGATACATACATACAACATGCTTTTGGTATAGGGTACAGGGACAGGGTGCTCACACTCTGTTTTAACCAGCTTGATTCTCCCAGCCTGAAGAGACCCTGTCCTGAATCTTCGTTTTCTCTGTTCTTTCTACCTGGGCTCATTTCCCTGGGGCACAGCCAAGGCCTTGGTACCTGTTTCCCTGAAAACTTCCTAACCATGGCTGCAAGGATGCCTTTCTAGAAAGTAAGTTACCACTGGTTGATCTCAGCCCTCTTTTGAACTTCTTCCCCTATGGTGGTAAGGAGGAAGAGGGATGAAATCAAGAAAAAAAAAATTCCCAGGGAAATGCAACCTGGTTATTTCCTTCAGAGTCATAGGAAGGTTCCATAGAAGAAGCAGGGGCACTTAGGAAGAGCATTGGGCAGAAGTCAGTCTGGCTACTGCATACTTTTCTTTGGCTGAGAGCTTGTGCCTCAGCTTCCCCATCTTTAAAATCGGAGTGAATATGTCCTTTTCTCACCTCAGACAAGTGGTCCCTCTGCTCAGAAAAAGCTATAACTTACTTGGAAAATTGTTAAGGGAGATATGAGCCTGGGCTGTGAGGTTCACTAGGAATTCCAGCACCCTTGCTGGCCATTTCCAAGAATGTAACTCTCATTCCTCAGGTTCCAACTCCGGAAGCTGTTTGCTAGTCTCTGTCTCCACTCTGTTCCACATCTCACAGCCTCCAACCTTGCTGCCCAAGGGTTTTCCTCACCAAGGCACACCCACTAGGCTTTAGCCAGGCCTCCAGGCTCTATGTGGGACTCATCTATTTCTAAAACCTACCTGTGGTGAGCTTGACATATGTCCCTCATTGTTTCCACAGTCTCAATCCCCTAACTCTGACTCCTGAATGTGGACAGGCTCCAGCAAGAGAGCTTTGGGGAACACCAACCCTGAGTAGCAGCAGCCCTGGACTGGACATTTAAGGGACTTCTCCAGCTCCTCCACAAGGGTGCACTGGACAGGTCTGTCCAGGGCCATGTCCTTCCTGTGCTTTCCTCAGGGGATCTAGGCATTGAGTGGCCCTGCCCTCTCCTTGGCATTGGATGATTTGCATCCAGTGACTCTTGAGTCAGGCCTGGCCAATCACAATCTCTCTTAGAATTTGGAGTGGTGCCCAAATATATACCAGTCAGTACCTGTTGGCATAAGCAGACATCTGGGTGACCATTTTGACTGTGAACCCAGAGAGGCAAAGTCTCTCTCTCTCTCTCTCTCTCTCTCTCTCTCTCTCTCTCTCTCTCTCTCTCTCTCTCTGTCTCTGTCTCTCTCTCTGTCTCTGTCTCTCTGTCTCTCTGTCTCTCTCTCTCTCTCTCTCTGTCTCTCTCTCTCTCTCTCTCTCGTGTGTGTGTGTGTGTGTGTGTGTGTGTGTGTGTGTGTGTGTGTAGATGTTAAGGGACCATCATATCCCTATGTGATGGGAGAGCCAGTCTGTTCTGACTTTATTTTATTTCCAGTGCTTGGATTCGACAACTCATTTTCTAAATCAACAAAATAACACTGTTTTTAAACTTGTATGAGTATGTATCTACCCATGTGTAGAGGTCAGAGGATAACCTTGTGTATCCTGACTCACCTTTCTCTCTCTTTATTTCCTTCCTTTCTGCCTTCCTGCCTTCCGTTTTTTTTTTTGGTTTTTTGAGACAGGGTTTCTCTGTGTAGTCCTGGCTGTCCTGGAACTCACTCGGTAGACCAGGCTGGCCTCGAACTCAGAAATCCGCCTGCCTCTGCCTCCCAAGTGCTGGGATTAAAAGCGTGCGCCACCACCGCCCGGCAACCTTCCTGCCTTCTTCCTGCCTTCTTCCTGCTTTCCTTCTTCCTGCCTTCCTTCTTCCTGCCTGCCTTCTTCCTGCCTTCCTTTTTCCTGCCTTCCTTCTTCCTGCCTTCCTTCTTCCTGCCTTCTTTCTTCCTGCCTGCCTGCCTGCCTGCCTTCTTGCCTTCTTCCTGCCTTCTTGCCTTCTTCCTGCCTTCTTCCTGCCTTCTTGCCTTCTTCCTGCCTGCCTTCTTCCTGCCTTCCTTCTTCCTGCCTGCCTTCTTCCTGCCTGCCTTCTTCCTGCCTGCCTTCTTCTTCCTGCCTGCCTTCTTCCTTCTTCCTGCCTGCCTTCTTCCTGCCTGCCTTCTTCCTGCCTGCCTTCTTCCTGCCTTCTTCCTGCCTGCCTTCTTCCTGCCTTCTTCTTCCTGCCTTCCTGCCTTCCTGCCTTCCTGCCTTCCTGCCTTCCTGCCTTCCTGCCTTCCTGCCTTCTTCCTGCCTTCCTGCCTTCCTGCCTTCCTGCCTTCCTGCCTTCTTCCTGCCTTCCTGCCTTCCTGCCTTCCTGCCTTCCTGCCTTCCTGCCTGCCTGCCTGCCTGCCTGCCTGCCTGCCTGCCTGCCTTCCTGCCTTCCTGCCTTCCTTCTTTCCTTCTTTCCTTCTTTCCTTCCAGGCTAGGTCTCTAACTGGCCTGGAGCTTTCTAAATAAATTGGGTCAGTTGGCCAGTGAGTCCCAGGAATCCTTACCTCTCTACCTCCCTAGTGCTGGGATTAGTGTATGTGATGTCAATGCTTGCTTTGTTGTTGTTGTTGTGGTGGTGGTGTTTTTATTTCATTTTTAATAGGTTTTGGAACACAACTCAGGTTCTAAGCAGTTTACTGATGGAGCCAAGTCTCCTTTCTAGCATGATTAATTTCTATTGATTATAACTAAAAGAAGGCTCACAAGACTGGTGGGGTTTTGTAACCCCATTGGTCAGAGACAGATCCTAAGGGTTTACCTCACTCATCCCTGGCTCTGGCTTTGACTTCGTGATCTCAACTAGACAATTCTGGCCTCGTCTTCAAAATGGCTTTTGACACCTTCTACTTTATGATGGGTGGGTGAGGCATAAATGAGAAATACAGATAAGCTCCCTCAAATGTGTCTAGGAAAGGCAGAAGTCTCCATACCAGCCAGCCAATGGAATTTCTGTTCCTTATCCTCTCATACCAGGAGGCCAGGGTCACCCTGCTAGGAAGGACAATGAAGGCTGGCCTCCTAGAAATCACAACACACTGTAGGTGTTTGGGGGACAGAGAGCTGCATGTGGGAGAGTCAGATGTTTCCAAACTTTGATAAACCCAGGCACAAAATGAGGAAGCTTTTGAGGTGCCTGCTATACTATGTATCTACCAATGGGGTCTTAGACTGACCAGTGTTCACTGTGTCAATGAAGCACCCAAGAACCTGCCTGTCCCATCACTGGGCAGTTTGAGCCTTGCCCACTGAGCTGTCCCAAGCTGCCCTGACTCTACCTACCACCTTACTCCAGCCCACTCAGAGGCCCTCTGTGCTGTCAGAATCCTTCCCTCGAAGCCCTCAGTGTGACTGATTTGAGTCTCTGTGTCACGTTGGTCATGATGCCACTGTTCTTTGCCAGTGAGGGTTTTTACTGGGTGCTAGAGTGCCTACTCTCTTGCTCCTGGAGGTCCACAGGCACTCTCTGAGTTGCACATGTGTCCTGCTTGCAGTGTGGTGACAAGTGTAGTTTCTGCACTGGCTTAGGGAATGTGTGAGTTCAATTATAATCTGGGTTTTTAAAAGCTTAGATGGCATGCCTTCATCATCCCTTCCACAGCTGGGATAGGACAGCGTGAAGCAGGAACACCTTCCCTGGGTCTGTGACTCCAGGGGAGAGCGTCTTTATCCATTGCTGCTGAATACTCCTGGGGGCTCTCTGTCCAAATGTGCTGACAGAATGCTCAAGTCATCTGACCTCTGGGTTATGGAAATGCAGAAGGGACTTGCAATGATTCTGGAAAGAAAAGGCTGTGGAGGACCATGGGATTTCACAGGCTAGAGGTGACAGGCAGTCTATCATTCCCTTTTGGGAACCCTTTTGGAAAACTGGTGGAAGATACTTTCTCCCTTCAAAGTACATGTAGACAAAGTTTTGTTTAGGGGTTATTTTCTGGATCCCTAAACCTACGTAAGGATCCAGGAACCCAAACTCCTGCTCTAGAGACCCTGTATCTGATGAAGATTCTGCAGAGAGAAGCACTAGCCAATCAGGTCTAACTGGGATTTATTGCTATGCTCCTGGAGTGGACCAGACCCTCTTTACCGTATTCAAGTACTACAATGGTTTGCAAGAGGATGTTTTTAGGGAAGCAGCTGCTGGGAACTTGATGGAAATGTAAATTATCAGTTTCTTACCTCAACAGAACCAACTAAGAACCTCAGGGTGAGACCTGCCAATCTGGATGGTTCAAGTTTGAGAAGGGCCGGGGCAAGCTCTTCCTGACAGTTATCTGCTCTGCTTCACATACAGACAGTAACTGCTCAGTGAAAAGTTACTGTATCCACTTTTCCTGACTCTCAGAGTAGGGTTTTTCTCTTGATAACCATCCCACTGTTTTGATCTCCTTCCTTACTCTTCCAGGGTATCCTATCAGGTTTAGCTTGAGCAGAGGAGGGGGCCTGGCCAGGAGGCAGATACTTTGAAAACAGTTTAAGGCTCTAGTATCTAGGAGGAGAGGCAAGCAGGCAGGACTTTGCTAGGCTTGCCCACCTGCCAGCTCTCCTCCACACTTGATCCACGTGAGCCTTGGAATATGCTGTCAGATCTCTTCCAAGAACATACGCCATAAGCTAGTGGGAAAAAAAAATGGCCACTTTTTATCTCAAATGAATCACTGACTTTAGGAGTCTCCAGATGTAATTAGAAGATACTTTTGAACTTCTTCTGTATTTACCAGGTTGGGGTTTGAAAAGTGGGTTTCTTCATTGTGTTTCTTCTACAGAGGACCAACTTTCCCACAGACTGTTTCTTCCAGGAGAGTGGTGTCTTTAAAAACTAACTTGAAGGAAGAAGGGCTCTAAGGGGCAGGCAGTTTTAAAGCCCTTTCTGTCTAGTGGAGTTTACTCTTTGAACTTTAAAAACCTCCTATACATGTTTTCTTAAGGTGGAGTCAGAAAGAGCACCCGCTTAGTAGCCTTAATTTCCATTAAAAAAAAATTATTCTTATTTTCTCAAGGGAAGGGTAAGGAGACTTGTTGGTTCCTTTCTCATCTGATGAACAATTCTTCAACTTTTTATTCTAAAACTCAACTAACTGTAGGAGAATCCAGGGATCTCTCTAGTTTTCACGAAGGCCAGGCCTTTCTGTTTTATCAATTTTTTATTAAAACCTATTTTGGGGAGTGGAAGGAAAAAACAAAACCCACTAACTCTTAAGTCTTCCTAAGTCATAAAGAGGAAGCTCCTCAAGTAAGAAATATTTTGTATTTTTATATTTTAGGACTTTTGAAAGATCCAACCTCTTTCACCTTTCAGTTCAAGTAAATTTTCTTTTTCTAACTGGGAGGAGGGGTTGACCCTTGTTCAACCTTCAACCTCTCCTTCCATAGGGCCAGCTTTTTTTTTTTAAATAATTTTTTTTTTTTTTTGCCAGGGCAGGGTAAAAAAGTCGCTTCACTGACATCACACAGAAGAGAGGATCCTCAAATAGTAAATTTAAAATCAGACGTCCTGGGGGTTAGAGAAGTCCCCTTGGCCCTCAGTTCTCAAACTTATCTGCGGGGGCGTAGGGACAGCCTAGGCTACCCGAATATTCCCCGGGAGCTTTCCAATTGCGCTCCTCAAAACTTTTATTTATTTATTTTTTAAAAAATCAATCTGATTGGGGGTGGGGGGAACTTGTGGGGAGGGGAGAGGCGTTCCCATTAACCCCTTCTGTCCCACTAGAGGCCGCTCCCCAAAACTTTTCTGTGCCCCCACCCCCGCCCTACGCGAGCAAATGCCCCGAGCGCTGGGCTGGCGCGGGAAAGTTTGGGGGGCCGCCGGCGGCGCCGGGGACCCGCGGCTTTGTGTGTGGTGTGGGGCGGCGCGGAGGCCGGCGGCGGAGGCCGAGGAGAGGCCGGGGGCCGGCAGCGGCTCGGAGGCCGGCGGGGGCAGTACGGGGCGCGGTGCAGCGCGGCGGGCACGGGCCGGCGGGGCGATCTGAGGTCCCCGCGGCGGTCCCCCCCCACCCCCGGCGCCCCCAGCCCCCGCCCCCCGGCCCGCGCGGGGCGGGCGGAGGAGGGAGCGGCGGCAGCGGCGGCGGTGGTGGTGGCGGTGGCAGCGGCATTGTGCGCGCGGCGCAGCCCGGCCCGGGAGGAGCAGGACGCGCCGGGGCCGCCTCCTCCCGCACGGACCGATGAGCCAGCCGGACGGCGCGGGGGCTCCGCAGGTAACGCGGGGCCGGGACCGGGGCCGGGGCGGGGGCCGCGGCAGCCCCGCGGGATGGCGAGCGCGGGCGCCGGCGGGGGGCTCCAGAGCGGGGCCGGGTGGCCGGGGTGCGGGAGCGGCCCCCCGGGACGCTGCGGGGCGCGGGCGACGCGGGGGCGGCGGCCGAGGCTGAGGGGGACCCCGCACCCGGCGCCCCCAGCTCTGACTGGAGCCCAGAAACAAAGCGGCGAGAGCACGGAGCAGCCATTGCAGTTTGGACAATTCAGATTTTGCGAAAATGCAACCTTCTTCCAGATTTCCCCCTCCTCCGAAATTTGTAATTTCCCCTTGACCCTCTCTGCGCTCAGGGTCCCTGGTGACCCCCCAGGAGAGCTTTTCTTCCAGGCCCCCAATCTTTGCAACAATTTTTTTTTTTTTTTAGGCCATATTTCCTTCTCTCAATTTTTTTTTTCTAATTTTTCTTCAAACGGTAGTTTTTTCCCATTAAAACAACGCCACCTAGAGGATACTATTTTGTAAATAAAAAAAAAAGAAATTAAAATTGAAAAGAAATATTTTTTATTTCTTATTTTTTCCAAAGTTTCATCTACAAACTGGTGGATGGGGGAAAAGATTCTTTTTTTCTATCTTTTTTGGAGTGAAAAATTTCACTTTGATCATTGAAGGAACATGGAGACAATTTTTATTTCTGAAGCCAAATCCAGATAATATGTAAATGAAAATTAAGCTGGAATTTGAATGAATTCAGTTCTTGAAGGGGAGAAAGCAAAAATACCTTCTAAAAGCAAAGACAGTTTAGGTACCCAAGTCATTTTACTTTGAGTAAAAAATAATAAAAATTGGAATGAGAAAAGGGGGGAAATAGTTCAGTTTAGGGAAAGCTGGGAGAATTGGCTTTATAAAGCAATTAGAAATTGTGTTTCATTATAATTTGCGACTTGTTTTGCTCTGTGGGCAAAAATAAATAATTTTGCCATTTGGCAGCATTCAAAGTTTTCCTATTTCCAAGAAAGAAGAATTTAGAAGAGAAAATAGATCCTAAAATGTTGGCTTTGGACACACCCAAAAATTGTAGGTTTAAATTTTTTTCATTTACATTTTACTGCATTGAACTCCTGAGATTTTAAAGAAAAACAGAAACTGGAAAAGTTAGAGTGAAATCCTGCCGGTCTTTTCTCTGTTTTTTTTTTTGTTAGGTTTTGTGTGTGTGTGTGTGTGTGTGTGTGTGTGTGTGTGTGTGTGTTTTGCTTTGATGGAATAATTATGACTGTTTCCTGATTTTGTTTGCTGCAAGGTCTTGGCATTTCTTATTTTGTTGTTGTTTTATCTAGAAAATGTCAGGGACCTTTTCTTGAGCAATATTCAGTGGAGAAAAATGTCAGTTCATATATTGTACAAACTGAGTAGCCCCCAGATTTGTAGGAGAGGCCGCCATTAAAATAAGATATGCACAATTAACATTATCATGAAAAACTAACAGTGATTCACAGAAGCCCATTTTTTTTTTTTTAACGACACACAGTGAATCAATTGATGGAGATAAGGATTTTTAAAAAATCCTTGTTAAAGAGAAGAATTTCTTCTTCTTAATTTTGTTTTTTCGTCCAATTAAAATATTATTATCAGTTCCTTTTTTAAAAATTCAGGTTGGTTTCAGGTTTCTTTGTGATGTGGGGTTGGATAATTCATTAATATTCTGCAGTTTTCAAATTTTTTATTACTGTCAAAATAGAAGAAATCCATTAGCTTTGATCATTTGGAGAGTGTGTGTGTGTGTGTGTGTGTGTGTGTGTGTGTGTGTGTTGAAGGGAGGGGGTTTGTAACAACAACAAAAAAACCCCCCACAAATTTTACTGACCCAGTAAGAAAAAAGGTGGGAGAGAGAATGGAAGAGAAGAAAATTCTGATTTGAATCCATCTTCCCTGGTAAGAACACTTTGCTGAAGAAATGGACTGAAACACCAACTCAGCTGTTTCTAGCAGCAAAATTTATTATTTTCTTTGAAAGGAAAACTAATCAGAATACACACAAAAGCCAAACCCAGAGATGCTTGCCTTGGGAATTTGAAAGCATTTTTTCAAACAATATTTTATGTGGAGGTTTTGTCCTTAAGATAAATCAAATGGAGGTGAAACAAAAAAAGAGAAAAAAAATTTCAAGGGACAAATGTTGACTGGATAGAAATTTGACACAAGAGAATAAGATCTGCTTGGAGATAAAGGGAAATTGGTGATAATTTTGTCTGATCCGGTGTTCTGAGGTTTTTTTTTTTTTAAAAAAAAGTTCAAAATTTTCAATCCAAAAGGAGTGTATTGGTAGGACTTGGGGTACCTTGTAGAAGCCCGGGGTTGGAGTTATGGTGGGTTACCCGGAGTGGGGATGGACCACCCTGGACCTGTGATCAAAAGCTAGCGGGTGGCCCTGGTCCATGCTTTACCAATTTGTTTTATGGAAACTGCATTTCTGAAGGACTGCTAATTCTGTAGAATGAATTTAACATTGGCTCAGGTTTGATAGTCCCCATCATCGCCATAGCATTTGGAAATTTTTAATTTTTTTTTTCTTTTGTTTTTGTAACAAAATCCTTCAGGGTTGACTTGCCACATTTTGACATATTTGGAATGAGCTTTTTTTGTTGTTGTTGTTGTTTGTTGTTTTCCTTTAAGTGCATAATTAAATTTTTTTTCTTTGAATTATTTAGGGCAATGTCTTGACAGTCAAGGAATTTATAATTTCAGGAGTTCTAAAGGCTTCATGAGATAGTGGGCTCAAGTTGACCAGGGCTGGAGGAGGATGGACGTAGGGATGAATGGATGGGGTAAGGGCTTCTCAGCCAAAGTCCAGGATGGAGATAACAGGTTATCTCCAGTGCAAAGAATGAGAATGTTTGCGTTCATCCCTTTGTGTAGCCTGCAATTTGCCTTGCCACTCAGATGTCTACAATCCATTCTGCTGAGAATTTTGTTTTGTTGTCTGCAGTTATGGCTAGAAACTGCAAATCATTTGTTTTGTAGACCTTTTTTTTCTCTCTCTCTCTTTTTTTTTTTCTTTTTACAGAATTGGTTATTCTCATCATGTTTGTTCTGAAGGAAATAGAAAAACAGACATGCATGTTGGGCCTGTTGGGGGCGGGGCCAGTTCCCTTTTGTTTCTCATGGTGTCCCTGAGGTGAGGCCTCACCTGGGCCTGGTCCCTCCCTTTCTGTGTCTACCCCTTCAGATGAAGTGTGGGAAGCTAGAAATGGATATAGGAGCTATTTTTATTAGTTCACGTCTGTTTATCATTCTCATATAATATTGGCCAAATTTTTTGGCAAATTGGACTTGAGGGGTGGTAATTTGATGATGGCCCGGGTTATTTTGGTGAAAGGTCATTTTTATTCCCTCTCACAGTAGAGACTCTTATTACTTAATGTTTTGATTTCTGCCTAAGGAAATTTTTTTTTTTCTAATAAGGTTTGAAATTTCAAGGACTTGCTTTATAGTTTGACTTGAACCACGCCAGGAAGAACAGCCTGCTTGTACTTTGAGCCCTTATACAGAGGTAGCGTTGAACAAGGCTTGCTTTTTCAGAATAGCAAAGATGGCTGGTCTTCAGGCTCTAGAAGAGACACAGCCCATGGCTTGTGCCACTTGGGAACAGTTGTGAACTGTTCTAGGGTTTGATATGTTTTCTCCCCCACTTTCACCTCAGCCCTTGGTATGCTGCCTCCGATGACTTCAGAATCCTTCTCCTATGTGGGCAAGGAGGACTTTCTTGTCCCATCTGACCCTGTGTAGATAAGCTGGCTTTCTATTCAAATAGGGAGCTCTCAGCATGTGCAGCTTGTAGCATTACATGACAGTTTGTGTCTCCTCGGTGGTGAGGAGGTGTGGGTTTGTGGGTACTCGGGGCTACCACTCTCAAGGTCTTGCTACGTGACCTTGGGCAGATCACTATTTCTTGTAGAGCTGTGCTTGTGAAATGAGCATTCAGACCAGCTAGAGGACTGGAATGCATTGGTTCCTTGCTGATTCTGACTCTTACGGAGTTAGTTGTAGCTGCTTCATCACAGTGTAGAGAAAGCTGCAGAGACCACATCCGGATACTCTATTCTGGAGGCAGAGTTTCGGTAGTCCAGTGGCATGCATACCTCTGTCTCAGATCTAGCGTCACTCTCTGTTGGTGTGTTATGGAGTCACTTGGTAAATCAGTCAGCCTTAGAGAAGGGAGGATAGAAGCTAACACAGAGGGACAGATTGTTTCATTCAATGTGTAGGTATCGTCCCATGGAAATTATACTTGAAGATGTTTGTATGTGATAGAAGTATTTCCTACAATTGCTTATGGTCAGAAGATTCCAAGACCAAAGGTACCAGACCAATGAACTCCCATGATGTGCTGGGAGTATTTTGAACTTTCTTGTTTATATTGTGTTTTCTCATTTATTGCTTGGTTGGCTGTAGGGGAACTATGTAGGGTAGTTGCCCTGGGTCCCCCACTTTGTTCCCAGTTTGAACTGCTTTTCAGCCACCTGAGAATTCTTGGCTGTGAACATCAGGAGGCATGATCCCTGCTGGCTGGCTTTGATGGGATGCATGACAGGTGGGAGGTTGGTCCCCAGTGCTGGAGAATTGAGGGAAGGTAGTGTGAGTCTCTGTCTCGGTAGGCCCAGTGCCTGTCATGGTTACTTTGATTTCCTACTTTCTTGTGAGTTTGCCAGAGAAGTCTGGGGTTAGCTCATGTAATTACATTCTAATCATGCAAGTTTATGTTTTTTTGTGTGAACATATTTCCTCTGTAGCCCCTGAATTGTCTCATCCTGTAGACGTGTCAGAGCAATGTGGTCTAACAGAGATAGAATTCAAACCACAAGTTGCCGCCACATATGTAATTTAGCATTCTCTTAGTGATCTATTAAAGAGAATAAAATGAAGCAGGTGACATTGATTTTTAGTAAAATGTGTTTTTAACCCTGTGCTTGAACAGCACTACTATTTTGACCCACTATCAATATAAAAAGTAATTAATGTGGCATGATTTTCTGGGGAGGATATAAGGTATTGGAAATCTGTGAGCATCTCTTTCCAGTAGTGACTCCCAGTTCTGACTGGCAGCCATGTTTTTTGATATTAATTATTGACATGTGGCTAGTGACCAGAGTGGGCAGTTCAGAGCCAGACCCACATTCTTTCTGGTTGTTGTTCAAGTTAGTCTCAGAAGGTCAGCCATGGTCAGCCCTCGTGGCGTCATTGATGGGACTTCATCCCTGAGTCTGTTTGAGTATTTCAGTGTCTGGTGATCATCAGGCCTATCAATCCATGTAGCCAGTTCTGGTCAGAGTAGGCCATACCTGTGTGTGCAGGAGTGTATGCATATTCGTTCCTGTGAGTGAGTGAGTGAGTGAGTGAGTGTGCATGCTGAAAGGTGGGGGTGAAATTGAGCATTGCAGGAGGGCAGTCGTTGAAGGTGGGATATAGTAAAGTGTTGCCTGGGAGAGATAAGAAGAGGGTGGGTGTGAAGAGGGGTGAGCTGGGAGTGATGTCAGAAAGATGTGTTTCTTAAGTGAAAATGTGAAGCCATCAAGAAGTTACCTCAAGTCAGTTCTGAACTCAGATGCTTAGAAAGATTCTGATGGTCACGCCATTGACAACATGGAAAGCTAGGATCAGACTCTGAAGTCTACCCTGTGGTATGTGGTAGGCTCTGTGTCACTATGGGAAAGTCACTTATGGTTTTGGGGCTATGTCTTCTGCATGTGGAAAAGAGGATGGATGGTTGCCCTGACCTTGAAGGGGACTTTGTGATAAAATAAAGCAGCTTGAGCAAAAACAGAGGCCCAGTGAATTCCTTAGAGGGTGGGCAATGTATATGAGTTGACATTTGATCATGGGGCCAGTGGGTCACCATCTGGGGAGACTAAGTCTCATGGACACTATTTGGAATAGTTATGGAGACCTGGAGGCTTTTCTTTAAAAGGTGGAGTGGTATGTCTCTCTCTAGGGAACAACAGGATACACGTGCAGACATACATTCACACACACAACGCACCTTGTTGTGTTTGTTGTTGTTTTGCTTTACAACTGTTGGAGGTAAGGCTTTTATCAGTGGCCTCAGCATCCTTGTTCAGTGATGCTGAGAGTTTCCTGATCCGTTTCAAAGCCAGTGGCCTAGTCTTTAAAGAGGTGTAATCATACTAAAGTGCCTGCCTGGAGCTCTCTCCTTCATGTCTGTCCCAGAGCAGCTAAGGACCTTAAGAAGGTTCCTCTTTAGCAGCTGGAGTTAAGCGCTTCAAACTCTGTGGATTCAAGGCTGAGCTGGTCATTTACACATCTGTCTCTCTAGCCAGCTGGTGACTTCCTTAAGGCTGGAGATCATGGCTTATTCATCTTGGGGTCTGGCACAGAGCAGAGGCTCAGTAAATATTTGATGACTTAATTTGACTTTTTGAAATAGCTCAGCTGGAATTTGAGTCCAGTGAAGAGTGGATGACCAATTTGGGTTTGGCTATTTGGTTCAAACTGGAATCTTCTTAGGGAGTCATAGGCAGTGGGCTTTTGTTTGTTTGTTTGTTTGTTTTATTTTTGACAGTTGGCTTTGAAGCTCTAGGCTCTCTTGGAAAAGAAGTAAAATGGAATCCTCAGCAGGGTAGGCTGTGGACTTCTTTTGACTTTATATGTCTTGGGGATTTTTAAAGTTCCTTTGATGATATTGCCATTCTTCTGTTCCCACTCCATTTGTGTGTGTGTGTGTGTGTGTGTGTGTGTGTGTGTGTGTACACGCGCGCTTGGCCTGTAAGTGTGTATATAGAGCCCAGAGGTCCACTTTATGTGTCTTCCAGCACTTTCTACCTTTTTTGAGGTGGGGTATCTATCTGAATGTAGAGCTCACAGTTCAGCCAAACCGGCTGGCCAGCAAGCCACCAGGATCCTCCTGTCTGTACCACATCCCTCAGGGTTACAAATACAAGCCCTTGTACCTGGCTCTTATGTGAGTGTTGGGAGCTGAACTCAGGACTTCATGCTTGCACTGCAAGCCTTTCACCTCCTAGGACAGCTCTCTGGTCCTACAGTTTCACAATGCTCACATGTGCTTGTAGTCACGGGTTGACACGGAATAGTCTCAGTTGCTCTCTACTGTGTTAATTTGCTTTTTGGCATTAGAAGCTTTCCCGTTCAGCTAACTTGGCTGGCCTGAAAACTCCAAGGATCCGCTTTTGGGTTTAGGTTATTACATTTGGCCTTTTTTTTTTTTATGCGTTTTCTGGGGTTTGAACTCCAGTCTTTCATGTATACTTAGCAAGTGCTTTACTAATTGAGCCATCTCCCCAGTCTCAGGATTTAGTATTTCTTTAGACTGAGCTGGAGGACAGCAGGAGTCACTCTCCACTTGGTGGAGGTGCAGGGAATGTGAGTGGGACCCAGCCAGCACCTCGTGGAGGTGACATGCCAGCTGTGCCTGGGATTGCTTGAGGAGAATCTTAGCTGCTTGCCAGGGGGCTGTTTGGCGAACATTGGACACAAGGACCCTCAGACTTCAGCAGGCTGTGTAATTTGATGTTTAGCCAGACCCATTTCTGGTCCAGTTCTGTGTTGCAGATGCCATACTTGACTAAAATTAATGACGGAAAACTGAGAATATTGTTTGTTTGCTTAATTTCTTTCTGTTTTATATGAAACGTTATCATTTTGACAATTTGTGCCCTAGTTCGCCAAGGGAGCAGGAACCTCAGTTAAAGGTCAGTCATATGTCTTTAACCTTCACTTCCACTTTCATATTTCGTGTGTGTGTCCGTGTGTGTGTTTGTGTGTGTGTGTATGCATGTGTGAGCATGTGTGAGCATGTGTGAGCGCTCACATGGAGGCCAGAGTCTGACGTCAGGTTTCTTCTGTAGTTGCTTCTTCACCCTATTTCTTGAGACAGTGTTGGAGTTACGGGCGTGTGCTCCTATGTGTGGTGTTCATGTGGGCCCCAGGGATCTGAGCTCAGACCGGAGTTTGTGTGCGCCAAGCACGTTATCCACTGAGCTGTCTCTTCTGCCTACACCTCTTCGTGTTTCTGAGGTGAGGCTCTGCATCCACATGCTAATGTTCTTTCCATAGATGAGTTGCCCAGCTTCTGTGACGTATGCTGTGACCTAGAGAGTTCCAGACTCTTCTTTTCATTCCTTGCCCTGACTGGCCTTGGCACCAGTGTGGAGAGTATAGTCCTTCGCCTATAGAAGTGTCTGGGACTCTGACTTCAGATTCCTTTTCCTGCTATGTCTTTGTGTGTGTGGTCATCATTTTGCTATGACCATCTCTCAGGGGCAGACAGACCTGTAGGGAAGAGGTAAAGCCTTGAGAATGAGTAGCTCCTTCTCTGGAGCTGGACAGATGTGTTGCCCTCCCCCCTGTAGAACACCAGTGTGACATTTCCAGAGGCTGATGGAACAGATCAAAGTAGGAGGGACAAGGCTTAGTCCTCCTTCTCTGCATCACTTGATCGTTTGGGAATCTTGGCCAGAGTGCTTATTTCTTTGCTGGTTATTTAATTCCTTATCTGTAGTGTAGAGATGACAATCCCATTGATGATGGTGATGATTATGGTTGTGGGATGTGAGAAAAACCTTTATAATAGACAAAGGGCTTTCCATCATCATTGTGCTGCTTTCCTGCTTCCTGATGCAGGGATGGGAAATGAGGAGCATACATACCATCACTTCCCATTTCAAGCCCGTGGCAGACATCACTAATCAATTGTGACCTTCTTTTCCTTTGACTTGACCAGTAGTCTCAGTGTGCATCTTAGTGTGAGGCTCTCTGTCACTTGAGTTTAGCCTGAGAGGTGAACCAGTTTGTTCTTCTGGAGCTAAATCATGTCCCACCTCCACCCCCCAACACACAAATGGAGGAATGCAGACTGGGGAAGGAAGGTGGAGTGACTTGCCCCTAAACTCAGCAATTAAGCAGAGGTGGGATTAAAAACCTCAGATTTCTTGACTCCATTAGTCTTTTCCCTGCAATCTGCACATACCTTGTGTGTTAAAAGGAATTAAAGCTAATTCGGTCTTGAGAAATAGCCAGAGAATCCTGGCTCCTCCCTTCCTTGTTATAATTAGACACCCTTGGGGCCGTCATCAAAGCTGGGCTAGATGGCCTGCTTCTCAGACTGAACCAAGCAGACTGATCACGTTTCAAAGGGAAGGTGCTGGTGGGGCCAAAGAGAGGGTGTCTCTCCATCAGCGACACAGTGTAGATGACAGTAAGGGGACATGGCATCTCTGGAAGTGGTGTGGGCTTGTGACATGTTTGTTGTTTGTGTATCAAGACCACAGAGGGATGCCTTAGACCTCGGTTGTCTTAATTTACACATCTGGGAAATGGGCTGGTGACATTCCTTCACAGGAAGGAACTGAGATGACAAACAGATGATGCTTTTTAAACTCCAAAGCCTCAGTGTGCTTCTTAGTATGTGACAGACTCCGAAGTGCTCAGGAACTGAAGAGACCTAGAGGAGCACACTGGCGATGACTCTGATCTTAAACAGGGAAGAGAGAATGAGGTGAGAATGGTATTGAGTCACCAGGAAAAAGGATATAAATATTTTGGCTGACTAAGCAGAGTGAAGCCTCATATGAACTAGAGAGAATAGGTGGAGTCAGGTGATGCCAGGCTCGCACTGGGCTGTGGACCACATAGGAACATGTCTGTATAGTGTTTTGAACCCGGGCAGGGTTGCAGGCTGGGCTGGCATCCTTGGGTCGCAGCCCTGGGCCTGGGCAGGGCAGGGGAGGAGTGAAGGCTGGCAGTACCCCAGTCCCTGGCATACAGTTTGCTCATAGTATTCAAAGTCAGAAAACTGTTCTGGCTTCGTGCTCTGGATGTTAGTGTTCAGGACATCTCGCCCAAGGAGCTGGCCACTCTTGTTTCTGCTCTGAGCCCTGGTGTTTCCCAGTATTTTTTTTCTTTCTTTCTTTCTTTTTTTTTTTTTTTTTTTGATTGGAGGGGGAGGGCGGGAATTTTTTATTGGATACATTTTACAAGGAATTTGTGTCTGGCTTTATTTTGAGCTCAGTTTTGTGAGCCAAATTGATATGAGCAGGACGCTTGGAATGACCAGAGAAAAGAAATGAAGACGTAGTTTGGATGCTGGTGATTTTTTTTTCTTTTAATTTCATCATCTGGCAGAAAATAACTATCAGAAGTTAAGTGTGTTCATGTGGGTGTTTCTTCCCGTGGATGTTGGAAAAGCACAAAACTGACCAGAAATAAAACTGAAACTGGCTTGAAATGAGGCCCCTGGGGGAAACTTCTTCTGCGTACCACTGGCCTTAGGTGGAATGCACTTGTGTATCTGGCTTCCTTTCTGCCTGAGTCTGCATGGTCATGCCAGGGCATGGTCTGAGCCCCTGCTCTCTAGTATACTCCAGAAATGACGAGCCAAAATGTGGCCAGTAGGTCCACATCAGATTTTAAAGACTTCAGTGGGAAAAAAGTCCAACTGATGCCAATTACAATTTAATACCGGAGACAGATGGAGATGCTTTTCTACAATGGCTTAAATAAGATAGACTCTTCAAGTTCATTCACTGGGTTCCTTTTCCTTCCATCTGTTTACCCATCTACTTATTTAAATGCGTATGTTTGTGTGCATGTTTTGTGTCTGCAAGTGTGTGTGAGTATATACGTGTGTGCATGTTTGTGTGTGTGTGTGTGTGTGTGTGTGTGTGTGTGTGTGCATGCAGGTGTATACATAAAAGCCAGAGATCAACCTTAGCTGTCATCTGCTGGCACTGTCTACCTTGTGCCTCTAGACAGGGTCTCCCGTTGGGACCTGTGGCTCACCAGTTAGTCTAGGTTGGCTGGCCCTGGGATCCTTCTGGCTCTGTTTTCCCAGTGCTGTGATTACAGATATACACCACCAGGTTCATCTTTTCCTGTGGGTTCTGGGAATTGAACTTAGGTCCTTGTACAGGAAGCACTTTACTGGTTGTGCCATCTCCCGTAGCCTTCATTTTCTTAAAAGAACAACAACTACTACTTGAACAAAAAAGCAATGTAGCCCTTAGGATCTTTGAAATCACCCACTGGGCTGATATTCTATGTCTACTGGGTGGTGCTGATCTAAGCCGCTAGTCCTTTGTGGTTGAGGAAGTAAAGCCCCAGAGTGTGAGTGTGAGGATTATCTAGCATTCTAACACAGGAGCCTCGAGCGAGTGAGCTGGAGACTGACGATGAGAAGATGAGCTGGGTGGGGTAGTAGGGTAACCCTGAGTTGGGGAAACAAGGCAACGGGAACTTAGCTGTGCACACAGAGGAGTGGAGAAATGGATTAGTAATTTAGAGGGAAGAGTTAAAGGACATCCCATTCTGCTTACCAAGAACCCTAAACATTAGCCAAAAAATTTGAAAGAAAATGAAACCAATAGGACTGGCAGAAACTGGTCTAGAAGGCACCTGTTCCCTCACCCCAAGTTCTGATAATTTCTCTGCCTGCTAGATGTCCCAAAGCCTAGTCAGTCTTTGCACTGGAACTGAGGTCTGTGTGTGGATACAAATACTCAGGGCCAGGTGAACACAAATACTCAGCTCTTATTGAAGGACTCTGGACTTTGAGTACTAGGGGTTGGGACCAAATCCATTCTTTTGTTGAGTCTGGTTTGTCCTATCATTTCTGAGCAAGCAGGGCTTCTGGAAGATTCAGAGAACATGCTGTCTCAATGGGTGGATCGGGCAGGTGGGAGACCCTCTAGCTCCCGACCTCCAACCTGATCCTGAGTCCCAGAGAAGAACAAAGCCAGCAGCACCTGTTTAACTTTCTGCCATGGTCTATTGCTCTGCGGGCTCTGAAAGTTTGAGTGTTGGAAATTCAGAGGCGGCTTTGTTTTTAATCAGGATCTCTGTCAAAGGTCACAGGGCAGCATGCATATTTATTTTACTTTAGTTTTGCGAATGGATTTTTTTCAGCATTAAAGTATTTCTGCCACTGCATATTAGATGAGTGTGTATTATATGCCAGGCACAGGGCTAAGCAGTTAATATCTGGCATCTCCTTTAGTACAGTCACTCATGTGGCTTCCAGGACCACACACATAGGTATATATGTATTTATCTGTGGGTGTCTGTGTGGGTACATACAGAGCCCCTGGGATCTGGCTGTCACTTCCCCCAGTACTGGGGTTTCAGATTCATGCCCTGTACCTACCTTTTACCTGGGTGTTGGGGTCTGAACTCAGATCTTCATGCTTGTACAGCTGACGTTTACCCATTCAGCTATCCCTGGCCCCAGCCCCTATCTACTTATATTTTCAATGTGACTTAGTTGAGGTTGAAGATAAAGTGGGCTACCCACTGTGGCACAGGTAGCTTAAGTGGCAGTGAGTCAGGTCCTGGTGCACACTGAATCCCAGGCCCTGTCTGAACTGCAAGCTCTTGTTCTATTTCATAGCCTGGGAAGGTGCAGCGATGCACACATGGTGGGTAGAGTTGTTGGCTGGGCTGGACTTAAGCCTAAGTCCTGTAGACCCTGCTGCTCTGCCGCTCACCTTGGCTGTGATGGATTGGGGAAACTGCTCCCCATTCTGTTCAGCACAGGCTCAGGACCCCCTGGCTTTTATTCCCCACGTCTTTAACAAGCCTCAGCAGGCCAGCGGGGTGTGTTCTGTGTGCACAAAGCCTTTAATACGGCGTTTGAAAACAGTTGCAGGTTTGCTCTAATTAATTACATTTGACATACTTGGAACCAGGGCCTCCCGGTTGCAGAATGCAAATTTCCACCCAGACAGATGTAAGGTATGTTTGCAGCCAAGAGCGCTGGTGTGTCCCAGCCAGGCCTGCTAGTGTTGCTCACAGTGACAGACAGTGAGAAGTGGAGTCAAGACTCAATCCTGGGAGTGCCGGGAGCCCACAGGCAGTTGGAAGAGAGATAGCCATGGGCTTTAGGTCTCCAGTCTGGGGTAATCCTTTTCCCTTCTTTGAGCCTCAGTTTCTCAGGCTGTACAATAAGAGCTTTCACTGGGTGTTCTCAGAAGCTATGTGCTGTTCACTTGTTCAGGGGAAGGAAGGCAATTAGAGAGTGGGGTAAACGTCTGGAGTGTAGAAATGAAAATTGTTTCCTATTTTCTTATCTGGAGGGAGAGTTCAATAGTGAGGGAAGCAGGAGGCCACAGACCAAATGGATCCAAAGCGGGTAGGAGGCCTGGTACAGATGCTGTCGCTTGTCGGGCTCCAGCTGCAGAGTCTGTTCCACCTCCCACCCCCACACACTCACCTCCCCACTTGTATTCGGTATCTGTTGCTCTGCAAGAAAGTATCCTAAAACTCGGGGGCTTAAGAAAACTCAGAGGCTTGAAACAGCAACAGCCCCTTCTGGTCTTCTGGTCTCTGTGGGCTGGGAATTTGAGTGTGGCCCAGGTGAGTTCTGGCTCAGGGTATCTCTGTAGTCTCAGTCACGTGGTGACTGGGACTGAAGTCATCTTAAAGGTATCTCTAGGCAATTTGTTGCCAGGATTTTGAAGACTCAGATGACTGATGGGGCTTCATACAAGATGAGTCTGTGAGACTATAGGGACACATGTGTTTGTGTGCGTGCATGTGTGTTTGTGTGTTTATGTGTGTGAGGTATAAGTGGGTGGGTGTCATAGCATCCTTTATGACTCCACACTCCTGGATCTCATTTCACTGTGACATTCTGTTGACTAGGGTGGCTCTAGAGGAGCGCCCTTGACAACACTGCCTGCTTCAGGAGGAACCCCAACATGGCATTGAGTTGGATGTATGTGCAAGTGTTTGTGTGGTTCTATTCGGAGCATGGGAGATAAGTTGTTGTGGCTGTGGGAAAATGCAGGCTGCTGTCCAGTTACCCACCAATCAATCTGTCCCAACTCATCTCCTGAACCACTCATCTATGCATCCCGTCCTTCCATCCTTTAGAAATATGTCCTCCTGCCTCACCATCTGTCCGTCCGTCCGTCCATCCATCCATCCATCCATCCATCCATCCATCCATCCATCCATCCTGTCCAATATATATTGAATGCCTAATATGAGCCAGGTGCAACTATAGCAGCATTCAACAGCCAATTCAAAGGGAGAACAGACCAGGATTAGTTGAGAACTTCCCCAGTATTACTCTTTTTATTCTCAAAGTAATCCTGTGACAGAGAAAAGCCATCTCTGTTTTCACACGGAGGAACTAACCAGGGAAGAAGCTAATTGAATTTCCTGAGCTCAAACTGATTTGCATCAGGTCAGACTCGAACCTGGGACTTCTTGACCACATGGTCTCTGGCTCCCTCCACAGAGGAGACAGGCTCCATTTTGGTCTCTAAGTGTGAAATGTCTTTCCAGAGTTGTTTCCCCACTCTTGTTTTTCCTAAGTGAAAATAGGTTTATTTTTTCTGACTATAAAAATAACACATTCATTATAAAAACATTCACGCAGTCCTGAAAAGTAGGAAGATTATTCTTAAAAAAAATCACCTGAATCCTGAGATAACCACTGTTCACATTTTGATGAACGTTATTCAAGTCATTTCTACATATTTAAGTATTTATGATTACAGTTTTACACAAATGGGATTATATTTTGCATGCTGTTCTGTAGCTGGCTTGCTTTTTTTGCTTTTAAAAAACTGAAGATATCTTTCATCTGTGAATATAAACATTTTTAACTGGACTGTATTTTCACCATATGTATATATCCAAATTCAGTGTCTTACTAGATTTTGGTCGCCTCTCATTTTTCTTTATTATAATCCACACAGTGAGACAAACCTCTGTACATGGCACTGCTCCTTTGTAGGAGACACTCTCATCCCTACCCTGAAAGACCCATTGCTGGGCTGTAGAGGATCTACTCAGGGCATGAAGGTCTTGAGCTTATCATGGCTCCCCCACAGGGTACTTCTCCTGGGAGGTTCCTGGAAGTGGTTTGTATTTTAACCCTTTATTTACTTACTGTGTGTGCTCAGGTGTGGAAGAGGTCTATGTGTGCCATGGTCTATGTGTGGTTATCAGAGGACAACTTGTGGAAATCAATTCTCTCCTTCCCCAATGTGGCCCCAGGGGATGGAACTCAGACCCAGGCTTGGCTTGGCTTTAAGTGCCTTTACTCACTGAGACATCTTGACTTTCCTCTTGTTAGTTCCTTTGTTGGTGATTTTCTTTTCTGAGACAGGGTTTGAACCAGCCTTAAACTCTGAATGTTCTCAGCCATGAGGTCCACTGGGCAGGGATTATAGGCACATGTCACAACGAGGCTTCTCTCTCTCTCTCTCTCTCTCTCTCTCTCTCTCTCTCTCTCTCCCTCCCTCTCCCCCCACTAATGTTCTTTGGATTTAGAGTTAATGATTTCCTGTTATTTATGTTCTAGATTCTGTCTTTCTTAAAACTAGCTTTTGTGGTGGTTAAGTAAAATGTTTAACTTTAAAAAATACTCACGTTTTTCTGTCTTAAATTTTGTTTTCTATCTCCTTTTTTCTTATATCAGGCTTGGAAAATTCTTTTGGATTAAAAATTTATAGTGAAAAAACAAACTGTGGGAGAGCAGGAGATATTTGCAGATTATGCATATTTAACAAGGAGTTAATATTCAAGCTATAGACAAAACAACAGCAGCAATCTCTCTATAGTCAAGTTTGGTGACATATTGTAACCCCAGCACTCTGGAGGTACAGGCAGGAGCATGCCGAGGTCTCGGTCATCCTCAGCCACATATTGACTTCAAGGCCAGCCTGGGCTACATAAAACCCTGTTACAAAACACCAGAGAAAGAAAAGGAGGAGGAGGAAGGGGAAGAGGAGGAAGGAGAGGAGGAGGGAGGGGAAGAGGAGGATGGGAAGGAGGAGGAAGGGGAGAAAGAGGAGCAGGAGGAGGAAATCCTGTAACAATCAAAACACATAAAAACAGAAAAACAAAAAAACCATCACAAGTCAGCAGCAAAAACAGAATAACTCAATTGAAAAAATGGGTAAAGGATTCAGGTAGAGAGGTCCCCATAGAGGGTACATAGTTAACAACCAGCATGTGACATAAGGACACAGTGCTCACTGTCACCAGTCTGGGGAAATGCAGTTCAAACCCATAATGAACTGTCTTACTCGTATAAGAGAGAAAGATGGAGGAGGGAGGGAAAGAGGAAGGGAGGGAGAAAGGAAGGAGAGAGAGAGACTATATGAATAAGTGCTGTCAGGAATGTGGAGAAATTGAGATGCAGCTATTGAGTTCTCATATAAATGAAATATAGAATCACCTTATGATGCACAGTGCGGTGATCTATGATGAATATATACAGAAGGTCAACAAAGATGGTATATCTATACAACGGAGTATTATTCAACCTTAGAAAAGAAAAAGACCGCGCGCTCTATGATTCTGATTATGTGAGATTTCAGAGTCACATTCAATAATTCAATAATGCAAAGTAAAATGTTTGCTAGCAGCTGGAGGAAGGGAGTGGGAGGCCGTTTAGTGGATACAGAGGTTTCCATTTTGAAAACTCCTGGGTTAGCTGCACAGCAATGTGAATATACTTAACCTTATACTGAGTATGTTAAGGTGGTTACTAGTGTGAAGGAAATGTTAACTATTTACATAACCTGACAAGTCAGCCAGACTCAGAAAACAAAGAAATAAAAGGTTGTCTGAGACAGACCCCCTCCCTTACATTCCCCATGAAACACTGAGACATTTTATTCTCGGTATTTTATAAGCATATTTCTTTTCTTTCTTTCTTTTTTTTTTTTTTTTTTTGGTTTTTCGAGACAGGGTTTCTCTGTGTAGCCCTGGCTGTCCTGGAACTCACTCTGTAGACCAGGCTGGCCTTGAACTCAGAAATCCGCCTGCCTCTGCCTCACAAGTGCTGGGATTAAAGGCGTGTGCCACCAACGCCCGGCTATAAGCATATTATTATCCAAGTCATAATATATTAAAATTTTGCTCCACCTTGTCTTAATACTTCTCAAGGCTAGGTAATAGTCGTGGAAGAGAATTAATGTAACATATCTAACCCATGCTGTGTGGCTGGAGGTTTAGGTTGGTCCTCGGTTTTCATTTTCATAAATTTACATCTTCCGTATAGAAAACAGGTTGATATCTTAAAATCATCTTCTTTTGCTTTACTTCCAAAAGAGAGATTATTAGGTCAAGGGTGCATGTTAGTGAGACATTTCTGGCTGTCCTGTCTCATTATAGGCATCATTGAAGGATGCCTAGGAACTTCTGTTGACTTGGAAAAGAAATAGAAGCCTTTTAAAAAGAATATTGCCTGGCTAGGTGTGGTGGGGAACACCTGTGATCCTCGCATTTGGGAGGCTGAGGCTGGAAGTAACCTAGTTAACATAGTGAGTTCCAGGTCACCGTGGCACCCTGTTTTATTTTTATTTTTAAGTTTTGGTTTTGTTATTAACAAAAGGTTTTAATGAAGAAAACAGAATGTATGTACAACAGGACCGTTAATCCCATACTTCTCCAACTTTCCAAAGTGACCCCCACTTAGTTTATGTTTGTCTTCACGTTGCTGTTTATACAAATACTAGTTTTTCATTAGGGCATTTAAAAATCTTATTTCATTTGCTAGAATTCACTCATAATGAGCCCCCTTCCTGTCTTTGTGCTGGCATTTAATCTCTGGATACCGATGCCCTTTTGACTGTGTCCATTTGCCCAGTGTTTGTGCCCACTGTGATCCTGGCCTATGAGGGAGACTAGGTTCCAGTCAGTGCAGACTCTACTCAGCCCACCCTGTCTTGATTGGAAGCCTTTGACTGGGTGTCAAGGCTGTAGCAGGGAAAGGAGAACACTGGGAAAGACAAGTTCTTGGAGGAAGAGACATGGAACGTGGCTTTGGGTTTATGACTGTATTTGTATTAAATGTATAGACCAACTTGAGGTCTATAGGTATAGAGAGGAATTCTTACTATGTTCTATTTTTTTTTGTCGAATAGTGCAGTTCTTTGTCTTCATTCATACTACTGTGTGTGACTCGGCAGTTTTATAGTTTTTCATACAATTTTTGGACATTAAGTCTTGTGTTCCCACCAGACATTTGGTATTTTTTTGCTGCAATTGTGATTGTATAATTTTTCTCGTTGTATGCAGTGAATGTATTCTGCCAAATTTGAATGTGTAGTAAGTTTTTTCTTTTTTTCTTTTCTTTTCCTGTACTGGGCATTGAACCTTGGGCCTCTTGCTTGCTTAGGCAAGTTCTCTATTGCGAAGCTATCTCTCTAGTTCTATTTTAACTTTTTATTTTGACACAGAGTGGGGTAAGAAGATCACAGAGTTGCCTAGGCTGGCTTTGAACTCACTTTGTAGCCTGGTGAGATCTTGAACTGGCCATCCTTCTGTCTTAGCTTCTTCCCCTAAGTAGGTGGGATTCCAGGCTTGAGCCACCACACCCAGGGAACAGTTGGTTTTATGTTGGTTCTTCTCGAGGCGCCTTGAGTTATTTTCTCAGTCTCAGTGGATTCTAGATTGGCTCCAAGGGGTGCAAACACTGTTCAACCTTGCTGCCCCTCCCCCACCTTACTGACCCATCAACCCACCTAGAATAATTAGAATAATAGCAGGAACACAGCCTTGTCTTATTGTTACTTCAGTGGACAAAATTCTAGTGTTTGACAAAATTCTAGTGGTTTCAGAAATATGGTATCCCTGAGTAGGTGTCCTGGGTTGGCAAGAGTTCTTTGCTGGTAGAATTTTACCAGTTTGGAGGTGTGGGCTGTGCTATAAGAATGATTATCACTTTTCTATATTCTAAATTTTCTCCTTGTAACAGTTTGACTCGCCCCTCCCCCCTATAGAGCCACTTAGCAATAAGAGGGGAAAGGGATGGTGAATTTTTAACAAACGCCTTTTTATTATGTACCCAGATGGCCGTATGTTTTTTTTCCTGCCTTTGATCTGCTGATGTGATGAATTATATTAATAGGTTTTCGAGTATTAAACTATCCTGGAAGGAACCCATCTTGTTCACGGTGGTTCATTCTTTTAATACATCCTGGGTCCATCTTGTGGTGTTCCGTGTCTGTATTCATTAGTGGGATTGCCCTGTGGCTTTAATTTTAGTATGTTGTTTTTGTCTCTTTTATAGTCGTGTGCTGCTTTAAGTGTGTATGCCAAGCACTTATGTCTAGGCCCGGCCTGGGTGATTTACACAGCACAGGAATTGTCTTTCAAAAGTTTAAAATAACTTATATGAAATCTCTCTCTCTCTGTGTGTGTGTGTGTGTGTGTGTGTGTGTTGTTGAGTTTTGGTAGAGTTTTCCTTCAATAACTTTTTGAGAGAAAAAAGTATCTCCTCGAAACAGTTTTGCTCACTTATTTTCTTAGGAACATACTTATTTCATCAAAGTTGAACTATATTGGCATAGGGCAGAGTGTTATGCTATTTTTGGAAAGGTCTTCTGTGTGAGTCTATCTCCTAACCTATTTTTTTTTATATATAGCTGTTAAATTTTCCCCATTACTCATTATTTGAATGACTGGTATCTTGGGACTGTTTTATTATGTTTGTACTTACAGTCTAAATTTTTAAAGTTATCTGTCAATTCTTACCACTTGAAATATCTCAAGTACATTATACTAGGTAAATTCGCCCCTCTCCGTTTTTAGATTTAAAATTCTTGAATACTCAGTTATTTGTTTTTTAAAAATTTTATTACTGTGTATGACTGTGTGTGGGTATGTGCCCATGAGTGCAGTGCCCACAGTAGCCAGCAGAGGGTGCCTGTTTGCCCTGAAACTGATGTTATAGGTGGTTGTGAACCATCCAGTATGTTTCTGGGAACTGAACTCAGGACCTCTGGGAGAGCAGAGGAGCTGAGCCATTTCTCCAGCCACCTCTGATTTTTTCTTCTAATTCATAATAAAAAATGCTTTTCTTCTTAGCACATGCTTAGTAACATTTATAAGCCTTATTTTAAAACTACTATCTTTCCCTGTATTTTGGTTATTTTAATTTTGATACCAACTTTAGTTTAAAGATTATTTAAAAGTATAATTTAAATTTCCTAACAGTTTTTGTATTGTTTGTTTTTTTGAGATAGGGTTTCACTATGGAGCGCAGGCTGGCCTCAAACTCACATTAATTCTCCTGCCTCCACCACAGTTGGCTCTGCATAATTTTTTGTATATTTCCATTGTATTGTGAGAAAGTTTTGCCAATGGTAATTCTGCTTTTGTAACATACTGAGAGTTTAGGATTTGTATTAAATCAGTATTGATTTGTGTAAATGCTTCATTTGCCTGCAAAAAAAATAATTCTTATTTGTAGACTTAATTGTTGACTGTATGCCCATACCCCCTATCGTTTATGATTAATTATATTTTTAAAATTTTCCATAGGTCACTAATCATTCTATTATTTTTTTCATTTATTGTTTAAGAAATTAAGAGTCTGCTAATATTTGCTAATGCTATTTCTTTTTATTTTTTAACTTTTGCTCTTTATATATTTTATTGCTGGGCCATTAAACAGGAACATACCTGTTTGCTACATTTTAATGTGGATGCCTTTAATCTGCTAAAATAGATCCTATCTTGCTGTTTTTTTCCCTTCAGTTCTCTGTTTTTCCTGATTACTTCCTGTTCCATGATTTCATTTAAATTGGCACAGAATAATTGCACATGTGTACAGACTAGGTTTCACCTTTAGCTCTGGTGATTTTTATGAAGTACTTCCTGCTTGTTTTCGGAGTTCCCTTGATTTTTTTTTTTTTTTATGTAATTATTTAACTTTTGAGAGTCTATGCTCTTGAATTTAAAAAGCCTTATTTCTTTTGGATATTGTTTTTGTAATCTCTCTGTGTGTACAAGTACATTCGACATGTGTGCATGTATGCATCTGTGTGTGAATGCAGATGTGTGCATGTGGAGGTCAGAGGCCAGTCTCACATGTGGGTCTGTCATTTTTTGAGAGAGTCTCTCTTTTCTTTCTGCTGAATATACCAAGCTGGTTTCTAGGGCTTCTCCTGTCTCTTCTTGTCAGCTTTCCGTGGGCACTCTGGGATTACAGATGAGCGCTCTACCACATTCAACTGGTTGAAGTAGCTTTTTTTTTTTTTTTAAATTAAGTTTTAAAAACCTCAGAGTCTGAGAATCAATTTAGAATATAGGATTTGCGCGGGGTGTGATGGCTTGTTTGGAGTTCCAGCATTTGGGGGTGCAGGCAGGAGGATGGGTATCCTTGGACAAATAGCAAGTTTGAGGCTAGCTTGAGTTTCATGAGACCCTGGAACTTCACTGCTATTGTTGTATTGAGTGACAGGAGCATCTATGGATCGTCTGCTTTGGCCCTTCAGCACAATGTAGCTGTCCTTTCACCTCACAGTATGGGTTAGTACTTTTGTTTGTTACAGTTATTTTATTTTATATGTAGTTCTATTGCCTGCATTTTGTCTGTGCACCATGTGCAGGCTGGGTAGCCAAGCAGGTTAGAAGAGACTGTCAGATCCCTGGTACTGGAGGCAGGGTTGTTATGAGCACCATGTGGGTGCTGGGAACTGAACCTGGGTTCTCTGTGAGGGCAGCCTGTGTGGCTCACCACTGAGCCAACTCTGCACCTCTTGTGCTGGTTGTTGTTGTTTCGTTTGGTCTCTTTGACATACACTGAAGTCACCTATTATGGCTGTTCTTGGTTGTCTTGGTTGTCAACTTGATCCCATTTAGAATTAACGGCTGGGTATACCTATGAGGGAGTTTTCTTAATTAGATCATTCGAAGAAGGAAGACCTACTTTTAATATTTTGAGGTGGGAAGATTCACCTTGAATCTGGGCCACCCTTTCTGGTGGTGGCCTGTATAATGGAGGTAAAAGAAGGAAGCTTTTGCTCTTTGCTTGCTTGCCCTCGTTCTTGTTGACAACTCCGTTCCTTCACTAGCATTAGGAATTAATTCTTTGGGATTCTGGCATACACTGAAGACCAGCTGAGACACTGAGCCTCGAGGACTGAACACATGCTGCAGTTTTTGACTTTCTGTTTCTAGACATCCATTATTAGACTATCTTGACCACAACCTGTAAGCCATTCTAATCAATTCCATTATATGTATTTATGTCTGTCTGTCTGCCTCTGACTGTCTGTCTGTCCGTCCGTCCGTCAGTCCGTCCATCCATCCATCCATCCATCCATCCATCCATCCATCCATTCCTGGTCTGCTTTTCCTCATTTTGTGGGCACTGTGAGTGAGGATAGCCCTATAGGCTCTGTGCTGGTTAGTTTCATGTCAAGTTGATACAAGCTAGAGTCATTGGAGCCACTGGAGAGGAAGGAGCCTCAAATGAGAAGAATGCTTTCGTAGATCTAGCTGTAGGCAAGCCTGGAGGGTATTTTCTTTATTGGTGATTGGTGTGGGAGGGCTCCTGATTCAAGGTTCCTGCCCTGTTTGAGTTCCTGCCATGACTTCCTTCCGTGATGGACAGTGATATGGTCATGTAAACCAAATTAAGTTCTTCTCTTCCCAAGTTGCTTTTGGTCATGGCATTTCACCATAGTAACAGTAACCGTAACTGGGACAGGCTCATATAACTGAATACTTGTTTCCCAGTTTGTGGAATGTTTAGGAAGAATTAGGAGGGGTGGGCTTGCTGGAGAAGTGTGGTCTTGTTGGAGGAAGTGTTTCACCGGGAGTGGGTTTTGAGGTTTTAAAATCCCACACCAGGCCCAGTCTCCCCCTCTCTGCCTCCTTCCTGTGGATCAGAATGTAAGGTCTCAGCTACTGATCCAGAACCGAGGAGCCTGTGGCCATGCTCCATGCCATGATAGTCATGGATAATCCTTCCGAAACTGTAAGTGAACCCCCAATTAAATGCTTTCTTGAACAAGCTGCCGTGACCACGGTGTCTCTTCATAACAATAGCACAGTGACTTAGGCCTGGCTCCTTTTATTTCAGTCTCTTGCTTTGTGCTTCACACGTGCTTCTTGAGCTAGTTCTTAGCGTCATGTAGCTATGAGGCCCTTTGCATGGACGCTTCTGCTGTTACTGCTGTTCTTCAGCCTGCTTTCCACTGTGCATCGGTCTCCTGGCTTCCTTGCATGCTCTCTTCCTTTTCTGTCTCACCCCGATCTTGTAGCTTGTAGTTTTATTGTCTGGACAAAGAAGACTAAATGTCTGAAATGTACTGCTGCTTCCTACAAGCAACCCATGAGTTCTGTTTTTCTTCTCCAGGTCTTGAATGAAATGTGTACTACTCCTTGCTGGCTGTTATTTGTTTTTGGATTTTTTTGGTTTTGTTTGTTTGGTTCTGTTTTGTTTGTTTTTAACCTTTTCTTCCCCTATTGGGTTCATGTATTCCTTCAAAGTAAGGGAAGCTGTGTGTGGTCTGAAAAGATACCAGAGGCTGCTTCCTAGGATCTTGGCTTGAAAGGAAGTTTCAGACCAGCAAACAGTGATCCAACAGCCCCAGGTGGCCTTCTGCATCAGACCACTGGAGCTGCACTGTGATATGTCTACTGATTCTACCCAGATTCTCTAGGGCAGGGTGGGGTAGAAAACCCTGTTGGAACTGGCTTATCTGCCACTGGAGCATCTCCGGGAACCCCATATGGGGTCTGGCAAGTCTGTCAACCCCTCCTTTTCTTCTCTGTCTTAGCAATTCTGCCAGTTCTCATGGAGGATGCTGGGAGATAGCCCCTATGATGCCCTTCACTTTGTCTCCACCTCCATAATGTCTAGCAGAAATTCCATGCCTCCAGATTTTAGGACTTCTTTTTTTCCCCCCATAGGTTTTGTGATAAAATGTGCATATAAAAATTCTCATCTTAATCATTTTAAGTGCACAGTTCCATAGTAATAGCTGCACTTATAACTAAACTAGTTAAGCAACTGGCAGTGTTCCATCCTCCTAGCCACTGATAATTACCCTTCCGCTTTTTGTCTTTATGACCCTGACTCTTCCAGGGACTTCATATAAATGGAAGCATGCAGTATGTGTCTTTTTGAGACAAGAAAAATAGTGTGATATCTTCACGGGTCATCCACGTTGTGGCCCATGACAAGATATTTTTCTTTTTTAAAGGCTGCATACTGTTCCATTGTGTGGCTATACCAGGCTTGTTATCCATTCTTTCATTGATGGGCATTTGCATTGCCCCTTTTGGGCCTTTATGAACATGACTACATAGATAGCCTTTTGAGATCCTCCCTTCAATTCTGTTGGGTGTATACCCTGAAATGGGATTTGATCTACATGGTAATTCTGTATTTCAGCCTCTCAGGAGTGCACTGTATTTCATCAACACTCGGAGTGGGCTGGAAGGGAGTCCTTCCTCCATCTCAGACTAATAAACTGATGTGTGGAGAGAGCAGGAGGAAGCAAAGGAGTGTCAGACATGACACTCCAGGCTCCTGCCTCCTGGACCCGTCTCCATAGTCATGTGCCATGATGCATCTTCGTCTCCCTGCTTTTTGAAGATCCTCGTTCTCCTTTGGGACCCACTCTTCTCCCCAGCTTCTCTCGAGGCAGAATCTCTCATGCTTTGTCGAGCTCCCCTATTTCTGCATCCCCATTCAACTGCATCTTTCCATGGTCCTTGGGTGCTCTTACTTCTTGAGGCCTCAGTCTCTTCTTTGAAATGGGCCTCTCCTCCTGCAGCATTTGCTGTGGCCCCTCCAGTTGGCCCCTGTCTTCTTGGCTGGCCGCTGTTTCCGTACATGTGCAGAGCTGCTTACGGGCAAGCTAGCATCTGTTTCCCCATCTGGTCCCAACTTCTTTCTTAATTACCCACTGAATTGGTGCTAAGAAAACGCTGACAACTTGAATGAGGTATTAGCTGATCCATCAGTGCCCGTGCCAGGGCCTTGCCTGTTTCTCTAGAACACAGTGAACCACAGAGTCAAGTGCAAGCTCTTGTTTCCTGGTCATAGACCTCCTTCTGGTCAAGTGGCAGGTGCCACCCAAGGTACAGGGTCCTCATAAAATCCCATACATTCTGGACCAAGGCGAAAGAGACTGAAAAGTTCTATGGTTCTATCATAAACCTGAAAGGAAGTGAGTTTTGTTTTCTTTCCAGCTTCTCCCTCAGCTCCTCATCCTCCATGAAATGTTTGGTTTTCTTGCTTCTCTACAGTTCCAACTCTACCTTGGGCCAAGGGACCCTGTGTACCATAGTCAGGGGACACTGCCTGGAAGTTTTTGGCCATGCAGTGTGTGCTGGCTACCCTTCTGCTCACACACCCCTCTGTTTTTTCAGATGCAGAGATCTCCTGAGATGCTGTAAAGTTCTCATCCTGACTCCTTAGGCTTCCGTTTTCTCACTGTGAGCAGGGAAATAGAGTCAGAGGCTGATGAGTAGGGAGAAGGTCATGGACTCCAAAGTCAGCCATTCTTGCCTCTGCTCCTCTCTCATCTCTCTGGGAATACTGTTAAACCAGTCTGAGTATTAGTTTCTGCTTTGTAGATCAAAGTGAGTTTCCATCAACGAACTCAGAAGAGAGCTAGCCACACGACATGAGGCAGTACACAGAGAGCAGCACAGGGAGAGTGGGCCTGCGTGTTTTCTGCCCCTTTAAAACTCAGATGTGGCAGGACAGCCTCGGCTTATTGGCTTTATTACTTGATTTAGTTTCTAATCTCAGTGCTTCTGCGTGGTTCTGCCCCTCACCGAGCTGCAAGCTGCTCATGAGAGAGTGACAGAGCCTAGGTGGAGACCCAGCATCCTGCCTCCTGTTCCTGTCCCCACAGTCTTGTGTCAGGGTGTCATGACCCTTTCTCATCTCCTTGGTTTCTGGAGATCCTCATTTTCCTTTGGGGGCTATCTTGTCCCCAGCTCTCTCATGTGTAACATGCATCATTTGTCTACACATCTTAGAAGTGGGCACGGTTGTTTGTGTGATATTGTTGAGGAGGTCTTATTTCTTTAGAGATTGCTCAGCTAGGATATTTTCTGAGGTCCACCCTTATGACTTAGAGTGATGGATTGAAAGCATCACAGTTGACCTCTGCAGCCCTTGGCTCATTTCTCCTGTGACTTGGTTATTTGTGCTCTGCCGTGTCCTCCTGCAAAGTGCTACATGCGGAGCGTCGTAAAGTCTGACACCGAGATGGACTTGAATCTGAAAACTTTGAGTGATGTTGGTTTTGGATTTTGAATGCTTTGGAGATTTTGCAGATTAGGGAGACTCAGCTGGTAAAGTTTATTCAGATATTCCAAACTCTGGAATTTGTAACACTTCTGGTCCCAAGCATTTAGAGAGAAGGGATTCTCAGCCTATGCCACAGTGTTCACTCCCCTTCTGATCGATATTTTGTGTTTTCTCAGTTTCTGGCTGCTTTGACTGGAGAAGCATCTTTTGCTTAGTGTGTTGGCCCCTTCTGTGTTTGCATTTATCTGCCTTCAGCTTTCTGTACCCCAAGCACAGTCACATCTGACACCTTCCCATACAGTGAGGACTCTTTTCATGACAGCTATCCAGGATTGGAGTTTAAGATGGAGTGGAACAGAGGATGTTTAAAGGAATCAAAGCAAGAGAGGTTTTTGTGTACTCCGCAGAGTGTTAACAGCCCTTGGCTGATTAAATAGTTCATGCTTGGGCTTGATATGAGTTGTGTGCCAATGACTTCTTGGTGTGTGTGTGTGTGTGTGTGTGTGTGTGTGTGTGTGTGTGTGTATCTGTCTATCCATCTATCTCTGTCTCTTTGTGTTTCTGTCTCTGTCTCTTTGTGTGTGTGTGTGTGTTTGCATTTGCCCATGGAGGCCACAGGTCAACCTATGGTGTCTTCCTCAACCACTCTATATTTTTTGACACAGGGACTCTCCCTGAACCTTGAGCTTGCTGATTCAGCTAGACTGCTGGCTGGCCAGGAAGCCCCAGCGATCCCCCTGTCTCCACTTCTGCAGCACCGCAGGCTTTTGATAAATAAATATATATGTAATATATACATATACGTATACGTATACACACATACATACATACATATATACATATATACATATATGTATATGTATATATATATATATATATATATATATATATATTACACATTACATTTAATTTAAGTGTGTATGTCTGTGTGTGTCTTTGTTCTGTGTTTGCGTGTTTGCAGCAGCACACATGAGGAGGTCAGAGGACAGTTGGTGGGAGTCTATTCTTCCCTTCTACCATACTACCATATAGGTCCTGAACACAGCCAGGCTTGACAGCAGGTTCCTTTACCCATGAAGCCATATCACTGGCATTATCCATGCCTAGCTTTTGCAGGGGTGCTGGGGATCTGAACTCAGGTCCTTGCGCATGCCCAGAAAGTAGTTTACAGGCTGACCCATTTTGCCAGCCCCTTTTCAGTTTTTTTTTGGGGGGGGGTGGGAATTTGTTTTATTTTTTACTTATTTTTTAATTTTTACATTTCTACCAGAATTATTTTTTTCTTTATTGGATATTTTATTTACATTTCAGATGCCATCACCTTTCCCCATTTCCCCTCCCTAGAAAACCCCTATCCCACCCCCATTTCTCCTTTTAGCTTTTATACTAGTTTTTTAATGTTAATCAAAGGCTTTATAAGTTTAGTAATGCTCAATATCAATCAGAAGTGTAACCCAATACCCAACCTAGATATATCAACTATCTTTGACTGGCGGGGACATACAAACATCCACCTTCTTGTCCACCCCCCCCCCCCCCCCCGTCACCTAGCTCCTCCTCCCGTTCTCCTCCTCTCCTTACTCCTTATCTTTCTCTCCGTACTCTTCCCACCTTAGCTCCTCCTACATATCACTGTTTCTGTTAAAATAAAACTTTTCTCTTAGAATACAATTAGAGAATAACTATACCAATTTGTGTCAGTAAGGTACAAGATAGACTTAATACCCAGTCCATCATTTTGTTGACTAAACAGAACTTCTGTCGTCCCTCCTAACTAAAAGACTTAATTCTGAACCTGGGTTTTTTTCCCTTGGCTTTAGAATGAATGTCAGCTGAAAACCATCCTCTCAAACCTTTTCTCTCAAAGTAAATAGCTGGGATTGGCTATGAGAAAATAAGTTTTGAACCCCGTCAGAAATCCAGAAGGACTGAATTAACTGAAATTATGGGAAGCACCAAGCATAGCTTCTAAAACTTAGCCAAATTATAGAGACCACTGAGCACCTGGACAGTCCCTATACTACAAAACGTTGGAGTATCCGATCTTCAGCCTTCTGGCCCAGTATCATCTGACAGACCAAGTCATGCAGAATTATTAAGGGCTGATTACTATGTCTTGGCAGATATAATCAGTCGACTATTCCGCAAGTGTGTCCTTTTCTGGACAGTGATTTGTCTGTAGATGAAAAGAGGCAATTCTTGCCTAGTGACTGTCTCACCACAACTGGAGTAACTCCAAGGATGTTCAATTTCTTCTTAGAATGTAAGACAGGAAGCTGTCAGGAGTAGACAGGTCTCTAATCAAAATGGACATTAATATAGAAATGTTTGTAATGAACGTCAATTCTGTGGACTTCTAATGTTTTGAAAACCAACTATCCATGTAAGGCAATCTGGACTGTTGTCTGTTATCTCCTCTCAGTTAAATAAAATATAGAAAACACCCTAACAATAAACTCAGAGCCATGAATTTGCTATAGGCCCTTAACTCACAGGCTAACCATCTCAAATCAGTTTAAAAAGTTAAAGAAGGACTGGGTCTAAGCCTTGTATTCCTAAATGTGTTATATAGGCACAATGCCTATGAGAGTAACAATATTAATCTCACTTTATATCAATAAGAAGCTCATACCAATGAAAACTTAAATTAGAAATCAAAGTAAATTTGTACAATTTAAGAAATTATAACTTCATCTTAATAACAATTATACGTATTTCTACAAATAGGTTATGGCTATGCAATAAATCCTAGCTAATCCTCCCTGTTCCAACAAAACTACTACTTTTCCCTAGAAAGACAGCCCAATATTAACCACCTCAGTCCCCAAGCCCGGGGAATAGGGGTGCCAACTCTTCATTAACTTCTTCAAGCTGATTATGGGTGTTGAGATATTAGAAGAGGGGCAGGAGAAAGAGTAAATTGATAAGCCTCTGACACTGTGTCTTCACTGCATCCAGCTGGAATTCCAGGACATCAGAGGTTTGAGCAGGTCTGCTCAGCTTGCTTGATGAGTAGATCCACCAAGGCTATGTATTCTGCAATATACAATTCTCAAAACAAATTTTAGTATCAAGATAATTTTTTGTTTGAATTCTGGAATCTAGTCTTCTGGCGGTCTGGCTCTGTCATGTCTAATTCATATAATTCTGGGAGTTTCTATGAGGGTGTACTCCCACCATCCTCCCATTTTCACCTCCCTGCTCTCAAATTCCCCAACACTAGGGAATCCAAACTTTCAGGCACCAAGGCCATCCACTTCCACTGATACCTAACCCCTTACCCTATCCCCCCTCCTCCAATTACTATGAGGGTGTGCTTCCACCATCCTCCCTTTCCCGCCTCCTGCTCTTGAAATTCCCCAACACTAGGAAATCCAAACTTTCAGGCACCAAGGCAGTCCACTTCCACTGACACCTGGCAAGGCCACCCTCAACTACCTATACAGGTGGAGCCATGAGTCCCTTCCCTTTGTGTTTTTAGGCTAGAGATTGTAGAATGACTACTCCAGCTTGTTTCTTAGGACCATTTGCTTGAAAAATTGTTTTCCAGCCTTTTACTCTAAGGTAGAGCCTGTCTTTGTCACTGAGGCGGGTTTCCTGTATGCAGTAAAATGCTGGGCCCTGTTTATGTATCCAGGCCATTAGCCTATGTCTTTTAATTGGGGAATTGAGTCCGTTGATGTTAAGAGATGTTAGGAAACAGTGATTGTTGCTTCTTGTTATTTTTGTTATTAGAGGTGAAATTATCTTTGTGTGGCTATCTTCTTTTGGATTTGTTGGAAGAGGATTACTTTCTTGCTCTTTCTAGGGTATAATTTCCCTCCTTGTATTGGAGCTTTCCTGCTATTATACTTTGTAGTGCTGGGTTTGTGGAAAGATATTGTGTAAATTTGGTTTTGTCGTGGAATATCTTGGTTTCTCCATCTATGGTAATTAAGAGTTTTGGTGGGTATAGTAGCCTGGGCTGGCATTTGTGTTCTCTTAGGGTCTGTATGACATCTGTCCAGCATCTTCTAGCTTTTATAGTATTTGGTGAGAAGTCTGGTGTAATTCTGATAGGTCTGCCTTTATATGTTACTTGGCCTTTTCCCCTTAGTGCATTTAATATTCTTTCTTTGTTTTGTGCACTTGGCATTTTGATTATTATGTGACAGGAGGTATTTCTTTTCTGGTCTAGTGTATTTGGCGTTCTATAGGCTTCTTGTATGTTTATGGGCATCTTGTTCTTTAGGTTAGGGAAGTTTTCTTCTATAATTTTGTTGAAGATATTTATTGGCCCTTTAAGTTGGGAATCTTCACTCTCATGTATACCTATTATCCTTAGGTTTGGTCTCCTCATTGTGTCCTGAATTTCCTGGATATTTTGTGTTAAGAACTTTTTGCATTTTGCGTTTTCTTTGACAGTTGTGTCAATATTTTCTATGGTATCTTCTGCAACTGAGATTCTCTCTTCTATCTCTTGTATTTTGTTGGTGATGCTTACGTCTATGACTCCTGATTTCTTTCCTAGGTTTTGTATCTCCAGGGTAGTCTCCCTTTGTGATTTCTTGATTGTTTCTACTTCCATTTTTATGTCTTGGATGGTTTTGTTCAATTCCTTAAGGGATTTTTGTGTTTCCACTTTAAGGGCTTCTACCTGTCTACCTGTGTTCTCCTCAAATTCTTTGAGAGTGTTATTTATGTCCTTCTTAAAGTCCTCTATCATCATCATTAGAAGTGATTTTAAATCTGAATCTTGCTTTCCTAGTGATATGGGGAATTCAGGACTTTCTTGTGTGGGAGAACTAGGTTCTAATGATGCCAAGTACCCTGGGTTGCTGATGCTTAGGTTCTTGCGCTTGCCTTTTGCCATCTGTATCTCCTTATTGCTACCTGCCCTGTCTCTGACTGGAGCCTCTCTTTCCTATTATCTTTGTTTTTACCAGAACTGTGTGGAGTGGGTGTTGCTACTGGGGTAAGAGCTGAGGCCCAAAATCTGCTCAGGCCAGGAGTGACTTCCTGGGTCCTTGTGGGTCCCAGTTACTCTCTGTTTGAGGCAGGCATTGCTGTCTGCTTACCTAATATAATGCCAGGGTTAGAGCACTTGGGGGCCCTACTTTCTCTGGATTCTTAGAAATTAGGGGCAGAGCTGCCACCCAGGATCTGCTTAGTGCTCAGGCCCAGGACGACAGGAACCCCCTTTTCATTTTTAGACACTGTCTTTGAAACCAGTTCAGATGACAGAGAAATTAAATGAGTCAACTAGAGAGGGCCTCCATCCTGTGGCCCCTGTCCTCTTGAGCCCCATTGTTAGCAGGGTTAACAGGCCAGCGGCCCTGACAACAGATGTGTCTCACTAGACCTTCCTAATCTGCTCAAAAGCACCTATGTTCCACTCATACTGTCTGTCTTACAGCATGGCTTTTCTTTCTTAATAGGGTGGTGCAAGGTCATTCCTCAGTAGCCCCAGTAAATCTGTCTCTGCTTTGTTTCTGTATTGACAAGCAACATTCTGTTGTAAGGACCTGTGGTGGTTCCTGCTATCAGTGCCCTGATGTTTGTATTTGGGGTGCCCTGGTTGCTGTTACCAGAGAGCAGTTCTCTTCTGGTGGAGGTCGATTGTAGCTGTACCCTTGAGCTCCATGATTCTGTACTTGGCTTTTGATTTTCATTGATATCTTTTCCAGCTGTGGGATTCTAGTTTGATGGTTTTCCTTCCAGGACTTTGGAGATGGGCTCCTCTTTATGTAAAGTCTTTAGAGGAATTTCTGGTGACTTATGATTTTGCTTATGTACCCGATACTGGCTGTTTCTTTGATTTAGGAACCATTGATTTTTCTGGGTCTTCTGGGTGTACCAAATTTGAAAACTTTAGGCTGTTGCTTTTTCAAATACCTCATTTTTGGTGACTTTAATCGTATGTCTCATCGCCCTTTTAAGTCTGTGCTCCAGCTCACAGTTTTCCCGCCTGTTTTCCTTCTATGCTTATTGTTTGTTCTTAGATTTTACTGAAGCATCCCTAAGTGCCAGTCTCTTCTTCTTTCTTGTCTTATCTGTCCATAGTTCTACCTCCTGTGTTGTTTTCTCACAGGGTCAGACTTCCCATCCCTGAAAGTATGATTTCTTTTTATTCTCGTGTGTCTCTATAATGTGGAGGTGGATTTATGATAGTCATTTTAGTGTATTTAAAGCCTTTCATTTTTGGACATTTTTGACACTTTGAGTCTCTTTCTGTTGATTGATTTTTTTCCTTCTTTTGGTTTAATAAATTTTGATTGACAGGTTTTGTGCATCTCACTGTTTGCTGCTGGGTGCTTGGGCATCTGTCTTTTGTGCTTTGCTACTGGGGTTGTATTAGTTTTCCATAGCTGCTCTGACAGATCAACAAACTGGGTTGCTGTAATAAAGAAACAGATTTATCATCTAGTTCAGCTATGTACCACTGCTGGAATGATGATGGAAATAACTCCTGAGATATTTATGAGAGGATTTTGTTGTGTGGACACTATTATGTGTACTTATAAAGTCCTAGAGGATCCAGCTATCTACACTCGTGGGCTCTCTGCAATAGCCTGCTGCTACTGAGTGACACACCTTTATGGTATGTATTGTATACTGTAGACACTGGTTATGCAGTGCTTGTGATTTGCTATAGTTAACTAAACTGGCAACTTGACATAGCCTAGAGACACTTAAGAAGGGAATCTCCATTGGGGAATTGCTCAGACAAAACTGACCCATACACATGTTTAAGGGAATGGTCTTGATTGTTAGTTGTTGTAGGAGGGTTCAGCCCACTGTGGGCATCACCATTCCCTAAACAGGTAATCCTAACCTGTATAAGAAAGCTAGTTGAGCATGAGCCTATGAGCAAGCAAGAGAGTGAGCCAATTAACAACATTCCTCCAGGATTTCTACTTCAGTCTCCTGCTTGAGTTCCTGCCTTGGCTACTGACATAACCTGGACTTGAGTTTGGATCTCTAACACCATATAAAACCAGATGTGGTACATGCCTGCAACTCTAGCACCCCGGGAGGAGACAGAGACAGGTGGATGCTGATGGTTCACTGGCTACCAGGACATTGTGGTGACTGTGAATTCAGCCAAAAATCAGTCTCCAGGTTCAGGAAGAGACCCTGTCTTAGAACCTAAGAGCAATAGAAGAAGATACGCAGTGTCTACCTCTGGCTGTCTGATGTGCATGTATGGAGTATATGTAGAGAATACATATGTAGAGAATACATCTCTACACATGCAAACCCCACATGTATATTTACACACACCCCATAACACAAAACACAGATGCAATGCAGAGCTGAACAAAAATATTTTTTCTTTATCTATTTTCTTCAAACTTTTTTTCTGATTTACTTTTTACATAGTTTTATACTTTTCTGTTTTTGTTAAAAATAAATGTATAGGTCTAGTGGTGTTGTTCAGTCATAGAACACTGCATAGCTTGCACATGACTGTGAGTTTGAGTCTCAGAGCATACATACATCTCCCCTCCCACCCCCCAAGCATAAACATTAGCTTAGGACCACACCAGGTCAGGATCGTTAGGACAATCCTCTCCCTCTACATCTTGTTCCACTGGAAGGTATTCAGAGGTGATGATCTGTGGTCTGTGACAGCAGTGCCTCCCTTCAGTGACTCCTTCCTGAAGAACTGCCTGAGGCTAATTCTCTAGTTAACATTCTTATAAGTAAGAGAATGGTGAAAAGTGTATTGTAATGAACTCACAAACCAGTAACAGTCACCTGTTGTCACCGGTCAACTGTCAGGTGCTGATATAGCACGCATGGTCTGGGAGCTGTGCTTCTGTGTGGCTGATGGCATCATAGGTCTCTTTACACCAGCATCACCATGAGTGTGAGCCACATGTTGTGTTAGACATCATGGAGCTATGATGTCATCAGGCAATAGGAAGCTTTTCAGCTCCATTATAACCTTAAGAGACAGTAGTTATATGTGATTTATGATTGATCCACCCAAAGTTTTGCTGCTCTTTTCCTGTCCTGGGGATGAGGAATCTGAAATAGACCCAGGTGCTGACAGGACTCACAGAAGCCCTTGGGAGAATCTGCTAACTTTCCTCTAAATGTCATCCAGCCTCTGACCCAGAGTGACACTGAAGCCCTCTTGACTGCCATCTCTCTACTGGTCTCATTTTGCTTCCTCTTTATTTACAAGGACCCTCGCTTGTCAGACGTGTTGGCCCACGTCTACAATGCCAAATGACTTGGGAGACTGAAGCAGCCTGGGAAACTTAGTGAGATCTAATCTTTGAGAATTAAAAATTAGTGGGAGTAGACAGTATGATTCCATACTTGGGAAGTGGAGGGGGAAGGACCAAGAGTTTACGATCAGTCGGGACTGACTGAGACTCCTTCATAAAAGCCAAGCAAGGAAGCAGAGAAAGCAACCATGTCTTAGAATTTCTGTTGCTATGGTAAAGAACCATGACAACTTGGAGAAGAAAGTTTATTTTGCTTACACTTTGAGGTCACAGTTCATCACTGAAGGAAGTCATCAAACAGGGTGAAAACCTGGAGGAGCTGATGCAGAGACCATGGAGGGGTGCTGCTTACTGGTTTACTTATCAAGGCTTGCTCAGTCTGCTTTCTTATAGAACCCAGGACTACCATCCCAAGGGGGACACCACTCACAATGGGCTGGGCCTTCCTTCATAAATCACTAATTAACAAAATGTCCTTCAGGCTTGCCTTCAGCCCAGGCTTATAGAAGTATTTGCTCATTTGGGGTTCCCTCCATTCAGGTGGCTCTAATGTGTTCAAATTGACATAAAACTACCATCATGGATGCGTATGCAGCTAATAATAGAGCGCTTTCCTGTGCTGTGGGAGGCCCTGGATTTGATCTCTAACACCACATGAAAAGGAGAGGAAGGACTTTTGCATTAGAGCCGTCTGGACAGGCTGGGGTAGCCTATCCCACACTGATCTGGATGGTGAGCTTAATTTTACATGCTCATGTCCTCATGTACTGACACCAGGAGTTAGGCCGCAGACATCTCTGGGAGCAGCATTCCGACCACCATGGCAGTCCCCTTACTTACTAGCAGCTTGATCTTTTCAGTTTTCTCTCAAGTCTTATTAGGCAGAACCAGAGCAGCTTGGGCAGAGAGCAGAATCTGGCAAACCATGGCCCATGGGGGCAAAACTGGCCCACTACTCAGTTTTGTAAACAAGACTGCATTAGGATCTGGCTATGTTTTTTTTAATGCATGTATTGCCATGGCAACTTTCACTCCACAATGACCACAAAGTGTACAACACTGACTTTGTGACAGTTCTCTTGAAAGTGTCTGGACCCCTGGCCTAGCTCTGATTTTCTCTCCTCTCTGGCCAGGTGTGTCCCAGAGCTCAGCCTGGTACCCAATGTGTGATGATGGTTCTCTACCACGGCTGCTGGGAACCTGCCCTCTGCTGAGCAAACTGAGAGAGTTGCTTGTTCTTTCTGGAGGGTCTCTTTTCTGCATGACTGATATCCTTGTGTGTACCTGCTGATCCCAGGTTAATGGCATTACCCACATGTGCAGGGCCTTGGGCAGTATGCTCACACAGTCCTCTCTGGTGTATGTGTGTAAACACATCCAGGCACACACAGGTGTGCCGGGCCTCAGTCTTGGGATGCTACCTGGGTATGTTAATAGAGTGCTCCCTTGTATGTGTGTTTTCCTCAGTAGAGTGCTCCCTT
>JANHMN010000004.1:79620156-79665071 GCA_030674055.1 Rhabdomys pumilio | reverse complement strand
GTGTGTGTGTGTGTGTGTGTGTGTGTGTGTGTGTGTGTGTGTGTGTGTGTGTGTAAAGAGATAAACATGGGAACATGAGAAAGCTTATTTTTTAACAGTGCTTTGAAATATTGATCAATTTGATTCCATTGTATGACCCAGGGACAATTTTACTAGCAGAAAATATGACCATGTTATACGGCTGCAATAAAAAAAAATTACAGCCATGAGCCCACGCTGAGAAAACGAACCAAGTATGTCTCAGTGTAGGCTAGGCTTGTGGATGCCCATGTCCCTGGGGTTAGTTTACTGTCCTCCTGGTACTGATGACTAACTTGGATATAGATAGGAGGTGGCAGGACCTCACAGCCACTTTGTAGAAGGAAAGCCTATAGTCCACTTCCATTTGGCTTCATGTTACCTTGGCTTGTGTGCCCACTGTTGTTGCATTGGAGAGACAGGCACACTGATGGGGATGAGAACGTGTCCTGAGGCAAGTGGGGAGTCCTGAAGGCTTGGGAGCAGAGGCATGGTCACCATTGATCAATCAGGCATCCTTATGTCTTACCAGCTCTGCACGCAACCATAAAGAACATGAGTCTCATGGGTGGCCAGTGCCCCCGGTGACCATGACAGGGACACGAGGACTCCTGCCCAGCTGGTCCCGGTGGGAATGAGAGCATTTAGTCCAGCTTCTTGTGCTTCTCCAGCTGCAAGATAAGTGTTTATGTAGGACAACATCTTCCCTTCAGGAAAAGCACCTTCTGTCTCAGTTCTCCAGGACAAACTTGGGGATGGGGACTTCCCCATCTTCTTAAGGGAAGCAGCACTGCTGGCTTTGGGACTTCATCTTGCTTAGGATGCCGCTTTATTTTTGGCAGTTGATCATGTATCTTGTTGAGAGGGTGCAGGGGTAAAGAGGGTGGGATGGGGCTGCCAGCTCCCATAGAGGAAAGAATGGAATGGAAAGAGGCCCCAGCTCTGTTTGACCTTGTTTGATCTCCTTTGCACTGCACATGACTATCTCAGGGCCTCCTCACTGGCTGTTCCTCAGCTGGCTTACTGGATGTACCTTTCTCACAAGACTCTTCTTAGAGACTCTTTAAGATTACATTATTCCACATCTTTTTTGGGCTTCATTTTCTTCTGTGGTTCTATTCCCACCTAAGAGCACATATGCTAAAAAAGAGATTTACAGATTTCTTTCTCTTTCCTATCTCTGTTTCTCAACAATAACCCTGGGATAGGGCTTAACATTACTTATTTTGAGCTTTTACTTTTTAAATTATATTTATTTGTGCACACACATATGTGTGCCACAATGGATGCTGAGGCCAGAGGACAATATGCAGGCTCTCTCCTTCCTTAATGCATGTCCCACTTTGTCTTGGCAGCAGGTGCCTTCACTTTCCTCCCCAGCCATCTTGCCAGCTCCAGCTTTTCATTTTAAAATAATTTCAACTTAAAAAAAAAAAACTTACAAAAATAATAGCAAACATTTGCACAGATTTTCGCCCAGCTTCTTCAAATGTTAACACCTCATATAATTATAATATAATGTTCGAGTTATACTATGAAATTAATATTGATATAGGAAATTAAATTACAGGTTGAGTTTCGCTTATCTGAAATTCCTGGGAGCATAAATATTCCAGATTTCATACTTTTTCAGGTTTTGGAATATTTGCATATACTCTGCTGGTTATGTGCTCCTAATCTAAACGTCAGAAATTAAAAATGTGTTGAGTCCAATGTATATGTTTTATTTGTGTATGCAGGTCTGGAGGCAACATTGGCCATTATTCTTCAGACATCTTCCATGGTTTTGCTTGAGACAGGGCCTCTCACTGGCCAAGTTCACCAAGCTGGCTGGCCAGTGAAGCTCTAGGGATCCCCTGCTCTCTGCTGCTCATCTCTGTGTCACTGGGATTGCAAGCATACACCAGTGTTCCCCATTCTTCCTATGGGTTCTGAGGATCCAGACTCAGGCCTTCATGCTTTCAAAGCATGAGCCATCCCCCAGGTTCCTAAAACTTTAATTTTATAGGCAAATAATTTAACATATCTCATATCATATCATATCATATCATATCATATCATATCATATCATATCTGTCTCAGCCTCAAAAGTAATGAATTTCAGAGTGTTTAGATTTCTGGTTTTGGATCAGGGTTATTTAGTTTGTAACAACAATACTATAAATTAATCTCTGTTCCTTACTCAGAATTGGCCAGTGATCCCATGATAGCCTTCTTCTATCTCAGGATCCTACTTACATGTAGCTGCTGTGTCTCCTTTGTCTGGGCCCAGATCCCTGCTCTTTTTTTGACTTCTTAGTCTTTAACCCTTTTAATGAGCTTCCAGCAGTTATGTACGCCCACCTCCTGGCTGTCAGATACTTGTCAGATGACTGGAGCCAGGCATTTCTAACAGGAATGTCCCAGCTGTGATGTCACTTTTCCTGTGTGTCCCGTGGTATAGATGCTAGTGACTTGTTGCTACTGGAGACATTAACCTTGCATACCTGGTGGATGTGATGACTGCCTGGTTTGCACAAACACATTCATGGACTGGTATTTGGAGACTATGTCAACATTTTGCTATTTCCTCTTCATCGTTTTTAGCATCTATTCTGGATTCCTGACTCAACAGCGAGGGCTGTGATGTCTGCAAATATGATTTTCTATTTCCTTCATTTCCCCTATACTTATTAATTAGGATTCCCCTATGGGAAAGCCCTCCCTCCCAAGCTTCTTTCATTCATTTTCTTACTCCCTTGTGTTAGTGTACATGTGGATGTGCATTTCAGGTCTCCAAATGTGTCCTATGGGTGTAGACTCAGAGCACATATTTTGGGGTTTTTCTGTCATTGCCATTAGTTTTTTTTGTCGCTTAAGTTGTTGCACATTTGGCTAGTGGCAGCCTCATCACAAGTCCCCCCTACCCCCCATCTTTTAGACAAGTTGCCATCTTTCCTCGAGCACTTCTGGACAGTCTAGGTCTTGAGAGGGTGCTCCTGGCTCACCTTGTACCTCGGCCAGGAAGCAAGGAAAGAGTTGTGCCTATGTTGTTCATGAGTGTATTTCTGCCGTAAATAGTGTCAAGGCGTATAGTATGCTCAGGGGGAATCATTGCTGGGTGATGTGGTGGCCAGTTTCCAGAGGCTGGCATCCATCCTCTGGCCTGCCTCTCCTGCAAGTCCTGAATAAGCCATTACCAGGGGAGGGGGCATCTATATTCTCTCATTTGCTGTCAGTTTTATTATCCATGTTAATGGTTTGACAGGATCCCAGGGCTTCCCAATCATGTAGAGCTATAGCCCAGCACACAGTGCACTGGGGAGCAAGCTGGCAGCTGAGGACCTGAGCAAGCCCAGTCCCTGCCAAAGGCTCTGCTGAACCCCAGCCACGATGGGTATGCTGCTCTGTGGCTAATGGCAGAGCTCCTGGGGTCCCATGGAGTATGTGGTTTAGGTTGCCTGAAGCCACTTTTAGTCTCCAGAGACAGGCAGGACTCACTTGAATATTTTATGAGTATTTCTTTATGAAAGATTTAAAACTCAGTCACATTGGCTTTAGAAAAAGCCTGCGATAATCAGATTTTTATTTATGAGGTAAGTGTGTGTGTGTGTGTGTGTGTGTGTGTGTGTGTGTACACGTATGTGTAAGTATGCATGTCTCTGAAGAAGAAACTGGGTGATGGGTCTTCTAGTCATCCCTCCTGGCAAACTCTGGTGCCAGTAGTGAACTTGGCAACTTGTAGCCACTTCACAGTCAAGAGAGGCCTGGCTGGCTCCTGGTCTCCTGTTGCCAGGTCTTCCTCAAGCATCATCCAGCCTTCGTGAAGCAGAGCCTCCTCCATTGGGCCGCAGCCACAGCAGCACTGCCTTCATCCAGCTGCTCAGTTTGCCTGGTGGTGAACTGAGTTCTCCCTGATTCTGCACATTGGTCTTGGGAAGTGGGGGATGGGAGGACAGATGGCCTAACTCAGCAGAAGGAGAAACTGAGGCCCTGAGAAAGGGGTGTGATCAACTCTTCACCGTGCAGAGAGGAGAAGAATTCTAATGATCATAAAAATTTTCTTCAGTCCATAGCAAAGCTGGCCCAAAAGAATAACATTACCACCCCATCCCTAGGATGATGACAGCTGTAATTGGGGGCTGCAACTTCACCTGGGCTGTGCTGGGCCAAGCTGTGTGAGCAGAGAACCGAATGCCTGGTTAGAATTAGGCAGTGAGGGGAGTTTTGGTCTAGACATGGGAACGGTAGCTCCTGGGGTCTACTTTGTGATGCTGATAGTGTGGTCACCCTCCCTTGCACATTTATTGTCCCCATGTTTCTGACCTGCTTCCCTCAGCCAGTTTTGTCTTGACAACAGGAATCGCTTCTGTGATGTCTTTCCGAAAGAAGCTGTTAATACATAGCTAAGTGGTTCTAGGTCCTGTGCTTCTGAATGAGGGTAGGTAGAGAGGAACCATAGGGTACACCCCACAGGGGGCTTTCACTGCAGTGTTGGGGCCGAGGTATAAGAATATACTCAGTTTGCATGCCTGTGAAGTGGGCATGAACTACTAGCTTCTGCATAGATGACCAGAGGAGTCAGTGAGTTAGTTTGAAGTGCCAGGCACGATGCCTGGCCCATAAGAAGGGCTGTGTCATTGAGAGTTGGTAGTAGTCATCATGGGATTTAGCCTTAGAGGTACCGTAGGTTTTCTAGCTTGCTGCTCAGTTGTTCCTTGTGTACCGTCTGAGGATGGTACCTAGCAACCCCTCCCACAAGTGGACATCTGTTGGGTAGTTACTAGGAATGGTGTGTTCCCTCCGTTGGTCTCACTTCACACCACGCACATGAACAGCAGGTTTCATGGTGATTCGGATCTGGCATTGCTTAGAACTTGCCTCAGATCACAGTCAACAACTGCCATTTTTTGGGGGGTACTTGAACATGTATATTGATTGATTATAATGCTTTGGCCTCCTTCAGACCAAGGTTGGAACTTTGTGTCCTGTTTTGTGCACCCTATGTCTTTTTTGTACTTGGTAGTGACTATAGGTACTTCTCTCCAAATCTCTGCTCTGTTTCCTCATTGGGTCCGTAGTACATACGTAAATACTGCTTCAGAGCGAAGGCTTACAGAGCATACAGGAAAGCTGGCCTCATAACAGGCTGTTGTTAGTGGGTGAGAGTTGCTGTTTGGGTATCTTAGGATTCCCAGGGTGGAAGGATTTTCCAAAGGTCAGAGATCTGGAGATGTTCTAACCTCCTGCCTGTTGGAGGGATCTGTTCTGTCTCTATCCAGTAAGCTAAGGGGCTCTTCCCTGACATGACCTAGCAGAGAGCCCAGCCTGGTGTTCCAGATTCAAAAGGGATACTCTAGAGCAGTGCTTGTGGGGGTCACAGCACTGTGACCCCTTGACACAGTTCTTCATGCTGTGGTCGACCCCCCACCATAAAACTATTTTTGTTGCTACTTAGTTCATAACTGTAATTTTGCTACTGATATGAATCACAATCTAACTATCTGATACATAGTATATCTGATATGCAACTCCTATGAAAGGGTCTTTCACCCTCAGAGGGGGCTCAACCAACAGGTTGAGAACCATTGTTCTAGAGGCTGGTGTCTCATGAGTCATTTAGCTTGGATCTGACCAGGCAGACTCTTGAGGAGAGGAGAGAACCCATGTACTTCTGAAAGAATGGAGGAGGAGCCCCTCTGCTGCTTTCTTGGGAAGTAAGGCATTCTGAACTTGTATTGGCAACTACCCAATATGAGAGGCTTCAAAACACAGGATTCCTTCAGACAGTAAATATTTACTCCTGATGTTTCCTATAAGCCTGGCTTTTTCTTGTGTTTTCTTACTTTGCTGTTTCTGTTACTACTTTTGTTGTATCAAAAGCAATATATGTTGACAGTAGAAGATTTGGATGAGAAAAAGGAGTCAATATTCATTCACCCCCAGACATACTCAGCATGGATGTGGATGTGTGAGGTTTTAAAATGATGCATCTATTCAGAATATATTCAACATTCATATAACTTAAGCACTTATTTACCCATGAAATATTTACTGAATATCTACTGTCGGAGTCTAAGTTAAGGGCCAAGATGTAGAAGTCAGTTTCTTCCAAGAACAGTGTATGTAGTGAAAGGAAAAGAAGACGCTGTTGCAGACATGGGACTGTGGGAGGGTCCGACACCCATCATGAAGACTACCCTGAGAGTTCTGAGTTCACTTGGGATGTTTGACATGACATAGTTTTGCATAGAGTGGAGGGAAATGGGTGAACAGTATGTGGCTCAGTGGAGGACTTGTGGCTGTAGCGTGGAAGTAGGTCTGAGAGCACCTGTGTATTACTGTCTCCATGTGGATGTCAGCTACTTCAGCATCATTTGCTGAAAAGGTGATCATTCCTCCCTTCAGTGGGCCTCAATCCTTAGTTGAAAATAGGTTGACAGTATCTATGTGACTCGTTTTCCATGCTTTCTATTCTGTTGCAGGATCTATCTCTTCTTTGGTCATCTCCAAGCTGTCTTGTTTACTACCGCTATAGAGTAAGACTTGAGATCGGGAGCATCAAGGGGTCCTCCAGTGTGCTTGCTCCTCAGTAGGGTGGTTGAGTATTCTTGGTCTTTTGCCTTTTCATACATTCATTCCTTATACATGTTTTATAGCCATACTATCAGGGCTTTTATCAAAGCTGGTTTGAATCTCTAACTAAAATTGGGGAGATCTGTTGTCTTGGTAATACAGAATCTTGGGAAAGTACTCCATAAACATGGAGTGTCTTTCCAGCATTAAAGTCTTTGGTTCCTTCTTTTCCTTATGCCAGGTTATATTTATCCCTAAGTTTGTTGTGCTGATACAAATGCTGTTGTGTTTTTAGTTTTAGCACACAGCTCCTCACTGTTAGTCTTCTACAGGGAAGCAGCAGACTTGTATGTTTATCTTGTATCCTGAAACCATCCTGGGATTGCTTGTTACTTTCAGGGGTTCTCTGTTTCTTTATTACTTTTACAATAGATGACCATATCATCTATGAACAAAAGCACCTAAGTACCTATGTACCTCCTTCCTTCCTTATCTCATTATCTAGGACTTCTGGCAAGAGTTGGAGTGGAAATGGTACTAAATGCCATCCTTGCCTTATCTCTGGTCTTATGGGAGAAGGCATTTGGTTTCTCTCCATTAATTAAAATACCAATTGTGTGGGATTTTTTTCCTTTGTAGATATTCTTTATCAAGTTGAGGGAAGTTCTCCTTTCCTAAGTTGCAGTCGTAAATGGGTGCTGGATCTTGTCAAATATGTGTGTATTTATAAGACTGTATAGTTTCTTTTTAGTTTCTCGATATGATGAAGTACATTAATTGAGTTGAAGTGAACTAACCTTGAACATGTGATCAGAATGCCTTGTTTACACGTGTGAAATTGTCAAAAAAATAGATATCCTATTAAAGTATAAAAATGTATTTTAATTTTCACTTAGTTTAAAAAGTTTAAAATTGATATTTCCCCTTTAACATGTACTGCTTTTATTAAATCTCCAAATATTTTAGGTTTTCTGGTAGCCTGTTACTGAATTTCTAGTTTACTGTCATATGATCTAAAGACACAGACGCGTTCTGTTCATTTCAGCTTGTTAAGGTGTATCCAATGTCCCAAGTATCTGTCTCAGTGAATATTCCATATGGACTTGAGAAAAATGAATCCTATAGTGTTGTTGAATGAAATACTCAATAAATGTCAGTTAGATGAAGTTGATTGACAGTGCTGTTCAGTTTTAACCACATTTGTACTGATTTTCTGCTCTCTGTATCTGTTGGATCCAGGTAGATGACATTAATGGTGGATTTGTTCACCTCTCCTTCAAGTGATTTAGCCTTACATGATGCTGCTGGGCCAGTCCGCTGAGGATTGAGGTCCTTTCAAACTATTGGCTCCTTTATCATTGTGAAATACTTCTTTTATGTCTGGTAGTTTTCCTTGTTCTAGCTTCTGCTTTGAATTAATGTACTGGCCCAGGATTCTTTTAATTAGTATTAGTATGGTATACCTATTTTTGTGTGTCTTGATTTTCAATCCATATCTGCCCAAGCCTGGATCTGTTTTTGTGTTGTTTTTGATTGTGTTTTGTTTTGATGTGTGTGTGTGTGTGTGTGTGTGTGTGTGTGTGTGTGTGTGTAGGTTTCTTGTAGACAGTATATAGTTGGGTCTTGTTTTTATTTGCTCCAATAATTTGTCTCTTAACTCTGTATTTAGAACAGTCATATTTAAAGCGATTGTGATACAGTTATTTACCATGTTCTCATTGTTTTCTATTTGCTGCCTGAGTCCGTTGTATCTTTCCCTTGATTTTTTTCTGAGGGCAGTGAGGTGGGGTAGAGGGGATGGTGTTTCTTTGATTTTATTTGCACATGTTTTTGCCTTCTTTCTTTCTTCTCTTTTACTATTATCAACTCTTAATTGCCCATGAGTAGGCAACATACATGTATTACTCGTATTACTCATCTGTTTTCAAACAATACCCTGCCACTCATAAAAAGTGCCAGATACTTATTGTAGTTTAAACACTCTTGGGCTTCTGATGGGTACTAGATACCCACTAAGTAAAAAATACCATTACCGACAATGTATTTAGTGCTCGTGGACCACCATAAAGTCAAATATGAGTTTAACAGTCTCTAATCTCAGTCCCTTACAACGTTGTTTATACTCATTTCACGTATGCAACTGTAAATGCAACCTATTGATGCTATTTCTAACACTGTTACCTGTCAGACATTTAAAAATGAGGAAAATAAATGACTTCGATTTAGGTCCAGTGATTCCTTCTTTACTCTTACAGCTTTCTTTGTGTATGTCTTGAGTTTTTTGTACTGTGCTGTTTTCTTTTTCTCTGAAGAACTTTTAAAAAAAAGTTTTTTGTAAGGTAGGCATTTTGGCAATAAATCCCCCAATGTTTGTCTTCATTTCTCTTTTGCATTTCTTTCCTTCTTCTTCTTTCCTTCTTTTTTCTTTCTTTCTCCTTTCTTTCTTTCCTTTCTTTTTATTTCCTTCCTTCCTTCCTTCCTTTCTTTCTCTCTTTTCTTTCTTCTTTCTTTCTTTCTTTCTTTCTTTCTTTCTTTCTCCTCCCTCCCTCCCTCCCTCCCTCCCTCCCTCCCTCCCTCCCTCCCTTCCTTCCTTTTCTATTTTTTAATTGAACTGAGGGTACTCTACCTGTGGGTTTTAACTCCACTTCTCTCCTTATCTTTCTCCTCCGGTTTGATTTCTTTTATACCCTCCCTTCAGCCCCTTTTCTTTTCTGTTCTTTAGTAGTGTTTTGAGATAGGGTCTATCCTATATACCCAGCCCTGCCTGGCTTAGAACTCACTATGCAGAGGAGGCTGGCCTTGATCTTTACATCTTTACATCCTTCTGCTTCTGACTCTTAGGAGCTAGGATTGCAGATGTGGTCACTGTCCAAGGCTTCCCTCCACTGTACCCTGTGTCATTGGATCATATCCCTAGTGATTATTCTCCTTCAGCAATTTAAACGTGTGACATTGTCACTTCTTGTATAATTTGTAAAATGAAGTCTAATGTAACTTTCACTCTTCCTCTGGTCTACAGTCAAGGCTCACCCCACGCTTGCTTTTTTAAATTAAGATTTCCATCTGTCTTTGATTTTTCTATATTTGGTTGAACTTGATGTGTGTCATGTAGAGGTTTTGTTTGCTTTTTGTTTTCATGTTGATTGTGTTCTCCCAACTTCCTGAATCTGTGGCTTCATGTCTGTCATTAACTTTAAAAATTCCTCATGCATTTCTTACTGCAAATATTCCATCAGTTCCTTTTCTTCTTTCGTGTCCTTCTGGGACACTCATGGCATATGTATTTGACAGTTGCAAATCATCACATAGTTCTTAGGTATTGTGCTTTCTTTTTTTTTTTTGAGATGGACTTCTGGCTTGCATTTTGCACGAGTGCTGGTGATCCCATCTCAGGACCTCATGCTTGCATGACAGGCACTGTACTGACTGAGCCAGGCTTCCTAGTCCTAGCATTGCCTTTTGGTTTCATTCCTCAGACAGTTAGCCCTTTTCTTGTATAGTGTCTACCTTTCCAATTAGAGCCCCAGTGTTCCAATTATAGTCATTTTAAATTCACACATGTATTTTATGTCTAGGTTTGCTGTCTACTGTGTCTCTCCAGGTGTGGTTTTTTTTTTGGGGGGGGGAGGGGAAGCTAGACGTGACATATATAGCAGGAGGACTGAAGCAACCCACATTTTATCATCAAGTTGGAGGAACTGCACTAAATGGACCTATAGGGTGATCTTTTGTGTTTATCCATCCAGGGATTTGATCTGTCTTTATGCTTGCTGTATCTATTAACAGTCCAATGGCTGGAGTTCTTTTGTTTTGCTGGGATGGGATCATGGGTAGTTGAGGAAAAGCTTTTGTGGTTCCTGGCCAATTCTGTAACCCTGGACTTTTGACCACAGTGAGGAGCAGAAGCATATGACTCCCTCTAGTGTTACAGGTTTTACTCAGGCCTCAGGTACTGGAACCCTTGGCTCTAATAGGTGAGAAGAACTATTTTGTAGGCCTAAGACAACCCTGGCCCTTTGACAGTGCCAGAGCTACAGTTCTTAGGCCTAGGGCATCTAGACCTATGACCCCTAAGGCTGCTGCCACCACTATTGCTGCTGAGATCTGGGCTGCTAAGCCACTGTTGCTTTCCCACTAGCTCCTGCCCCACCTACCTGCTGCTTACTACTCTGACACCACCTGCTGCCAACCCTGTGGCTCTACCCCTTCTGAGGCTACTCTCTGGCATTCTGATTGCTACTACAGCTTAGTCTTCCATTTTCCGTGGCTGTTAAAGCCACCAGGCCACTTCCCAGCTCCCCTTCTTATGGGCACCGGCCACTCTGCTGTCCTTGCTGCTGTGTGGTAGCCATGGCTCCTGCTTCTTTCTCTGAGTTATCAGCTCTATTGGAAATGATAACTCACGAGACACCTTGGGTCTAATGTTGTAACCCTGGGGTGTGGGTTACAGTTGGAGGGAGTAGAGCACAGCATAGGGATGTTTCCTGGGCAGCCCAAGGAGCTCCACAGCCGTCGTGTGCACCGTCCAAAAGGAAGTTGTAGCGATCACCACTGACCTTGTTGCAAGGGTAGATCGCTTACATCCGTCATGCCTCGTCCCTTTTGCATGAGTGACAATGGTCCCTACTGGGCTACTGGGGAAGTTGCCATCTCTCTGGCATTTATAGAAGTGGTTGTAGGGAGAATGCGGTCAAAGCTGTTTGAAATAGTCCTGGCTGGCAGCATGCTTCAGGGGCTGGAGTTGTGCTTAAACAGCAACTGGCTGCAGTTATCAAGTTGCTTCACCACAGCGTCTGTGGAGTGTTCTCAGCAGCAGGTGCTGGTCCATGGTCATGTAGCTGGATCTTTGAACGACAGTCCTTTTCCTTTCTTTCTTTATGTGGTTTGTTTATGGATATGAGCATTCATGTTTATGTGCACATATGTATGTGTATGTGCAGGCCATAAGCTGACATGGGATGTTTTCCTCATTTGCTCTCCACGTTAGTTTTTGAGGGTCTCTCATTGAACCTATGATCCACTGTTTGGCTAGGTTGGCTGGCCAGTCAGCTCCCGATTGGCTGTCTTCCATCCCTGTGCTGGGGTTAGAAACTAACTTCATTATGTCTGGCTTTCACATGGGTGTTGGGATCTAAACTCAGGTCCTCGTACATAGACAACAAGTCCTTTATGAGCTGAGACATCTTCCTAACCCTGACAGTTGTTTTCCTAAAACAGCCAATACCAGAAGCAGTCTTAATAACTGTCAATTAGGAAGTCAGATCACCCATCCCCCAATATCTTTGTTTATTTACAGGAAAATAAAGATCAGAAGTACTTACAATAAGAGCTTTCTGTTAACACAGATAATTGATTTTTAACAGTGCTTTTTAACAGCCTCTACAGCTGCCCAGTACTGCAGTGAGAGGTGGGTCCCCATCATCAGTCTAAAATGGAGATGTTATGGGGCAGTTTCCTCTAGGGTTCTTGTTTCTATTGCCAGTTCTTTTTGGGTTTTCATCTATTCCTTTGATAGTGCCTGCCTGAGCCATATAAGTCTATGTGGGGCCCTCTGTTAGAGAGGAACCAATTGATACAGTAAGGTGTAGGCAAAGTGCTCTAGAATGTTCTGTTGAGCGCTCAGTCCTGAGTGGGCCTGTTCCCCCAGAAAGCAAACATCACAAATGTTTCTCACACTCCCCCACCCCACCCCGGTGAGGCAGAAAGCTCAGGAAGGCCAAATGTCTTATTCTTACCTGCCCCCTCCCCTGCCCTTGCTGGGGTCCAGTTGGAGATATCTCAAGATTGTTACTTTCCTTTTCTTTTGGGGGGGTTGGTGTGGAAATGGGGGAGTAGTGAGGCAGTAGAAGCTGGAGTTTGCAAAAGGCAGGAGCTCTCCGATCCACTCTGAGTCACCCTGTGTTCAGCTAATGGCAGTGTCCCAGCCTTTCTGTCCTTTCCAGTCCTGGTCACAGCTCCAGGGAATGGTAAGCTGATTTTTCACTTGCCTGTCCCTTCTCTTTAGGATTGGTGGCTTGTTCCTTGTTAGACCTAAGACAGGCTGTTGAGCTTGGTTTGTTCAGCATTGTTCTCGTTTCTTCCTTCCTTTCTCTTTGTGTCTACGTGGGTGTTTTGCCTGCCTGTCTGTATGTACACTATATCTGGTATCTGAGGTCAGAAGAGGGTGTTGGAGGTCAGAGGACAACTTATAGGAATCAGTTCTTCTACTGTGTGGGTTCTGGGGGTCAAAATCAGACTGTCAGTTTTAGTGGTAAGTGTCTTTACCCACTAGTCTGTCTCAGCCACCATTTAGTCTATTCTTCCTTCCTTCTTTCCTTTCTTCCTCCTCTTCCCTTTATCTATCTATCTATCTATCTATCTATCTATCTATCTATCTATCTATCTATCCTTCTATCTATATATCTATTGTCATTGTTTTTTTTCTGTGTTCTCTGTCTCTGGGTTTCCATCTTGAAGCTTTTGTGATCCGTTGTTTACCGGAGTCTTTCTGGGAGTTTCAGGGTGGTAGACAGGAATCAGTCTGTGCTCTTACGGCTTGATCTCGCTTGCTTCATTTGCGTATTTCATTATGTATTGATTCAGTGTGTATGAATCTGCTTCCTTGCCTCTGACCTTTAGAAGCACTTTTTAAGCATTCTTTTTTGTTGCTCTGGGGGAGACAGACAGGACAGGTGCGCTCAGAGGCTTGAGTTGCTGGGCCTTCTTCTCCTCAGCAGTTTTGATCACCCTTTCTGTAAAGTAATCCACTCTTCCTTGCTGAAGCTGGCGGTGTGGAGCTAGCTCTAAGAGTAACAAGTCAGCCTTGAAATGTAGATGCTCCAAGGAGCTCCAGTACACTTCGGGTTGGCCTCCAGCAGTCAGGAAGGTGCCCTTGGGATTCACAGCTCCTGGAAAAGGTTCTGTGAGTTACCTCTTCTTTGCTGAGGTCCACATCAAAAGGGGAAAGAAGGTTCTTAGCTCACAGTTTCAGGGGCTTCAGCCTGATGACTTTCCACTTGTGGCTCCTCATTTAGAGGCTTGTGGAGAGGCAGGCATAACAGAAGGAGGCTTGTGGTGTGGAACACAGTTGCTGACTTTGTGGGAAAGTAGAAATAAGGGAATGGGCCAGGGTCCCAGTAGCCCTGCCTTGCCTCACCCCCAGAGCCCTAGCTTCCTTTACCCAGTCCTTACCTCCTAGAGGCTCTTTTTATCTTCCAGCCTAAAGTCCCTTTCCCACAGAGGACATTTTAGATGCACCCCCACAGCCATATGACTCTGCATTTGCTTGTCTCCAGTTTGTAAGTCGTTGGTTGGTTTTCAGCTTTTCCATCTCCCTTTTTGTGAGAACAGGAAGAGATGACATTTGAGCCCTTTACACATGTGAGCTGACACTGGAGGTCCCCATGTGGTAGTTCTTGACAGCCTCTGGTGTCATGATTATTCTAGAGATCGATGCTCTAAACTAGCATTAAGACTGGCAGAGCCAACCAGGCCTGGGCATGGATAATAACCTACCTGATTCTGTCTCTTCTTTCTTGGCTCTGGGTTTTGGTTAGTATTCCTGCCCTTGTGAGGGACAAGTGGTAGGTAGATAGACCATAGGGCTATGTCTTGTGTCCAGTTCCACTTTGTCTGCTGTAGTTTGCTCAGCTATGCAGTGGGGACAGGGTCAAAGCCTGTCAGTATTCGTGCTGTGATGAGAGTAGTACCCCCACCCAGTTGATTTCTCCCTAGAGATGAGGAAGTGCTTGAAATGAATAACTAGGACTGGGATGTGGAAAGAGCCAGAAATGGGGTAGGGTGCTGAGACCAGAGGCTAGCCAGGAACGATCACTCCGAAGCAAACCTTGTGGTTAATAGGGAAAGTGTTTTAGGGACAGGACAGTAAGTGCAAAGCCCTGAGGTTGGGATGAACTAGGTGTGTTGGAGGAATATCAGAACACCTCCCTGTGGGTAGGAGGGAATAAGAAAGTAAGGAATGGCAGATGGTCTTATAGTCCACTGAGGGAGGAGTTGAGCATGGCTAACCTTGTCCTTGTTCCTGAATTCTCTCTTCTTCACCTTAAGGAGCCCTCCTGACTTTCCTCCCTGCCCCCCACACTCCCAAGGTAAGCCACAAGACCCATGGTCAAATGCCCATGTAGTAGTGTTGAGCCCTGACATGTCTGGCTCCTGACTTAACCATCAGTTCTGGGGCAGCCTGGACACTGTAAAGGTTCCTGTCTTTACCTCCATGCTCACTGAGGTGAGAATCCTAAGGATCCAGTTGGCTTGGTGTAATCGACCACTGGTGACCCTGGGTACTGTGCTCTCCGTGGAGTGCCAAAGTGGAGGTGGCACTCAGAATTAATGCCTGAGTATTGAAAAATGGAAATTAGAGTTCAGGTATCTTTAGGGAGTTCTGTGCAGGAGTCCAGTTAGGAGGAAATCCATAGAGCTGGTGCACAGGGGACATCTTGCCTGAGAAAACATCTGGTGACGTGAGAAAAGGATATTTCAGGAGAGCTGAGGGGAAGTTGCCTATACAGTGGCCTGTGTGGGCAGGGTGACATTGACCCAATGTCTGGCTGGAAAGGTCCAGCTTAGTCACTATGACAGGGAAGCATTCTCGTGTAGACAGAAGAGGGCTGCTGGAGTTGGTGGTGTGATAATAGGGTGTTTTCTTCTGATCGCTCTCATTTTCTCCAGAAAGCACGCATTGTGGAGAACAGGTTGTTTGTGGTTTGAGGGGCTATCCGCTTTAAATGCTCATGTGGAAGTACAGACCATGGTGGAGATTATCGGCTGAATGAAGGGCCCACTGTAGGCTTGTGGTCTCAGCTTTACAATGAGATAAGCTTTCCGCACCAGGCAGTCAAGAAGCTGGTTTGAGGGCTTGCCAGGCGTGAAGATGAAGAGCTGGGTTGAGAATGGTGACACACGGAATTGTTGTGATGGGTCTGGCGTTAGCTGGGGCGGACAGCAGAGAGGGGAGGGGACAGGCATCTGGAGAAGGTGTGATTAGATAGGGGGCAGAGGTCCCTTGGGGTCCAAGATTGATGGGTGGGCTGGGAGTCAGAATGGGTGCTTAGAGTTGAGATGGTGACATAATGGCATCTTTACTGAGGCCCGAGTCTGAAGTGTTAAGTTGGGGAAGTTGAGCTGGTGGGAGGGTTGGACATAGGAAGACCACTGGAGGAAAAGAGGTTAATAAATGAACTGTGATAGTTGGATGTCTGCTTATTCGTGCTGCTAAAATACAGGCCAGGCATAAGGTGACAGCGAAAAAGACCATGAGTGAGACTCACGGGTGTGTGGCATCTCTATGGTGTCCTCAGAGGGCTGCCAGAAGGCTCTCCCACAGAATGGGCTTCAGTGCTGCTCACATATTCTGAAGTATAGCAGTGCCATGAGGTGACAACAGGGAAGAGAACACTCAAGCGTGTAACTCCTGACCCTATTTGAAAGGCAGGGACAACAGTTGTCTGACCTCTTGTGTCAATTGTGAGGCACTGACAGAATTCAGGGGTGGTGCTTGAGCCCTGCATTTATCTGACTGATCGGAAGCCCCCAGAACTAGTTGCTGCCCTTACAGAAGCAGAGTTGTCCTTAATAAGGAACACTGGCTTTCAGAGACCATGTGTTTCCCCAAGGAGGATGGCTGGAAGGGAGCATGGCCCAGGAAGGCTCTCTAAAAGGCACTCCTTTGGTTATGCTTGTCCTGGCAGTAGATTGAATGAAGTTTTCAGGTACTTGGCTTGGAGTTGGTCAGTTCTCCTGGCCTCTCTGTCCTTCCCAGTTGACATTACTGCCAGCTCCAGTGGGTTGAACTAAGAAGAGCTGGAGTAGGAGCTTCAGGTCCAGGGGTGGGTGCAAGAGAGATGCCAATGGTTGGTTCTGGATCTGCTCTCATCCTCAGAGCCACATTGGATTACATGAGCTTTCCTCTACTGGGTCCTGGAAGCACTCAGTACTGTGCCCAGAGTGTCACTGTGCCACAGAGATGAGTACAGGACAGGGGCTAGCGGTGTGGTATTCTGGCCTCTCTCTTCCTGCTTGGGTAACCTGAGTAACAGCAGACTTTTTTGTGCCCATTGGTTGCTTCTGACTACAAGGGTCTAGGAGTCTTTCAGCAGGCTGTGTTCTTCTTTCCTTCTTCCCCTAATCCAAGTCAGGCTTAGCTGGTTCCGTCAGTACCTGGGTGACTAAATACTTACCTCTGCACTGGTACTTGGTGAGGATGGGCAGGTTCTCTGTAACCCTCAGTGATGTTCTCAAGATGGGCACATGGCAGATGCTCAGATTATTTGCTGAATGAATCATATCCATGCTCACTTGCTTTTCATGGCAAGTCAGGGGGTGTGGTCCAGTGGCTGCCAGAGTACATCTGGCTGATTTCTCCCAGTGTTTCAGGATTAATGCTTTTATCTTAGGGGAATGGCCATTGGCTTAGGGCACTGACTGGTATCTTGAATATTTTTCCAGGGGGCTCTAGAGAGGATGTAGTGTAGTCATCTGGGGATCAGACTTTGGAGGCAAGGAGGACCTGGATCCACATCCTTGTGCTACCTAATTAATCGTGTTGTCTCTCTCTACCTCTCTGAATCTAAGCCTTAGCTTATACAAAGAAAAGTAACAATAAAGGATCCCTCAGGATGACAATGTGAATTTCAGAGGCAGGAAATGAAGTGCCTACTATGTGACATTGAGAATAAGTGAGTTAGCAGAAGAGCAATGTGGGAGGAATGGTCAATCTTCTAGAGTCTGTCAACTCTGAAATAAATTGCTAGTTTGCTGTGCTACCATAAAGGTCCTGGGACTTCTGCCCAGGCAGCATAGAATGGTGAGAAGTGGAAGTTTCTGGAATGTGGAGGGTGCTCTGGCCTGTGGCCCATGGTTCTCTTTGAGTCTCATCTTCATAGCCCATCATCTGGTCCCTGAGGGTCGGTGGAGATGTGTATGAAAAGTGCTTACAACAGACCCAGAGCGTTGCCCAGTTCTTTGTCCCTTTGGGCTGGACATTTGCTACAGAAAAGTTCAAGAACACAGGAGCCCCAGTCTGGTTACTATTTTATTTTATTATTATTTTTTTTAATTTTGTTTTCTGAAGATGCCTGGAAACACCTTTTCATTGCAGTATTTTCACAATTTCCCTATAGTTAGTCATTTTTAGTGTTTTTTTCCCTTCTTGCTTATATTTTTCCAGGCGTCTCACCCATGTCTTCTCATTAGATAAGTTCTGTTTGTTCTTAAGGCTCCTGAGTCATTTAATTCCTCATTGGTGTTCATAGCTTTGCCCCTCTCCTGCCCTCTTCCCCTCTCACTGTGGAGGTAATAGGGAATTTGGGGCCTCAAACTCCCAGGCAGGGTTTATAACATAGATGAAATGTGAGTATCCCAAGGGGCCTTGCAACTTGGACTTTTCCTTTTCAAAAACTTATTTAGATGTAATTGAGGCTTACAGAAGAGTTGTAAGAATTGCACAGATAATTCCCATGTGTTTCTCACTCGCTTTGCCCAGAGTTCCCACACTGCTGGGTCCCTCTCTCCCTGTCTCTTGCCTTCCTGCTTTCTCTACTTTTATAGACTTTGTCTCCAGACAACTCGACAACGTTGGTGCATGCTTCAGGATGAAATTCCTAAAAGCAAGGACTTTTACTCACATAAATGTAGCACAGTGATCAGATTGGGAAATAATGCAGAAGAATATTGTTAACCTGTAAACCTGATTCACACCTGTCTCCCATCTATCCCAGAGCCCCTAAAGGAGAAGAAGGCCCCGAGTCACTAGTGGATTCAGTTTTCCTATGGTGACCCAGAAGCAATCCTAAGTCTTTTAGGACCCGCATGTAGTTTGTACCCCACACCAGTCTTGCCATTCAATATCCCTCACCTTGAGAATGTGTGGACTTTCTTGATAGCTGGAATGAAGATAAGCATGTTTGAAAACCTCTCCAGAAGCAGTGGGGCACTCTGAGCATCCTTTCAGGGTTCATATAACCAGTTGCCTGGTGTTCTTTGCTCTCACTTGCAAAGATGTATTCATAGTTTCTAAAATTCACAAATTTCTGTGGGGCTGCCTCTGGACTTGTTCTTTTAAATGCATTGGTCTGCTTACCTAACCATTTGTTTTTTCACCTGATTTAGGTGCTTGGTACTGTATTAGTGTGAGGCCATGGGTTATTGTTTTAAAAGATGTAGACTCTGTATCAGAAGTCAGAAGTTTGTCTTCTGCAGAAGCTTTATGTGGACTCCACTCACTCTCTGAAGAATCCTAGTGGGATTTTGCCCAGAATCACTGAAACTTGTGAATCCATTTTGAGGGAAGTGATGTCTTTATGGTGTGCCAGCTTCCTGTATTGCTGTGCCTTTGATGTTTCTAGGAGACCTTCACTGTGGTCTCCTGGGTGACTCACTCTTCTTACTGAGTTTGCTATGTGCTGTTTCGTAGCTTGTGTTACTCACACAGTGCTGGGAATTGAACCTGGGGCCTCACACATGCTAAATGATCACTCTAACCACTGAGCTATATCTCATCCCTACCTACCCATTCTACTTTTCATTAATTATTATTGGTACTGACTTGTGAATATTTATCCTATATTTTGATTAATACAGTTGTGTCTGTAAATAATGGCTTTTTTTTTTTTTTTTTTTTGTAGTAGTCAGGATCTCTAGAAGAGTGTTGAGGAATATGGATATTTTTGGATATTCCCAACTTTAACTGGAATAGCGCCCCTGTTTTACTGTTGTGTGGGCAATGGTTTTGAAACACATCTATTTAAAAGATGTAAAGAAATTTCTTAGTATAGTAAGTCTTTTTTGGAATGGTATTGATTTTGCAATTTGGTATCGTACTTTATTTGCTAACATTTATTTAAAGAGGTTTCGATCTGTATGATTTATGTAAAATTTAGTCACAATTTTTGCTAACATTTATAGAGCAAAGTTTGGATTTGTATGATTTGAGTAAAATGTACACACTTTTTTTTTCCCCTTTCAAATTTTTCTTGCCCAATTTTAATAGAAAATTTGGCTTTATAGCAAGAATTTTAATGCCTCCACCCCAACCTCCTGCTCAGCAAGTCAGAAAACAGATGTCTTTTTACTGAGACTTTAGTATAATTTGCCTATGGAATCCTGATAATTTTATAATTCATATTTTTCTTCTCAGATTATTAGCCTATTCAGGGTTTTCGTTTCCTCTTGAGTCAGTTTTGTATAATTTTCCTTTATTTAGAGAATGTCTATTCTGCTTGTGTTTAAAAATACACCCATATAAAGCCTTTCTTCTGGTTCCTCTTCTTACTAATATTTTGAATTTATTTGTATTTCTTTGACCAGAAATACTGAGGGGGCAGGTAGGGAGCTATTTAATTAGTGATTTAAAGCACTTGTCCCTGGTTTTATCCTCAAGTCTTCAGATTTTCTTTCCTATAGCATATTTTTTTATTCATTTCTAGTTTTGATTTTTTCTTCTCCTTTGTTCCCGTTTCTGAAGTACAGCTTTAGAGCTCTCCCTTGGGCATGGCTCTATAGCAGCCTCAGTGTTCATTATTTAAGAGTCTGCATTCTTTAATTTCTTTCTAAAATACTCCCCTTCGCCTGGCAGTGGTGGCGCACGCCTTTAATCCCAGCACTTGGGAGGCAGAGGCAGGCGGATTTCTGAGTTTGAGGCCAGCCTGTTCTACAGAGTGAGTTCCAGGTCAGCCAGGGCTACACAGAGAAACCCTGTCTTGACCCCCAACTCCCCTCCCCCCCAAAAAATACTCCCTGAAATGACCTTTGGGTTACAGTTCCAAGTGGTTTTGTGGCTTTTTGCTTAGGTTTTAGTTTTACGACTTTCAGAGGATATGGATGGCCTAGATAATTCCTGAAATTTTTTTTTAAATGGAATTTTCTTTGTTGTGTGAAAATAAAATTTGAAAACAGCTTAAAACAGACATGCCCCCTCCAGGGGCAAGGTGAGCAAAAGAAAAATAAAAAGGCATGCCCCAGACAAGTTCAAACTAGCCCAAGTGAGTAATGGGCCATCCAGTGTTTACTTCTCTCTCCCTCCCTTTCTGGGAGGTCCTGGATTACTAGCCATCCTGCCGCCTCTGCAAGTTGCTGATATTTGAAATAACCAATCGTGTGTAACCGCGCCAAACTTTCCTGCCTTTCCCTACCCCTACCCATAAATAGCCCAAGCCTCTGGGGTTGGGGTGGAGATCCCTTGTCTCCTGCATGGGACGGGTTTCAACCCAAGGGCCCTTGCTATTAAACTACCTTATGCAATTGCATCAAGGAGGTCTCTCCTGTGTCCTTGGGTGAGCACTGGTCCTGACTTGAGGTAGTGTCCCCTCGGGGGTCTTTCATTTGCCTCTCACATGATCAACTCTTGACTGTTCTATGGATTTTTCGACATATGTATTATGTTATAAATGTATTTGAAATATATCAAACAGTTTACTTGTGTCTTTAAAGTCTTCTCTTGCCTCATTTGTGTTCACTTTATTTTAATGGCGGTGATCTGCCCATTCCTGGGACATGTGTGTTACAGTCTCCTCATGAATGGCTTTTCCCTCCATCTCTCCGTGTATTTTCGGAAGTTTTTACTTGGGCTGCTGCTGCTGCTGCTGCTGCTGCTGCTTCCTCCTCCTCCTCCTCTTCCTCCTTTTCCTCCTCCTTCTTCTTTTCACTGAGATTCTTTATTTATTTAATATTTATTATTTATTTAATCAAAATTTCTTTATTGTGCATTTTTTAAAAATACATTTAAGGGCTTGCTCTCTATAAATTTGCTTTTTGTTTTGGGGCCTGTTATCATTTTCACATGTTATTTATTGACATGGGTGTGGTGTAATTTATTAGTTTCTTATTGAAAATAAAAAAGTTTTTTTCTTTAGCGTATAATACACAAGAAACCACGAAGAGGATATTAGAGGCTGCTTTGCATAGCACCAACCTTATGTTTTTCACCAGGCCCTTCTGTTTCTCTTACTGTTTTGGGGGGTCTATCTTTAATTCCTGACCTGCCTGCCTGCATCACTCAGTTTGTGATAGTTCTAACAGGGGGATTTACATATCATCTATATTTGTTACCATTACTTATTTAATTTTCAACATCTTCTTTTTTTTGCTCCATTTTAATCCCCCCTCTATCTGTTGGGTTGCCAAAGTTGTCTTTTCAATTCCTCTTTCCGCTTTGTTTTCTTTCTGTCCTCCCCTTATGCAAACCTTGCTCTTGATGATCTGGAAGCCATGGCCCTACTCCTCATGGCTTAGGTGTAAATCTGAGATACTTAACCTTGAGCAAGAATAAATTAGCATTACTAACACTGTCCCCCTGCAAAGAATGCGCACCCTCCCACCCCAAGTAGAACTGACCTTGCCATGCCCTTGTACCTGGCTGGACCCTTCCCCCACCGCCTCTCTGGGTTAATGGAATATGGGATTTTAAGTTTCAGCTTTTAAGAGGGAGGGAAACCCATCTGTATTGTTCTGGGAAATCATAAGTTCCCTCGAGCCCTCTGTCACCCTGTAGATTTAGGTCTGTTCAGCCCAGTTCCTTTGCAATTGCATCTTTTTCTTCTTGTTCACAGTGTGGGTCTGGAAAGGACCTTGCTTTCTCTCAGTCTGGAGTGCTGGGCTTGGGAACTGTTCTCCAGACCTGTACCCAGTACACCCTTGGTCTTCACTTGCGCAGCCTGGGTCTTGTCTCTCTGTAGGTTTTCTCCCTTTGTGGAGGCCTCCTCATTGCCTGGGGTTGGAATCTGATTAGAAGTGTCTAGAACTCTTGTTTTATTTCTCTTCAGCTTTGGAACTTGGCCTTTGGCTCTGGAAACTCTGGCCTTTTTTCCGGTCCCGCTCTCTGCTGTGGAGACCGATGGGTCAGTCAGTGTTTGAGGTAGAGATGTCTTGAATCCCTTCCAGCTAGAATGCCTGGGTCGCTTACTACACTCCACCTCTGCTAAGACTGGCTTTCCCCATCTGCAAGAGGCCAGTGGGACTTGGCTTGGAGTAGGAAAGGTTCTTCATGGTAGGTGGTGGAGATGGAGGCAGGATCTGAGTTGGACTTGGAGAACAGGCAGGCTAAAACTTTGGATGGAATTTGTGTTTTTTATTCACTTTTTATTATTTAAATTCCCACATAGAAGAATAGCTTGATGGGAGCTAATTTTGCTCACCTGGGTCTTAACTTTCCTCACCCTCCCCTACCATCAACATCCCCTCATCACTATATTTGGTCTTCCTGGTTAATGTGACTTTACTGAAGTCAGAATCGAACATTGTAAGAGCTTTTGCTTTGGCACAGCATGCTTAGACTTTACCAAAACCCACTTTGATACAGTAAATAAGCGACCAGCCTTTGTGCAAGTATGGTGCCTGGTGTGCCTGCTTATGTTCTCTTCTGTGTGTGTGGCCACTTGTCAGCTCAACACTCTGCCCTGCCCCCCCCCCCCCAGCTGTGCATTCCAGACCCTGCATGCAGTAGGTGCTTAGAGAATGCATGGAGAGAGAGAGAGAGAGAGAGAGAGAGAGCAGGAATCAGCAATCCACTGTTCTGTGCTGGGAAAGGATTTCGTCTCACCTCACTGGGCAGGGTTCCCTTGCATTTACCGGTTCAGGAAAGATTTTAGTTGTGGTTGAATGACAGCAGGGGTTCTTTCAGGAAAACTAGAAGAACCGGTTTAGAACCATTGTGAAACTCCATTTTTAATAGCGGCAAGGCGAGGCTCAACTTCAAAAGGGGCAATCCAAAATTCTTGTTTGCACAACAGAGAGGCTGTAGCAAGACTTCCGAGGTTCCTCAAATTCTGTATAATCTTCAGCTTCTAATGATTTTTGGTGGTGGTGGTGGTGGTGTGTGTGTGTGTGACGAAGGTGTAATGTATTTAGAAGTTTGTTCAGAGCTGATTTTGTCAGGTGGATAACTGGCCCAGGAATATCACAAGGAAGACAGAACTGTCTAGGAGTGAATGGGAGGGTGTATCCAAATGTCTTGTCTTTGCTTAGCAGGCAGTTTTGAGCATCTATGCTGTTTGATAGCCCAGCCACAAGAATGAGGAACATCAGGGAGGTTGGTGGCAGTGGAGGGCCGGGAGGACCTTGTCCATACAGGGAGAGTATCCTTCTCAGCCCCTCACAGGTTTGGGATAGGGGAATCCCTTATCTCACTGTAGGGCTGCAGGCACCACTTAGCTCCCTCTGATTAGTGCCAGAAATAACCAAAAAAGCAGAGACTCGGGTTCCCGAACTGGACTAGCCCACCCAGTGTTTCCCTAGCCGATGGTAGGGAAGAGGGTTCGGCCTTCAGTTGTGAAAGTGAAGTGCTGGAACTCACTAGCACCTGCCCATTGTCTTTCTTTATCGGGGCTCAAGGGCTGGGAGGTTGAAGGCCTAGCAGGCATCTTAGACCTGAAGTCCCAACACTTATAGCCTAATGTCCCGTGAACTCCAGAACAGCCCAGGCTACCCTGTGAGTTCTAGACTACCCTGAACTACAGAGTGAGACTGTTTCTAGAAGCTTAAAAGAAAGCTAAGGGGAGGGATGATTATATAATTTTTGGTTTTCTTTCGGCGTGTTTTCAGTGGTAAGTCTGACAGGTGTGAGGGGGCAGTGGAGATGAGATGGTCTCTTAGTGTCCCCTGCTCAGCCTCCCTGTCAATACACACTGGAATGTCTCCCTTTTCTTCTCTTTAGCTGTGTTGAAGACTGAGAAGAGGATCAGGGAAGTAGGCTCGGGCCTCAGCCAGCCCTGGAGGAGCACCCGCTGCTACCTCCCCCTGTGCTAGGTAGCGACATTTTCATTTTAAAAAGCCTTTGTTCTTAAACACAGATCACACAGCTGCCTTGCAGAGATACAATACAAGCTGTGATGTCACTTTAAATTTTCTAGTGGCCGGATTGGAAAAAAAAGAAAAAAGAAAAAAAAAACCGACACAGGTGAAATTAATTTGAATAACGCATTTCATGTAACCCAGCGTCTCCACGGGTTATCTCCCAACATATAATCGTAATAAAGGTTCCTGCGAAGGTAGGCTAGGCTCCTCCTCTTATAGGGCATCTCCAGAATCAGTGTGTGTTTTCCAAGGACAGTGCACATCAGTTTGGGAATGAACCCCATCACAACAGCATACTAGCCGCCTGGGACTCTTCGTGGTGACCATGCGGGACAGTGTGGCTGTAACAGGTGCACATGAAAAAGGATGCTGTACAGATGGGGGAGAGCACAAAATCCCCAGGGACCAGCTATGTAGGAGGACACGTGTCATCCTGCTTCTTGCCTGTGTGAGCCCTGGTGAGGCCCTCTTGGCTCACTCATCCTTCTAGCCCCATCTCTCCCTTCCCTCCCAGGTGCCTCACCCTGAGTTTCTCTTCCAGCCTCAGATACCTGGATTGGGTTCTTCCCTCCAGCTGTCTAACCCTTGCCAAACCATGTTTCAGGTTAAGTAGCTATTTTCCAGGGTGGCGTTTGCTCACCTCCATGTCCCCATCTCCAGTACCCATGTTGGATATTGTGATTAGGAGAAACAGTCTTCATCCTCAGCACCTACTGCAGTGGTGATTAGCTCTCGACTGCCTCTCTAACCCTTGGTCTGTGCATTTCCACAAGAAAGGGCCTTGAATTCTTTGTTTTCTGAGGTCTCCACAGCAGCTAGCGAGGTAGCTACTGAAAACTGATGATCGATAAATAGGAAATGAATGACGGTGGGCTCAATCAATCTTGCAGAGTAACCTATACCCGTGGGACCCCACCCCCCACACAGAGGCCCCAGACCCATGACAACAAGATCAGGAGCTCAGCCCTTCCAGCCAGCACTAGCCTTCCTGCTTTGTTTTTTTTGACAGAACCGTCCCTCTCTCTCTCTCTTGACTGGCTTTCAGTTGCCTGTAAATTATATTTTTGGTGGCTGTTAATAAAAAATATAGGGCTGGGGAAAAAAAAAAAGACTTCTCCTAATAGAATTTTATTAAATGGCACTAGTTTAAAAATGTCTCGTAAAAAGTTAATTAATTTGGGATTTGGGGATGAAAGGCGTGATATAAATGTCAGTTATTATTATTACAATTTCAGCCTCACGCTTATGCTCTGGATCCAGACTCTGATCCAGAGTCTCTCTGAATCCCACGGTCTAGCCACTACACTGACAGGCCAGAGGCAGACTGGAGCTCTGGGATCCTGTGGGGATGGAGAAGACCCCTCACACCAGGTTAGGTGGCCCTACCTATCCATTCAGAATGAGACAGGACCTTGAGTACTGGCACTGTTGGGAGCCCACAGCTATTCTGAATGGGAGGGTCTTGGCACTCCAGGGAGCCTCCAGCTGCAGCCGCCTGTAATATCAAGGTCATGGGCTTATCCCCGGCTCAGAATTCTGGGATGCTCTAGGTGTAAGTGAGCCGGGAGAGTTTAGCTCTGCTCTTGTTTTACAGGGAGGGAAACTGAGTTTGAAGGGGAATCGGTGGCTTCTCTAACCCAAGGTCATGTAGCAAGTTAATTAAATTTATGGAGAAAAAAATGCAACATGTGCAATTAGTGAAACAGGGGTGGGGGGAAGTCATCGAAAAAAGGTTCAGATGATTTTTTTGGTAATGAGTCTAGAATTTGTTTGTCAAGGAAACAGAATCCTCAGACTTGCCATGAGTTCTCAGAGATAGTCCTTTGCTCCTTTAAGATACCTCACCTTCATTCCCTGATGGCGCGCACAGTACCTAGAGGGACGAAGGCAGCCCCAACCTTGTGTGTAATTACCAGAGCAAGGTGGGGGGCACACCACTGTGTTAATTGAATGGCGGCATGCTTGTTCTCTATCTTCTTTGAAAGAGGGCATGACAGCACCCATCCAGAGGTAGGAACCAGGAGATAGAGACAGTGAAAACTGATGTCCGTCTCTAGTCAATGCCTCTCACAATCTTGCTGGAGTCTAGCCTCAGAGCCGAGAGTGACCTCACATATGGGTCACATCTGAGACCAATCCAAATGTGGTTGTTCATTCTTCTCTGTAAGTATCTGTCAGGTGCATGCTTGTTCAGAGATAGACACGCACACTTCTTCCCCATAACCTGTCCTGATGGGGATGGCTGCAGAAAGGCCTGCCTCCTGGAGAGCTTCTGCCTTGCTGTCTTTAGATTTTACTCCTTATATTATGCTCCTCAGGTCCTTATGTTTTGAGAGTTGACATCTCCTGTCTCCCTGCTGAATGAGGGTTCATTGTTACGTTCAACAAAGTCACATACAACATGTTCAGGTGTGGTGGGCAGAGGCTCGGGGAGCAAGGAGGTGAGCTCCATAAACTGCAGCCTGGGCATTTTAGTGAATTTTCCTCTACCAGTGATTAGTGTTGTCCAGGGGAATTTGAATTCAGACACAACTGTCTGTGACCCTGGCTACCTGGAGCAAGATACTTCACATCAGTGGTCCTCTATCTCTAGACAGTGGGGTCAGGAACAACTACTCCGGAGTATTATTACTGTAGGCCCCAAAAGGAAGGGTGGCTGCAGTCTTCAGTAGTGGCCAAACCCCCACTTAGGTGGTGCTTCAGTCACGGTAGTACTTACAGTGTCCTTGTGATTCATGCGCCTTGTTGGCCCTTCTGGGCAGGGAGTTTCTTACTAAGTTCCTAGAGTTCAGTACAGATTTACTAGATTCCTACTAAAACTTTCCAGTTGCCTTGCCACATGCCCCTGATCAGTGAAGGTGGATGGGGTGCTCTGGCTTCTGCCTACATTAGGTTTCTTATGTCTTCTCTCCTAAGAGTACAAACTGACATTGTTTTTGTGTCAGTGGCCACTAAAGGGAACATCTGTGCCCTCACTGATGTACACCCAGGGTCAACGTGATCGATACCTTGACTGGGAAGCATCCTGCTTCTCGGCATTTGGAAACTGACAGCCTTGACTCCTTGTCCAAGGAATGGAAACCGAAGGGTGGCGATATAGCTGGTCCCCTGTCAGTTTCTCAGCCTGGCAGTAGCAAGAGTGAAGCAGGAATCCTAGCTTCCTGGTCTCCAGTCCTGATATAATAGCAGTTGCCACCACACGAGTGAGCTTGCTGGGCTTTGGGCTTCTTGGTAGAACATCACTTCTTCCACACGGAGGCAGCCGTGGATTGTTACCTGCATTGGAGAAAATAGCTAGAAAAGGAACGTTTTCCTTGTAGCCATCATAGAGGGCTATACAAGTGCTGTAACTTCAGAGTGTCGTGGATGGAATAGTCCTAAGTAGGAAGTGAGCCTTTCTTTCCCTTAAGGCTCCTTTCCTCTCTGTGGCCTGGGGAGAGAACAGATATAGTCCTTCAGAATCACCCAGTTCATTCTCCTAGCAGGCTCCTCAGCATCCCATAGCCTGGCCAGCCCCCTAGAATGACTATTGCAGAGGCGCTTACTGCCTCCTTCAGACCCTTCCTCTGAACCTGATGTTCCTCTTCACCTTAAGCTCAGACCTCCACTTTCTGGCTTCCGTTCTCAGTGGACTACATGATCCCCTACAGCGGTGAAGAGGCCCCAGAAGCTGGCACGACACTGGCTCCACCTGGGAGAGCACTGCCCTCAGATGTGTAATTGTGTCATTGCCAATAATAGTTGGAAGGCTCTAACAAGCAAGGGCTTTGCTAGGATTGCTTCCTGATTAACTAGGTCAACATCTCCAAAGCCAATTTCCAGCAAAGTTGAGCTGCCTGATTCATGCCATTCCCTACTCAGCCAGGCCAGGGAGTTTACATGGGACGCAGTTCCCTGGCTTTGGCTTGGGGAGGCCTTGTCTCTACCTGAGGAGAAAGTAACTGTACACGATTACTGTGACTTTTTATTTTATCTGCCCCCCTTCAGATCTTCCATCAAACCCCCGTAGATCCTGTTTCAAACAGGCAATTAGGCTAACAACGTAATTATATCCCTCCATGCTAATTGTAACTAGTTTAGGGGAAAAACAAAGAGAAAGAAGCTCTGAAATTTCTGGAAACCAAAACCCACGGTTGTAATTCCAGGTATTTCTTGTGTCTGGTTGGTGGTGGGCTGGTGTCTGCTGCTGTGTCACTTGCCTTGGTCTAGGCTATTGATAGGAACACCCTAGATCTTGTGTCTTCTTCTGAGTATGCCTGTGGCTCTTCCTGTCACTGGCCTTCCATAGAATCCCATTTCTCCTGCCCTGTCTTTGCTGACTGTAATTCTCACTTCTGGCTGACTGAACTGCATTCACTCACAGAGAATGATTATGGGGACATGGGAGGTTGGGCAGAATTGGCCCAGGTTCTAGGATTTGAACCCAGGGTTTTATGACATAGGTGCCCTAAGCTGACAGTTTGTCACCTATGCATTTTAGCATTTGCCTGAGTGTCTCCTTGAGGCCAGGCCAAGGCTTGGTGAATGAGCCTGGGTCCTTCCTGGCTGCATTCAGTCTAAGAGTCAGGTATGTAACTGAACCTGGAGCCTTTGGGAAGAGTGATATCAGAAGTGCTCCACTTCTCATTTTAATGGTGGCATTCAGGTCATAGGTCAGGGTGAGGATAGGCCAGAGGTGTCCTGCTGTGAAGGCCATTCAGAGCCAGTCTGGGAAGATGGCAGAGAAGACAGCCTGCTTGGAGGCAGTGTAGGAGTACAGGTGTGGTGAACGTCAGGTGTGAACATAGCTGTGGGAAGACAGGTGACTGAAGAAGAGCGGAAGCTGTCGAGAAGGAGGAATGAGAGTCCAGGATGCGATGCTTTAGCTGAGGGAGGATGACAGACAGGGTCAGCCTTGTGCCTTAGAAAGGTCAGCTCAAGGAAAGCTCTCAAGGGGTGGGGAGTTGGCTTTAAATGGAGTTAAGGAAGGCTGAGGGGAGGTCTCTAAGAATCAGGGGGATCCCCCCCCACCCCACGTGGAGCAGAACCAGCTGTGTGACATGTGACATCACATTCCTCACCGGATTGAAGTGCCCCGTGTAGAGCAGGTGTCAGATCAGCATTTCTGACTGCGGGCCTAGTACCAACCAAGCCCAGAGTGTCTTCTCCAGTATGCACTCTGCTTGGTATACACTTCCAGAGGAGCTAAGCTCAGTGGTTCTGTGGCTGTGGCCCTTTCAGATGTGCTGCTATTTTGCAGTTGTGCCTTTGCCCTTTTGGCCTCAGCCCGTGGGAGAACCAGTGTTTTCTCTGTCATCTTCCTTGTCTCAGCAATAGTATCCCAATAGAATGACCACTTTTCCCTTAGGACGGATGTCACTTCATGGTGATTCTGAGGTCTGGGGTGGAGAGATCGTGTCATGTTTTAGATGCAGCTCTGCTTGGAACTTCCTGTCCTTGATGGTCTTCTTACCTGGTGGTACCCCATTTGGGCTACTTGGTGCCAGGTGTTTCAGCCCTGGGCTTGCCATCAGCTATGTAGAACTGGCATTTCATTAAAATTCCATTAGCTTTTTTTTTTTCTTTTTTTTTTTTTTTAAACCAATGAGCAATTTATAGATTTATTAACTTTTTACAACACTTGTGAAACTAGAAAGAAGGGAATAAAGGAAATGAAATATTTGGTCCTCAGACTTTCACTCCAAGATGGTGGCCCTTAAGTAGGGATCATAAAAGGTTGGTGATGAAGGGCGCCCGAGAAGCATTAGGAAGATCTGGGATCTTCTCGACATATCCAAGATTGAAGGATAACTTCCTCTTTTCCTATTGCCGTACTGAGAAGCCATTCTTCCTTTCATCCAAACTTGTTGGTGTTCCCCTGTCAAGAAGTGGTTGTTCTCCTGTGCCAATGGCCTGTGGGAGCTCACCTCATCTGACAGTGACTGCATGCATTTCCTTATGATGTCTGTGGCTCTTGTTCTCTTTCCTTTGGGGGAAACTGGGATGCCTTGATTGAGCTGTAGGTTTCAGGGCCAGACAAGCTTGGGCTCAAACTGGGGATATATGACTTGACTATGAATCTCTATTTATATGAAATTGTAGTGCTAGAATCTCTAGGAAGGACCTGGGAAAAGGACATAGATATTTTGTCACTGTTTTGGACGTCTGATGCTTCTGAGTGCTCGCATTACAGGCATGTGCTGTATCTGGCTTCACGGGGTGCTGTGGGTTATAAGTTAGCATCCTGTCAACTAAGCTACACTAGTTCACGAGTCACCTTTACCATATGATGGCCTGGCGAGGATGACATGGAATATGGCCTGATTGCGTTCCCATTCTGGACTGGGTGTGGATGGACCACAGAATTGGACCAGTTTGCCATCCACAGGTGTGCTCAGTCCACTCAGTTCTACCAACACGTCACGTTTTGACACCTTGGTTTCCCCAGTTGTAGAGTGATTAAGAGACTCCCAATACTGAGGCTGCTGAACAGGATCAGATATGATGGGCCTTTTGGTGGCTGGCACTCGGAGGGTCTTCTGCACACTAGCAATGGCCTGCTGCTGCGGTTGCCACCACTTAAGTTATAAAAACTTACCCAGGATGTGTATCAAATACAGAACCACTTGCCTTGGAGATTTGCTGCCCAAGGGATCTCAGAAGGGGAAAACTGGGGTGGAGGGAGATGGCTCAGCAGTCAAGAACACTTACTGTTCTAGAAGACTCAAGTTCAGGTCTCAGCACCGACATCAAACTCTTCACAACTATCTGGAATCCTCCGCCGGCCTCCATGGATGCTGTATGACAAACGTGTGACATTGATGTATGTGTGAAGGTCAGAGATTGCTTTCTGAGAGTCCGTTCTCTCTTTCCAAGTGTTAGCTGTACAGAAAGCACCTTTACTGACTAAGCCATCTTGTCAGCCTCAGACCAGGTTTTATAAGGTAATAAGTCTCAGTCCAGGATAGGATGACACTCTGCTGTCATTTTGTCCCAATGGCCATCCTTATAGATGGGCAGTCTAGTTGGTTAAAGTATTGTGAGATTTTCCTCCTAAGTGACAGCAAAGAGACCAAAGAGGGAGGAGGAGGAAGGGCATTCAGTTTTGCACCCTCCAGGGTAATTGCTTTGGGGATCTTGTGCATATGCCTGGTGCGTTTGTTTTGGTTCACTTTATATAGGTGTTTGTTTATTTGTTTGTTTGTATAGTTTTAACTGAGCTCTGGTCACTTTAGTTTAGCATTTTTGTCTCACATAGTTCTCTCCACCAATTTCAAGCATCTTGTCGTGAGGGCTTTGAAAGCAGGTATTTGCTGATGTTTTTATGCGCTGTCCCCAAATCCCACATACATAGTGTAGTGGGCATCTTTGTGCCTGAAGCTTTGTCCTTTTGTACAGTGTTCACAGATGCAGTTCCTTAAAGTGAGATTATGGAGTCAAGGAATTTTGGAATTGGTAAGGCTGTAATGATGGTGCCAGTTTAGAACTGGAACATGGTGACACATGAGACATGTAGCTTCTCTGGAGATTCTTGGTGACACTGAAGACAAAAGTCTCTGCCCTTATTTTAAATCTTAGTGGGGTGGGCAGTTGCTGACTTGGCCAAAGAGTCTGGACCAAGCCATGAGCTGGTGAGGTGACTGGAATGTTCATTTTTCCATGCCAGGCTGGAAGCTCATACTTGGTGGTTGTGATCAAAGAGCCCCTTATTCAGCCTAGTCAAAGAGGACATACAGCTAGCACCTGTCAGGGAGGCTTGCAACCTGTGTTCTAACACGTATGACCTTATGCACTTTATTTTCCATGTATTCAACATGTTACCTGGCTCAAAAGGTCATGCATCCATGGCATAGCTTTTACACTGAAGACATGACTAGAGAAGCTTATGGGGGTACAGGAAGGGGAGCTACAAGCCTAGCTTTAGAGAATGCAGTTGTGCTTGATGCAGGGTGGTAAGTGTTTGGGGTAGACTTCCAAGAATCTTACTATGTCTTCATGTTTTCATTAATTGTTAAGTCCTAAGTCTTTCCATAATTTTCTAGCTCAAATGATGCAAGGGAATTTTCCATAGTCTACTACTTTGCTGTTGTATTTTGTTACTATGGATGTTGTGATAGGTTGGCTGTATGGATGCTGACGGTGAAAGCAATAGAGTCATTAATTGCATAGTGTGTGGTCTGGGCCCGCCATTGATCTAAGAGCCTTACGCTTATGAACTCCTCTTTTTTATTGAATGATTTCATCAAATCAACCCAGTTTGTGAAAGAGAAACAAGATGTGGGATCTTGGAAAGGAAAGGAACTTGATATTTGTCTTGGAAGACGAGAATTAAATCTGTGCATGGATCCTAACTGTATGGTTTCCAGTAAAGTGACCTGAGGTTTGCTCATTCCTCTCTAACATGGAAAGCATGACTCCAGCCTGGTGAACTGGATGAAGTCATGGGTGTAGCAATCCCCCTTTCCTAAGTAGATGGATGCACAGGACTGATGGGACATTTCATCCTCTCTTACCCAGACCCAGGCGTCCCAGAACCTGAGTCACCTTCCCCTTTAAGGATGCTGTTTAGACGTGCTTGTCTTTGGACCCCAGGGAATACAGAGGCATGGCCCCTGCTGGGGAAGATGGATGGTCCAGTTGAGAAGACAGGTCATAAAAAGATGACTGAGTATCCCGGCTGCTTGATCAATACTGTTTGAATGGCTCAGGCCATAAATGCTTTAACAAAACAGGGAGGGAGGTAGCTTCTGTGGCTTGGGGAACGAGCCTTGAAGGCAGTCTTCATAAAATGTATCTAAATCATATCTTTCCCAATAGCCAGGACAAAAAGATTCCCAGGGTTGTGGCTGAGCCCTGATGTGGTAGGAATGGTATTGCCTTTAGCAAACTTAAACAACAGAAAGTTGGAGTGATCTGGAGTGGCCTTGTAGGTGAAAGAGTTTGGAACCTGCAGAGCTTCAGTCCCTGAGAATTGTGATTGGTCTGGTCAAGAGATGCTTCTAGACTGCTGGGATCTCCTGGTGGTGAGTTGGGATAGCTAATATTCCATGATTTGGGTTAATAGCAGACTCTTAGAAAAGGCATGAAGTAAAATATCCATGAAAGTTATGCAGGCATGCCCACTCATGTGCCAAGGGTAGACTATGGCTAGATTCCACACACTCTCATGCTGCAGTCCTGAGATTCCAGAGGCTCTTCTCTGAGCTCTAAGAGCTCTTGTTTTCCTAGTTGTGCTGTGGTAGAGGACTACATTTCCCAGATGCCTTTGCTGTCTGGCCTTCAACTGCTTCCGCCCATAGGATATTCAGCAGAGAGATTGGAATAGAAGAGGGTGAAGCCTAAGATTTTTTTTCTTCTGTCTCTGCTTCATGTAGTGCTTCCTGTGTGACTGCAGCCCTCCCTCTGTGTCCCTTTCCTGTTGGGTCGCTCTTGTTGGGATTTTACTTCTGTCAGGTAGCTTTAACTTTTGGCAACATGAGTTCTTCATCTCTCTCCAGGTCCTGGCTGTCAGCAGGTCCCTAGATGTGACTCTGGTCAAAAGCCTTATGGGGCTCAGAGTTACATGTTAAATTGACTGTATTTGAAAGACTCGAGTTAGAGGCCAGCTTGGTCTTCACAGCAAGTTGCAGGACAGTCAGAGAGCTACACAGAAAAACCCTGTCACGAAAAAGAAAAAAGAAAAAAGAAGAAACCCCACAGTAATCTCTCTCATCTCTCTCTCTCTCTCTCTCTCTCTCTCTCTCTCTCTCTCTCTGTCTCTCTCTCTCTGTCTCTCTCTCTCTGTCTCTCTCTGTCTCTCAAAAATGTATTTGTTGGCTTAGTTCATTCATTTGTTTTGGCCCATTCCCTGGCCTCCAGAGAACAGCCCTGACTGGACACTCTGACACTGCAGTCTTATGGAATCTGTTGTGAAAAATCATAATGCCCTAATGAATTCAGAACACCAACTTTTTTTGGGGTTTTTTTTTTTGTTTTTTTTTGTTTTTTTTGTTTGCATTTGAGAAGAAAACAGAATTATAGAATAATTTCAAAATAGTCTGGCTGCCCAGATTTCCCAGTTGGAGCTCACTGGGATGTGTAGAAGTACCATCTTCTTAATGTTTTGTAAAGCTTCTTGTTTGTCAGGAAGTGGGTGACTCCTTCCTTTCCAACTGAGAGAGAAACTATTTTGATTTTGAAAAAATTTGATACAGTTGTTCCTCCTCCTTCCCCTGTTTGCCTGGACTGTTGATCTTGTAATGTATTTATAGAGCTTGTGGTTGGCTGGCCAGGAGTTATTTTGTAAGAAGAATTTGTAAGATTTTTGACTTGGAGCATGTGTTCCAGGCTTTTTCACGCACACGCACACGCACACGCACACGCACACGCACACGCACACGCACAGGCACACGCACACGCACCAAATTTAAAAGCTCCAAACTCTATTGTCTCGGAATGTTTTCCATTGTGATGACCTAGAAAAGAAGTGTTTTGGGGTCAGGAAACTCAGTATCTTTATCTGTACAAAGGAAATATTGGGCTAGTTTAGAGGTGTGGGTATCTGCCACCCTCAGCTTAGCTCACTGCAGACTTCAGTAGAAGATGACAGCAATCTCTAATGGAGCTCTAATATGGCCTTGGAATCCTCTGAACACAACGTCCCAGGCAGCCACTACTAATTGAATAAAGTTGGCACTGAAATAAAACCTGCTTGCCATTCCTGGACGAGATGATTCCCTAGACCCCAGTTAGAACTACAGCTCTCTCAGTATTGGCAGTACAATTCATTTATGTTTTCAGCCAGTCTGGTGAAGCCCCACCCACATGGAGCACAGCCCCAGCCCTAGATGTGGTGGAGCGACACTCAGGAAGCCTACAGTGTGGCTGGTGAAATGACTGGACCAAGTGGTCCCTGTGATTGGTGAGGACTTCCTGGTCAGAATAATCTAGCCAACAAGACAGTAGGACAAAGGGACAATAGAGTTAGGAAGCTTCAGACCCGAGAGAGTCCTCAAAACCCATTCTATCAAAATTCTCTGTACTGGGAGAAACTGAGGTTTAGAGAAGAAAAGGACTTACCTGATTTGTCAATGAAAATGTATTTTATCTCCTGTTTATTTGCATGTATACTTTTTATGTACCTTTTGAGCTTTTAGACAGGGTCTTGCTATGTAGCCCAAGCTGGCCTTGAACTCTTGTCCCCTTGTCATAGTCTTCTGACTGCTGGGATTATATTTGTGCCTCATCACTCTGGACAACCAGTGGTGGTTTTATGAAGTCCACTTCTAAGAAGTGATTTTAGTAAGAGGTCATTATTTGTGCAGCTCTTGGTGTGCCAGGCACTGTGTAGAGAGCTTTGCACTGAGGGACAGTCCTCAGGAATCCCATGAAGTGTGCTCTCTTATTATCTCGTTTTCACAGAAAAGGAAACCAAGTCACCAGTTAATGTGCCACCCAGTGTCACCCAGATTTTGAGTTATGGAGCCAGGATTTAAGTCCAGCCTCCATACTCCATGCTGAGAGTCACTGTGCACAATCTGTCTTGCTGGACTAATCAGTTTCTTTTAAAACTACGTTAAATTTATATCTTACCGTCTGCGTCATCAGAATGACTCTTCATGTCTATGGGTCATGGAACATTTTAGCACTGACTAGGAATGTCCTGGCAGCCTTGTAAAAGGGCTGATTTTTAATCTCTACTTGACACTGGAGGAAAAGGAGATTCAGAGTCCAAATGTGACAGGAGCAAGGTCACAGGGCTTAATTGTCCTGGTAGAACTTGAATGGAAGTCTGCCTCGTTTTACCAGTCAGTGTTAGAGGGCTTGACAGGTTTCTGATCTGACACTCCACTGGGCAAATGGACAAACCTGGACCAGGACCATTATCCCAGCAAACCATGGGCTCTTCCTCTTCCCTGACAAGGTCATTTGGGCCACTCAAGGAGTGTCAAGCCTCGGCTCTGCTCTTGAAGTGTTAGAGAGTGGCCTCTTCCACACCCACCTCACTTAAAGACAGTCCTGTCCTGCCATTCTTGATCATCTCATTCAGACTTTACACGCAGCCCTTCCTGTATTTATAATAGATTATTTTTTCTCCCCAGGAAGCCAAAAGGAAAAAAAAAGGTTTTTTTGCATGCCCCTCTCCCACTTCCTGCTGATCTGAAGCGGATATTTATCACCTATTTAATGAGTAATCTGAGTCTTGGCATGGTAAGAGTGTGCCAGGACATGGTTTATGGCTGATCTGGTTTTAACTTGCTCCAGGCGGTTTTCCCTGGAGTTTTCTGTAAAATCATAAACCTGGAGAGAGAATTTTTGTGGAATTTGGTCACATGACTCACCCTTCTGTAAACTGAGAGGTTAACTGGGTGACTGAAAAAGGATGCTTCTCTCTCTGTCTCTCTGTCTCTGTCTCTCTCCTTTTAAAGAACACAAACACAGCAGCATTGATGTACCCAGAGAAGCATGTCCTCTCCAGATGACAGAGAAAGTCACTCTCCAAGGTCACATTGTAGCCTGGGAATCAGGCTGCCATTGTAATGGGACAGCCCAGACCCAAGTCCTGTGAGCTTTCCTTAACTGGTCTCTGTATCTAGCCTACCTGTGAGGTGTTCTTGGCTATCAGAATTGTCTCCACCTTGAAGAGTGGCAGAGGACATTAAAGAGACTAGGGCACACTCTGCCCTGGGCTCCTCCTGCACTGCCATGTTATCTTCCTTAGGGTTCTTCCTGTCACTTTAATGGTGCTACTACATCCGTGGATGGGAGACCTGATATGGAGCATGTGACTGGTAAATGTATCTCATCCTTCCCATGCCTGGGAGAGGTGGGCACAGAGCCTCCTGCCTTCATTTTACAGAGAAAGGAGTTGGGGCACTCTGAAGTCTTGACTTGTCTACATAGTTGGCCTCATGGTCCATGCCAACTCTGAGGGAGGCCACCCCCGACTCACCCTATGGGTTCCTCTTCCCACTGTGGACCTTGAGCCTGAGGGTTTTGTGATTTCTTCCCTGCCCGAGCTTCCACCTAGGCTTCCATCTGCTTTCAAGATCTCTGCCTGGTCTGAGCTCCTTCAAAGACAGAATTCTGACAGTGTCTCTTCTCCTGAAGGCCCTTCTTTAAGATGAAAGATAGAAAAGGGCCCCCGCACTATCTCTGTGTATCCTTTGAAAATATAAAACAAATGTAATGTATTTAAAAACCGCAGCCTCTCACTGTGCCTGGCCCAGAAGAACTCACTTTCTGAAGCAACATTTAGAAGTGTTGTGATCTTCCCCGTGTTAGGCAGTTATGAACACACACTGAAAACCAGAGCCATCACAGCAGACTTTGAATGCATGAACCAACTCGGGGCTCCTATTGTGGTGATGACAACTAGTCCCTAGAGGGAAGACCAGGACTGTGCAGTCTTGAGGTCCCTGCCTAACAGTATGGGGGAACTGCTGCCACGTCTAAGGTCCCATCATGTATCTTACCTTCTTCCCTTGTGTGAAGGTCTGTGCAAGCCTCCCCGCATATTAGAAGAATGGCAGGAAGTTCTTAACAGCACAGAACTTGATTTTGAGAAGGGGCAACAGACTTTTGCTACTGTCTGGCAACTCCCTTGTGCCTGCTTAGTATTGGCGCATTTTCTTCATGTCATCTTAGTTGATTGATCTTTGCCAAAAGGGTAGCCTGAGCTCAGTGGCCTATGGGTCTAGCCTAGTCAGGATCTCTTGGTGAGAGCTATTCGCATTGATGGACTGGTGCTCCCCTCCAGTGGTAAAAGCTGCAGCGTGAACGACATGGTGCCCTTGCCTCTGTCCTGCCCCTGGTGTGGCATTGCTCCCTTCTCTTAGCCTATACAAGCTCCAGCTGCCCCCACATCCTTTACTGCCTCCAGGCAGTCTAAGTGTTGCCCACCTTTGCCTCCCTCAGGGAAGACCTATGAACTCTACAGTCTAGTTAGATCCTGTTGTTAGGAATATACTTGGAACACTTTGTCTTTCCAGCACATTGGTGGTAATTGTGACCATTGGTGACAATTGGAAGTCACCATCACCCCTCTCCTCAGCTGCTCTTGTTATGGGTTCTCCAGTAATTGTCCTGGTGCTTAGCCCATCTTAGGTACTAATGCGCAGAAACATGTGCACGAATGAATGAAGACAATGCTTGCTTTCAGTCTCCCACTTACATGTTTACTGGAAATTATACTCACCTGAGTTCCAGTTCTTCATCCCCAAATTGTCTCTATTTGACCCTATTCACCCTTTAGTCTTGCAATCCAGGGGCAGCCAGTGGCTTTGAGCATCCATGTTCAGTTGGGAAATAAGACACAAATTTGAAAAACAAGTACTGTATAAATATATATATATACCATGGAGTGAGGTCTGAGGCTCAGGGTCTAACTGGGGGAGATTATAATGTGCTCCATTTGGGGGAACTTGAAGGTTTTGGCTCTGCATTGGCTGAATCTACCTGTTTTCACTGGTGCTTTCAGGGACACCAGGGGATTAGAAGTAAGGACTCCCTGATCCCGGGTGGGGCGAGGAGGGGAGGTAGGAAGACACTTCTTCCACTTTGCTTGGAGCCAGATTTCACACCAAGATTTTGGAGATGGAGGTCCGAGTGCGTAAAGGAAATAAGTGGACATAGAGTGAGGAGAACCGAGCCAGCTGCTCACAGCCGTGCGACACTGAACCGGTTCTTTGACCCCTGTGGCTGCTGGGTAAATCGTTATCAGAAGGATGTGGCTAATAGTGGCATCTCCTCTACATGATCTTCAGGAGAGGCCACATGGCACAACCCTCACACTCTTCATGTGACATATGGATTGTTAAAGTTGGAAACCAGAAAGCTATCCATTGTTTCTTGGTGTTCTGTTTCAGTTTTGTTTTTTTTGTTTTTTTTGTTTTTTTGTTTTTGTTTTTGTTTTGATTTTTAATTTTCCTTGCCACTTTCTCTCTACTCAACCCACATCCATTTCTTGAGTGAGTCCTGTCCTGCTTTCTTTTCCCTAGCCCCTCTGCTGCCACATCTCAGGCACCATCACTTACTGGACCCCACTCGTAGCCTCATCGGCCTCCTGCTCAGGGCCTGCTTTCTGAGCAGCAGCCACTGCAGTATTTCCGAAGTGGAAATCAAATTGTGTCGCTTTGGCAAAACCTTTTTGTGGCTCCCCAGGGTAAGAAAACCAAAGCTCTTTAGTGGCCTCTCAGGGCCCTGTGTAAGCTGACTTTTCATTACTTCTGGTCTCTCTCTCTTACTCTGCCCAGCCCATCAGCATCCTTGCTGGTCATGAGCTCACTATATGTGCACACTCCTGGTTTGTGGACTTTGCAGTGGCCATTCGCCCTGATCCAGAAACCTCATGGCTGGGCCTTCACCTCCTAGTGTTCTCTCAGTGATGCCTACCCTAACTGCTTTTAATTCTGTTCATAACTCACAACTTGGTCTTGTGCCCAGCATTCCTTACATTTCTGCCTTTGTCTGCCCCTGCATAGAACTTTTAAATAATACATATTTTACTGATTAGATAGAATGGTACCTAACCATCTGTTACTTGACTACAAGTGCTGTGAGGGTAGGGTTAGCTTGTGGTAGGCACTCTATGAATGATGGGCAGATGACTCCCTATCTGAGTCCTTGCTCATTGGGGAAGGTTGGGTGATTAATGTGGAGGCTATGCTGTCTGTTGGGAAGAAAGGGATATGTTAACATGGCTAGAGTTCTTCAACCATCCTTCATAAATTGTAAGGAACATCACTGGCCAGGTCCTGGGGCTCTGATAGCTGCTTCTTGGCTTGCTAGGGCTTCTCTCTAGCAATTTTAATTTGGTTTAAGTTTAATTTAAACTTTTGAGGTAACATGCATTCTAAATGTGGACACGCCCATATATATACATGTCTTCTATGGACACTTAAGAATGTGACCTTCATGTGAGTTGGTATGATGGAGCATGCAGAGACTTTTCCTTTGACTGCCAGTTTCCAGTTCCTGGGATAGCGCAAACAAGAAAGTGTACTGACCACTGTTGGTTTAGAATTCAGCATAGTACTTGACACATAGTAAGTTTTCATGAAATGCTTACAGAGGGAGTGGGGTGTGAACTAGTCATTGAAACTCAGTTGATGAAGACTGGGGAGATGGCTCAGTTGGTAACAGGATTGGAGCACAAGCATGGAGTCCTGAGTCTGGATCCCAGCACCCATGTAAGAATTGAGAAACAGTGTGCATTTATAATCCCAGCATGAGGAAATGAAGATGGGGAGTGGGATCCTTGGACCTCTCTGACCAGCCAGTCTAACTCAATTCCTGAGAGACCTTTGCTCAAAAAATAAGGTAGAAAGTAATTGAAGCAAATACCTCATGTTGGCCTCTTGTCTCCATACATGTGAGCACACACAAGCACACACACACGCGTGTGTGTGCTTGTGTGTGTGTGTGTGTGTGTGTGCGTGCGTGCGCGCGCGCTCATACACATGCTGCATTCACAGTGTGGTCTGGTCATCAGGGCAATCTTGCAAACAGAATTTCCTGAGCAACAATCCCTATAAGGGAATCCAGTGTTATTTGTTGAGCATTTTCCCGGTGCTGGATGCTGGAGACATGGCCTAGAAGGAGGCACTCCAGAAGGGTGGCCCCAGCCCTATGGTGTTGGTGGGAGGTGCTAGTGGTGCCTTCTTAGCAGTGCTGAGGGAACAATGTACAGGGACGAGTTCAATCTCCGCTGGAGGAGGGGAGCTAGCCAGTACTCCAGACAGGAAGTGATTTTCAAGTTGCCATGGGGGATGGGGATGGTAAAGCCAAGAACCTAATTGTACCACTATGGAAATGCACCATGCAGGGGCCTGTCTTGGTGCCATCTTGAACATGCTCACCCCAAGATGGTGACCCCTCCACCTTCACAGAGGTGCTGGATCACGTGTGGTCCCCTTTCTACAGCCTCTTATCACAGAAAGGCATTTCCTTCTTGGAGATCAGGCATTCAGGACCCAAGGAGCTGTTTTTCCTCCATTGTGCAAGCATGACAAATCATTAATTTTTGATTGATTTGCTTAGAATTATGGGCGCCCCAGCATTCTTTCCGCCACTGAACAGCTGTATAACAAATGAATATATCACAGTGCACAAAAGATTGGAGATCTAAGAGAAGCAATTACGTTGGCCACCCCTCCCCCACCTTCACCCCTTCCCAGCCAGGAGGAAATTTTTGTCAGGAATTCCTCAAGTGGCTGTACAAAAATGAAAAGAAAAAAAAAAAAGAAAAAAAACCCTTTTCCTAATTGAATTAAATCTTCATCTCTATCTTTTACAGCTGATCTCCAAACACACACCGGTTCTCCATATGTCTGGTTGGGTTTTGTCCATCCAGGAAGAATCTTTAAGAATGGAATCTCACTTTTGAATTGAAACCAAAATGAAAAAAAAAAGAAAGAAAGAAAAGGAGAGAGAGAGAGAGAGAGAGAGAGAGAGAGAGGACCTCTAACCTGATTTCTTTCTTTTTTTTTCTTTTTTACATTTTCATTCTTTATTTTTTTTTATTTTTTATTTTTTTGGTTGCTGCTATGCCTTTAAGATTTTGGAACTGTACCGTGCACTAAATGTGACCTCCATAACTTTTAAATTAAGAATTTATGCTGGCTTGAAATTTATGAAATATTTCAGCATGAAAGAAAGCCTTTTTCCCTCAGGAAAATTGAGCAATAAATCACAGCGCTGTGGATTTACTGCCCTAGAGCCAGCGAGAGATAGGATTTTTTTTTTTTTTTTTTGCTTCATTCTGAAAAAAAAAAATGTAATCATATAAGACAGCTTAGCTGCTGTCCTCCCACTCTCTAGAATTTTTAATTTCAGCTGTTTCTGCTTGGATTTATTTCCAATATTCCTGCTCGGCTTTTCAATTTCCTCAGTTATTAAATTTTAATTCAGTGCATTAGCATTTAAATTAAAAAAGGGTTTATTTTATCGAAATCGTTGGCCAGCCCCCATCCCCGTAGCACACGAATTGCCTGTTTCTGCCATTTGCACAAAATGTGAAATGCAGCTAATGTCTTACAACTTACATTTGCACAAATTTAGAAATAAAATTTCTGGGTTTGGAATAATATTTTCTTTCCAAGAAAACCCTTAATAAGAGAATGGAAAAGAACATCTTAACATGTATCTGGGAAGGGAAAGGAGGGAGGAAGGAAATCAAAACTAGCCTTGCCCAGGTACTGGAGAGAAGCTGGGGGATGAGGAATGGAGGGAGCTGGGAACAAGGGTGGGGTACCAGATAGGGACTGGAGGGCTGCCATGTCTACCCCCAGCCAGCAAGAATGAGGAGGAGGGTTCCCCATGGGCCCGTCTCCTCTATATCTCATTGGTGGTAGAGGTTGGGTCAACTCAACATAGAGAGGCAGAGGTGGCACAGGAGCGGGGGAGGGTCAGCTTTACCCTCTGCGCCTGCCCATATTATGACCCTTAGAGAGTCAGTTTACAGGAAGCCTGCCTGAGGCTCACAGTAAGACACAGACAGAACCCGGGTGTGAAAAGTCAAGGGGAGAGGTCTTTTTGCAGCATGTAGTTTCTTAGCAGAGGATGACAGGTGACCACAGCAGTCACATTTTCTAAACTGTCACAACTTGGGACCTACCTGAACTTGATGCTAAACTGTAATTGGTGTCATCTGGACCATTAGAGATAGTCTTGGGGTTGTGGTGATCTGGTAGAACCTACTGAGCTGCCCCCTTGAACAAGGGATTTGGGGCAGTCCAGGCTGGTTCTGCAGCTGGTGCAGACCATTCTGCTTTCCCAAGCCTTGGTTTCCTAGGCCCAGTAAGTGTTGGCCTCTGTGACTGCTTCTGGGACTGCTGATGGTTGTCCCTGTCCAGTCCACACTAAACACGTTCACATACGTGACCTCATTTGTATCAGTCTCATGCTGGTCACAAAAGCTGTGCTTACTATGCGCTGCTGCGATAGTGACATATTGTCTTGGAGTCTCCCTGTGTCCATTGCCCATCCATCCTCATCCTTTCCCAGCACTACTACATGGCCATGAACGGGAGAGCATTCCCCAGTCGAGATAGTCCTTTAGCAGCTCTGGTACCTGGTGCCAGCCAGCATCCCCCACCCAACTTGGCCCCATTCTCTGCAAGGATTTGTTTCAACAACAGTTTGAATAGTTAAAACAATCAGGAGTGACTTCCAGCAGTATGAAGCCATGAGTCAGCTACAGAGAAACAACTGAAGACTGTCACATGCGCCCAAATGGAGCATCCATCCTTCCTGCTGCACACTCACTGTGTTGGACCTAGCCAGCCTGGCATAAAATCGTGATGGGAAGGAAGGGCTAGAGAGATGGCTCAGCGTTTAAGAAAAAGTACTGCTCTTGTAGCGGACCAGAGTTTCGGACCAGAGTTTCATTCCCAGCACCCACAGAGGGCACCCAACAACTACCTGTAACTCCAGCTCCAGGAAATCTAACACCTCTGACCTCTACAGGCACATGGATACATGTGGTGCACATAAACTCATGTAGACACACACACACATAAACAGAAATAATAAACCTTTTAAAAATTGTGTAGAAAAGGACAATGTTAAAATTGTATGTGAAATATTATAAATCCATACTCAGAGATCAGCCGGAAAGGCAAGAGATTAGTTGGAATTTTACAATTTTCTTTTAAAACCTCTCATAATCAAACATCTTCTACTTCGTAGGACCCGAACACAAAAGCAGCCTTGTATCAAGTCTGAGAAATTGGATGTAGGGAAGAGGCTGTAGTCGATCCAGTTTCTTTGCTTACATGACATGGCAGGCCTCTTTCCACTTTGTTTCTTCTGAAATCACAAGCTGTCACTCTTTCCAAAACCATATATGTACGTAGCACCTTTCCTGTCTTTAAACTATCTGTGTTTGGCTATACGTGGTGATGGGGAACTCCACTTGGCTCTTCCAAAACATTGGCAGAGGACAAAGGATTCTGGGGCTGAGAAGGGTAGCTTCTAGAGTGTCCTTGGTCTGGACACATAGCTGTGGGACTCTGGATAAACAAAGTCTTTGAGCCTTTGAGTTGAGACCCACTGTGAGCATTACAGGGGAGGAGAGACGTCTGTGCCCTGCACTGGTGTTCACTGAGTAGTAGCCAAGAGGAGCCTATAGGGACACTCACAGGGACCACGCAGATGCTGCATCTGAGGTGAGAGGGAGGAATGGGCTCTGTGGAGAAGCAGGAATGTCATCACTACTTGCCTGTTATGGACTGAATGTCACTACTGGATTACCTGGTGTTTTGGTTTGGTTTGGTTTGGTTTTAAGAGAGCCTGGGAACATGGGCTTTAGGGGATGAAACTCTTATTGACGGTTTGTTCAAATCAAACCCAGCCTTGTGGTTTCTCGAGGTTGTAACCTCCCATAAGCACACATCAAAAGGCAGCTGATGTTTTTACTTTAGGTCCTTGGTCCTTCATCCACAACTCCCGAAGTTTAGAAAGCTTGAACACAAAAGGATCATGACCTTTGAGCAGTAGAATTTGATCTGAGAGAGGGGAGGTTGTCACTCAGAACTGCATTCAGGGTGGCTGTGTGTGTGTGTGTGTGTGTGTGTGTGTGTGTGTGTGTGTGTGTGTGT
>JANHMN010000004.1:79588373-79605966 GCA_030674055.1 Rhabdomys pumilio | reverse complement strand
ACACACACACACACACACACACACACACACACACACACACACACACAAACACACACACACACACACACACACTCTTAAGCCTACATGTGAACATACATACATTCACGTAATGTTAAAAGAAGTAAAAACATGGGCATACATTCTGGGGTTAGGATGTAAACACGTATTTAGGGGAAGCTTTCTCCCCACTACAAGGAAAAGTTCAAATAATCTTATGTCAAGCAACAAAATGAAGTTGTGTCTGTCTATTGAAAACGAAGGAAATGGAGTCTTGCTCAGGGCCATCCTCACCACCCTAACCTCCTGGTTCCTGGGAGCCTTTGCCTAAGCCCTCGAGGACCACACTGGGAGAACCATTACCCAAGACATAGGCAGGAGATGTTAGCGCATCCTTGGGTGGGAGACCCATTTAGCCTCTCACCAGGCAGTCCATGCTCTCAGTAACCAGAGAGAGCAGGGAGAGCAGGGAGAGCAGGTACTTACTGAGAAATACCCTTTTAGTGCCCATCTTTGGATTTTATGTTGAAGTGTGACTCGGGTTAAATATAAAATTCACAGCATATCTTGAGCAACTATTTTGTAGTTATCTATATATAAATCTATTTTACAGCGACACAAATAGAATAGATTATGGAGTGTCAGCATGTAGATAGATTCCGAGTGCTTTTCCACTAATATACCTAATGATTCGTGCTGAGAATATTCAAGGGCTCCACTGTACATTTAAATGGATATAATTAAAATAATGAGCTCTATTTTAAAAAATGATATATGAAAAAAATTTTTTTAAGAAGTTGGAAGGAGCTGCACCACTAATTCAAAGTGATCTAAGTACTTGTGTGACGCCGTTGTTATTAGGACACCCAATTAAATGTGGAGCAGCTGAGAAAAAGAGAGGCTTGGGCTTGTAAATCTCAGTGCAGGAGTCGGGGAAGAGATGGAAGCTGCCTGTGTCCTTGGCACCACAAGTACTTAAGGAAGGAGAGCCGGTGGCTCTGTGCCCTGCTGTCATGCCCACCTGTGTTGAGAGAGACTGTTTCTCATTCCCATCTTCCATAGGCTGAGTTGGGGGAGGGGGTGGTCAGGCTGTACACACAGCTGCAGCTGGATTTCCAGAGCAAGCTCGTATCCACTTAGAATGTGGCAGGTGTGAGGGGGAAAGACTAATAAGAGTCTACCTGTCCTTCGGAGGAAATCATTTGCTCTTCCCCACTCCAGAACCCTGGTGAGTTGGCTGGAGGTCCCAGGGGTCAGGAGATGTGGCCTCAAGACCTGAGTTGGCTCCATGCCCTGAGTCTCTCTGTGGTACATTTCTACCCAGGATTATTGAAGATGGGTATAGCTACCTTAAGCATGGGTCTATCTACTGTCCCAGTGGGCCTTTGTGGGTCACAACACATAAAAGTCCCAAGTGATGCCTGTTTACCAGGAGGCAAGTCTTCCCTTGATAATTAAACAAGTACAGTATTTATGGAACATTTATCGTATGTTAGAGATACAGTAATGCACAGGCTGCTCTTAGGATGGAGGATTTGGTAAGTCATTAATGGACAAGACATTTTCAGATAGTAGCCAGGGCTCTGAAGAAAATAGAACACGGTGATAACTGAGAGGCTGGACAGTGGAGTCACATGTGCCAGGTGTGCCAAAGGAGTCTGTAAGCATTCTGGATAGCTTTGAGAGTCACCTGTGGGAGGGAGATGTGACTTCTGCAGAAGAGACATGGCTCCATTATGCTGGGAAGGCTTCAAGGTGGCCAGAGTGACATCATGAACCAATGTCATTATCATAATAATAACTATTGGAAATTTGTATGGATATCTACTTCAGGCCAGTGCCCCAGCTGGACTCCTTACAGATGTCCCCACCTCTCCTTGCATCCAGCAAGGATCCTCACATAATAGACATGGAAATGAAGGCTCAGGGTAGGTGTTTTTGACCAACATTGCAGGGTATATGGGCAAACAGGTTAGAGTTACACAGTCTGTCTGACCCACAGCTGTAGCTGGTGTTGGCTACTTTGTGGGTTCTTCTTTCTTCCACCCTTCTCCACCCTTTCCCTATCCTTTCAACCCCCTAACACTAGATGGGAGAGAAAACAAGATAGAAAGGAAAGGGGTGATGTTATCATTAGACTCCTTCTTGAGTTTGATCTTTGCGGTCAGGATATCTAATTTTTTCTTGTTTCTTCTTTGCACATCACTACTTAACAGACCATGACCAATAACAACCAAAAGCAAACTACCAACAATCTACCAACCAACCCACCCACCTCTCGGGGACCTAGCAAATATAAACCTTCTGAAAAGTCCCCGGGATTCCCAGCACCACACAGTTCCAGAAACTAACTATCTGCAGCTGGCAAAACCACACCCCTACTAGAGCATGTGGCAAATCATACTCAGCTGCTGTGGACAACTTGATGCAGCCCCATATCCCAAACCTGGGATTAAAATGAAATCATACTCTTACAATACTTCTGTGTGTTTTTTACAGAACCCAAAATTCCCAACTTGTCACTACACACAGCACCTCTTGACCCCATAGGGTGGCCTGGAACCAATGAGGACCTAATGATCAAGAAGGGACATGGGCGTCTGTTTAGGGTAGGTTGTGGGGCTGAAATTGAGAACATAGTGGAACAAGCTGAGGAGGAGACAGTGATACTCCTTCCTGTCCTGTTTCTGAGCTTCCAAATGTTGGAGAGATTAGGACTTGTCTAGCTCTGGTGAGATCTCCTGACAGATGGATGAATTCATAGAGACCTAATAGCAGATCATTATTAATGGGCTAAATACTCTGCTAAATGTTTTCTGTGTGTACACTGATTAAATCTTATGTGACAACCCTGTTACCTGTGCTTTGCAGATGAGGAGATCCAGGCTTTGAGGTGTGGTGATGGGTCCAAGTTTCACTTTAGGGAAGTAACAGAGGTCTTTGTGCTACTTTCCTTGTATGGTGGTAACAGACCACCTGGGTAGTTAATGGAACACAAGGCACAGTGTTTCACAAAGCTGGAGACTTGAAGCCAAGTCAGGGGTCAGATGGCTTGGGCCCTGGGAAGGGGCCACTTCAAGCTTGCAGACAACCACTGTGTTCTCTATTGGCAAGAATAACTTTTAGACATTTATTTATTTATCTTGGAGCAAGGACATGTCATAAAGTGTGTGGAGGTCAGAGTGCAACCTATGGGAATCCATTTTCTCCTTCCACTATGTGGGTCACAGGGATGACACTCAGGTCATCAGGTCTCACCAAATTGCCTTTACTGGCTGAGTCTTCTTGTGGCCCAAGAATGCCTATTATAAAGTCACTAATCTCATCATGAAGGCTCCACCGTGGTGATCTCATTTAGCCCTAATTATCTCCCTATCATTCTGGCCCCAGAAACAGCCATGATTGCGGTTTGGATATTAATACATGAATTCGGAGATGGGTGGGCACAGTTTGGTCCACAGTACCTCCCCAGTGGCCTTTCTCTGTGTCTCCCTTGTAAATAGGCCCTCGAGGATTCTCTCTTAGCTCAGCACCAACCTTTTCCCTCTCTGGGAGCAGCCTCAGCTAGGGATCAGCTCATGCAGTGAAACCATTGCTTCTCAACTATTGGAGCTGCCTAGACCCAGAGAGTATGGCTTTTACAGGTCCACACAGTGGGTCCAGGTGGATCCAGGACCCAGTCCCACCCTGCCTCTCAGTTCTTCATGCCTTCACAGTGCTTTGCTTTGCTTGTTATATGTCTGGACCTGAACATGCCTTGAGCCCAGGCTTCTCTGAGTAGATGAAAGGTCTGGGCATAGCCAGGCACTATCCTTGGGCCTGGAATGAGATTTGATTTTTATCCTGTGTCTGCCTTGCCCTCCTTACCTCCAAAACAGAAGTCATGAGGATAGTTCACCTACTGAAAGGATGCGGGGGCCATGGAGAATCATGTTGAAAGAGTAATGCGAGTGTGGGGACCAGAGCCCTGGCTATGCGTGTTCTCCTGCACCTGCTTTTATGACCTAGGCAAGTCATGGCTCTGTTCCAAACTACAGAATGCACTCAGCTTCCTGCCCAACTCCATCTGACCTCAGTTCCTTGAGAGTGTTCTCAAATATTTGGAGAGGAGTCCTTTGCCAAATTGTTGGCTCCATGACACCCTCACCAGGAGAGCCTCTTGAGACTGGAGTTTTCCCATTTAGAGTGGGAAGAGAAGAGCTCTGATGTGCTCTGCTGCCAAGAAACAGAAACAGCACAAGATACTTGGCGTGCTCCGAGCATACTGCTCATGGTACTGCTGGCAGACCAGAGCCCAGGCTGCCTGAGCCAGACCCTGCATCTATCAAGGCTCCCAGCTTAAAGTTGGATGGGAATACATTCCCAGTATCCAGAGGTGCCTTTTGAGGTCACTTGTAACTCCAGTTGTGAAAGGTACAAACAAATGACAGGAGGTGAGCTAGGTATTCTGGAAGGCTTTAGACTTCTCTTACCCAGGTATAAAATGGGCCTGCGTGAGAGGCCAAGGAGCCTTTCCTTATATTTAATACATAGCCTCGTTGTGAGTCTCTACCATGCTAAGGACTAGTGGGTTTCCCTGTGTGCCTGTGGGCAGTTCTGGGTCCCCCTCTGAATGGCCTCTCTTCTTTCCTAGGGAAAGCTCGAAGCACAGTCAAAAGAGCAGCAAGGTGGAGGGCCCGGAGCCAGCACAGGCTGAGGCCTCGCTGAGTGCTGAGCAGGGAACGATGACGGAGGTGAAGGTGAAAACAGAAGTACCAGACGACTACATACAGGAGTTTATCTGGCAGGGTGAGGCCAAGGAGGAGAAGGCAGGCGGCAAGGATGGCACTGGCGATGTGCCTGCCGAGATCTGCGTGGTGATCGGTGGCGTCCGCAACCAGCAGACACTAGGTGAGTGCCCAAGTAAGATCCGCAACCAGGGTAGAAGTGTGTGGTCAGGAAAGCTGACATCTTTGAGAGAGAACCTTCTGTGGTTTGCTCTGCCCCACAGAGAAAGCAGCTCCTGTTTGGCTTTTTGTGGTGAGTTCTAACCTGGGGAGTTCACTTTCTGCCTGGTGTAACAAGACCTCATGGTTCTGTCAAGCTCTTGGTATTTTTTAGATTGTCTGCTGGCCCAGTGAATCCATTACACCTTGAGGTCCCTAAGTAGGGAATCAGCACAAGCCCTTACTGCTTGCTTGGTATTCTGAATACATGTCCTGTCTGCCTTGTCCCTGGCCTGACTGGGGACTTTAGGGGAGGTTCTTTTTGATTGGTGACAGTTGTGTGCCTTCCTATACCTGGAAGAGTTTAGTAGTAACCTGCTCTGAGGCTGAGTTCTCCCTTCAGCTCTCCAAAGGACTCCCTGAACTACTGCCAGATTCAAGGACTCGGATGGCCGTAAGGCCCTGATAGGCTTACTGAGCCTGCAGAACAGCAGGTAGGGATTGTGTCCAACTGCCCTATACCACAATGCTCGACAGCCTCTTGAGAGTCACCTCAAGTGGTTCAAGTGGCTCAGCCCTGCCAGATCTTTGCCCAGATCCTGTGCCCAACATGTGAACATCTTGGTGTGAATTCTTTTGGCTTTCAACATTGGCTCTTAGATTGGCTTTTGAAATCTGCCAAACAAAACATATTGATGGCTCAGCATATTGATGAGGCACAGCTTTGAATCCCAGAGACAGTGAGACAAAGCCCTCTGTCCTTACCCTGCTACTGAGGCGCTTCCGAGTCTGGCTGCACAGGTATATGTCTATCTTCACCTTCCTCAATGTTTATCATGTCCAGAGTGTTCTTGGGCGTGCTTTTCCTTCCTCCATGGTCTTTTTGTGTCCAGGTCTGGTATGTCCCTCCTTCCTTCTATGCCCCTCTGTCTTCCTGGCTTGCATACTGTTTGTAACCCACAAGACATCATGGAGAGATGCCCTTTGTTTCCACAGTTAACTCTCAAGTCCTGATGCATGTCCTTAGCTGCTGGCCTCAGCCTCCTGCTCTCTTCTCAGCTGTTATTCAGTGGCTCCACTTGGGTCACCACAACATCTCATGACCAGCCATACTTTTGTGTCTCTCTGCCTGACATACTCTGTTCAGCTGGCTTCAAGGAAGTCACAGCAAATACAAAACACAGGTCATGTTGTTTCTCTTTACTAACCTTGAGACTGACTCCAGAACCAAGGCCACAGCACGAGGAACCTCCGATTTTCCTTTGTTTGTTTTTGTCTTCTGATCATCCTAGACTTCTCAACAGTGTCTATCTGTCATCCTATCTGGGCTTCCTCCCCCCCACCCCCCTGGGAATACTTCCACCTGTTTGCCAAGTTCAGCTTCTCCTTCAAGGACAGGAGCCATCTCCTTCTTTCTGATCTCCTCTGGATAGAGGAGTCGACTTGGACTGTGCTTGTTCCCTGCCGAGTTTGGATCTCCAGGGCGTGCCTGACTCCTGCTCCCCACTCCTCCTCCACAGTGCCTAGCAAGATTCTGGCTTGTGGGAAGCTATGTTGTTGGTTGTGGTAGTATGGCTGAATGTCAGGACGGGGCTAGGTGATGCTGCGGTAAATGAAAGGTCTCAAGAGTAGTGGGTCTTGGTAACTCAGAACCCTAAAAATTTATTTCTTCTTGACATTGTCCACTGTAGCTCACACAGGGCTCTGTTTGTCTCTAGACTCTAGCACAAGGTAGCCATTTTCACAGATGGCCAGATAGCAGAGGATAGCAAACCCTATGAACTCAAGCAGGCTATTGATTGCTAGAGCGAGAAGGAAGAGGTGTAGTGTCCATTTAGATGTCAGACCAAGCTATTCATATGGCTGCCCCTCATCTGAGGGGGCTAAGAAGTACCCATATCCTGTGGGCAGCATGAAGGACAGTTGGACAAAAGATGTTTTGTGGGGAACCTTGCCTAACCTCTGCCCCTCAGCATTCACACCCCAAAGCCAAAGACCAAGCTTTTTCCAGGATCTATGAATGGAGAAGAGGGTGTGCCTTTATTCTCATGCTACTAATCCTCTTTAAGCCCAGCAACCATTGCTGCCTTCCTCCAGATGTCCTATGGAGGGTAGCTGAGAGCAGATCTGGTCAGGGAGTCCTCTAGCAGGCAGGCCAGGGAACTGTGGAGAGCCTTCCCTGAGCCAGTGGCCCACACAATAAAGGCCCTGGGCCCTTGGCACGAATGTGCTTTCTGCCAGTCAGAAGTGCTCATTTCCCACTCAGTCCCTGCTTATCAGCCAAGACTTTGGTCCATAGGATGTGGGTACTTCTTAGCCCCCTCAGATGACAGCAGCCATATGAAGAGTTTGGTCTGCCATCTAAATGGAAGCTATATCTCTTTCCTCTCATGGTATGAGGCCCTTGTGTGTCACAGTGCCCACCATACACATTCCTGTGTTATGTGAGGACATGGTAGGAGGTACCTGGTACTGTGCCTGGTGACAGATGAGCAAGCTATTGAGGTAGGACAGGGTAGGACAGTCTGAGTGTTGATCATGACAAGTACCTGCTTTTTTTCCTAGTCTAAAAAATAAGCCAATGTGATTAGACCTGGGGTGGGGATGAGAAAGAAAATCAACACCACATGAGTTCCCATTCCCTTCTAGGTTGACCTCCCTACAACTCAAGTCTTGAGTGTCTCGGGTAATTTTCTGTAACCTTCTGTTGGTAGAAGAGACTATAGCATACCCAGAGATGACCCCAAGAAATCCACCATCTGGAAAGCTGTGCCACATAGGACCATGTGACTCCCCTCCTGTCCCCATTGCAGGTCCTTCTTGTTATGTGGTTTGTGCACAGGGTCAGGCTAAGAGGAAGCTGCCCTGACCTTGTTGCCAACCAAGGAAGCCATGGAAAGAACCCAGGGACTATCTGTAGGAAGAGAAACAAGCTCATTTCTTGCTGGCAAATGGATTTTACCTGAAGCTCAGGTCCTGGTCTCATCCGTGGCTGTGGAGAGTTCAGTGTTGAGGATTGCAAAGAGGGAATGGTTGACTCTTAGAGTCCATGTTGGGTGTAGATGCGGACAGTGGGGTCTGCATGCTCTTGCTGGACCTGACCCCATCCTATTATAGGGAGGTAGATTTTGTGGGAAGCAGGAGAGTTCTCAGCCACACAGCACACTGGCAGCTTATGATGCCTGCTTCTAAGAGCCTACTTGCCTGTTAGCATCTGCCTTAGTCCTGCTTTTGAGCACAAGTCAGGTGCTGGCATGTGTGCCTTCTTGCCCTGGTATCTGAGTGTGCTTAGTTCATGGTCCTGAGTCACTTGGTGGCATGCATGTGCTTTGCTCACCCAGAACACTCTGAGCTCAGAAGCAGGCTCTGTTACTGAATAGAATAGTGTCCCTGTTCAGTCACATGGCAATGTGACTATCCAATTCCTCAATGGAATTGAGCAATGAAGCCTATCCAAGTCCTCACTGGACATAAGCCGTCAACAGTTTTCCCAGGAACACAAACATTATTCAAAACATTTCCTTTGGAGGAACCAGGGTCATGGGTACATGGATGACACTGGCTGGGAGAATCCTGCTGTGGTTGTTGGTGCCCAGAAGGCTGGCTGCTGCCTAGAGAGGGTCTGGGCTGAGAAGGGCATGTCTTGCTCTTAGCATGTTAATGCAGTTACAGCCAGCTTGGGATTTATGGGCCAGACCCAGGGTTCATATTGTTTTTTTTTCTTAACAAGAGCAGAGATAATATTGAGCCTGACAGTGTTGTTAGAGAAAACCAGAAGTGAGTGGATGTGTTAACAGATGCCTTGCCCATCTGACGCACTGTAGGTACAGCTCTCCCCTACAGCCTGGGGAGGGTCTAGAACACATAAGATTTAAACTCCGTTATGCAGGCACCACTGTTGCTACTCCCAATTCCAGGTTCGTGGTTAGCATCATTAACTGACCCCTGTACACTGTTCTCAATATAGCGCACTGCCAGTCAGCTGGAATCAGAAAATTGGAAGTGGAACCTATTTGCTGTCATCGTGCTAGATGGAGACCAGGACAGCCACTTGTGCTTACCACATCTAGGGCGTCATCATACACCATTGTCTGGTCCCAAGAGATAAGGATGACAGGCACTCATTCTGGTTTTCAAAATTTACCACCATGGAGTACTCTTCCCTGTGCTGTGGAACCAACCAGAGCCCAGGTGTCTCACATTCATGGAGACAGACTCTGTTTCTTGTGAATACTGAGCCAACCAGGTCATTCCCAGCTGTTAACACAGTAAAGAGAGGGGCACATGGGCAAGCCAAGGATTGTTTCCTAGAGAAGCAAACGGGTCTATAGGGGACAGGGAGCAGGGTAATGGAGGCTAGATACTCACTACTTACAGTATTTTGGGACACCAAACACACATATTCCAGGAGATGCAACCAGTATGGTGTGGCCACCAGGAAGTCGTTTGTGACAGGAGTTATTTGATAACCAAATAAAACATGTGAGAGTGAATTTCTGGTCCTAGAGGTGGACAAGGATGGCGACTGACCCAGCTACAAGAATCAAGGGTCAGATGGAAACTAGATTCTGCAGGGAGGAGTCCTGGGCAGTGAATAGGCATACTGCGTGCACAAAGCCATCCTGGGATGGGGAGTGGAGGAGGAATAGGGAACCCCACTCATGTGGAAGCCACAGGGCTGTAGCTTTGGAAGGAGTGATGAGTTCCGTGGGAACTCAGACACAGCCACGTGGGCTTCGGTCCTTGACAAATCCAGGAGGAGAGATGCCAGGTCTTAATGCCAACTGATAGTGAGTTTTCTATTTCAATAGGCTATTGGCAGATCTAGGTGCCTGAGCATGCCAGAACCAACACTTAGTCTTTGCTGCAGCCACGAGGGAAGGAGCAGAGCTGGCTGCCCTCCAGACCCGGTTTTCTCTGCTGTTGACTCTCCATCTGGGGTAAACAGGGAAGGGGTACAGGTGGAGAATCCCTGTTGGAAAGGGATTCCAGGCTGTATGTTAAAAGAGCTCCAGTCTACCCCTCTGTGTCTGGAGTGCTCAGTGGAATATGTATGCTGGGTCATTAGGACAGGAAAGAAGCAATGTTGTAAGAACAGCTTTCAAGGTGAACTAACACACAAGCGAGGCTCTGGCATCAGCACCGCTCAGGGCATTGACACCTCCAGGATGACTGCGGTGATGAGAGGAATCTCGAAGGCCAGGACATCAAATACCCTCTGTTTAGGCTTCCTGAAAGAAGTCTTTTCATTTTTCACCAATTGCGAATGTTATAATTCCTAGGATATTGTATTGCTTTTTAAAGGTGGCATTTTGCAAATAATCACAATGCCACTGCTTTTTTAGGGCCTGTTCGCTGTCACTTTAAAGAAACGTCTGAACAAGCTCATCTTTAGCAGACAGAGATTTTATATCTTCCTTTTTTTCTCTCCTTGAACTCCCATTTCTAGTCCACTTCCCCCACAGGGTTTTTTCCTAATGTAATATATTTTTTATGCTTGAAAGTCTTTTATTGATCACTGTTTCACACTCATCTGCCACAACAAGAGGTACATAAATTGAAATAGAAATTTCTGGGGGAAAAAATTTTTCCTGGGATCATAAAGCACTGCATTTTAAAACCTCTTAATTTTTTCCTCAGATTGAGTTGTGATTAGCCTGCAATTTGTCAAGAACAAATTTAGATAAATAGTAAGTGTAAAAATAAAAAAAAAATTATCAAAAACACACTTCTCGGTAAAACAGATATGGCTTTCTTTCTTTCTCAATCGGCTCATGGATCTGTGAATGAGGATTTCTTACGAGTAGAATGAGACAGGGCCTGGCCTTCGTTTCATGATGATTTCCAGTGTTTGTAGGGAAAGGGCTTGGAGGGCTGGGGTGTGTGAACAGGAAGCCGGAGACCAGGGGGTTTGCTTCATGGTGTCACTTGATTCTTTGACTCCTTCCAAGGTGTATGCCAAAAACCAGATGAGAGTATATGTTGTTAATGGTGTCTTCATTTACAGCTCTGTTGTGTGTGTGTGTGTGTGTGTGTGTGTGTGTGTGTGTGTGTGTGTGTGTGTGTGTGTGTGTTTGTAGAGGCCATAATACACAACCTCAGGTACTCAGGTTATCTTTCCTCAGGTACTACCACCCCTCCTCTTTTGAATCCAGACAGGGTCTCTTGTTGGATCATAACTTACCAAGTATAATCATCTGGCTGACCAGCCAGCACCACGGATCTATCTATCCTTACCTCTGCAGTGCTAGGATTATAAGTGTGTGCCTCATGACCAGTGTCTTTTACATGATTTCTGGGGATCAAATTCAGATCCTCATGCTTGCAAGGATGGTACTATACCAGTTGAGCTATCTCCTGAGCCCTCATGGGTTTTGAGAAAGAGTCTAGCTCTGTAGCTCAGTTGGCCTAAAACTCAGTATGTAGAGTAACAGGCTAGCCTTGAACCTGTCATCCTCCCACCTCAGCCTCCTGAGTTTTGGAATTATAGGCATTGTGTCACATCACCCAGCTGTGAGCAAAAGTTACCAAGTTGAGGAAGTTGCCACATGTCCCTACTTACTCTTGTTAATGTCAGCTAGGAGGACTGAGGCTCTGATAGCCCAGGTGCCTGGCTACCCCCTTCCCCAGCTGGCTTTGACCCTAAGCCAAATAATAAGGCATTCTCCAACATTAAGGGATCTTTCTGATTTCTTATGTAATTCAGATGGGAAAACTCTGGATGGCAAACCCCACAGCGGATCTGTTCGGAGTCGGTATTCAGGGACCTGGATTTTTGACCAAGCTTTGAGATATACATCTGGTACGTGATGGCTGAGGGATGTGGCCTGATTTGGGTTAGCATGGAGGGTGGGCACAGCTGGCCATGGCTGCCAGCTGTATACCCTGAGTGAGCAAACTCTGCTAGTACCTCAGGGCCTGAGGGGCCTACCCTCTCCCACATCCCATCCAGCCACTGTGAGCAGATCTTGAGTCTACCCTCAGGGATGACAGGACATCTGGACATCTGGTGATCTAGACTCTCTGAACCATTTGAACAGTACTTCTTCTGGATCACAGACATGGAAGAAGGAGCATCCTATAACTACCTGTGTTTGGGACCTCAGTCCTTCCCTGCAGGCCTTCTAGCCTTGTGTCTCACCAGGACAAGGCCAGGCATTAAGTATTTTCTTGGTCACTGTTGCCTGTGAACTTCCTCCTCCTGTGCATTCTGGAACTTCGGTTCTGAAGAAAACACTTTTGAAAAGCTGGCGGTCACCACAGTTCTCACTTAGTGAGTGCCTGCTGAGTACCAGGCTTCATGCTAAGGATTCACAATGGCTATTGTTTCACAGAGAGGAGTCCTGGAACTTCTTGGGGCCTTTCCTGACCTGAGGTCAATGAGCTAACATTTGGACCCAGATTGGTTGCTCTTACTGCTCAGTGAGGCCACCACTCTGTGGAGCTTCCTGATTCTCAGCCCATTTAGCACCTTCCACGCACAGGAATTGCCACACACAGGGACCACAGGACAAAGAGTGATGGAAGGGTAAGGTTGGGAATCCTTCCTGCCAGCATATGGTGTCCATCCTCGCTCTCGAAGGGGTAGAGAAATGGTCAAAGGCCATGACAGCATGCACCCTCGACTCTCCATATGCAGAGGAGATGGATTGATTGCCTTAAAGCCACTCATTATAAGTAGCATTGACTCTGTAGACTGCACTCCTCACTACATCTGGGTAGGGTCTCACCTCAAGCCTCCAGGTCTTACTCTGGCTGTCGCAACACCATCACCAAGTTTTCTCCAGGCCTGCTGACCCTTCTGCCCCCCATTAGATGGAGGGCAGGAACTCTCATCTATTTCACTGCCGAGCCTCAGTGCCTGACCATTGCAAATGCTCAATAAATCCTTGGTGGTGGAAAGAAACTGGCAGAAGCCGTTAGAGTAGGTGGAGGCACCAAGAAGAAAGTCAGGAAGTTATCACTTGGTGGTTGATGAGTACAGCAGCGAGCCACCATGAAATACTGAGTCCTTACTATGTGCCAGCCACAGGGCTGAATGCAGAGAAATACATGTGCTCTATTGCTGTGGGCTTATGCCCTTCCCAGTGTGGCAAGGGTGATGTATGCAGAAACCCCTCAAAGGCCAGCTTCTGAGTGCTGTGTGGCAATAGGATGGTAGTGGCCCCGGAGTATCTCACATTAACACAGACACGGGCCACTGTCCCTTAGTACTTCCTCTATGCCAGTCGCTCGTGTGCTCTGTCTGTGTCTTGCTATCACTGTAAGAGGCAGGAGCCAAAGTCCTGGTGGCAGGTGAGGAATCCAACACTCAGACAGGTAAAAGTGAGTTCAAGTGGAGGAGCACGGTTGGCATCCAGTCTCTTCGAGGCTGCCTGACAGGAGAGTCTCTGCTTCTAGGCACAGAAACAGAGTGGTCATTAGTAATCATGATCACTCCCCATGTGTCTACAGAGAACGTGCTCCTCATTCAGCCTTCTCATTAGCCTATTGCCTTCTCTAGAGAAGACACTTAAGTGTGGACTGTGAATGGCAGAACCAAGCTCCTTCTCTGGAACTGCACTAAAGAAGAAGTGATGTTCCCCACCTTGACTGCAGGGTGTCAGGAGTTTCCTTGAAAATTTACATGCCTGGATCCCCAGACCCAGCAGTTTGTGTACTACCTGTCCTGAGACAAAGACTTCTTGCATATTCTTCCTGGTCCTTCTGTTCAGAAAGGTGGAAGCTGGGTCCAAGTAGCCTCAAACCTGCAGGAAGGCTTTGCCCAGTGGTGATGAGCAGGGACTTTATCTGTGTTCCTTTGTTTGCCAAGTTAGGTCCTGTCGGCAGGATCCAGCCTCCCTGCCATGGACTTTGTTTCAGGCCCTACTGTAGGGATGATATCTAGAAAAGCCTCTGCACAGGCCAGCTATCTAATCAGCAGGGCGGCTCTGCTTAGCTCTGGCTGTCAAATTTGCACTAGAAGCTGCCAGAAGCCATGAACACCACAGCTAGAAGCGGCTAGAGGCCAAGTGTGCTACTAGACTCACAAGATGCCAGTGTGGGGGATGGCTCTGCCAATTCCCCATGCTGCATCCACAAAGCTCAGCTGAACCCCAGACAATATCTGCCATCCTCACAGTACCCAGTAGAAATGAGACTCTTAAAGCTTAATGATTATCTAAAGGATTTATATATTTAGGAATGCTCAATCAACAAGATGCTCACACAATTAGAGTTGTTACCCAAATATCTAACCTTTTGATAGAAGTTGCTACCCAGGACAGCTTTTGACCCATCTGTGGTTCTCCATGGCTGATGGCCTCCTTCTTCCCCTCCCCTTCCTGTCCTTCTCCCCCTCCCCTTTCTCTTTTTCTCTCTTCCCCTTCCTCTCTTCTTCTCCCAGCTCCACCTCCTCTTTTTCTGCCTAATCCCTGAGCTCCACTGTGAATACAATGAAGCAGAATAAATATCCTGTTGCACCATATATGATATGTCATTTTTGGGTCCCCTTAGGTGTAGGAGGAGCTAAAGTGGGAAGAGTAAAGAGAAGAAGAAGAGGAGTAAGGGAGAAAGAGGAGAAGGAAGAGGAGGAGCTAGGAGAGAGATGAGCCAGCCTTGCAGAGACAGCGTGGAAGATTGGCAGAGCTATCTCCCATGCTGGCATCTCATGGGTGGCAAGGCCGGTGTTTCTGGCTGGTTGTTTCTAGCTGCAGCAACTACGTGGCCTCTGGCCACTGAACATGGCGTCTGATCTAGCCAGAGTCATTGCAGCTTAGATAGTCAGCTTGACTGGCAGCCACTTTTTAAATAATTACTACAACAAAGTGGCGCACCAACTTCTGGCATGAATTCACTAGAAATTTAAGTCTATTCACCTGAGAGTAAAAGTTGTATTTTTTTTTTAAAGAAAGTGAGTGAGTGATTGGCACTGATAGGAGTCACGTGACTCCAGTGCAGGAACCCTGAACAAAGAAAACCTGGCAGACAGGTCCTCTGCTGAGAGAAATTGCAGGCTGCTGCAGTCAGAGCCAAATAAATAAGCCTCTGTTGTGAAGCAGTTACTGATTTAAGTATAAAGTTAAAATTTAGGGATTATTTGCTTTAAGGAAAGATTTATAAATAGATTTGTCCAAATCACGTGGGGATTATGGCCCACAGGTTGGAACTTAGGTAGGGAAAATTGTCACTGGCTCTAGAGTAGAGAGTACAGTGTACAAGTGGAAGCTGCTCTGGAGTACAGAGCCAAACAGATAGATGGTATAAATAAACTGTTCTAGGCAGAGGGACAAACAGAAAGAGAGTGTAAATCAGGTGTGTTTAAATGATATAAAGTTATATTGCCTCACAGGAGACTCAGGTTCTGTCTAACGTGGGCTCCACAGGAATTCTGGGTTCATTTCCTGCTTGGCAAAATAGGTAAGGAAGATTGGTGTGAATTTCAGTTTTGTGGTTATATTTTTCCTCTGGGAAAGAGGTCAAGATAGATGTTTTTCTGGTTACTGGCTCAAGGATATTCTGTTTAGGGAAAAAGATTTTGTCTGTGTGTTTTCAGAAGAGCCGATTAAGATATTTCTGCCTTCCAGAATTATATGGATTAGACATGACAGAGGCAGGCCACCAGAAGACTAGATTCCAGAATTCAAACAAAAAGAGTTCTTGATACTGAAATTTGTTTTGAGAATTGTATATTGTAGAATACACAGCCTTGGTGAATCTACTCATCAAGCAAGCTGAGCAGACCTGCTCGAACCTCTGATGTCCTGGGATTTCAGCTGGATGCAATGAAGACACAGACATCAGAGGCTTATCAATTTACCCCCCCCCCACTGCCCCTCTTCTAATATCTCAACACCTGTAATCAGCTTGAAGAAGTTAATGAAGAGTCGGGGCCCCTATTCCCTGGGCTTGGGGACTGAGGTGGTTAATATTGGGCTCTCTTTCTAGGGAAAAGTAGGGGTTTTGTTGGAACAGGGAGGAATAGCTAGGATTTATTGCATAGCCATAACCTATTGGTAGAAATCTGTATAATTGTTATTAAGCTAAGGTTATATTTCTTAAATGGTACAAAATTTACTTTGATTTCAAATTTAAGGTTTTCATTGGTATGAGTTTCTTATTGATATAAAAGTGAGATTAATATTGTTACTCTCATAGGCATTGTGCCTATATAACACATTTAGGAATACAAGGCTTAGACCCAGCCCTTCTTTAACTTTTTTTTTAACTGATTTGAGATGGTTAGCCTATGAGTTAAGGGCCTATAGCAAATTCATGGCTCTGAGTTTATTGTTAGGGTATTTTCTATATTTTAATTAGAAATAGCTGAGAGGAGTTAATGGATGGACAACAGTTCAGATTGTCTTACATGGATAGTTGGTTTTCAAAACAACAGAAGTCCACAGAATTGGCATTGCAAACATTTCTGTATTAATGTTCATTCTGATTAGAGACCTGTCTGCTCCTGACAGCTTCCCTGTCTTGAATTCTAAGAAGAAATTGAGCATCTTTGGAGTTACTCCAGTTGTGGTGAGACAGCCACTAGACAAGAATTGCCTCTTTTCATCTACAGACAAATCACTGTCCAGAAAAGGACACACTTGCAGAATAGTCGGCTGATTATATCTGCCAAGACAGAGTAATCAACCTTTAATAGTTCTGCATGACTTGGTCTGTCAGATGATCTTGGGCCAGAAGGCTGAAGATCAGATGCTCCAACGTTTTGTAGTATAGGGACTGTCCAGGTGATCAGTGGTCTCTATAAATTGGCTAAGTTTTAGAAGCTATGCTTTGTGCTTCCCATAATTTCAGTTAATTCAGTCATCTGGATTTCTGACGGGGTTGAAGACTTACAATCTCATAGCCAACCCAGACTATTTACTTTGAGAGAACATATTTGAGAGGATGGTTTTCAGCTGACATTCATTCTGAAAAGCCAAGAAAAGAACCAGGTTCAGAACTAAGTCTTTTAGTTAGGAGAGATGACATAGGTTCTGTTTAGTCAACAAAATGGTGGACTGGGTATTAGGTCTATCTTGTACCTTACTGACACAAATTGGCATAGTTATGCTCTAATTGTATTTTGAGAGAAAGTTTTTTTTTTAATTTTAACAGGAAGGGTGATATGTAGGAGGAGCTAAGGTGGGAGGAGTAAAGAGAAGATGAGGAAGGGAGAAAGAGGAGAAGGAAGAGGAGGAGCTAGGAGAGAGATGAGATGGGGACATGGAGGCTGATGTTCGCTTGTCTGTTGCAGTCAAAGGTAGTTGGTATATTTAGGCTGGGTTTTGGGTTACACCTCTGATTGTAAGGGCATCTTGTTATTGACCATTACCAAATATAAAAGGCTTTGATCAATCATTAAGCATTAGAATCTCATTTTTCTACCAGGCCTGCGTGGATGGCAGGATGGTCTGGGCAATGCTCAGCCTTGCAGAGACAGCGTGGAATATTGGCAGAGCTATCTCCCACGCTGGTGTCTTGTGGGTGGCAGGGCTGGTGAACATGGCATCTGATTTAGCCAGAGCTGCTGCAGCTTAGATAGTTGGCTTGACTAGCAGCCGCTTTTTAAAAATAATTACTTCAACTCTTAGAGTCAGCCGTTTTAATTCTCTGCACCTGAAAAAGACTTCAGGAGACTGAAGTCAGGTGTGTGTGTGTGTGTGTGTGTGTGTGTGTGTGTGTGTGTGTGTGTG
>JANHMN010000004.1:79548876-79588363 GCA_030674055.1 Rhabdomys pumilio | reverse complement strand
TGTGTGTGTGTGTGTGTGTGTGTGTGTGTGTGTGTGTGTGTGTGTGTACTGTAAGGCTGTTCTCTGTGTCTGAGAGCACTGTGGTTCCTCAGCAGGTGAGGACTGCTCTTCCCCAAGGTGAAGCTTGTCTGTCTTGGGATGGACACTTGCTAGAGGAAGTGAAGAGCCAGCTGGAGGGAGGTAAACAGACCAGATCCTATGAGGTCTGAAGAAGTTCCCAGGGTCAGGCTGCTTGCTGGCAGGTACAGAACAGGGACTGGAACGCCTATGGCCTCATGTGAAGCTTGTGGTCTTCTTCTCTGTCCCCTGCTGGGAGCAGGTCAGCCTGAGTGACAGCCTTATAGTGTGGTGGCTCATCCCAGAGAGGCCTTTGGGTCCCTCTCCTTTTTCCTCTCAGTGTGTTCGGGACACAGTCAAGTCTATCACCTGTATCTTACAGATTTGGAAGCCAAGTCACAGAGACCGTTGCAGGTGGCTGTGAAGTATAGGCTTCATGGACTCCATCTCAGTGCTCTCTCTGTTGGGCCTGATGCCCTTTTGTCTACCAAGGCTCAACCCCTGCCCAGTAGCACTGTGGGTCCTGGGCCTTGTGGAGACAAGGTAGTTGATGGGCCCTTCCCCTACTGTTTTTCAGGGTCCTATGAATGCGGGATCTGCGGCAAGAAGTACAAGTACTACAACTGCTTCCAGACGCACGTGCGGGCGCACCGAGGTGAGTGGCATCTGACTGACCTATGCTCTGCTTGGTATCCCTAGGGGCCCCGACAGCTCATTCTCCTTCAACCATAGGAGGGAGGGCCATGGAGGAAGGAAGAAGCCTCCTTGTTGTGAGAAGAATGATGGAGGTTCAGGGGTTAGGCCCCTGGTTTTGACCTCTGAGGACCTTAAGGATACTCAGTCTTATTCTGTTATCAACTCCCCTCCCCCACAAGGCAAGTGCTCACATCCTCTCTTGTCCTCCTGACAACTCAAGAGAGAAGCCGGAAGCTGTTTCCCATTCTGAAAATCAGGGGACAAATGGAGTGGCACTTGCCCCTCCTGAGCCAGGTGACAGGGAAGAGAGACCCAGGTACAGGCCTTGCCTCAGGGCAAAAATGAGAGTGTCTATGGGTGGATAGCACTCCTAGACTCCCATAGCTGCTCCACGCCATCTGTCCCTTGGCACAGCCCTGCCTCTGCCATCATTCTTGCTTATTGACTATCTCCTTCCTATCTCTCTTTTTTTCTCACAGATACTGAAGCCACCTCAGGGGAGGGAGCCTCCCAGAGCAGTAAGTACTTTTCCCACATCTTGGGTTGGTGGGGACCAAGCACTGGGCTTGGGAAGTAGCTGTCCCTTCCTTCCCAGGACAGCCTTTGAGAACATGTTGCTGGATGCCAGAGGGGCCTTATGAAATAAGAGCAGGCCTTCTAAAAGTGGGTTCCATAACATGCACATTCTGAGGAGGGGTCTCTCAAAAACGGGTTCTCGGGCCAAGTATTCTGGGAAACCTTGAGTTGTTCCCACATGAACATAATTGACATCTTTACTACGGGTGTCCCGTGCCACCGTGAACATTTCCAGAAGGAGCCTTCAGTGTACTTTGGACCCTGGCTTATGGGCTTAGGGTTCTGTAGCCCGTGCTGGGGAACAGTTCTCTCAGAGGACCCTCAGCCTCTGGGACAGTGCCTTGGTGCTTTGTTTTAGGTAGGGTTCCAGATGCTGGAGCCCTGTGATAGATGCCCACAAGTCCCGCTTGCCCTCCTTCCAACTCCTACCTCATGGGATGATAAGCAGACAGCCCTCAGGTACACTCTGAGGTCAAACCTCTACTCTTCCACTCTCCCTGTGGACAACATGAGCTTCAAGAGTTCTACCCTCAGTGACTCACAGATATGTCTATGTCTATGTATATATCTAGGTCCATCAAAAGATGCAAATTTGAATGTTCTTAGAGTGTTGTCCCTGACAACTCTTAAGCAGAAGCCCCCAGATGCTCAGTGTTAGGAGTGACCGAGGAAGTCCAATCATCTAAAGGATGCAGACGTAAGAGTGGATACAGCCCAGGGTTGTGCACACCGAGCTCTCGACCTTGATGAATGAAGCCAGGCACAGAGGAGCTCACTGCTAAGACTGTCAGAAAGCACAGTGTGGCATGGAGTGCTTAATGCGAGTCAGAAGATTGGGCACCCTTGAAAGGGTCTGCTTTCTGCTTCTTGAGCCAAGTTCCACAGTGCTTTCTGTGTATGGAAAGACCAAGCTGCTGGCTTAAGACATAAACACTGTTCTGTGGGGGCCAAGGAATATTTTCTGTGGAGGATGAGATGGTGAGGAGGTTATACTCAGGGACATGGCATCTCCATCCCCAGTTCCTCATGTGTACTGGAAACTCCAAGGGGACATGAGGCTAGATTCCTACCAGTAAAGATGGTGACAGGATCTGGCGCCAGGAACCAGGATGGGATCCTGTTCATTGTTTTTGTTGCACCATTATAGAATGCTCAAAGATAATAAATGTTACCCAAAACAAAGTAGGTCAGTGTATAAGGTAGCCTGAACCGAAGAAGAACTGTATACCTGAGGCCAAGCCCCGAGAACATTGTTCTTGAGCCACTCACTCTGAGAGGTAAGCAAAGCTGATACAGATCTTGTGTTCAGCTTGGCTACACACCTGTCATATACTATGGCTGGGAGGCATGGCAGCTGTCTCTCCCACAGCCCAGCCCTGTCTCTGTCTGCTTCAATAAATCCTCCCTTCTTTTCTGGCCCCTGTGGTCTGTGGTCAGCCACACATTTAAACACCTTTCCTATTATCCTTCCTTCCTTGGCTATTCTAGGTCCCCGGCCTCTCTGGAAGCCTGTCAATGGACTGTTGTGCTGTATCTGTTTCCACTGTATGGGCTTGAGGGTGTCGGTGCTGTGGTAAAAGCATTGTTAGACAGACTTTCCTCATTTGCTTCCTTCCTCTTTATGGGCCATTTTCCACATAGCCAGAGTGCTGTCTTCTCTGTCCTATGTCTCACCCTAGGTCAGACCTGCAGCCGCGCTCTGTGTCTAGTGAATTTACGGGTCAACCTTGGCACAGAGCTGTAGGGCCTTGGAGCTAAAAGACTCCTGTCAACTCCAGACTGCCACTTTGCACAAGAAGACCTGGGTCCCAGGGAGTGGACGTCAATCAGCTTGTTAGCACTAGAGGCAGGCCTGGCTCAACAGTCCTTATGCTTCCTAGTCTAAGGACCTGCTGTGCATTTAGCAGGGTGACAGCCCAGTTAAACACAGACATAGAGACACACCCACCCACTCACCCATCTCTCACTATGAGAGGATCAAAGACCAGTCCCTCATCCCATACTCTCCAGCTCCCATATTCATCTCTTAGGTATTCTCTGGAACACCCTGCCAGGTGGCATTTACCCTATTAGTCAGTTGGTGGCCATTGGTGTTCTGTCTTACTTAGGTTTACTACTGCCATGATGAAAAACCACAATCAAAAACAACCTGGGGAGAAAAGAGGTGTGTTTGGCTTGTACTTCCACAGCACTGCTCATCACTGAAGAAGTCCGAACAGGAACTCAAACAGGGCAGGAACCTGGAGGCAGGAGCTGATGCAGAGGCTATCAAGTGAGAGGACTGCCTACTGGCTTGCTTCCTTCATGGCTTACTCAGCCTGCTTTCTTATAGAACCCACGATCACCAGCCCAGGGATGGTACCACTCAATGTAGGCTGAGCCCTCAATCACTGATCAATCAGTAATTAAGAAAATGTCTTACAGCTGGATCTTGTTCCTTTATTATAAAAAGCCATTATTCCCATATCACAGAGGTATTAGGGAGCGAGTCCAAAGTCAGTTATCCTTTTGTAAAAGGTGGGATTTGGGCTTAGATGTCTCATCCTAGAGTCTGCCTCCTGTAACAGGTCCATGATGGCATTCCTGGGGTGAAAATATGGTTGTGAAAACATTTCCTTTGAGAATAACTGTCACTATTCAACTGTTGCATTAAAATTCTGGGATATGAGAAAACGGTGTGGATTTAGTAGGGCAGATGAGGGGTGTCTCTAAGTTTTATTGGAGCTGGGAAATGTGGCCTGTAGAGAGAGGAGCAGGCCTGCCAACAGGAGAGGCTGTGGGTAGAGAGAGAAACAAGCAGAGTGAGTAGTTGCAGAGGGCCGGCAACTCTGGGCAATCTGAGAGAGGAATGTTAGGACGAAGCCTCATCTGGAGTTAGCCCCTAGGTAGCTTTCCCTGTTGGTATCCAGAGAAGAAGATGGAGTTACGGGAGAAGCTGAAGATTGTGGGACAGCATGAGAAGAAGGTTTTGTTTGTTTGTTTGTTTGTTTGTTTGTTTGTTTTTTCCTGAGCTGCCTTGCTTGCCTTGGAGAAAGTAGTGATGAAGTAGGAGCCTTAGAGAGGACCTGGGGTCATCTGATCTGTGCCCCCCCCACCCCCCACTTCAGAAATTAGAGAAGATGGGGGGAGAGCAGAGACCAACTCTCCCTTGGAAGACCCTGGTACTTAGATCCTATGACTATCTACAAGTGTTTAAGCTATGGGGTCCTCAGATAGTGACAGCTTATCTCTGCAGTCTTGGCATCTGCTAAGACATTCTCATAGGACACTAGTTTCAGGAATGAGATGAGGGCAGAGGTGGGATGTTTTTCATGTCTCTAAGTTCAGCTGAGAAGGGGGTACGATCTTTCCCATCCCACCCAGGGTGGTACAACCTTAGCTTGGAGTATTTCATTGGCTCTTCTACTGGATGCTGAGAAGCAGGGAGTGGGTCCAGAACAAAGCACCCCAGTGTGGTTTATCTCAGCAGAGAAAGGCCATGTACCCTGACCTGCTTTGGCTTGAGGTTGAGTGAGTAGTTGGTCCCTAGCACTCTCTTTCCTCCTCCTGTACAGCTTTGAGCAAATGGCTGTACCTCTGCATGCTGCTTAGGGACCCTAGGGAGATAGGATTCATGGGCTCTCTACAGGTCACTCACATACACTGGGTCTGAGATATTTCAAATGCAAGAGGGTATGCCCTGCCTGGAAGGAAAGATGTAGTCCTGGATGCTGCTAACCTCACTGCAGGAGACCTACAGTACAGGCAAACTTGGGCCAGTGTTAGCTGTCTTACTGTGTAGCACAAGTCTATAAAACTCAAAGCAACCAACCCTGGTTTTCTCCTAGTTTCTATGGTTAGGAGTTTCAGTTTGGCTTTTCAGGGTCCTCTGGCTGTCTCGGGGACTCCCACAGGACTACGGTAGGGCTGGCCAGAGCTGTGGTCTCATCCCAGGGCTCAGCTTGTAGGGGTTTCTTCTAGGTTTGCTTGGGTGAGGAGGTGAGGGTTGCAGGACCCTGTCCCTCCCAAACTATTGGTCTAAGAGCCTCCGTTCCCACTAGCCACTCACGGAGGGCCAGATTCAACTTCTTGCCACCTGTATCTCTCTATGACTAAACTGAGAACAAAGCAGCCAACCCCAGAGTAATCAGAGGACAGGTGGCATGTGCAAGGCAGGTGGCATGTGCAAGGCCAGTGTCCTGGCTGCCTGTCACCTAACTTCAGAATGACATCTCATCACTTTGACCACATTCTCCTAGTTAGAAGTACCCAAAGGGAAGATGTCACATAGGGTGTGTACACTAGCTGCAAGTAGCATTAGCATATCTCTGAAGCCAGGCCACTTTACGGTAGGACTTGGGCAGATGACTTCTCTTTAGTTTGCTCATACATTCACGGGAGACTGCTTCTTTCCTCTGTGGTTGAGAGAGTCCAAGAGAAGAACCAGGCCCAGCTACTTTGTTCACAGTTACATCCAGCCTTCACCATGGGGGCTGCAGTAATTGTTACTCTTCTGAGATGATTCCTGTGAGAACCAGGTCCTAGGGAACTTAGCTCTCACAGGGAGGGCTTGAAGGTCAGTTTGGGGATCAAAAATATGAGTTGTCTTTTGGTTCTGGATTTCCACAAAGGAGACCTGGTGTCACAATCCAAGCCTTATTGTCCAGAATGAAATCTAAGGCTGCCCCAGAATGGAGATCCAGGGAAGAATAGAGGGGTATCTGGCTAAGCATGGAGGGGAGCTGCTCAGAGGTCCAGGGAGTGAGTAGGACCACAGCTGCCTCTGTTCAGAAGAGGTGGGCAGTGCCGAGACTCCATGGACCAGGATCAAGTTCTCTGTTGGGTCCTCCAGTTGGGACCAGACTGACTTGGTTCCATCTTGATTCCAGGGTCTGGTGCACTGAACAGCGACCTCACCCTGGGTGACCAGTGTGTGTTGAGCTCAGTGACTTTCTGTTTCCTCTCCTCAGACAATTTCAGGTACACATGTGACATCTGTGGGAAGAAATACAAATACTACAGCTGCTTCCAGGAACACCGAGATCTCCACGCGGTGGATGGTGAGTCAGGCCCCTCACTCCTGGGAGTCACACCAGAGAAATGCCCTTCTTCCAGATCACTATGTCCCTACATAGTGCCACATCCCTGGGGAGAGGGACCTACCATGCAGGATTTTGGGGAGGGAATGTCCCTTCATTTACATGTTCCCCTTCTGTGTCTGATGCATATGAAACTCCTGGTTTTTTTTTTTTTTTTTTTCTATAGTTCAAAATACATTGAATGTTGAAACTTCAGGTCAGGTTTTTTACAGTTTTATATTGAGTGTTTGCATTCTATAGTAAAATTAAACCAATTTGTTAAAATGAATGGTGTCCTTTGACATCTTAGATTATAGAGGTGGATGTCAGAACAATAAATTCAAGCCATTCATCTGTAGAATGTTAGGATTCCTAGAAAGAGGGTTTTATGCCCAGAAAGGACTTGAGGTTCCCCCATCTAGCCCTCCTCCTCCACCGCTGAGCAGTGATGTAAGGCTTGCTGCCTCTACCCCATTCTCTTCTTGCCTCCCTTTTCCCTTCATCCTCTTTGAGCCTCTTTGCTCCTGTTCTTTCACCCCATGCCTGCTGGGGAGTTCTGAGCCCCTAGTGAGGAGGAAGGGTGGGCCAGGGTGGGGGGATATGCCCTACTGTGACCCTGCCTTCCTGGGTTTCCTCATGGGCCAGGTCAGGCCTCCTGGTGGCACAGGCAACCCCCATGAATCTAGGCATGGCTGGCAGAGGTAGCAATGGCCAGGGACTAACAGAACTCCTGTTTGTTTTTTTCCTCCTGTGGCTGTCGCCTCCCGCCTGGGTACAGTGTTCAGTGTGGAAGGGGCTCCCGAAAATCGGGCAGGTAAGTCTCTGTGGCCACTCATTTTCTCTGTTTCCAGCTGAGTTCTTATGTCTTCGGTGAGCAGCATGCTTAAGTCCATGTGTTCTCCCACAGACCCCTTTGACCAAGGTGTCGTGGCCACTGATGAGGTGAAGGAGGAGCCTCCAGAGCCTTTCCAGAAAATTGGACCAAGTATGCGGGACCCTGGGGCCATGGGCTGGAGGGGTTGGGTGAAGGAGGTGGGCTGAGCTACACTTCTAGGAAGGCTGTATCTGGAACTTGGCAGCTGTCAGTCGGTCTGGGCGGTCTCAGGACATTAGCCTTCATGGAGCTGCAGACAGGCTTTGGTCAAGGTCACAGTAGTGAAAAAAGCCAGCCCACAGCTGCGTGCTATCTTCATTTTGGCAATTCATTTATAGTTCCCTGTTAGTCTCCTGAACTTCTGCCTCCTGTAACAGTGAGGGAAATACTCCTGGCCAACTTGGTAGATGTTAATGAGGTTGCAGACTACATTTTTTTTTTATCCCATGATGTCACTGAGAGTGAGTGACACGGTGAGACCAGGCTCACGAACCCGATGGCGGCGTCCGCCACCAGAGGGCAGGCACTAAACGAGTACGCCACCATGCGCTTTGCAGACTGCCTGTTAACACAGTGCCTGGCACATGCTAGGTGCTCAGAGGGTGATGACTGAGGACATTTGAGAGGCATCTCAGTGAACAGAGTTGAGTGGGGCAGCTACCTGCAGATATGGACACTTACCCCATAAAACCCCTAAGGACAAGAACCACACTTGTGTGTCTTCAGCAAACTTGTCTTGAAGGCTGTACAGATATGGTTGACAGACATGGCTTTGCACTTGGGCAATTCACATGGAGATCAGGAGTGTGGGATCGTAGACAAGTGAGCAGACAGAACCCAAAGCACTTCAGGGGCCAAAGAAGCTCAGAATGAGAAGTGAGAAGCTTTCAAGGCAAATACAGGTAGGAATGGAGCCCTACATTCCAGAAGTGTGCACGGTGTGTGTGTGTATAAAGGGAGGAAACACACTGGTGGGTTCATGTCTTAGAGGACTCTGAGTTTTAGGATTCAGTGTCTAGACTTGGTCTTTACGGAGCTGAGTTCAGGATGGAGAGGAACTCCAGCAGCTAGGAGGAGACTAGATAGGGAGAGATCCCTAGGTCAGTGTAGGCAAGTACCGTAGGACCACAAAGAGAGAGACTTCCATCCATCCCTTCAAGAAGTTCCAGCATGTGCCTTTCACATGTTTCCCGTGCCTCAGTTACTATCCTGCAAGAAGAGACCTTTATGGACTTAGGCTATTTGTTACGATTAGGATCCAAGGCTATTTGCAAAAGCACACACATCAAAACAGAATGAGGGGATAAGGAAATCTGATGAGCTAACACTCAAAATGCTGTGTGGAAGGGGCTCTGCCTGGGATCTTGGAAGGCTCCAGATGCTGCCCGTGGGCCCTTTTTCTTCCTGCTGTCTCAACATACTTAGGGGTAGCTCTTCTTGACTCATACAGGAGCTTGCAGAGGATACCCGTGTCTGCAGAGGGGCTCATGAATGCCTGTCACATACATAGTAAACGTTGGATACTTGGGAATGGGAAAATCATCGTGTGGATTGGGCAGATGATGAAGTCTCCATACTGAGAGAGAGGCTACAACAGGTGCTCACGTCTGCCAGGGGGCTTCTGCTCACCTGGAAACTGGGGACAGGAACTAGAACATCTTCCCCATGGCTAGGGAATATATGCAGTTAAGTGTCCAGCCCAGTTCCCACCTCTTATCCAGGTTGTGAGATGAGGGTATTACTGGGAAGCCAGGCAGGACAGGAATTTGAGAGCCCCAAACCTATACCCCAACTCTGCACCAAGCTGCATGATGTCCTCCTGTTTCTGAGATCTGTCTGATCCACTCTGTGGTGGAGTGATGACAGCCCTGCCCTTTCATCATGGTCACAGGGATTAGGTGAGATTATTATAAGTAAATTAGCATGGTCCTTGTCACATTAGGTAGGACCTACAGACTACCCATTAAGGTGCAGGATGCACATGCCTTTAATCCCAGAACTCTAGGAGGAAAAGGCAGGTAGATCTCTGAGTTTGAGACCAGCCTGGTCTACAGAATGAGTTCTAGGACAGCCAGGACTACACAGAGAATCCCTGTCTTAAAAACCAAACCAATCAAATGAACAACAAACAAACAAACAAACAAACAAACAAAAAAGGATGCAGGATGGACCTTATTCTGTGCATAACCTGATGTGCAGCCCTTTCTAGAATCTGGAGGACTCCCCACTGAGTGTGCTGGGATTTCCCTGAGGAACTTGAGGTTGGAAGTCAGTACACTCCCAGCTTGCCTCAGCAGAACTAAGATGGCGGCAGCCACGTCAGGTTCCCTGTAGAGTGAGAGTGTGTGGGAAAGGATGAGGATGCTGTGTGAGAAAGCCTGTGCCATGAACCTCTGAAAAATAAAGTGAGGAGCCTGGGTACCCTAAGGAAAGCCCCAAAGTCCCAGGGAAGAGGAGGGTTCCTGGAGGAAAGTCTGCTTTCCATGTGGCATCAGCTGAGCAAGTGGGAGAGGAGGAAGCAAAGTTCTGGTGAACAGGAGACAGTAGTTGGAAGAAGAGTGTTGGTTGGGTGCCAGTTCCCATTAGCTGCAGGCTGGGGTTGACTGCTCTGGCTGTGGGCAGGAGGGACAGGGAGGACAGTTTTTATCTATTGAGAGAGGGAAGCTGGATCACATAATCTTTATGCTTGGATAAGGGAGAGAGCATGAAAAACAGAATCAAGAAACTCAACAACAATGAAAATTCCATTTGACAAGGAAAAAAAAAGTGCAGGGAGAGTCCAGGGAAGATCCGGCAGCACTTACTTGTATTCCTGGTACTGAGTGCTAAGCCAAGAGGATTTCAAGTTCAAGGCCAGCTTGGACTACAGAGCAAGAATCCTGTGTGGAGGGGGAGGGGAGGAGAAAGTAGTGGAGGAGGAAGCAAAAGAGAGAGAGGAAGTTATTACCACTCATCTCCTACATGGGCTGCTATAACATACCATACATCCTAAAGATTTAACAGTAACTGCTACAGCCCTAGAAGCCGAATGTTGTCATGCCCATGGGGTTGGGTTCTGGTGAATTGTGTCTTCCCGGTTTGCAGATGTCCTTCATATGTCACCCCTTATGGGTGGCAGGGAAAGGGAGATGGGAGACTGAGACTGGTGTCTCTTCTAAGGACTCTAGTCCTGTGGTCCCTACTCTCATGATCTCACTGAATCCTAATCGTGTCTCAAGGTCCCAACTCCAGATGCCATCATGGTGGAGTCCAGCACTTCAGCATGTGGGTGGGAGAGGGACAGTTCACTAGTTGCATGACCCTGTGGTTCTGTGGTGCCTGGGGTTGTATGATGAAAAGCAGCAGGATAAGATAAAAAGGAACGGAACAGAAGAGGATTTGGGGAAGACAGAATACAAAAGCAGAATGAAACACTGCATGATGGTAGTGACAGAATTGCTCTGCACAGAAGTGATTAGCAACATGAAGGACAAGCGGTAATGGAAGACCATAAGGAATGTGTGAGAACAGGGAACTAGCTCCAAGGGACTGATAGTGTGACCAGTGTGACAAAGAGTTGCTGAGCTAATGGAGTGAGTTTGAAAGGCTTGTCATAATGTCAGGTAGAGTCAACATATGGATGTCCTGACATCAGTAGATCCCAGTGACTTTAAAAGTGCCGGTAGAAAAAGGGAAAACGAGGCATCTGCATGCAGAAAACAAGTTGTATCTACCCCTGAGTTCCAAGCAGACATCTTGAGAATAAGAACGTCATCTTGGCGATCTTGTATATTCCAAGAAGTGGGTATGCTTGGAGGGAGAGAAGCTGTAAAATTTTACACCTGGGTAAATTGGAATTGACATGCAAATAAAAAGTGGATTCAGAAAAGTTTTTTTTTAAATATATATATATATATTCAGCAACTGATCAATGGAGCATGTGTAAGCACCCAAGAAGCTGTAGTGTAAAGAGATGTGTGAACTATGAACAAGGAAATTGTAACCATTGTAAATCAAATTACGGAAGTTGAGTGCATATGCTATAGATTATCCTAATATAGGTGTGAGTTATGAAACTGGACCAAGAGTAGCTCAGCTGGTAGGTGGATGCTTGACTAGCATGCTCAGATCCTCCTTGGGCTTCTGTAGCAGGTAGGTGCTTGCCTAGCATGCTCAGACCCTCCCTGGGCTCAATTTGTATCACCGCATAAATTGGGCATGGTGGTGCATGCCAAACTCAACCATGTAGTGAGTTCAGGGTTAGCCTGAGCTATGTGAAACCCTGCCCTTAAAAAAGAATAAGAATTGAAAGTAAAAGAGGCATGGATTGGAGAGTAACTCAGTAATGTGTTACAGTGCTATGTACAGCAAAGGACTGGCTAATCTCACTGGGTTCAGATTGTGGTCCTAGGCCAGCAGGATCAGCTTCTCAAAGTTTATCCAAAATGGAAATTCTTTGACTCTAGCCCAAACCTATGGCATCAGAATCTCTGGAGTAGAGCCTGGTGGTTGATCTATGCTATGAGACTTTTCTTACATGCGCTAAAATGTCTCAGAAAAGGGTCTGAAAAGAGGGCACAGTGGTTAAAGGCTGCTCTCCTAGAGAATCAGAGTTCAATTCCCAGCACCCACATCCAGCAGTTATAGTATACACCTATAACCCCTGCTCCAGGAGATCTGATGCCCTCTTCTGGTCTCCATGGACATCCACTCTAATGTGGCATCCACACAGAGACACATAAACACAAGTTTTGTTTTTTTTTTCCCCGATTTAATAAGCAGCAGGTTAAACTCCCTTTCTCAGCAATAAAAGACTTTAAAATGCCATTTCTATCCCACTGTTAACAATTAAAGAAATATATCTTATATGCTGTCTAAAATAATAAGGAATATTGAAAAATAATGGAACACAGCTGAAGGTGGAAAAGCAAAGAGCTCAGGCCTCAAACAGGCAGAGCCCAGGAGGACACGCCAGAGTGTAAAGCACAGGGAAAGTGCAGGTGGATGCTCCTGTAGCCAAGATGCTTAAGACCAATAATAGATTTTGATTTTTGGATTTTTGCGTATCATAATGAAGCATTCGAGGATGGGATCTGAGTCTAAATGCAGTGTTTACTTACCTTTCATATATGTGTGTAGATAACCTCTAAGTGATCTCATTAAGTATTTGTAATGACATTATGTGTGACATAAAAGATTCAGAGCTTGGAGTTCCCTACTTGGGGCATCTTGTTGGAGAATTTCAGGTGTGGGGATTAGGGATGTTCACCATGTAAAACCATATCGATTGTGGCAATAAAAGCAAGCCGTATAATCTCCCCGGTGAGAAAACAGAAGCTGTCAAGCTCATTTGAAATAATCCCAGTCACTAATGGTTTACTAGCTTCGTGCCTAGTTCTTCCCTTATCTTTTCTCGTTGCTTCTGTGTGTCTTTCTTGGGGACTTTACCCTTCTCCCGTAAAGAGATTAAAGGCCCATCATGGCTTACTGCGACTCTGTCTGTTTCCTTGTGCACGTATACCGCCGGTGTGGTTTTGAAGTCGTGTGATGGTTTGATCGTCTGTCTCCCTTTCCACACAGCTCCTTGAGGATAAGGACATGACAGTTTCTGCTCAGTCTCTACTTCAATGCCATCCTTGCTTAATGAATGAAAGCATAGGATCATGTAGGAACATGTCATTAGACACATGCAAACACATAGGAATCACAACCTGACAGATCACTGGGAACTTAATAATATTAACGTCAGGTGAACTAATAAAATGGTTTAATTAAATGTTTGAGCAATGCTTCTTAAACTTTCCCATGCATTAGAATGTTCTCATTAAAATATATATTTATGGGCCACACCCATAGAGATTTTCTTTGAACAGATCTTGGGTTTTTGTCAGGCTCCTTTGGTCCTAATGTTGCTGGCAGGAACATCTTAGGAACAGGGCCTCATATCCCATAGCCCGATGACGTAGAATTCCATATGTAGATGAACCTCTTCCTCTTGCTTCCTTATTGCTGGGATTACAAGTGTGCACCACTATGTGCAGTTTGTGCAGAATTGGGGAGGGCACATAGGGCATCCTGCGTGCTAGGCAAGTTTTCTAGCCCCGCAGAAGAGATTTTGAGCCACAAGCTTTCATGCACCAAGCAATAATGTGCCTAAATTAAAAAGCAAATCCAGAAAAGCAGTGGAATGGGAGGGTTTGTCACAGCCTTTAGTCTTTGCTGGAACAAACAGATAAGGTTATATAAGATTGAAATAATATAATATAATTAATGCATTGATCTAATAACCTTGACAGGAAAAAAAAATATATATATATATATATATTTAGTATTCATGAGTCATATCCAAAAATTGTTTAACTTCTCAAAATCCTAAAGCTTCCATCTTGGGAGAGGAAAGCAAAGGGGACTAAGAAGCCAGTTGAGACAAAGCTGCCTATAGTACATGTGACAAAATGTTGATATCATGAATCTACAAATAATTTAGCAGTTTTTAAAAAGGAGATGCACAAAAGAAAAACTATAGTTAATTATACAAGAAAAAAAATCAAATTCCTTAGAAACCAAAGAAATGGAAAATAAAACTGTAGTGTAAGTGAGTCCTCCCTCCAAGGTCAGATATGCAAAATAAAGAGGTGATAGTGCAGGTTGTGGTTGGGTGATGGGGCCATGGTTAACAGAAGCCTCCAAAAGGCATGCCCTTCCCTACCTGTCCCTAGGAAGTCACAGTCAGGCTCCTGAGCAGCGACCGCTATGTTTAGATCATGTGCCAAATATGCAAAAGCCCCTGAAAGGGTGTGGATTTCAGCATCTTTTAGTAAGGGAGGGGGTGACTTAAAACAATCTGAATGTCCCCTGGTGGAGGGCAACTGGCTCAGCAAATTTCCAAGTCCCATGGGAGCCATGTAGCCAATAAAGGCAGTCCTGAGGATCAATACTTATTGATTGGGCAAGATGTCCACAAAGTATTGTCGATTGAATACACCAGGTTACAAAAAGGATATCGATCAAGGCTGGCTAATTCAAGGCCATAGGAGCCAGACAAATGGTAGCCGCAGAGAAACACCCGAGAGGAGGATGAAGGGGTGTGGGGCAGGGCGGGGCAGCTGTTGATGCCTGGGAGATGATGTTTCCTTTGGTATAGGGATCGTAGAAGATGGCACTTGCTCTTTAAAAAAAAAAAAATTTTTTTTTGAGCTTGTATTTATCAGCATTTTATAACTGTACCCAAATGAACCATTTTGCATCAAACATTTTTAACAGAATTTAGGCAAACCTAGAGAGATATAATGGTAAGAGTCTAGTGATGGGCCAGTGAGATGGCTCAGGATAAATGCTTGTCTCATTGCCTCATGCCCGATACATGAGCTTGATCCCCAGAACCCACATAAAGGTGGAAAGAGAAACCTATCCCCATTAAGTTGTTCCCTGACTTCTACTTGTACTCTGTAGCACACATGCACCCACATATACCCAGAGACATGTAGTAATAAACAAGTAAACCAATAATATGTAAGCCTAGTGAGGACTAAGAAGTAAGACCTCAGCTCTGGTGGGTGGGGACACCCTGGAGATAAGGGACCATGGTTGTGACCCCTGCAGTGGGCTAGGCTTACAGAAAGGCTGATGGAAAGGTTGGCTTTGGGGGTCCAGCTGAGGTGTACTTAGCACCAGGGCTGGAGCTTATAAGACCCAAGACTAGGACATGCCCCACACTGTTCTAAGAATTCCATTCCACACTCAGAGCCAACACTCACTGTAGTCCTCGGGATATCCCCCCTGTTACCTCCCTCTTACACGTAGGAAAACGGAACGACAAAGTGGTTAGGGGCAGGGGAGTTGGTTCAGTTCGTAAAGTGCTTTCGTGGAGACATGAGGACCTTAGTTCAGAACCCAAATAAAAAGCTAGGTGCAGCAATGTATGCCTGCAGTCCCAAGCTGGCAGAGGAGGGTGGATTCCTGGAGTGCACTGGCCAGCCAGTCCCCCAAACAGTAAGCTCTAGGCTCAGCAAGAGACCTTGTCTCAAAAGATGAAATAATCAACTGTGGAGGAAAATACTCAAAGTTGACCTCAGGCCTCTGCATATATGAGAACCCATGCACACATGTGTACATGCACCTGCCTCTGCAACCCCACCCCATACACAGAGCACAAACTGTCAGAGATTACAAGAGAGGCCACACTGGGCTTTGAACCAGATAATGCAACTCCACAGTCCAAACTTAACCTGGTTGGTGATCCCATAATGTATCAGAGTTTGGGTGCTAAGAGATAACTGATCTCTTGGGGGCCAGGTGCCTGTTCTCACAACTCTCTCTCCTTCTGCAGAAACCGGCAATTACACCTGTGAGTTCTGTGGCAAGCAGTACAAGTACTACACACCCTACCAGGAGCACGTGGCCTTACATGCCCCCATCAGTGAGTTACTTCTCCAGTCGGGGGATGGTGAGACCTGGGGAGGGACAGTGGTTAGCCATTGGACAGGACTCTGGAGCCTTGCCAGGGAAGGTATCAGAAAGGTGAACTAGGGTCTGGGCTATCAGGTGTCTGGGTTTGTCCTGAGTCTATGAGGTAATCTATGAGGTAGAATAGCCTAGAAAGTCTGCTCAGAAACCAACTCAGAAGAGCCCTCTCAAAGTAGCTAAGGGGCCTGTCTCTCATAGCTTAGGTGTCTAATAGATGTGACTTGTCCAGGAACTGCAGTGGGCCCTGTCCCTACCTTCTCCACACACCTGCATGTTGTGGATTTCCTGACTCTGAGCACACCCCTTTAGTATCTATCTTGGGATGTAGCTTTCCTTCTAGTAGACCAAGGCCCAACCTTGCTGATGGGAGGGTCCCTGGACAAGACAGCCCAAGGGGTAGAAGCTAAGGAGACAGACAGCATGCTAAGGTAGGAGGCAAAAGACCTGAAAACCAGGCCCAGGGATCACAGGCTTACTGGAGAGCATGATCATTCCTTCTCTCCTGACAAGGACAGGAAGGGACTCCATGACCCCTCCCAGGGAACATCTAGTCTTCCATTCTCCTGATGCCTGGAAGCCTACCTGGTGGCTTCCTAGGTGTCTTTCTGCAAATGGCAGCCAGGGGAAGGTCTATCCCTAAGTGTATGATCCAGAGGGCCTCAGCCTTTCACCCTTTCCTGTACAGGTGGAGACATATGTTATGATGAGGCAGGACTTACGCGACTTCTGGGGCAGTAGGGTGGGGTGTTTAGGAGCCTCTGCTGTGTGTGGACATCTCACTGCATAACTATGAAGATCATTCCCCATTCTGAAAATGGGAAGAGTTGGAGAGAGGGACAGCTTACGGGGTCACAGCCTCTAAGCCACTGTCTGTGGTGGTCCCAGGCTTTCAGCAGCAGCATAAGCAGACAGCTTCTCTGAGGGGAGAGGCATTCACTGCTCAAAAGGGTTGCTTCCCAAGGAATTCCTCTGCTGGCAGAGTGGTAAGGCCGAGGGACACACCTCTTTGGATGGCAGCTTCAATCCTGTATTTGCACTGGGCTCTGGTTCTTGGACTGGTTCTGTTTTGGGCTGTTGTGTGACCCCTTTGCCTGGTGAGCTTCTCTGGGCCCAGGTTTTTCATCTATGGGAGTTCTTGTGGTCTTTGTATCCCAGAATCTGGACTGACATCAATAGCAGGAGGTGACATTCAGGTAGGCATCTACTGTGGCCCTAATGCATACCATATGGCCAGACCATGGGAAGGGAGAGAGTGTGTCAAAGGTTCTACTGGCTGGGTACCATCCTGTCCACTTTATCTCTACTCCTGATGCTGTTACCCAGGCATTGGGGCTGTTTGTGGGTAGCTGCTGCCCAGTGCCAGAGAGTATGCTACCTAGAATGCATGTGGAGAGAGGCATGCTCACAAGACCTATGCCAGCGGGGTCTCAGCATCTATGCAGCTTCTCTTCACAGAGCTCACTGTGTTAGTAAGATGGGATGTGGGCCCTGAACCCCTCCAGGCAGCTTTAAGCCTATCTCTCCACTCTGAAGCCGTGCATCACGGCATTGGCACATGATGGGAAGAGGAGCACCACTTTGTACCCTAACTTCTCTGCTATCTCAGTGCTTCCCTCCCAGCGGACTCCCTACATCTCTTTCTTATTTTCATTTAGTTTTTCTCTCTGTTTTAGACTCTGTTTTTCTGCATCTGTTTATTGAATGTGTTTTTCTGGTACTTATTTGCTGATGTCTTCTGGGGATTTTAGAAGCACTTTTTTTAAAAAAACAAAATAGCATGAGATTTAGGTTAGTTTCAGCAGAGAATGGCTTCTCCAAGTCTGGGCAGGAGACAGTGGCCTCAGGATTGGATCTGTGCAGGGCTGGCTTTGGGAGAGGCAGGAGTTGAGTGTGAAGGTGTGATTGAGTAGTAGCCATGGCTGAGGATGTGTCCCTGGGTCTGGTGAGAATCCAGAAGGCTGACTGGGGAAGTTCTCCTGAGTCCTGTGTGTGCACTTATGTCTGCTTTTGATTTCACTCACAAAACATTTGAAGACTCACGTGTGTTATAATACCAGCTCCTTTGTTACTGCTGATGGATCCCCCACTGTGCAGAATCTGAGTCTGTTTGATCACTTACCTGTTAGCTTGGGTCAGTTCCAGCTTTGGGCTGACATGAATAGAGCTTCTGTGAAAGGCTTTTGTGATGCTGTCTGTGGGCTTGTGGGTCATTCCTCGAGGATAGATACCAAGGGATGGAGCTACTAGGGAATAGATTTGTTTCTTTTTTATTATAACTGACAAACCATTTTTCTAATAGCCCATAGGCTCCCCAGGAAATCCACGGCCTGGCATGGTGGGGTGTTAGGTGCATTGGGCAGCCTGCTTCTGGTTGTTCTAGTGTGTGGACAGTGGCATCTTGTGGATTTGACTTCTATTTCATGGTAGCTGGTGATATTCATGCTCTCTGCATTGACTTACTGTCCGTCTTCTTATTTTAGTCTGGAAAATATTTGCATAGATGATTTTCTAAGGTTTGTTTGTTTTTTAAGTTTGGTTGTTTGTCTTTTCATTGGCTGTTGAAAGTCTTGTCCATTCCAGTTGGCCCACATCCCTCATCACATGGGTGCTTTTTCTGGCAAACCTGGTAGTTTCTATGCAGCACCTACTGATGAGCAAGTGACTGCCATTCATGAAGCATACTTTATCATTCTTTTGTATAGTAGGTGCTTTCTGGATTGTTCCTTGGGTATCCTTGCCTGCCTCAGAATGGTGAGGCTCTCGTTTGTTCTGGTTAGAAGTGTTCCAGACCCTTATTAACATCCATACTTAGGTCTGCAGTTGAGTTGCATTCACCTGTGAGTGAGGTGAGGCATGAGGTTGGGCTTATTCTGTATAGACTGTAGTCCTCTGACACTGTTTGTCGGCGTTACCTTTACTTGTTCAGTGCCTCTGTCCCCTTGCTGTGACTAGCTGAGTGTCTAAGGGCGAATGGCTTTCTTTTCTATTGACCTGTTTTTCTATCTTCACACACACACCATTGGTCTTATTTATTACAGCTCTTTAGGAGATCTTAAAACAGCTCTTCTTAGATTTTTGACTTTATTCTTCTATTTTAAAAAAAATATATGGCTCATCTAGGAACTTTATTTTTTCACGTTAAATGTTAGAGGCTTGCCAGTTTCTACCAAAATAACAATGATGAGGAAAGGTGAGGAGAATAGAGGAAGAGAGGGACCAAGGAAGAGAAGGAGAGGGAGGAAGAAGAGGAAAAGGAGGAAGAGGCAAAGAAGAGAGGAGTAGGAGTGGGGGCAGAAAGAAAAATCAATTGAAATTTTGTTTGGGATTACATTGAATCTGTGGATGAATTTGAAGAGTGTTGGCATTTCAGTGCTGTTAGATATTTGGCCCTTCCATGGCTATGATGTTAGATGTTTGGCCCACCCATGGCTATGATGTTACATCTTTGGCCCATCCATGGCTATAATGTTGGATCTTTGGCCCATCCATATCTATGATGTTGGATCTTTGGCCCATCCATGGCTATGATATTGGATCTTTGGCCCATCCATGGCTATGATGTTACATCTTTGGCCCATCCATGGCTATAATGTTGGATCTTTGGCCCATCCATATCTATGATGTTGGATCTTTGGCCCATTCATGGCTATGATGTTGGAACTTTGCCCCATCCATAGCTATGATGTTAGAACTTTGGCCCATCCATGGCTATGGTATTGGATCTTTGGCCCATCCATGGCTATGATGTTGGATCTTTGGCCCATCCATGGCTATGATGTTGGGTCTCCTAGCCAATCCCTGGCCTCAGTGTAGCCCTCCAGGGATCTGGGGCTTCTTTAGTTTCTCTCAGTTTGTGTATTCCTCAGTCTTAACACCTGTTTCATTAGATACTGTGTGACTTGTGACGCTACTGTAATTCCTAAACTTGAATTTCCAGATTGTTCCTGCCGTTGTAGAGGAGCAGCAGGATTTTGTGTTCTGGATCTGTATCCTGCAAGTTTATCACAGTTTGTTGTTTCTCATAGGTTCCTTTTTGGTAGATCTCTTGCTCATGATAAAGTGATCTGCTAATGAAAACTCTCTCCTTTCTGGCCTTCATTCTTTCTAATATGTGAGGGCGTTATGCTCCTCAGAGTCCTGCTTTAGGGTGTGTTACAGTGTCGAATGGGAGAGATGACTATGTGCACCTACCTGCTCCCCATCACAGGGTTCAGTCTCACTGTTCGGTGCCATCTTGTCGTCATTCCCTGTTGTATCGGCTGCTCAGACTACCCTTCACTTGGAGCCTGCTGGAAGTTGGGCCTGTAAATTAGGGTTATATGGCTTTTTCTTCTGTTAAGATGATCATGTGGATTCTTAACATTTTTTTTTTTGCTAGAGCAGTGAATGGCATGTTTTTTTAAATGAATCATTGTGCCTATGTTTTATTAAAATTGTTGAGAATATCAGAAAATCAGAGTGTGGCATGAGCTGAAGAAAGTTGGACATCCAACATTGGGATGTCTCTTCTTTGTCAAAATTTCTGTTTCAAAATAGTATATATTTGATGTATACAACTGGTTGTATATACACACACCTCTACAGATACAGAAGCACACACTATAGATGCCGCCACAGTGCAGAGTTTGCAGAGGAGCTCTGAATCACAGGATATTAACATAGCTTGAGTATGTAACTTTCTTTTAAGGGCATTTTTCCTACTCACAAGCACAGTCTGAGAAATGCATTAAGGTATTTTGTTGTGCAAGCATCAGAGTGTATAATTTATACAAAATAAGACAACTGTGACTTTTTTAAGTGGTATGACATTATGGAGTCTCTGCCATATACTGTGGTCTGTCATTGACCAACGCACTGAATAGAAAGCAATATATGATAGACATCATCCAGCCTTTGTCAACTTACTCTTGGGTGAATATTTAGATTGTCTCCACCTTGGACCTCATGCAAATGGAGCTGCCATAACTATGTGTACGAGTCTTTGTGGTATGGCTAGATCATCTGGCAGGTATATGTTTGAGGACAGCTAGCTGTTGAGGCTGGCAGATAGCTCATTGGGTAAAATGGATGTGCAGGTATGAGGACCTTAATTTGGTTCCCCGGCATCCACTTACAAGCTGAATGTAGCAGCTCATGCTGTTGATCCCTGTACTGGGGTAGGAGTTGAGAGAAGTGAGTACCGAGTGCTTGCTAGACAGCCAGGCCAGCCAAAACAGCAAGTTCTGGATTCAGTGAAGACCCTACCTCAAACATGCTACTACTAACACTGCCAACAGCAGCACCAACAATAATGTGGAGAACTGATTAAGTGATCTGAGGTTAATGTCTAGCCTCATCTACCCCAACAAGGCATATCTCCTAATCCTTCTCAAGTAGTGCTATTCCCTGATGACCAAGCATTCAAATGTATAAATCTATGGGGGCCATCCTTATTCAAACCACCACATTCTACTCCCGGGCCCCCATAGGCTTGTAGCCATATCATAAAGCAAAATTACATGCAATCCAACATTAACACGAACTGTAAAAACAATAATGTAGAGAACTAATAAAGCTATCTGAGGCTGACCTCTGACCTGCATATGTACACACACAGATGAGTGCACCATAACACACATGTGCACAATCACATATCCACAGATTAGCTATAGTTTTTAAAGATGTTAGCCATTGTAACTCCAACCAGTGCCATGTTCTTCCTATAATGTCCTTACTAATTTAATTTAATTAATTAATTAATTTATTTATTTATTGTGTGTCATAACAGTTCTGTTTTATAGAAGCAGTTTCACAGAAAATTCCCTTCTCTTCCATTTTCTAAACAATTTATATAGAGTTGAAATTACTTTCTGTAAATATTTTGATAAAAATTCAACACTTACATTCTCAAACCTGGCATATTTCTCAAAAGAAACATCATTTAGAAAATACATTCCTTTTCTTCAAAATTAAGTTTTCTATATTTAATTTTATTATATATTTATATTTATTAAATGTATAATATGTAACAATAACAATAATTTAGTAAATTTGATAAGTTAAAATTAATTTATTAAAATATATACTAACAAAATATAATTATTATATATTTCTATTTATTAAATATACTTAAAATATAAAATCAATTTTTTCAAGATTATAATTGATTTTAATTTAATTCTGTTGTGATCAGATATGTATTATTATTTCTGATCTTTGGAATTTATTAGTTTAGTTTTATTTTTTTTTAAGATTTATTTATTTTATGTATGTGAGTACACTGTTGCTCTTTTCAGACTTACCAGAAGAGGGCATCAGAGCCCATTACAGATGGTTGTGAGCCACCATGTGGTTGCTGGGAATTGAACTCAGGACCTCTGGAAGAGCAGTTGGTGCTCTTAACCACTGAGCCATCTCTCCAGCTCTAGTTTTGTTTTATGGTCAACCATTTGTTTGGTCTCTCTTTGCTACATTCTCCATGTTCATTTACCAAAGTTAATTAATTATGAATAAGTGTGTGATTTTTTTTTTTTTTTTTTTTTTTTGTCAAATTGATTGGTAATGTTCAAGTCTCTCTGGCCTTTCTTTACTTCAAAAAGAAATTGGTTTGTCTTATCAAGTACTAACCCAAAAGCCTCAGAAGCCTCAGCTGAGGTTTTTCATTTTCTCTTTAAGATGCATCAAGTTTTGACTAGTTGATTTGGATGTCTGCTGTTAAATGCACACACGGTGTCATTGTGCTTTGAAGAGCTGAAGTATCACTGTAAATGGTGCAGTCTTCTTTATCTCTCATACCAGTTCTTCTGGAATCTTCCCTACAGTGTATTATGGCTGCCACACAGAGGGGATTTCCTACTGATGTTTATACAGTGTTTCTTTCCCCCAGGCTTTTGTTTGGTCTTTTTGTGTCATTTTAGGTATAAAGTTATAGGTAGTTCTAACTTATTTATCTACTGTAGTAATCTGTGCTTTTCCCTTCTAGAATATTTTAAAAATTTCTTTTTAAGCTTCAAACTAAAAGTGGAATATATAAGCCAGGAATGATGGTACATGCCTTTAATTCCAACCCTCAGGAGGCAAAGGCACAAGATTCTCTGTGAGTTCAAGGCCAATCTGGTCTACTTAGTGAGTTCCAGGCCAGCCAGGGCTACATAGAGAAACCCTGTCACACACACAGTAAAGGAACATATATTCATGGCACAATAAATGTTAAAGTAAGCAGAAAATAAAACTATTGCCTTTTCATTGAACACTTTAATGCATTTACATTTAATGTAGCTTATTGACAGGACTGGATTTTATTTGCTACTATTTTTTTTTTTTCATTCATATTGTTCATTTTCACCCTTGTTTTCTTGCCTGTTGTGGTACTAACAAAGTATTTTCAATTTATTTTGTTAATATTCTGCTATTAGCTCTTTTTCACATTGTGGTTTATGGCATACATCTCCGATGCATTATATTCTATCATGAATTTAGGTCATAACCATTGATTCGTCTTTCTAGTCCTTTGAAACTTTGTAAGTACTAACCAGTAATACTAGTTCTTACCAACCTGATTTTTGCTGAGATTCATCAACTTTGACCAAGAGATTTATATTTTTCTTCCCTAATTTCCTTTTCCTCTCCCGAGACTTTAATTGCATGTTTAGTAGGTGCCCGAAAGTGCTTACAGTCAGTTCAATCAGTGTTTATTTTTTCAGCCGTATTATTCCTCTGTGCTTCAGTTTGCCCTGCTTTCAGATTCAATAATCTTTTCTTCTGCAACATCTAATCTCTACAAATTCCTTCTTAATAGCTCTCCTTGATCTCTGTTACATTCATAGTCTTCTTTAAACCTTTAGGTACTGGGTACGTCTAATAGCTGCTTTAAGGTTTAGCACTCATAATTTTATCATCAGTTTTATTTCTGTTTCTTCTGATTGGTCTTCCTTTTGCTTTTTTAACTACATTTTTCTGGTTCTCCTCAAAAGTAATTGTTTTATGCTGTACATTGTAGATGGTATGTTGTGGGCTTAACTAGGTTGCGTTTTCTTCCTCTGAAAAGTATCTCCTCCTTTCTGGCAGATTTTCTTAGAGATCAGCTTGACACTTCATAGTTTTGTTTTGAGAAAGGGTTAGAGCAAGTCCAGAGTCACTCTCCTTCCAGGGTTACAGTAGCTCTTCCAAGGCAGAGCCTTTCTGCTGAAGTCATCACGCCTTCTCCTTTCTGGCAGGTGGGACCAGAAGGATCTCCTAATCTTGTGCAGCTTCTTTGAAACTTCTGAGTGTGCACGCGCGCGCACACACACACATGGCTGTTTTCTCTGCAGAAGCTCTTACACAAATGATTTACAATTCAGCTAAAGCCTTTAAGGAAGCCTCACTGCACATTTCTGGAATTCTTTTCTTGGCTCAATTCTCTCTTTGTTGTTCTGTCCTGCCCTGTCCGGCCTCCTCACAAGGCCTTGCCTGGATCTCTGTCCGTTGGTTTAGGTTCAGTGAGTAGGTATGCCCATGGGGCCCTACTCTGTCCTATAAGCTTAATATCTCCAGTAGAGTTTGAGGAATGAGCTGAGACTCTCCAGGTCTGCTCCATGGATCCTACCACCTATTGATGAGGGCTGCAAGCTTTGATTTAGTTGTCATCAGGATCTCCAGTCCTGTTCTAGCCACTGCATCATGGTCAGAAATCTTCTTTCCAGACTGTAAAGTTTCACCCGTTCCCACCTTTAGCCTTCGTGCACAGGATTCCTTGGCTTCACCTCTACCTTATAGAGTGTAGAGACAACCCACGTCTCTCTAGCCTCTTTTCTCTGATTCTTTTTTTTTTTTCCTACCTGGGTTTTCAACTTCCTACAGGAGAGACTTGGCACCCTGTCATTGCTTAGGCATGTTATGAATAAAAATCTCATGTGTATTTCTTACAATGGGAAGTAACCAGTCTGTCAGAGATGCTCATTCCTAGTGCAAGCCCAGGTAGCAGCTCCAGGCTGATGGTGCTCCCTATGAGGTCAACCTATGGAGCAGACTGGTGGGTAATGTCAGTTGGGAACCTGCTGGGACCCATCCATACTCAGGGTCAATGAGTAACCCTGAAGTAGTGACCAGACCTCCACAACCCCATCTGCTTTGTCCTTTGGGGCAATGGGAGTAGAAGGAGAGCCTAGTGGCCCTGTTACAGTCTCTTGTTGAGCTTCCTACTTCTGGTGCACTCAACCTCGGTATTCCAAGTTTCACTGTTCTGGCTCTTCAGTGGATGCACGCATGAATGGCATGAGTTGTCTCCATCACTCTCTGTGACTCACTCTCTCAGGTAATGAGCTCCTACACTCAATGCATGAAGATAGGGGAACAAACTGGACCACTTGGGCCTTTAGAGAGCAGGGTCATCTGTGGTCACAGCACACATCACTGATGGCAGTCAGTTTCTGGAAAGGAAGAGGTGATGAGGTGGACAAATGGTCAAGAAAGGTACTTTTAAGGAGGGCTTCCTCAGGAAGTGCTGTCTGGGTGTAGCATGTAGGTCTAACAGTCACAGCATCATGGGATCAAAGGAAACAACCTGGACGAAGGCCTTGAGCTCAAAGGAGAACAGGTGTTAGAGGAGTTAAGAAAGTGAGGGGCCTTAGCAGAATCTGGTGAGGCGAGAAGCCCAGGTAGAGCAGCTGGAGCAAACATATGATTACCTTGGTTTATTGAATCAGGTGTCTCATGGGTGCCCTGAGGTCCCTCCTATAAGGAATGCCAGGATTGTCACATCAGGAATCAAATGTGAAACCATCCCCAGACATGGCTCTGCAGCAACAGAGACAGGCCTCTGAGGAAAGCAGCTTGCCAGGCTCCTGCTCATAGACTCTGTTCTTGTACCCAGGGCTCTGGATGTGTGGATCAGTGTCTCATGATTCATGGAGGGTATCTGTGATATTCCTAGGCCTCCTTGAGGCTGCCTGAGATCCCATGTCATCCAGCACCTTCTTCCTGGGTGTCCTTGAGAACCACATTAGAGCTCCTCTTCCTTAGTTTTCCTGCCTCTAAGCAGGAACATCAGTAACAGTTTTCTCGTGTGAAGCGGTTACTTTAAGGGTATGTCTCTGGCTTTCTAGATATCTTACTGAATCCCTGTGAAGCTACCCACTCAGAGAGGGCCATCCTGCCTCATCAGTTGGGTTAGGCAGGAGGAAACTATGTGCCCCGTAGAATTGGGTGCCCTGGACTGTTGAGGCCAGAAGCCCTGGAGCTAGGCTTCCACAATGGGCTGGCCTCTCCGGTCTCAGTATAGGCCTGAGAGTGAGCCTCCAGCCCTAAACTGTTCCTCCCGCTGGGAGACAGTCAACAGTCAGAGGTGTTCCTGGGGCAGCAACATAGCAGTGAATGTGTTGGGAGAAACCATCAGATAAGTCATCCTTCCTGTTTGACTCAAGTCAGAAAGGGAAAGCATGTGAGGTTTCCTTTGCCAGTAGGAGCTTCTTAAGCTTTCCTCATACTGAGGCCCTGGGACTCTCCTCAGCCATGCTGGATCATGTTAGAGCTGTGACTGAATGACTCTCCTTCCTGTGGCACAGCTGGCCTTATAAAGCCAAGCATCTCTGAGGTATGAGGCGTGTTCAGCCCCTGGTGGAAGAGAGCTGTGATTTGCACAGGGCCTGGATTTCTTGGGTCTTGGCTTCTGCATCAGTATGAGGAATAACTGGAAGCTGAGGGCTGCAAACCTTTTATCTCAGCCTCTGACATGGAAGTTTGAGTCTCCCAACTTCCAGAATGGGCATTGCGCTGAGAGCCGGACTGTAACAAGGACCTCCTTCATGGAGCCAGAAAGCCAAATTGCTTCAGAGCAGTGAGCCAGGCCCTGTGTACATGTGGGGCTCTCAGGATGGTACTCACTCCTGGGGTTTCTGGAATCCTCTCTCTGACTGGTCCTGTTCTTTCCAGTGGGAGACATAGCTGTAGACCTTCCATGGTCCCATGAAGCAGGCCTTGCTTGCTTCTCTTCTGAGTAAGTCACTTTAGGCCCAGGCTCAAGGCACTCTGCCCACCCAAGACCACCATTCTCAGGACCTAGCTCTGTAGAGGATATGAGTAAGGAAGGAACCTTACAGGGAACAGGCATATGTCTCTGACAAAGGCAGGCTCCAAGTCTCCTAAGAAAAGCCGTTCCCAGCTCCTGTCCACAGAGTGCTGCAGAGCCCTCTCCCTTCCCCGCTCCACTATACAGTCCCAATACCACCTTTTGCTTCTCACCATCGCTTACGAGTCAGATTCCCTTTGCAGGAAAAGGGCTGAGAAACAGATATGCTAGAAAATGTTCTTGGGTCTGGGGTAACTAGGAACCAGGGCTAAAGACATAGACCCTCAGAGACTGCACGGAGGTGATGGGGGCAAACAGGAAGCTCTGAGCATGAACCAGAGGTCAGGCTTACTAAAGGTGAAAGGAAAACAAGGGAAGATTCTCGACTTTCGAAGGTTCTCGGGTTCCTCGTGGAAGCTTGGGCCCTTGCTTTCTATAGAATGAGGGCAGGTTGGGCAAAGAGGTGTCAGAGTGGGCATTCAGGGACCCGTGGCTGAGAGGCCACTTGCTCGGCAGGCTCCAAGGGCCCTCAAGGACTGAGAGCATGACCCTCTCAGGTACCGCCCCCGGGTGGGAGCCGCCGGAAGATCCAGACACCGGTTCTGAGTGCTCCCATCCAGAGGTCACCCCATCTCCACGCTTCGTGGCAGCGAAGACCCAGACGAACCAGTCGGGGAAAAAAGCTCCAGCCTCCGTGGTCCGATGCGCCTCCCTCTTACACCGCACCCCTCCAGCTACCCAAACTCAGACGTTCCGAACTCCAAACTCGGGATCTCCAGCAAGCAAGGCAGCTGCAGGTACTGACGGTCTTTATTACTCACACCTCCCTGGCTTCCCACCCACCACCTGCCATAGCTGTTCCCCTGCAAGAACAAGACTGGAGTTCCCATCATGCTTTGGTACAGATGGGACCCACAGCCTCTGGCAACCTCTGTAACCCTGACAGACCAAATTATAAATCTCAACTGGAGGGTTATACAACAAAATTTGCAAACATTTTCAAAGTAATTTGATGGTTTTCCCAAATCATGGCCTAATGGGTTCTGTTTTATTTGGCCTTTGTGAAGTTTAGAAGCCTTTTATTAAAGATTAATAGGAAGTATCTGAACATGAGAAGAGTCTGTATAGAAAGAGGTTTGGGTTTCTGGCTGTGTTGAGACATCAAATCTGGTTCCTGCAGGATAATGGTTCGTGCCTCCTTCACAGTAGGTGTCTGCACTTTCCCTGTTCCACAATCCCCACTACCCCCTGCTACATCCCTGCCACAGTGGCCCCATGGCAGGATGGTAAGTATCATTTTTGATTGTGACCACACTGTAGTCTGTGACCATCCAGCCCTGTATGGACAGACTCCTTGGCATGGGCTTTCAGTTTCAGTTTCAGTTTCAGAAAACTATCTCAAGCTATTTCAGCATAGAAATGCTATCCATCAGATGGGTTGGCTGACTACAGCTCTGCCTTGTGGGCTCCCATTCCCCGAGTTTACCCATGAAACCCTCCAGGACGTAGAGGGCCAGCAGGAAACCAGTGGATGTCAGCTCCAGAAGTTTCCAGACCTGTGCAAAAATGGGCTATGGCTCCAGAGGGTGACTGGGTAGCAAGGTCCCCAGTGATCATTTCTTCCAAAATAGAAGACATACTATGTGCTAGGTACCAACTTCCAGGAGTCCTGGAATGACTTGCATGAGAAAAGCCTTAGACCACCTACCCAGATGATGGTGCTATACTTTCTGAGGCTCTGGGTCTTTCAATTGCTCTCAGGAGGTCAAAGATATCTTAAATGTACAGAATGTTTGCATTGAGGGTCAGATGAGTGAGCCATCAAGGTCATTCATTGGTAACCTGGTATTCATTAGTAACCTGGCTAGGTAATTAGTTCTGCTTGTCTTTCCTCTGGTTTAAGAAACTAATTTGAGCCAGGCTGTGGTTTTGTGTTTACTGTACTTATATTTCCCAAAAGGAGGGGAGTCGGCCAAACTTAAAGTGTGGATTTTTTAAGTGCTGTGTTATGACAGTTGTGTTTTTGCCTGCAGGTAGGAGGCTAAGTCAGGAGGATCAAAAGGATAAGACCTGCTTGGGCTATAGAGTGGGTTCAAGGCCAGACTAATCAACTTTGTTAGACCCTGTCTTAAAGTAAGAAAAGGGGGTTGGGGAGATAGCTCAGTGATAAGAGTGATTGTGGAGGCCTTGCTTGGAGTTCCGTGCATGGTTCCTTAAAAGAATTAGAAAGATTGTCCACTATGGTCTCCTGGGTGGTAGACATTGACTCATTAGATTGTAGGTCATGGCTTTTTTGACTTTGCTCTCTTCTGAGTTTTTAAAGGTCTGTAGCATCTGCAGAACAGTCTGTGGGGACTGACATTTGTCAGTCATTGAATGTCACTATCTCCAGGCAAGTGTCTAACAAACCGTGGGCACATCAGTGGCTGCCTCTGTAAGACTTGGAAACCCTGTGGTGGATCTTACTTGAACAAACCATCCGGTCAAGTCCAAGGGCACCAGGTTAGGAGCAGAGGTGGCAGGAACTGTGAAATGTTGCGTGTGACAGGTAGAAGTTGTCACTGTCATTATCTTGGAGAATATGGCTGTTTGTGTGCAGGCGGACATGCACTCACGGATTTATATTTTACCTGAAATACCTACCTGCCTGTTCCCCTGTGAGCAGACTAAGGCAGAGAAGTGCATCTTTCTTCTTGCGGGGGAGGCATCTGCCCCAGAGAAAGCCTCACATGCTATCCTAGTGGGGCCAGGAGCCTGGCAGCTTCAATTTGTTTCTCTGCCTGTTAAGTGAGTAATACTGCACAGGCTCATGATGTTGGGAGGATTATCTAGTATTCAGTCGGTGCTCAACACTGTTAGCCGCTCATCCTCTGTACATAGAGAATGAATGGGCCTGTCAGTTCACGTGCTGTCTAGAGGTACTTAACCCAGGCTGTTAGGGACACAGAGGCACTTGTTCCTCACAGTGCCCAAAGGCCTCTACAGGCTATGGGAGAGTGTGAGGGAAATGGAGAAGAACTGAGCAGGCCTATAGGAGCTGTTGTCTGTCTCACCCGTCATCCATGTCATCCTTCACCCCAGAGCACACAGTACTTTGTTGGGTAGGATGGACCTGCTGAGTGGTGTTTCTCCAAGTGATTTCCAAATAGCACCACTTAGGAGGATATTGCAGGATCTAACCTTTAAAATCCCTGTGTTTGGGGGTCAGGTTAAGTTAAAGCCCAGTGGCTCTCCTTCTCTAAGCCTTTGGTAGCCTCATCCAAACCATTTAAAGGGGCAGGAATGGCTGAGTATCTCAAGTTGACTTTCCTGAGACCTTTATCTCCTGGATCAGCCGTGCTCTGTAGTACCCAGAGCATCATGGGAAGAAAAGCTGGGTTATCTTCTGCTCGTGGGAGTGGGGCTATAAGTATAGGATTTTGCTTGGCCAAGCTCATCCCTGCACTATGGGATTTCCAGAGAGATCCTGGGAGATGGTAAGCTTTGGAAAAGGTGCTAGACACGGCTGACAAGGAGCCAAGTACTCCTACTCCTCTCTCTGAGTTCTGACTCAGAACTCACCCAGTCTTTGGCCTTCCCAGAACAAGTATGAAACTACCCCCTCCCTCCTTGTCACGTGTTCTGTCCCAGGACATCCTTTATGCCTTGGGATTCTTGTTGGGTCAAAGCTAGCTCCAGAAAATGAGCTGACATCCTCAGTCCTCATTTTTGCGGGTGGGGGTGGGGGTGGGGGTGGGGGTGGGAGTGTAGCATCAAAATCTTTCAGAGAATACAAGAAAGTTCATCGTAATGACTCATCCTTACATATATGGCCCTGGAGTAGAAAATGGGGCCCTGACCTGTTTGCCGTCTGCATTTCACCAGTGTGTCCTTGGGCCGGTCACCCCTTCCCTCTCCATCCCTCTATCTCCCAGACACACATTCTCTGAGCTCCAGGGGCCTCCTGCCCACTCGGCCCTGACAGACAAGCTGACCATTCCTATGACATATCACCCCCCTCTCTGACTCCTCCCAGCAGAAAACGCCTTCAGTCGTCGAGTAGAAAGCAAAGCACAGAACCACTTTGAAGAGACGAATAACAGCTCACAAAATTCCAACGGTGAGTGTGCCTGTGGTGTGACATGTGACATCACGTGTGGGCTCTACTCTAGTGTCACCTCCCACAGAAGAACAGGTACCTATGACTGGGGTCTTCTGGTGCATGGTGGGGCTTGATGGGAGAGGGGCTGGGTAGGGAAATAGAGGAACAGCAGAGCTTATGAGAAGCAGAAGGAGCCTTTATATCCATGGATGCCCTTCTGGGGCTACATTTTGTCCTTTGGCCCTTGCCCACAGAGAGGGGACCCAAACTCAGGCATCAACCTAGCCAGTCCAGATGGGTAACCCTAAGAGAGTCATTTGCTAAGTTAAGAGTAATGCCATACGGAGCAGGTTTCTATCCCAGAGAGGCAGTTGGGGTGTAGTAGAGATACTGGAGCCAGAGCTCCCAGGTTCTGCATCCATACTAGATCTCAGACCTCAGAATAGATCCCCTTCTAGATCCCCCAGTGCTATGGCTTGGACTGAGAGCTCCTGGTAGTGTTTGCTGCCACCTGGTGGCTGTCTTTTACTGTATCCTAGTGGCACGGCTCCAGGGTTGATTTAGCCTTGGCAGGAATGTGGATGGTCACCAGCAATCCTTATCTTAGAAAGGGATAGAAAGGGTGTATGCACAGTGATGGCCAGGACAGAAGGGGACAGGTCTTCTGCCACTGTGAAGTTGATGTCATTGAACAGGCCTGAGTGAATGCCCCCCTGTACTGACACTGCCTGGTATATACCAGTAGTTTGTATACCTTGGCCACCATGGGCTTCAGCAAATGGTTAGGAGCACAGACACCAGGGGGAGGCTTCTGCCTAGTAGTAGACCCAAGCTCTCTCGAGCCCAGGTTTGACCTCTGCTCCACTGGCTCCCATGAGTGGCCTAGACTTAATTTCTCCTCCGCTGGAAGTAACTTAAGGAGCACAAACAGCACCAGAGAACACAGGTGGTGGTGGGGGGGGAGGGAGGGACAGGGCAGGGAGGGGTGTTACTTTGGACGTCATTTGCCTTATTTTACCTTGGTGTAAACCAAGCAGTTGGCACATGTACTACTTGGGTTCTCACTGTGAACCTCAGAGCTTCTGTAAGGGGTTGGTCTAGGAGGGATGGCATGACCTGCCTGGGGCCACAGAGGATTAAGTGGCAGCCTAGAGCTAGAACCAAGGTCTCCGGTCATGCCCTGGTCTCCCCACCCAAGCTGTGCTGTACCCCTTATACCTCTCCTGCCACCAGGGCTAACGTTTGTGTAGGGATGGCACTGTCATGGGCTGCTGCTGCTGCTGCTGCTGCTGCTGCTGCTGCTGCTGCTGCTGCTGCTGCTGCTGCTGCTGCTGGCAGCCATCATTTATTGAGCACTTACAACGTGGCTAGCATGTGTTCAGAGCTTTGTGTGTTGTATCTGTTTTCACCCTTACCACAGTCCTGTAGGGGTAGTGTTCCTGTTACTCCCACTTTCTGCATGAGGAAACTGAGGCTCAGGATAAGTCCATTGTAGCCCCAGGTCCCCCAGATTGCAGGTGCAGCCAGAACCCTCATACTCTGCCTGCATTCCACTTTGTTGCCTGCCAGATTGGAGGCTTGCCAGCTCTGCTCTCTGGCAATGCCAGACAGTAGGAGAGCTTGCCAGAAAACAACCAAGTGGCCAAGTGTGTGTCTATATGGGCATCATACCTGAGTCACAGAGCCTCACCGTCAGAGCACCCTAAGGAAATGGCCCTACCAGTATCACATGACACTGCCTTCTCTGATGACTGTGCCTCTCTGCCAGTACCCTCTCACCCACCTTCCCACACAGGCTATGTGCCCAACGAGGTGCTGCCTCCACTGAGAGGGCCCCCTGGCTTACCAGCTGTGATGACATCACAGCCCCAGGACTGAAAAACACTTAGCTGAACTGTTTCTCTTTTGCAGAAACTGCAAGTCCCCTGATTTCCAACCCTTTCCCTCTCCTGCAGAGTAAGTGATGGTCCTCCTGGGGGGTTGAAGAGGGCAAGGCAGGGCAGAGAATGACTCTACTGGCCTCCCTGAGGTATAGACAGACCTTGGGCCACCCTCAGGGTAACTCCAAGTAATAGCCTTGGGAGGCTGCTGAGGAAGGGCCCCAGAGAGTGGAGAGATATGCCCAGGTAGGTGGAACTCCCCTGAGCACACAGGACGGGGACAGGTTACCCACCTCTGGTTATCCAGACAGCCTCAGGACTTCTCTTCCAAGCTACCTTCCTCCCTCTCTTCCCACCCCCTTCTACCTAACAATGTTTTCTTTCTTTCCTCCCATCGTCTTCTTCTTTGCCAGACACCAGTGTGAGTCCTGGATACTCTGAGCTTTTGGTGTCGGTGCACCCTGTTCCGCTCAGCCCATCCTCTTGCTCCTCCAGTCGTACCCCACTGCCTCAGTTCCTCCTCTCTTCCTCTTTCTCTCATTGCTTCCCCCTCTCATCATGAGTTTCTTTGTTCATCTGTGCATCCGTTCATTTGTTCCTTCCGTGAGCAGTGACCCTCCTGTGGTCCCACGGGCAGAGGGTTAAGCTCTGAATCCCAAGGAACAGACTCTGTTTCCTGGGAGTTCTTGGTGCCTGGATGTTGTCTTTCCCATATGCTCGGAATAGTGCCTGCCACGGAGTAAGCACCCAGTAAGCAGCAGGCCCATTGAGTTAGCATCCTGTATCTGTGTGGCTGCCCCTCTCTGTGCTCCTGCCTCTCCTTAGCCTTTCTGTCTCCAGGATAGTGGCAGGCCAGTGGACAGGCTGGGCCCAGGGCCCCAAGTATGCACCTGGATCCCCACCTTCAAAGCTGCCTGCAGCCCAGTGTCAGGGTTCCTGAGTATGGGCCACCTGTCACATGCCCACCTGTCTCCCCAGAACCCTACACGTGCGGCGCCTGTGGGATCCAGTTTCAGTTCTACAGCAACCTGCTGGAGCACATGCAGTCCCATGCAGGTAAGGCCCAGAGGGCCCCCAAACACACAAGTGGAAGCGACCAGCAGAACCTGCCCAGAGCACACACACCCTCCCTGCCTCACCCATAACCAAACACACACATCACTGGCACTTTCCGGGAACTTACCTTCTGAGCCCCAGCCAGCCCATCCTTCATCGCTGGCTAGTTTGAACTCTGGCATCTCAGCTCCTTCTCAGGGTGGTTTGGGGAGGAGGGAGGAAAACAGGCTTCCCAGGAGTTGCAGGCCAGAAAAGGAGACCTATAATTGGGTCCAAGGTCAACATGAGCAGAAGCTGATGGTTGAGAGGCCAGCAGTTAGGTAGAGTGTGCTCAGGCCTTCTGTGCACTCACCAGTTCCACCTCTCCAAAGCCCTGGTTCTCAAACTGGAGCTTATGAAGGAGCGAGCAGGGAGAGGTTGGGGCAGAGGGAGTCCACAGGCTGCTAGGGCTAGGACCACTCTCCCTCACAGGCTCAGCCATCCACTGCCAGCCTTCACCCTTGCCGTTGCACAGCGCAGCTTTCCAGTCTGTATCCACAGACATTAATTACAGTGGCACCAGCTTCTGGTCTAAATTCTGCTTAGTCAGAATTACTGTGTGTCAATAAGGAGAGTCCCCAGGCCCCAGCACTTCCACAAACAGTTACTATGTAGCCACACAGGCATTGCAAGAAGCCTGCCTAGGGACCTCCCACTTGAGTACTCAGGGATTCAGATCCCTTCCCTCTTACAGTCCTATACACCCTGGATACTCAGAGGCTTTAAGCTCTGACTGATAGGTGTGAGGGGAGGCAAGGGGTTACACAAGTGACACAGATCCTAAATGCTGTCTCTGTTGGCACGTGACCATCCTGAGACTGTGGTGGAAGGCTCTGTTCAGTAACAGCCCAACACTTGGCAGAAGGAACTGTGCATCTGGGCAATGGGGCAGCTAGTACCTGTCCATCCAGATAGATCTTCTAGAGGCATTCGAAATTACACATGAAGTGGGGTGGTGGTACACACCTATAATCTCAGCCCCTGGGAACCCAGGGAGGATCACAAATTTAAGGCCTTCTTTGGAGACATAGACCTCGTTTCAAAAAAAAAAAAAAAAAGTCAAAGAAATGAACAGTAATATTGTATGAAATGTGTGTGGTGTATGATGGGGCTGAGTAGTTGACGTAGTTGTTATCATTTGTGTCCCCTGAGGTTTACAAAGGTTTCAGGTAATCTTCCAAATTGAGCCTGACTAGCTCAGCTGTCCAGGTTGTCTCAGTCACTGTTTTGTTGCTGGGAAGAGACACCATGACCACCACCGCACCTCTTACAAGAGAAAGTGTTTAGCTGGGGCTGGCTTACGGTTTCAGAGGTTTAGTCCATTATCATCATGGCAAGGAGCATGGTGGCGCACAGGCAGATAAGGAGCTGGAGAAGTAGCTGAGGACTCTACATCCAGATCCACAGGCAGCAGGAAAAGGGAAATACTGGGCCTACCTTTGGCTTTTGAAACCCCAACACCAGTGACACACTTTCTTCCACAAGGCCACACCTACTTCACTAAGCCACACCTCCTAATCCTTCCCAGCTAGTGCCATTCCCTGAGGAGCAAGCATTCAGATATATAAGCCTATGGGGGCCATTCTTATTCAAACCACCACATTCCACTCCCTGGAGTCCCACATTCCTAAATGTCATGAGACTTCAGGCAGAAAACTGTCTCCTTCTTTAAAGCAAGGACATACAGACTCCTGTTGCCTAATGTCTTTGCCTCACATTTCAAGTGTCTCCAATCTCCTAATGACTCCATGATCAGCCAGTGATGGTTCAAAGCATTTACACACGCCCTTAATGGAAACTTACAGCCCTGGAAGGTGGTAGCCATGGTCTCTTTCTTTGGGTACCATGGCTGGTTCCTGAGCCTTACAGCCCAGCCTCCCACAGTTAACCATGGTTAATTCATATTCATTCATACCCTCCTTTCTGTCTGTCTCTGTCTATTTGTCTCTGTTTCTATTTGCCTCTGTCTCTCTATCTCTCTATCTCTTTGTCTTTGTCTCTGTCTCTCTGTCTTTCTCTCTTTCTCTCTCTCCTTCCCTACCTCTCTCTGTCTCTCTGTCTCTGTCTCTGTCTCTCTCTGTCTCTCTCTCTTTCTCTCTCTCTGTCTGTCTCTCTGTGTGTTCTGTAGGAAGTTGTAACTAGGTGTGAGTTTGGATATGGGTGTTTCTCCATCATTCCGGCAGATAGCAGACAGAACTATAATTCAAGTCCAGACTGAACCAGGAAATGGCCACACTGTCCACCAGCATCTTGGCTCGTTCAGAGTCTCTGAAGGGCTGCTTTGTGCTGGTCCAGCACAGCCAGAGAATGCCTTCCTCGCAATCCAGTGCAAAGCCAGGTGGAATCCCAGCCAGACTGAATCAGGATTAAAGGATTGGCTTCATGGAGGGAAATTAAGCATTGTGAGCTGCACAGTTCACAGTGCCGCTGATAAGGGGATCAGCCTCAAGTAACACCAATCTCATTAAGGGCCTCTGAATGGCACAGGCTAATTCACACTAGTGAACTTACATGCTGAAGGGAACCTGTCTGGTCTGGTGACAGGTCAGTAGGACTAGCAGTCATGATGCTAACTACAGTGAATGGTAGTGAGTGCTTGCCGTGTGTTGGGTACTGGCCACGGGTCAGGTGTGTTGACTGTGGTACAGGAAACTACAAATGTTGACATTTCCACCCCCTTTATAAAGGCCTAGAAAACAATCTCTGGCATAGCTCATAACTAGCGTCATTTCAACTAATACTTGCTGCTGGGTCTTGGTCTGAGAGTTTTACATATGTTCACCATTTAATTCTCAAAGTAGCTCCCTAAATGCCACATTAACTCCATTTCACAGAAAAGGATGCTAAAGAGCTGGAAAAATGACTCTTAGTACAGTGTTTGCCTTGCAGGAATGAGGATCTGAGTTCAGTTCCCAAAATCCACATAGAATGACTAGGCATGGCAGTGCACGCTTGTAATCCTAGCTGCGGTAGGCAAAGGGAGGTGAATCCTTAGGGCTCCCTGGCAAGCCAGCCAGCCTATCTAGTAAGGCAGATGCCAGTGATAGAGCCTGTATCAAATAAAATAAAGCGGGTATAAGGGGAGAGGCCCCTAAGGAACAACAGTTAAGATTGTCATCTGGCCTTCATGCATATTGGCATGCACACACACCTGCATATGCTCACACACATACCAAGAAAAAGGAGTCTGAAGCAAAAGTGATTAAATTCACTTGTCAGGGTTATAAAATCAGTGATAATTAGACCAGGATTCTCACTCTGGGAATGAGCTCCATTTAGATTGCATGGCCTTTAACATTTACACTGAAGCTGTGGTCTACCCTGTTGGAGTCAGTGGACTTGACCCCTCAGAGCTGGACCCTTGCAGCCCTCACCAGTGGGGGTGGAGAGCACAGTTAGGAGGTGCCCAGCAATCTTTGCAGAGAATAAATTAAATCAGTGGTTCTCTGTTTTAGACTGGGGAGGTGGCCAATCCTGATTTCTGATGCCTTGAGCTTCAGAATTCCTCTTTTCCACTGTAAGAGTTTTTCAAACCTTTCCCCCCAGAGATGAGGGTTGCAGAGGTGATGTATTCAAAGACTGTGATATTTTCTATAACCTAGCCTGACCTTACTCCATCACCTGATGGAGGTACAAGTTGAGTATCCCTCTTCTGAAGTGCTTGGAAGCAGACGTGTTTCAGTTCACACATTTCAGAGTCTGGGATATTCGAATATGTAGAGAATGCATTCTAACTATTCTCATTCCTTCCCTTTCTCAGCTTCTGCCAACCCCCAACTTCTCCCCTCTCCCAAAAGTATTTCCTCACACTTCATCTTTTTGTTTTGGTTTGTGACTTATTGAATTTAACTACGGCTGTCTGTGTGACCCTGGGATTAGAATTATCCATTGGATCATGGTGAGCTTAGCAATGGGCAAGCAATTGAAGATGATTAATTCCCATCACCCAGAGTCTATTATACTAACAGTGAAATAGTAAGGGACAGGGCTCCACAGCCCTTCCCACATCCATGGCTGATTGTTGACAGGGACGGTCTTCTATAGGTTCAGTGCAGGTAACCATAGCTGCTCTGAGTTCATGTAATGGTTGTGTAGTGCCTAGAAGGTGACGTTTTTCAGCCCTTCTCCCTGTCTTTAGCTCTTCCATTCTTCCTGATCCCTCATCCTCAATTTCCCTGAGCCTGAAAATGGGTAGTACACTCAGACATCACTTATCCTTGGTACCCTGGACAGCCATGAATCTCTGTATCCACGTATATTCACTGAAAAAAGAAGCTTCTCTAATTACCGCTGATAGTCGTGTTTATCTTGTTTGTATGAAAGAGGTGCTTAGTCATTTTAGTTAAGCCATAGTAATAAGTTATACCGTTGGGTCTATGGCTTCCCCAAGTATGGATTGTTAGCCTGGCTTACAGTACTAAGCATGAATTCCTTCCTGTGGAGTGGAGCTCGAATTGAATCAGAGTGTGATCAGTGGACCACACAACAGTGGTACCACTACTGCACATGTGGGCATGTTTTGCCTAGAAGGTTGATTTTGTAGTTAGTAAGATTCGCAACTAGGTAAGTTCTTTGATGCCTTTTCTCTCCTAGCTGCCTGCATCACAACTGGCTCTTTGAAAGTTAGCCAGGGGGCGGATACTATTTCCAGTGAGTTCCAACTTGCTTTCTCTTCATCTTATAACTGGTGTGTGTAGAGTTTTTTCAGCCACGGGGGTTTTACACTGTAGTTCTGATTGGCGTCCAAGAGAACTGACAAGAACCTGTGTTGTTTTGGGCCCTCTGGAACCTCTTGACCCACTCTTTTGGAGGTACCCCACATCTGGCACCAGGAATTTTGTATGGCAACCCACTGCTTCTAGGAGAAGCATTATCAAGCTACAGTGGGTGTCTCTCATCAATCTCTGTATTTTTAAATTACTTACAAAATAGTAAATTTTCCTATGGCTCTTGGGTTCATCCTTGGTTTTGGTTAGCTCTCTCACCCTCTCTCCCTGATCTACCACCCCTACCCTGCTTAAATATTGACACCTCTACTATTGCCATTCCCGACTTACTTTGCCTGTGTTCTGTCCCCACTCCTGTAAGGCACTGCCTTCTCCCAGTTTCCTCTTTCTAGTCTCCAGACTACAAGGGAAGAGTACTCTAGGCTAAACAGAGTTAAAGAGTGGAGGCTGAGATTCACATATGAAGGAGACCAAGTGGTGGCTTTTTTTCCCCCTGAGCTGGGTTATCCCACTCAGTATAATGTTTTCCCAGTTCCAGTCATTTACATGAAAACTTCATGATTTATTTTTTCTTCCTAGTTGGGTGAAATTCCATTGAGTATTTGTACCCATTTTTGTCATCCATTCATCAGTTGATGGACATCTAGGCGTTCATTTCCCTGCTCTTGCCCGTCAAGCAAGAGCATGCAAGTATCTATGCAATGGGTGATCCATTGCTCCCTTTGTTCTGCAGCGGACAATGAAAACAACATCACCTCCAACCAGTCCCGATCTCCACCTGCTGCAGTAGAAGAAAAGTGGAAACCTCAGGTCCAGAGGAACAGTGCCAACAACAGTAGGTCTCAGCATGCTGGAGCCAGGGCCCCTGGAATTCCTACAGCCCCAGTGCATCTATAGCCTGTCTCCCCACTGTATCTGTACCCTGTCTCCCCACTGCATCTGTACCCTGTTTCCCCATTGCATCTATAGCCTG